>JAHTLZ010000016.1:74795096-74820110 GCA_023846285.1 Phrynocephalus versicolor
TCCTGGGCTGCTCTGGTGGAGTGGCGGCCGGCGGCGGGCATCCTCGTCATCCCGCCAACGTCGCCGGCGCCATTCAAGCGGCACAGAAAAAAAGTTTTAAAAACCCCGATTCCCGGCCAAAAAAGCAGGCGGAAATATGCCTGCCTGAGTGAGGGCACCTACCAGAGGGGTGGTTTCGGGGGGGGTCCCCGGCCTCCTCCCCTCTCCTCCTGTCCTTCCTGGGCTGCTCTGGCGGAGTAGCGGCTGGCGGCGGGCATCCTCGTCATCCTGCCAACGTCACCGGCTCGCCGCCGCCATTCAAGCGGCACAGAAAAAAAGTTTTAAAAACCCCGATTCCTGGCCAAAAAAGCAGGCGAAAATATGCCTGGCTGCCTGCCTGAGAGTGCACCTACCAGAGGGGTGGTTTCGGGGGGGGGGTCCCTGGCCTTCCCCCCTCCTGTCCTGGGCTGCTCTGGTGGGGCATCCTCGTCGTCTCGCCAACTCGCCTCACCAGCCATGCGGTGCGGGCGGGGGATCCAAAATGGGGCGGGCGACCGCAATCTTTTTTTTGAAATCGTGGTCCAAAAACACACCAAAGCACCACAGAAACATGCGAAAATTGCTACTTTAAAACTGCCAGATTTTTTACAGTAGCAGTGGGTTTTTCTTGCAACAAAATGTCTCCTGTCCTCCTCTCCATTTATTTTATTTTATTTTATTTTATTTTTTTACACCTGCGCAATGATGGGCTGGCCATGGGAGTGGACCATGCAAATTTTTGGAGCCATTCCACCAATCGCATGGCCACTTGGCCAGGTTTTGACCACAGAGACTTCTGGGATGTGCCAATCGGGCATAAAAAGCCCACTAACCCTAGCCCGAACCCTAACCCTAACCCTAACCCATACGCCAGTACACTGTCCTTCTAAGTGGGTCAGAGAGGCACCCAGAGGTGCACCCCAATACTCACCTTAACCTTACCTGTAACCCTATGCCTAGCCCTTGCGCTAACCCTAACCCTAAAGCCAGATCTGTGTACTCGCATTGCACTACACGCAAGTACGTTTCCCTTCTTAGTGAGACACAGAGAGAGCCCGCATTCTCTCTTACTGACTGGTGCAGGAGAGGCACCCCCAAGAGGGGTGCCTCTGCCAGTCCACTAAGCAAGTCTGCAACTGGTATGCATATCCAATTGGCTATGCATGCTATTTTGTAGCGGGTGAGGAGAGGAGGCACCCACGGGTGCCTCCAGGAGCTCGCTTTCCCTTCATAGCGGGCCAGAGGAGGCACCCACCCCACAGAGGTGCCTCCAGGAGCCCGCTACCCCCCCTAAACCAGTACTAATGACAGACGAAAAAACGACAAACGAAACGACAAATTTTTGAAAAATTTCGCGAAAAATGGAAACGAGCCAAAACGGACCCGTCCCGAAAAACAACAACTCGAAAAAAAATTTTCCTGGTCGTGCCCATCTCTACTTCTCATCTCTTAAGTCTGGCACACTTGACTTCTTTAGCAAAGGACAGTCTAGACTAGAGCAAATGGGATGAACTGAGAACAAAAAGCATGCAGCTCCATGTCCATCCATCTTAAGGTATTTTTTGTGAAGGAAAGGAAGTACCAGTCATTAATCAACTTTTTGGTGAGCAGCAACCTAAATCCAGACTGAAATGATTCATTTCCCCCATTCCTCCCCCCCCAATTCATTTCTGCTTGCATCCTTCCTTTTCCCCACCACAACTTTTTGAAACGCAGTACCTAATATGGAATTAAGACGGGAAACTGAATAAATAGGAAGGGGACAGGGACAAAAATAAATCTTGATACACCAAAGTTTTGTTTATTAGACAACCCCCTCCAAAAAAAAATCCCCTACAAAACAAAACCAAAAAAGAGACAAAAATGTAAGAGTAAGACTATATACCTGAAATTAAATGGATCTAGAAAAGTGTAAAAGCAAATCAGTGGAAAAAATTGCCTTCTGGTTGGACATGGTGTAGTAATTCCATATTTAAACATGTCTACGGCTGCTTTTTATCCCCACCTAATATGGGCACTTAGATGAAGGTCAACTTTTTAGTGCTTTTTTATATGTATAATAGCACTGTGAGTTGTTTTGGGTTGCTATACCTGCAGTCAAAAAAGGAGAAAAATTAAATAAATAAATTATTTAAAAATCTATTGCTTGCTTTCCATCTTTTCTCCTTCTGCTCTTCTTCATTAGTTTCCAAACCATGTTTTAAGTGTTTTTGTTTTGTTTTTCATATTTTTTATTTTATAAATTGTAAAACTGCAATACAAAATATAAAAACAAAAACAAATGATGATTGAACCAAAAGAAGGAAAAGACTCCTAACAGAACAAAACAATCTGTACCACCCACCTCCCACTCAGGACTTAATCCTTGGGATATTGTCCTTCTCATTTATCTTCAGAAATACATTGAATTTCTTCCTGTGTGTACCCTTTACCTTTTTGAAAAACATGTACCAACATTTTTTCCCATATTACTTTAAACTCATTAGTTTTTTTCCTAGTCCCTTCCTGATTTTAACTTCACAAGTCAATTTATTGTTAATAGCCATATTCCATAAGTCCCTACTAAACTGTTCCTCCAATGTTACTTGATTATTTGATTTCCAGTTTTTAGTGAAAATTATCCACTATTACCATTATTGTTACCAACTCCACTTCCTCTTTTGTCAATTGTGTTTAACAGTACAGTAGTGCTCCAAAGCATGCTTTAAAAGGTTGAATTTTGAAGTTAGGTACTGAGGTACAGAAGTCATCGTAAACTCTTACCAAGTCACAGTACAGCGGTCCCTCGCCCATTGGCAGTTCATATACTGCAATCCTGCTATATCGCGGGACTGCAGTATATGAAAAAAGCCCCCCCCCCCGGGGTAAGGGGCAAAGGCCTGTTTCAGGCCTCCCGTACTTACCCCAGGACTGGCACTGCCCTGAACGGGCCTGCAAGGGCCTTCCCAGGCCTCCTGGAGGCCCCAAAAGGGCCTCCATGTGAACCGGAAGTCACTTCTGGGTCATCGAAAATCATTTCTGAGGCCTGCGAGGGCCTTTCTAGGCCTGTTGGAGGCCTCAGAAATGATTTCCGACGCCCCAGAAATGACATCCGGTTCATAGGGAGGCCCTTTGGGGACTTCCAGAAGATTCAGGAAGGCCCTCGCAGGCCCATTCAGGGCAGTGCCTGGCTGGGGGTAAGTACAAGAGCCCCCAGCTAGGCGCCCCAGGCCCGACCCGACCTGTATCCGCATATCATGGATTTTCAATTATTCCAAGTTGGGTCGGGTCCCTAACCCCCGAGAAAGGTGTGTGGGGGGGGGGGGTCACTGTAATCCCAAATAAAACATACCAATCGTTGTGTACACACACAAATGAAAAGAAAATAGATCTGATTAAGAGCATATCAATCTCTGAATGCAGCCACTTATCATGAATTCTTACTGTCACTGAATTCCACACGCATTATTGGTTTCTACAAAAACTCTTATTTGTTTCCCTACTATTGTTTCATTTTCTTTGCCAAGAAAGAGCCTAACTGTTCCAGCCACGAGGGGAAATGGATGGGAAGGACTTCTAAACCTAAATTCTGATTATGGAAAATTGGAAGTTTCTCGCTACAAGAGGACAATGGCTGTTTCCACTCCAGAGTGTCCGCTTTCTTTCTCCGGCACTATTATGACTGATACGTCAGTTTTTCTAGATTGTCAAAGGAATCCAAACATTTTTAAGAAGTCAGTCATACAAAGCGGGGTAGAAGAAAGAAATTTATTTACTTATTGGAGAAGAAACAAGCTCCTGGAAACAATGAAACAATAATAGCCTAAAAAGGACAAATTACTCACCTGTTCCTGTTCTGCCAGAACCACTTTCCATCCGTGCTAAAAAGTAGCTCCAAATAATCAACCTGCTTGCAGTTCATTTATGATGAATGAATGCTGTCTTTTCCCTGGCTTTCAGCGTCCGCAGGGTCAGTGTTGACTTTAGATCTCAGTCTTGCCTACCTGGGGCAGACTGCTTCCTTAAAGTTTCTGCAGAAACATGATTCAAGTCAGGTGGCACATTCTGCGGCCTCAGTTCCAGGGGTGCTGAATTAATTTTCTGTGTATTGATTTTACACACATGCACACCCTCTGTGCTGGCAGTCCTGTTCACAGGAGCCATTCACTTTCATGTCAAATAAATGCTACCCTTTTTGGCAAACGAAGATGAACAGCAGCCTCTGCATCGCAGCCAAGACGGAAAATATAGCAATGCCTCAGCTCTGAGTTGGCTCATTTTCCCTGTCGGTCTTGCCAGTTCAGAATAGGAGATCATGCCAAATTATGATTAATATCTGTGGGCTAATTTAACACCAGTCAGAATGCATTATTAAGGTGATAACAGGGAAATCACGAAAAGAGTTTTGAAGATTTCCTTTTCCTACCCCCAAAGATCCAAACTTCACTATTTTCATAGATCTAGACTTCACTATTTTCACAGGGTGAGGAATATGGGACACTATGGATATTTCTGGACTACAAAGCCCACAATCCCCCCCACAATCCCCTGCTAGTTATGCTACATCCTGACATCCACCATTCAAAGTGCCAAGAGTGCTACAGTTATACAGCCATACTTTGTCTGACAAAGTTAATCCGTTTCCCGGGATGTTTTGTCTTCCGGAAAATTCGTAAACCAGAAACGCACGGGAGTGCAATGCATTCTGGGTACTTTTTTTGTAATGCCTTATATAAACGGAGGTACTGCAATATATATATAAACGGGGGTGTTCATCAATCGATGTATGCCTGTATTTGCAGCTGTCTTCTTAATACTGTAGTTGGTAAAACACTGATTTCTATCTGGTACAACCAGTATCGATTCCAGAATCCTGTTTAATTGGGAAATGAAGCACTGCAGACTCCCGCAAACTAGTTGAAAGGAGCTGAGACTTCTGGTAAAAATACTATTTGCAAAATCCAAATCAAAGCTCTTTTATTTTGATACCTCTAAGCTGTTCAAATGAAAGAATTAGTAATGACTGACCTTCAAGTGCACTGTTGTACTAAATATGTATACTGTACGCTGACAGGACTTGGCCATTGCAAATAGGGGAGGTAGCAGCATGTGTGACATGATCTTCATTTCATCAGTGCTCAGATCCATGAAACAGAAACAGACATGGCAAGCCACACATGCAACTTGAATACTCACACCCTGTAGCATTACTATCATTTTCAAAAGAAAGGCTTTGAAATACTGAATTTCTAATCCAAATACATACATCAATAATGACATGTATAACCACAAATGTTGACTCTCACTTGTCACATGCAAATTCCACTGTACTAATAGGTCTTCAACAGGCTGAATTTATTCAGAAAACAGTGTTAACGACACATGTTTTAAAACAACAAAAACTAAACCTGAACTGACCCCTTTAATCCTTGAAAACAAAACGCAACACTGAAAATCTTGCTGGGACTTAGAACACTAATTCAATCCGAACACAAACTCAGATGACAAGGAAACAATGTAACATATCTGTTAAAGATCCCTCCATTTTTAATGTCACCCTCACATCTTTAAATAGCCTAAAATTACCTTACATGTGTTTTAACATATAACCCCAGCCATGATGCTTCATTGAGGCTGGATTAACAGAAGCCAAATCTATTTCACCCCTGTCACATGGTCATCTGTTACCTAATTACACTTGGTTGCCAGAGATTAGCTTGTCACGGTACACAGTGTAAAGCTTTAGAGGTCTTAAATGGCTCAGGCCTTCTTTAAATAGTGTTCAAGAATAAGAGATCCACCAGCAGCATTTATTTTATCCCCTGTCTTCCACAGAGAGATTTTCAAAGTTTCCGTGACAAACAACGGTGGCTACACAGAAGACACATTTATGGTACAAGTCTCTCTTGGCATTCTAGGTAGACAAAGTCAGACTACCTTATACAACAAGCCTCTATGGGGAAGAGATCCCAGCTTCAACCTATGATGTTTCCAGATAGGACATGACCTATGCCTGCAACCTTGGCAAGTTGCTGATAGTCTGTATGCTGCAGGTGACTATTAGCTAGCGGTGCTCATTGCCTCTTGGTTAAAGAAACCACTTACAACAACAAATACAAATCCTTAGTACCAACGCTCATCATAATGCTCCAAAACACACTTCTCATGTAATCTGTCGATGATCGCATTTTGGATGTCACTCAGTAAACAAATTCTGGTTTATCTAGGATGACTAATAAGCAGAAGAGTATTTTTGGAGGGAGGCTTCAGTGAATAGCTGCCTCTTATTTGTTTATTTGTTTGTTTGTTGCAATTTTATACCGCCATTCTTTCAGAAGGAACTCTGGGCGGTTTACAGTCGAGAATAAAACCAGCAGTGTATAATAAGTAAAAAAGAAAAGAAGAAAAAAACTAGTAAAATAAAGAGGGGGAAACACTCAGCAAGAGGCGATGCAGGCAAAAAAAGAGAAGAAATTAAATGAAAAGGTTGCCATATGCCTCCTTAAAAAGAAAGGTTTTCAGAGCCTTTTTGAAGGCAGGCAAGGACTGTGCTAGGTGCAGCTCACTAGGAAGATGATTCCACAACATGGGGTCCACCACAGAGAAGGCGCGGACAAGGGTCAAGGGCAACCCCACATAGAGGGTATTGCAGTAGTTGATCCTCGAGATCACGAGGGCCTGCACAACTGTCCTCAGGGAGGACTCATCAAGGTACTGGAGGATCTGGGCAATCCTGCGGAGATGGAAAAAAGCAGCCCTGGAGACCGCAGTCACCTGGGCATCCAGAAAGGGGGCTGAATCCAAGACCACGTCCAGATTCCTGGCCCTGTCTGTAGGCTGGAGGGGACCCCCCCCGGCTAGGGAGGGGGCCACTGTACCCGGACGAGGGAGCCCTGAAGAATAGAACCTCAGTCTTCTCCGGGTTCAGCTTGAGCCAATTGGTCCTGGTCCATTCCAAGACTGCCTCCAGGCACAGATCGAGGGAGCGTACTGTCTACTGCAGAAGAAGAAAAGGAGAGATAGAGCTGTGTATCATCAGCGTACTGATGACAGCGAGCTCCAAATCTCCTGATGACCTCCGCCAGCGGCCTCATGTAAACATTGAACAGCATGGGTGAGATTACCGACCCCTGGGACATCCCACAAGGGACTGTCCAAGGAGCCGACAAATCATCCCCCAGCTGATCCCGCTGAGACCGGTCACCGAGGAAGGATCGGAGCCAGCAAAGAGCTGAGCCCCCGATTCTAGCCTCAGCGAGCCGATCCAGCAGGTTACCATGGTCGACGGTATCAAAGGCAGCTGACAGGTCAAGGAGGACCAACAGGGAGGAACACCCCATTGGCCTCCCTGAGGAGGTCATCCTGCAGAGCAACCAGGGCAGTCTCGGTCCCCCAAATGGCCTGAACCCGGACTGGAAAGGGTCCAGGATACGATTTTCCTCCAGGTACGACTGAAGCCAGATGGCGGCCACCCTCTCAACAACCTTGACCAGGAAGGTTGTTAGCCTTCCTTCCAACAGCATGCCTCCCTTGGACAAAGACAAAGGTATGAATTGGTGGGATTTAGACAGGGTTCCCCCTCTTTCATGATGAAAGATACACAGTTCTGGCATCAGGTATCAGCTACTTGAATCCAACAAACATAATAGACAGTATTGCCTCTGAGTGTGCCAAAATGCAAGATGGCAGAATCACCGGCTTGAAAAAAAGATAAGTTGTATTTCTCAAGTTTACACATGGTCCGGTGATCCTCCACAACAGAATGGATTCTCCTTAAACTCCAAAAATTAACAGAAATCTTCCTCTCTTGAACATTTTCTACCCACTTCCCCACATCGTCTTAATAAGTTCCTCATACAATGACAGACCTACTTGAACCCTTCAGAGAATAGAAAGAATGTGAAGTGTCTGTGTTGGGTTCATTAAGAGCTTTGGCAATTCAAGACTTAAATTGGATGGGAAAGTCCATTAATAAAAGCAGCTACGAAGCTCCCCTGCATCTCATTATAAGCAAGCACAGCATGAGTCTGCAAAGTCACCGAATCTTATTACTCCTAGTCAACAAATGTCTTATTAACAGCAGTCTGTTGATAAAGACATGACTTTTTGTTTTAAAGACCTCAACGTCCACAAATTTTCTGCCCATTCTTCATTAGATTTGGACGTATAGGTGACAGATGTCCTGAATGCTCCCATATTAATGAAAAGGTGGCCAGAGCAGATGCAATATTGATGGATTCTCAGATAGGTTTGATAGGATGTCTGGAAAAAATGTGTTTTGACCTATAAGATTGAGAATTTCTCAACTGCTTTGTGAACTAGAGATCCCAAAAAGAAATTTTCCAGGCCTTCAGTTGCAACATGAAAAGATCAAGTAGCACAGGCAAATGTGTTGAACAATGTGGTTCACAACGTATCACACCCTTGATGTGCATCACTTTGAAAGATATCTTCAATGAGGCAAAGGTAAAAGAATGAAAGCCTTCTTCGCCACCTCATTTGACCCACAACTTTCTCAGAATTTAAAGAACTGTGTCTTGCAGACATGGATTGTAAATCTTTTCCCTGATTCCAGGTGAAACTTGTCTTATTAATTTCAGAGGGAATGGGGGAGGCTAAGAAAACAATACTAGAATCCTAAAATCCATTCCTGACAGAGATTTTGATGCACTGGACCGGATCTCAGTTTAGGCACACTTCAGAGCTGCTACAGTATTGCTCTGTTTTATAAAGCTCTCAGCACTTCTCATGAGTAAATGCAATTTTTCTCCTCGAGGTGAACAATTCCTAGATTAATGATTCCTTAAATGTCTAATGTAAAATTTCTAGATGCTTGGAAAAACATGAACCACTGCCCAGAAAAAAAAACCTGTTCCCCCACAATTTTTCTATTTTTCCCCCAAAGTTTCCCCTCCCGTGGCCTCAAGATTTCCAGAAAATTTGCATTTCTCACTACATAGACATATTTTTCGGGATTATTTAAAGGAGATGAATGTGGATTTATCAGGTGGCAGACCCTTGTGGCACACATAGTGCCACCAACCTGCCCATGCCAGTCCCCTGCCTCCTGTAACAATGACAGGTCCAATGAAGGGGACAAGGGAGCTGACATAAATTTGAAGACCTGCCAGCTAGTGTCCTTAGAGGGACAACAACCCTGACAAATAATACAGGAATTGTTCTGAGACTGGGATGGTCAAATCTGCATTATTTTCCACTGTCTATATAGTGTAAAAGTCAATATTACTTAGTCTGGACTTTTTCCTTCCTAATGTAAATTTTCTTCTTCTGCCCATGGGGTGCACCAGGCCAGGCAGCGTGATCACTTGAACTGGTGCAGAAAAATGTGCAGAGAAGTACAGTATTAGTGGTTGGTGGGATGGGAAGAGACCAAGAAAATGCAGAAATGTATCATCCTGCATAACTGTCTACAGCACCTATCCAGGACAATAACAAAGATCCAAAAACAACTCGGGGAAGGGATCTCTCTCTCACCCCCTCCCCACCTTGTCAGAATAAAGGTGAATTATAAATGTAGCAAATGGGCTGCAAACTTCAAACTTGCTCCCGCTCAGAAAGGCACACCTTAAAGCTGAGCCAACAGGGAACAGGGACACCAAACATAGCCATGCTCTTCACCTTAATGTGATTGGAAGTATGCAAGGGCGAAAGACCGGGAAAGATTATAGTAGGAGACTGGTCCTGCTTCAGCAGTTCTATTTACTGCTGAGTAAGTGGGCTCCATGCAAGTATTAGGACTGATAGCATAAAGTCTGTGTACTTTTCGTATGAGATAATGACCATGGATTGATTGATTGATTCTACACTATGTAAAGCTCACATCTAGATTGCTTTTAGAGTCAAAACTTTAATGAGTGTTATTTTGCTTATACCCTGTTGCCCTATCCTGGCAAAGCAAAGTCCTTATGCAACCCAGGAGAATGCAATCCAGCAAGTGGTTTAAGACTGAAAGGGAAAACTGTGAAAGTTCGGTCAAATTTGGGTTCCTGAAAATAAGGAGGTGGGGAGACGTCAGAGTGTTTGCCACACCGAGATCTCACGGTCAACTGAACCAAGTTCCACCCACCCCCTTTGGCCTTTAAAGTGGTTTGGGCTACATATCTCACACAATCACTTACTCCTGCTCATGCTAGGAGGAACTGATGGGAGTTGTAAACCAAAGCATTTGGAGCATCAAGGGATCCCTTACCCTTTAAAAGGCTTAGCATGAATTGGATAGCTCAGTGGTTTAGGCATCTGTCTACAGAACCTGAAGTTGGCAGTTCAATTCTAACCACCCCATCCCACCCCACCCTGGTGCATCCTGTGAATACAATCAGCTTGTGTGGCCTTGGGCAGTCGTTGTTGTCATCGTTGTCATTGTCGTCGTCATCATCACCTAACACACACATATATAGAATACATACTTAAAATATATTTTAAGCACAATAAGAACAAAAAGAAACCCTGACCAAACATGATATAGATGGTATATTATTACCTCTAGAAAAGCTCTGCAGAACTGATTGGCCTTTCCCTGTTGAACGACAAATTGCCCTTGATATGTTATGGAATCTCGTTATCTGCCATCTCTTACAAGAGAGAGGCATTTAAAAAAACCTCAAAAGGGAAGTACTCAGCCAACCACTGATGATTCACTCTCCTTTCTTACTGAACAGTATCAAAAATAAGCAGCAAGTGGCTAAACCAGGTGTGACTGAACAGACAGTAGAAACCTAGCATGGAAAAGGCTATTATATTAAATGGAGTGCCCAGTGGCATTGCTATTCATCCATTACTAATAAAGTCTGCAGAGGAGAGGATATGAAGAGCTACAAGAATCTTAATAGAAAGAGAAATTGATTCCACATTGCATCGCCTATTCCAAACGGTTTTCGGAGTTCATTTTTTCTGCTTCGGCTTGAAGAAGTAAGATAGACTTTTAAAGATAACAGTGGCTGCTAACCTTTTCAGTCTGAATGTAACTGCAGCTAAATTCTCTGATGGTTAAGAAGCCCTGCTGATGGTGCTTTATATAAGCAAAACCACCCCAAAACCCCTGAAAACAAAATCGGCATGGCCTCTACTGTTTTCAACCCAGTAACATTAAGATGCTTGGTCAGCTGGGATCTACTTGGCTTTGGTTCAATCTATACAGCAGAATTTTGCCCACTTGAGTGGGCAACTTTAAAAAAGAGGTCATAAAAGAATAAGCTAATTTCTCCATGATATGACTGAAATATAGGGTGTGAAGATTTATATATTAAAATTCAATGTTTCCTATCTGAGGAATCTGGTACAGTAAGTAGATCTATTATGACAGGGGGACAATAGACTAATGTTCAAGATTTAGAACGTGATCAGATTGAAATTCAGCCTGCTGTTTGGACTGCTGCCAAGTCAGGACAGGGCACCCTGTCAAGGGGTTTCTACTTCTGCTGGGAAAAGGTCAGACTGCTTTACTTTGGTTCGCCTCCAGCGCTTGTGGTCACTAGAAATGATCCAAATGAAGCCTTACTCTTTCAATCGGCCAATATCAGGAAGCGGCTTAATAAGAGAGCCGCTTCATGACACAGCCAAAGGAAGCACTTGGGGTATTTGTACACGACCCCTAAACTCCGCCGCAAATGGCTCCCAGCTCCGGATCTTAAAATTGTTTCCCCACGAGCTCCGGAGTTTACAGATAATTAAGTGCGACCACGCCCACCTAAGCGCGTCCCAGCGCATTTTTCAGGTACCTGCTCTCCGGAGGTGAAAATTCCTGATGCGGATATAACGTAGTGACTGCAGGGCTCTCCTTGCTTCTGTTTGTTCTTTTTTTGTCCCCCGCCCCTTTAAGAGATCTGAATGCAGTGCCGGGATGGCAGAATGGAGGTGAGCGGCATTCTTTTCTTCCTTTTTTTCTCCCTCCCCTCACGCAGCCAGCATCCAGGAGTGCGGAGGGGGTGGGAACGCAAGAACAGCGACAAACCCCTAAGATCTCTGGTCCGAATTTAAGTGGCCAGCGGATCTTAGGGGTCTTGTGAAAAGGCTCTTGGTTCGTTCCCTTTGGAAAGCCAACCCCTCCTCTGCAATGTGCACACACACACCCCCGTTTGTGGGTGGTTGGGTGGTTTTGGTTTGGCTCTTCACAAGGGGCAAGTAGAGCACCGGCAGTGACAGCAAGAGACAGGAGTGACACCTGTATGTGACCCAAAAGTAACCTCTTTCTGGCTGGATCATAGAACAAAGACCTGACCACTCTTTCTGTACTTGTTGGTATCTTTCTGGCTTGACCTTTAGAATTGGCCAAGGGCTCAAGCACCCACGATTCACCCTTCCAATGCCCCTCTTAGGAAGCCCAGAAGGGAGCTATAGTCTCTGGGAGGGAGGCTCAGCCTGGTAACGTGCATATCAATAGAATAAGGAATTTGTTCCAGACATTATAACACCTTCTGGAAGGGGAAATAATTAAGGGGAGAAAAGATATCCCATTTTTATAGGAGAGCCAATGAGTTTGCCTTCTTCAAGTTTTCAGCCAATTAGATGTAGGATCCAAATCCTATGTAAATATTATCCAACGAGGTTGTATGCTTTAGGACTCTTTGTTTGTTGTTGTATAATACTATTTTACACTGTGTGTTTGGGATCTTTCTCTGCCATTAAGAGAAGACCCTAGCTCAGTGATGGTGAACCTATGGCACAGGTGCCAAAGGTGGCACTTGGAGCCCTTTCTGTGGGCACTCAACATTGCCCCTTCATAGCCACCTGTATACAGGTTCAATTACTATATTGGCACTTTGAAAAAAAAATTAGTGGGTTTTGTATTGCAGTTTGGGCACTCGGTCTCTAAAAGGTTTGCCATCACTGCCCTAGTTGATTCCTATTATAATAAAATTGGACTTTGGTTCAGCAGGTTTGGTCTCTTCCTGACCTCTTGCCAGAGAAAATCCACAAAGAAAATCCACAAGGTAACAGGAGAGGGATTATGTGGGGAGGTTGCCTTTGGAACCCTCCTATATATGAGCACATGGACATTTCGGTCCATACACGCATGTGCAGAACTGCTGGAGGATGATGAAGGCCCTTGCCCACTTAGTTTAGGTAGCAGCATTTCTAAATGTCTGTGCAGGAGGGACAATGTAAGTGTGAAACTATAGACATTATGTTTTCACATTTATTTATTTATGTATTTATTTAAAATATTTTAGCTCACCTTTCACCTCAAAAAGGACCCAAGGAAGCTTACAAAAACGAGGGACAATATTTAAAGTTGACTACAATGAATATACTGTACATCGGTTGTTAACAATGTGAAAGACAATTTTAAAGTAGTTTTAAAAAAAGAAACGGACATAGCAGACACATTAGTTTTAATTGTGCAAATGTACTCCTGGCCACTGCCAAGACCTATAACTTTTTTCTTTTTGCTGTAGATTTCCTGTCTTGTATGATTCAGATATCTGGGACTTTGTTCCTTGTCATTTTGCTTCAAAGAGATATCTACAATGCTTTCATTTTTCCCTATGAGCAAATTCTGCTATGACAAACCAAATGATGAACAGACTCACGAGTGTTTGTTTTCCACCACCCAGTGTGAGTTGTGTTTGTATTACTAATTCTATTGTTTTGTAAGTTTAAAAAAAGAAAAAAGAACCCACATCTTAATGAGTTCAGACTCATAGAAAGAAGAACTACAGAACCTAGAGAGGGGTACCCAAACTCCAAAATGAAGGCAAAATGGATTGGCTGCTGAATTAACTAGGTGCTGGTTATCTACATATCCCATAGAGATATTGGTCTTTTTGTCAGCAATTCTATACATACCTGAGAATGTGTCCCAGACATCTGGCAGGTGAGGATGATCAGACTGTGTTGCTAGTTAGAATAATGGTAAGTATCTATGGAAGTTAGGACATCCCTTGGAGATGAACCACATTTTCCCTTTTGCTAGCCAATACAGAACCATATAAAGGATAAAAATGTAGCCTTCTGCAAGCAATAGTCAAATCAGCTTTCTCTACTTAGAAGGAAGGAAGCCAGGAAGAAAAGAGGGAAAATAGAGGCAGAAATGCAAGACAAAGCAGGAAGATAGTTCATAATATTCAAATGGGTGAAAGAAAGTTAAATGGTAAAATAAACAGCACTAGCCTCTAGGACAGAAACTGCATGCCTTGCTGATGCCTTGCAAAATTTGTTAAAGAAAGCATGAGCATCCTCACACTGGAGTGTCAGAAGATGCTAGCATAATTTTGTATTGTAATGGCAACTATCCTAGCCCCACTGGTTGGACTCACAGTCCACCATATGCACAATTCAGAGGAGTTTGTTTCTAAAGTCAGGGAACTAAAACTGGATACAGATTGGCATCCTTTGATGTTACATCTCTCTTTACCAGCATTCCCACCCCTGATGCCCTAACAACTCTAAAGAAAAGACTTAAGGGCGCTATCTCACGACCGAAAGATGCGGTTATTAAGAAACTCCGGATTTTGTTCTGCATTGGTCACGTGATTGCAAGATATTTTTCCCCACGTCTGAAATGTTCCCATGGCCATACCTGATTTCAAACCTCCTCCAAGAGGAGCGGCCGTGAGAGGGAGGTGAGCAGGCGCAGAGGAAGCTTAGGGGCACGTGCCTATCGCTCCTCGCCAGGGTGAGTGGCGGGTGAGGCGAGATATGTACAGCGGAGCTTTCGTGCACTCCAGAGCCCAGCCCTCTCCTTCTCTGGTGCACAGACCGCAGCATTTAAGGAGACAGCCCTGGCAGTGGGAAAGGCTGGGGCTCCGTTCATTTCATTAAGAAGGCTTCCGGAAAGTTGAGAGCTCAACGGTCAGTGGCACAGTGACAAAAGAGGGGAGAAAACCTGGGTTATATGTGCCCCCACAGACTTCTGCCACCGGTAAAAATGCACATTTCTAATCAGATCAAAAAATACCCACCATCACCCTTGGGTCTCGGAAATCTTGTAGAACCCGGTTAAGTGGGAGTTACCGTTTTGTTTTTTTTTTAAAAAAAGCCTGCTGACTGTGGGGACATGATTTATGGAGATGCACTTTTGGTAAGTAAGAACTGCATCAAAGAGGTCATGAAATAGCGCCCTTGAAGAAGGCCCCACCCTCACCTCCAGGAACAGCCTCAACCCATACCAGATATGCCTGCTCCTGAATCTGTGTCTGAACACCACGTATTTCATGTACAGAGGGGACTTCTACAGACAAAAGCATGGTTGTGTCATGCCCAGTGTCACCCATTGTTGCTAACCTACACATGGAAGACGTGAAGAAGACACTCAACACCTTCCCAAGGATGACAGGAGTTTGCAGGCCTAGACATTGGAGAAACTAAACAGCCATTAAACAGAAGGATGGCCCAACATAGGAGGGGTAACAGCTCAGGACCAGAATCAGCAGTACACCTCCACTTGAAAGACAAAGGGCACTCGTTCAAAGATGAGGATGTACGCATATTAGACAGAGAAGAGAGTTGGTTTGAGAGAGGGGTTAGGGAAGCTATTTATAAGAGTATTGAAAACCCCTCTCTCAACAGAGGTGGGGGGCTCAGGCACAGTCTATCTTCCACTTATCAGGCAGTGATTTCAACAATCCCCAGACAAATCAAAAATAATTCACACCTTCACCCCCAAGGCAATAGATAACGACCCATACTTTATGGGTTTCAGTACCTTAGGTCATTGTTCACCTGATGGCCTATTGAGACTACTGTCCACCTAATGAGCCTATTCAGGCCATTGTTCATCCTATGAATCTGTTTCAGACCAGGGTGACATGAGGTCAACGTGAATTATGAAATGTAGGACTCGCGACTAACTTTCCTCAGACTGACGAAGCTGTTTGGATGAGCAGCGAAACATTTCAATCTCTCAAGAAAAGAAGTCTAATTGCCATGACTCAATTTCCAGATAAAGTCACCTGGATGACTGAGAATCTTCACAGACAAAAAATCTGATCCGTGTTAAAAAACATACAGAGCTTCTCGTCCACACACTGAAGTCCAAAGTGTGTATTTATTTTCCCTAAGTTAATTTTCTGAGTAAATGAGTTAAAATAAATGGTCACCAGAGGGCCATTTATTTTAGCACATTATCTTTTTAATCAGCTTAAGCCCACCGTGAACTTGACAGGCAGTTTTAAATGGGGAGCCTTTCCGTCCCTTTCCAGTTTAAAACTGGAAGCTGAATATAAGTAGCCTATAAAATCAGTACATGAACAAGAACAGAGACACATTTTAATTGCTCAGTGGGAATGCAGGACATGACTAAAAAACCATGTGTCTTGAGTCTCCTAAAATTAAAACACTACATATAATGGTTTTTTAAAAAAATATAGACAGGCTTTTGGAGGCTAGAGCACTGAAAATTATCGGCTACGAAGTTGGCAACTCAGTGGTTCCAATCCTGGGTGTCACGCAGCAGAGCGCGCTCCCGCTGTTAACCCCAGCTCCTGCCAACCTAGCAGTTCAAAGCATGTAAATGCAAAAATTGGTACTGCTGTAAAAAGCGGGAAGGTAAAACAGTGTTTCCTTGCAGCCATGCCGGCCAGATGGCCACGGACTTACACAACATTGGCTCTTAGGCTTAAATATGGAAATTAGCATCACCCCTAGAGTCGGACACGACTAGCACGCATGTGCAGGGGGAACCTTTATTTTTTACCTTTTACCTATTGATCAGCCATAGGAATGCAGGATTCAGGATTGGGTATATGTGTAGTTGTGGAGTGAGGGCTCACGCTTATTACCTGTAGCTTGCAAGTTTCCTTTTGATCATCTAACTGAAGATGAAGTGTTGTTTTCCATATAAAATAAATAAACACACAAAAATCGTTTTTGAAAGTTCCCAGAAGAGAACTCAGATATATGGGCAGTAGCCATTCCACTGTCACAAAAAGCAACACGTTCCTTTAGCAATTACACAACCACATTCCATGCACTCACATTCACGATGTACATATGCACCCAGGAGATAAACACTCACATTAGTTTGATGAATCAATATTTGCTGGTAAGGTAAGGGGAAGATGTGATCTCCTTGCCACAGAAATGCAACTTGAAGGAAAAGACCCAAGTTCCAAGGCAATGTATAGGTGTATGCGGTGTGTATAAGGTGTACTGCTTTATCCAGTAAACTGCCCTATGGTGCTGAACAATCTCATATGAGTGGTTTGCACTGCAATTCTATTAAGAAAGCTGCACACACACACCCTTGCAAACTGGGTACTCAGTTTACTGATCTTGGAAGGACAGAACACTGGGTCAACTTTGAACAGAATATAGCTAAACCTGGATTGAATTTGGATCACAAGCAGAGTCTTCACTGCAGTAGCGCCATTTTATTCACCGTGGCCTGAGATACCTACAACAGTTGTTATATTAAACACAGTCCCCATAATCCTACACATCCTTAGCTAGGAGCAAGACATTCAATTCAGCAGAGCTTATTCTGAGTAGACTTTTAAAGAAATTCACATTAATACTTAGGCCTCATTGAAATCATGGGAAACATAACTATCACTTCAGTGAAGCCCCATAAATTTCAGTGTGAAGTTAGCACAACTGATGTGGACAGCATCAATGCCTTCGTCTTTGAAAACTCTTACACGTATATACTCAAGTATAAGTCGACCCAAGTATAAGTCGGGGCCCCTAATTTAAACCCAAAAACTGGGAAAATTTATTGACTCAAGTATAAGCCTAGGGTGGGAAATGCAGCAGGGCCTGGCAACTCCTCCTTTGTGAGCTGGGTGTGTGTGTGATGTTTAAAATGACTTTTAGCCATCGAGGCAAGTGCTTGAGTTGGTGGCTAAAAGTCATTTTAAACATTGTTTTAAAATGACTTTTTAAAAAATCATTTTAAACATGGGAGGGTCAGGAGAAGTGGCGCAGAATGTTTAAAATGACTTTTAGCCACCAACTCAAACTTGCCTCAGTGGCTACAAGTATTGACCCGAATATAAGCCGAGGACCCCCTTTTCAGCCCAAAATTAGGGCTGAAAAACTAGGCTTATATTTGAGTATATACAGCACATGCAAATTAAACTACCGAAAAGCAAAACCTGCTACAGGAATTTTAAACAGCAGACCTCAGGGTGAAGAAGCTATCACTCTGCAGCTAGTCCCACCATGAGGTCCAATAAAGTACAGACCTCAAGCTAGAAAAGCTGCCTGCATTCAGTAACTGTGCACTGTAACTGATTGAACTAATTCTCCAAATTTCTTCAGGGGATTTGTATTTTCCAAAATATTTTACCAGCAATAAAATGACACAATTAACAATAAAAAGCTTTCACATAACCCTACATTATCTAGGCTTACACATAAGACAGAGCAAGAGAAGACTATAACCAAATTTCATTCCATTTTCAGTGGGCTAAAATGGTACAGCGCAAACCAATCACCATCAAATAATAATTAAAGGCAATGGTACTGCTTTTTGGAAGAAAAACAGAAAATATTTTAATGACTGGCAAACAGGGAGCAAAATGTTTCCAAACATCCCTTGATAGCATGGTTAATAATAGCAAATATTTAAAGAATAAGACAGCTGGCTTAATGGTGTGTTTTTTTTAAATTTGGCTGTTGAGCTGAGTTTGGGAGTGTGATTCCCCACTGTGCCTCCTGAGCTAGCTATCGTAGCTTTGGGGAAGCGGCACAGCCCCACTCCTGAGTATTCTCTACCTCAAAATTGCTGACAAGGGTCACCATAAGTCAGAACTGACTTGATGCCATGGGATGAATGCTATTAAAGAATAGGATGGAGGCAAGGGAGCCTGCAAAACAAAGGAATGAGGATGGCGACTTTAATTGCATACTAAAGAGATGGGGGCACATCCGCTGGGGGGAAATGCAACTGAAGCTGTCAGCAAGACTATGAACACTGCTAAGAACGATGGCCGTAAATCTATGCATATATAGCCGCTTGCTACCAAACTTTGATTTGCAATATAGGTACAGTGGTACCTAGTATAAAGGAATTAATTTCTCCCAAATGCAATTATGTTAAGCAGATTTTCCTATATACAAATTTGACATAGGAATGAATTGAAAGCCGAGTAATCCCTAATCGCAACCATTTTTATGTTGTACGGATTCGTCCCATAGACAATTATGTTAAGCAAATTTCCTCTATCTCCGGAATGTTTTATGCTGTACAGATTTTATTTTATACAAGGGTCCACTGTACCTTTTTCCTCGAACAGACTGTATTCTCATTTAGTTGGAATGGTGGATTCTGCCTGTCCATAAGAAAATGCATTCCATGTGGGCTCCCACCTACAGGGAACAATTCATGGGTCCACACTTTTCTTCTGTCAGTTGTATATTTGACAGACATTTTCAAGGACCCCATGAAGCTTTAAATCACTCAAAAGATGTCAACACCGTTCACGCTTTACCTGGAAATGGTGGTCATTAGCTATCTGAACAGCTCTCCACAACACAAGTGAAAAATAATGTTAGCCACGTGTACACTTTCTCTACAACTTGAAAGAGGTCTACAAGGCCCAAAAGAAGTGCAGAGAACAAAGCTAAGAAAGGGTCAATTACAATGCATCGCCCAAGGGTTCAACTTTCTAGAGTTACTCCATCTATTAAGTCTTCGCAAGGGACCCTTGATTTAGTTTGGGACCTGATTCAGGTAGTACAATTCTGATCTCATCTGATTTCGGTGGCACCCTCCTTGTGGAACAAACTTCTTTTAGAAGTTAGAAACCACCACCCCCACTCCCCCAGACAGTCTTCAAAATTACTAAAAACAGAATTGTTTAGGGGGGCAGACATCAACATTTATTGTTAAAGTGTTATGATCCTTATGTAGATTTGATGCCATTTTCCACTTATTTGTTATATATTGCCTAGCGTGTTTATCCTGTTAATTTGATTCATGCTATTGATGCCAGGGATCAGTTGTGGGTTGTCTTTTTATTTTTACTAATGTTGCTGGATTAAGATACTGAGGGAATTGCATTTCATTATTTTAATTTTTTTGTTATGGTTTGTTCATGTAATTGTAATACAAACCACTCTGTAGTGATTTCACGAAGTCGGGTGGTCTATAAGCTTTAAAGATAATTAACTTTAGATCCAAATCAGAATACATTAAGATTCACACAAAATAGATTACTACTTAGACAGATGAACAAGAAAGTCAAGAAGGTTAAACAAATTCAAATCAACAAGAAAATGATTTAGAAGGAGAAAGGCGGTGATTCAGACGATGGCAATTAACAACCTCCAAAACGCTCACTCCAGATTTTTGTGTGACCTGCTACTAACAACAAAAGCAACCAAGTGAAGAGCTACATGAGAGAAATGGTATCACCCAATCCCTCCTTGCAAGTCCTCTGACTAGACAATGGTGGTACCATTCTTGTCCATGATAAAAAAAACCAGAGCTTCAATCAGCTAAGTCCAATTCCATTCCAACTCACTCCCTTGACACCACCCTGGCATCTTCCTTATGCAAGACTGTTCCGCAATGTCACAGAAACACATTCTGTGTGTCTGTCAGTATTCAAGTAACCAAACTGGTCCCAAATTATTTGGATCCATCTGTTGGTTGGTTGACTGATCGGCTGGTTGATTGATGGATTGCTTGATTACATTTCTGTAGTACTACCAATCTGGTAGCAGGCCCACTTGATCTGGATCCAATCTGAACCAATCTAATCCACTTTGGATCTATTTTGATACAAACTGGTCCACTTTGATTTGGGATTTCACTGAAAAGGTTCCGTATCCCTATCTTCTATTCCAGGCATGTCCAAACTTCGGCCCTCCTGATGTTTTGGACCACAACTCCCAGAATTCTAAGCTTAGATTGCCAATGGCAAAGGACTGTGAAAGATGTGGTCCAAAACATCTGGATGGCTGAAGTTTGGACAAGCCTGTTCTATTCTGTATTAGTTTTGTGATACAGAGATCAAGTATGGACTTCGTGTATACAAAAGTATTTTTGACAACTGCTAACACTGCACGTAAACCACCCACACATCATTTCCTCTCAAACTTATTTACATTGCCAATGATTAGTCACTTCAACAACTGACGTGTTACGATGAAAAGTATTTCAGTCCCAGTATGATCCATCTTATACACAATATGCAATACATTACCATTAATGGTCAAAATAACAGTCCCTAGGCTCAATTAAATCACTGAGAAACACTGGGAAAATTTGTTGTGTTCCTGCTGAAGTGTTAATCCCTGTAACTTCAGTCGGGAGATCCCCCAGAAGCAGAAGCAGAAAATAGCTACTTCTTGAAATAGGGATTAGCCTGTCCTCTTTATTTAATTAGTCACCCATTCATCAAATGGCAGGTCCATTACCCAACCAACCATTTGTCTCTTCCATCATTAGCACAACAGCTATTGCCAAACAATACCTGATAAAACAAGAATCCAATTTGTTATGAGCAGCATAAACCATTTTGTATCGCCACAGTTATATCTACTGTCTCCTGTTAATTCAGCTGTCACCTGGAGGAAAGCGTGAAAGAGCTGATAGACCGATATGAAGTGGTGTTCCACAGGCAGTGCAATGTGCTCTCACATTTTCCTTCAGTGCCATGATCTTGCAAATGCTACAACATTCCAGCTCAAATGCTAGTCTATTGCAGACCCCATTCTGCCACCACCTCACCAACTTCTAGACCATACTAATTTCATAAAACTTCTAGTTGTTTGCCTCTTGCTCTCCCTTTCAGAGGTACTGTGTACATGTGCAAATTGCCTTTACTCTCTGTGTTGCCTAATGTTGACTTAAATGGGTTGATGTTTAAGACCTCAATTTGGGAGATCCCCCTAAGAAGAAATTGCATTCAATCGTCATCTGCCATTTTTACTCACTATCCACATTTGGGTTCTCCAACTCTCAAAGCTTCCTCCTTCATCTCCAAGCTAATATACCGGTAGTTCAAAAACCTTTCTCTGCAAAACATAGGACCTATGCTTAACAAAGGTCCATAGTGTTTCATTCTTGCATTGTCTATAACATGTCATATTGAAAAATCAAAACAGGACTAACCTCCTTGCAGATCACAGCCTTCCTAGATATTACTGAGTAAAACGTTTCTGAAATATATTATGGAGCCTTTGCAATGTCCATTTTAAGCTGTTTTGTTAGTGGTTGCTCTCACAATCTTGAAACCGTCTTTTTACAAATACACGGAAGAAACCTCACAGGTTGGTGTAATGAAGTCACAGAGCAACTTCCTCAACTGCGTGACAGCCAGATGGATTCAAATGACAATTCTCATCATAGAGATCACTTAAAAATTAGCTCAAGTTGTTCAAAAATGCATATAAAATAAGAGGCAGATATTCTCAAGGAGAGATTTACAGCTCCTTGCTTTAAACACAAAGAGCCAGCAACGTGCGTTCATTTAACATACATCAACAGACACTGAGTGGAGGCATTTCTTAGTATACATATATGGGAATAATGTTTTAGCTCAAGAGACTTTTCTTCTTTAAATGAGAGGTACCCTTGGAAACATAAGTGCTTTTTTCATCTAATAACAGCCTGCTAAGTTAATGGATAATAATAGGGTGCAGTATGTGTCGCATCACTGTTTCTAATTCATATTCTAATACATATTCCTGACATTCAATCTAGTCTGCATTTAGCTCCTTTCACACCTCTGCCTCACAAGACTTCCATTAACTTCAAATGACTTTGATCTAAGAGGGACTGGCACACCCACTTGGAACATTATTTTTCAGTTAAACTGGGAAAACAGTATCTTTCTAACAGATATGCTCAGCTGTATACATATGCGTGTGCAGATTCAATCCCTATGAGGAAACCGAGGCAGAAAAACGGTCCTCTTTCCCCTCAGTTCCTAATTCCAGCTGCCCAAATAACTAATCTTCTATCCTGTCTGAGATAGCCTATAAATCTCTAGTGAGGGAAATAATCTCTTGTAAATAAACACATCGCTCTGGGGGTGAAAATATTTTCTGAATCCGCAGGCAGAATTCAGATACTGTATTCCATGTCTGATTCATCTGTCAAACTCAACAGACTCTTTTACTAGCTGAGCTTATCTCGAAGTATAGTAAGCCTCTCAAGGCATCAGCTAGCTAATGGAACCAGCATTAGCGATGTATTCATTTATCCCAACTTCTAATTAGTCTCACACTTTGCACAAGAGCCACCCACCCTTTCCAAGTTCCCAGTACAAACAAGAACAGGAATATCTATTACATGAATGAGGATTTCTTCTCGTTTGTTGTGCATCCTTTGTGGGAGGATTTGTTTGGCATTCCTTCACTTGCTGCTTCCTAGAAATTCTGTGAGAGCGACTTTAGAGTAAAGATGCAGATCATGGAGCAAAGATCCCAAGGTCCAAGCAATATGAAGCTCAGTTTAAGAGCATTCATGCTACAAAATTCCATGCCATGCCATGCCGAATTAGGGTTTAGAAATGTTCATTTCACTTCCAATCTCTTTGCTTATTTATTCAAGTTAGGCATTTTCTAGAATAGATATAAAATCTTGGGGTGCCATAATGACCAATACATTTTAATAATATCGGCTTTTATGGCACACAGCTGACATGGTATAGACAGAGGTTGCGACTTTCCAACAGAACTCATGATGGGACTACAGTACTGGAGATTAGCCAAGGTTAGCCTGCATTTTGGCAATCCTAGGTTTGGACTAGAGAGAGCTAACTACAACTGTCACTCCTCCAGCAGATGTACAGAATAGTTTTGGGCAAACTCCCTACCTTCAAACCTGTTTCTCATGTCTAAAATTAAGTAATAAGGTGTTGGCTAGAAGGACAAGGACAGAAAGCTCACATATGCTACCGAACTAGCAAAATGAAAACTGTTTAGGAAAGCAAAACAAAATCTGTTACACAATTACCACATTATTAGTTTGCAAACAAAGTTCTAGAGACTAGCATTGGATTTGGTTGGTTTGCCTGCCTTTTTATAGATGTTTTTAGCAACACTATTCCATCATATTTATTTCCCTTCTCTTTCTTCACAGGCACCCATGGCAGGATACATGGTTCTGCATATGCATGTTACAGTAGATAATACATTAACAGTGAGGAGACTATTAGCAGAAAACTAGTTTTTAGGAAAAAATTGTACCCTACAGCATTGCAGCAATTGTTCTACAAAACTGCAGTTCTGGGGGGCTGGGAATCAGGCACTTGACATGTAGCACATGTCTGCACAGAACTTCTAAAGCATACAGAGGTGCAATTGCTGCACATTTTTTTAAAAAGGTAGGAAGAACTCCAGAAACTAAATTTATTTACAGTATTTAAAAGAGGTTAAAGCAGATGGAATGTGCTTCCATAAATACGATATGGAGGAACACTTCTGCAACTACTGTACATAGATGTCTACACAGGAGGAGGATCACTTTTGTAACACCTATCTGTAGGTGTTCCACTCTACATGTGCTAGTCTCCTGTCTATCTGACAAGACCACCCTGCCCTTCCAGATGTTTCAGCTGTTCCTCCTAGTGCAACAGGGTCATCAAACAGTGCAATACCTGAAACTCAATAAAGCTGCAGAGCTCACAGTACGTAATAGTGTAAGCATGTGAATCCTATGTGGCCCATATGGAGCAGTGCCGCAATGTTCCCATTTCTGTAACCTTCAGCAAAGACATTCCCACAATACAGTATGGCTGTCCTTCATGCCCTGGTCAGTGCCAACTCTTCCGCATCTCTCAGGAAATCATGCAGAAGAGAAAGTTTTGATAGATACATCTCTCTCTCTCTCTCTCTCTCTCTCTCTCTCTCTCTCCTGTCTTTGGCCCACTGGCTCAGCTGTCAGCATCCTGTGACCTTTCCCAGAACCTGATTGAACCATAAACCCCACCATCTCTCCCCATACCCCATGCTATCTAGGCCTGATGGAAGCTGTCCTCCAACAAACATCTAGAGGACCACAGGTTGCCTACTGCTTGGCCAAGTGGCATCTGGCCCTCTGTGAACAATGGGATCATCATCATCATCATCATCATCATCATCATCATCATCATCATCATCATC
>JAHTLZ010000016.1:74828456-74841535 GCA_023846285.1 Phrynocephalus versicolor
GTTGCCGCTACTCCTTTAAGTTCCAAGGAGGGAGTGACAGGATAGAGGAGGGTTTAAATACGCTAAAATAAATAAATAAATAAATAAATAAATAAATAAATAAATAAATAAATAAATAGTAGTACCAGCACCCCCAGCAGCAGTAGGGGTTGCTGAGGTGTCAAAAATAAAAATAAGATAATTAGGAAGTTAAAAGAGAAAGACCAAAGAAGAAATGGGTTGACTCAAATCAACAATGAAGATGGAGCTAATTCATATCTAAATTTATGACATAGAATCACTTTCCTTGTTGAGAGTACAGCAGCAGAGTAGGGTACAGGGTTCGTAAATAATGAGCATTTTTTTCCGGTCAGTTTCAAATCATCAGCCCAAAGTAGGTGGCTTTGACAAATGGTAAGGGAGGGAGCTAAGACTGGAAAAGTAATTCCTAATTCTAATGTGGACTTGTTATTGGTAGGGTTGTTGAACAGTTCCCATTGCAATATCTTTGTATTCAGCAACTGACAAGAACAGCCAGTGTTTTCAGTTGTAATATGCTAGTTTTTGAGTTGCACAGAACTTGTCAGTTTTAAGATTGCCTTGTTTTTTTGTTGTTGGGTTGTTTTTTTGGCTTGGCTTGGTAAGGTGTTTTTTTCTTGTTAGGTAATTTCAATATATTCTTGGCAGTGGCCTGGTGAAAAATACTAAGGTGGAACTTTTCTTAGTGTGGAAATGAATGGCAACTAAGACCTCACTTTCTACATTTCTGAGTAGCACTCTGTACACTGAAGAGGGTAATTAAAAACAACATGACAATCTTGCTTAACCTTGTTCACCACCCTTATCTACAGCTAGGATACCACTCTATTGCACAACATTAAGTTTATTATTGATTGTCAGTGTTTAGGAGCCTTGTGGCGCAGTGGTTAAATGCCTGTACTGCAGGTAAAACTGTGCTCATAGACTGGGGTTCAATCCCAGGTAGAGATGGGCACGACTTAGCGGTATTCCCGTTTCCGTTTCCGTTACTCGTTTCCGTTACGGAACGGAAAAGGAAACGACAACTACTCCGCCAGAACTCGAACTCGAACCGACGAACGAATAATTTGGTCTGATTTGTTGTGGTCGTTCCTGGCATCGCGCGATTGTGCGATGCCAAGAGGCAAAGAAAAAAAGTTTTTAAAAGTTAAAAAAAAACCCGATTCCCGGCCCTAAAAGCAGGCGAAAACTATCTGAGGGCACCTACCAGGCCAGAAGGGTGTTTTATTTGGGGGGGGGGGTTCCCCGCCCCCCTCTCCTTGGCTATTGCTACTGCTGCGCTGCTGGTACCAGGCGGGGAGGGCGCATCAATTTGCCATGCAGTGCGGGGGGGTCCAAAATGGCGACCACAATATTTTTTTTGAAATCGTTGCCCAAAACCCCACCAAAGCACCACAGAAACATGCAAAAATTAGCTATTTTAAATGCTTGAATTTTTACAGTAGCAGCAGTGGGTTTTTCTTGCAAAAAAAAAGTCTCCGTTGATTTTATTTTATTTTATTTTATTTTATTTTTTTACACCTGCGCATTCGCAATGATGGGCTCGCCCATGGGAGTGGACCATGCAAAGTTTTGGAGCCATTCCACCAATCGCATGGCCAGGTTTTGCTGACTGTACCAGGCTGGGAGGGCGCATCCATTTGCCATGCAGTGCGGGGGGATCCAAAATGGCGATCGCAATATTTTTTTTTTAAATCGTTGCCCAAAACCCCACCAAAGCACCACAGAAACATGCGAAAATTAGCTATTTTAAATGCTTGAATTTTTACAGTAGCAGCAGTGGGTTTTTCTTGCAAAAAAAAACTCCGTTGATTTTATTTTATTTTATTTTATTTTTTTACACCTGCACATTCGCAATGATGGGCTCGCCCATGGGAGTGAACCATGCAAATTTTCCACCAATCGCATGGCCACTTGGCCAGGTTGACCACAGAGACTTCTGGGATGTGCCAATCGGGCATAAACAGCCCACTAATCGTAGCCCAAACCCGAACCCTAAGCCTAAGCCTAACCCAAACGCCAGTACACTGTCCTTCTAAGTGGGTCAGAGAGGCACCCAGAGGTGCACCCCAATACTCACCCTAACCTCACCCGTAACTAGCCTAACCCTAGCCCTTGCGCTAACCCATCTTAACTCTAAGCCAGATCTACTTGCATTGCACTACATGCAAGTATGTGAGATGCAGCGGGTGCAAAGAGTCTGCCAGTCCGTCACTTGTGGCTCTGGCTGACTCCTGCAGCTGCCTCCAGGAGCCTGCTACCCTCCCCCCAACCAGTACTAACGACAACGAAAAAACGAAAAAACGAACCGACTATTTTTTGCGAATTTTCGCGAAAAACGGAAAAGAGCCGAAACGGGCTGCCTCCGACACACGACAACTCGAAAACGTCATTTTCCCTAGTCGTGCCCATCTCTAGTCCCAGGTAGCAGGCTCATTGTTGACTCAGACTTCCATCCTTCCAAGGTTGGTAAAATGAGTACCCAGCTTGCTGGAATGCAGGGCAATGTGTAACCTGCACGATTAAATTGTAAACCACCTGGAGAGTGCTTGAAGTGCTATGGGGCGGTATATAAGCAGAACACTTTGCTTTGCTTTGCTTCCCAAGTGTAATTCTTAGCAGGGAATATCTAATGTGGGATTGTACTGGTAATGTGTGAACATGATAGTTACTGTAGCTGGTTCCTATGATGATTACACTGTAATCTGCCTCCGCATGGGGTCAACCAATAGAAGGTTTCAGTCCAGTGAATGATCTTTTCTGGTGCATGCCGCTCGTTTTGTTGGTCTGGGAGATGCCAACTTGGAAGGTGCAAAAGCAGGGGAAAGAGCCAACATTATGTCCCACCTGTGGTGCCAAAATACTTTGAGCTGATCCCAAATGTTCAGCAAAACCTCCTCTTTGCCGCCTGGCAGATGACAGATGGCTTGAGACTGGGAATAGTGAAGTTGTCAGCAGTTCTCACTGCTTGCATACCTGGCCACAGAAATCATGTTCAATTTTGCTCTGCAGGTGGCACCATCGGATTCTGTCATTCATATATTTTAATACATAAGATATATGTATTAGACAGGATGTTCTATGTATTTGATATGTATTTGATATGTATTTAATTGATTTTAAAATGGAGTCTGTAAGAAGTGCAAAGTCACAGTGACTCAGTGTATAGTTTTTTTCTAATGGAGTGCAGGTGTAACAATGGAAATAATGAGTATGGGCTAATGCAAGAGGTTGCAATAGCTATGATGTAATGTAATTTGTGATCGGACAGACATGTGTATAAAGATGCTCTGTAAATCACTGTCCATTGGGCCTTCAATGAATAAAGGCACCCACTTTGTTTCTCTGTTATATATTTTGCCTATGTACTGTTACGCTGTTATGCTGTTGAATTTTGTATCCATGAACTAATGTGATTGTTCCCATCTATGCTTTCTTGAAATTGAAGTTCTGTGATGCTGTGATATACTTTGTACATTTGTAATATAGCTGTTTGTTATATTACATTTGTAATATAACAAAAAAAAACCCCTGCCTCTGGCTCTAACAATTTATTCATCAAGTATTACTTCTGCTGGCTGACTAAATAGCTCATACTCAAACTAATGCCTCCCTGGCAAATCTTGCCACAAGCCAAGTATAGACATCAGTGATAGATATTAACTCTTGGATGCTGAAATCGGTTGTACTTACGTCTTAGTCCTCATTCTTGCTAAGGCTGTAAATCCTTAGCGAGCACCAATAATAAATGGAACTAGAGATAATGGTAGCAGTTCATTGCATTGAACATATTACTACTCAGATTACATGGAAAGAGATATGGGTGGGGGTGTCTTATTTGGCTGTACAAAGGCTCCACCTGAGTGAGGATCTTGGAATCCCTCTGTTTCTCATAGCTTATCTCCATTGAGGTATCTCTGTGAAGATTCTCAGTCATCCAGGTGAGTTTATCTGGAAATTGAGTCGTGGCAACTGGATTTTTTTCTTGAGAGACTGAAACGTTTCACTGCTCATTAAAACAGCTTCATCAGTCTGAGGAAAGCTACTTGCAAGTCCTCCATTTTATAATTCACTTTGACTTCATGTCACTATGGTCTGGAATAGGCTCATATGATGAACGATGGCCTGAACAGGTTCATTAGGTAGACAATAGTCTCAATAGGCCATTAGGTGAACTAGAGATGGGCACGGAACGAACAAGTTTTCGTTTTCATTTTTCAGATTTCGTTTCGTTATGCAACGAACCAACAAACGAAATTTTTCTCTAAAATGAAACGAAACAAACAGAAACGCGGGAATTTTTGTCATGCGTTTCGTTTCCATTACAGCAATGAAGTGAGCAGCTTTAAATGCTAAAAAAATCATGAAACATTGGAATAAATGGTAACGAAACGGTAACAACACGGTAACGAAACGGTAATGAAACGAAAACGATTTTTTTGCAAAAAATTCGCGAACAACGGAAACGAAACGAAACGAACCTCTAAAGGACAAATGACAAACGAAACTCCATTTTTTCTATTCGTGCCCATCTCTAAGGTGAACAATGGCCTAAGGTGCTGAAAGAAACCCATAAGGTATGGGTCTTTAGCTATGGTTGTGGTGAGTGTCATCCTCTGGAACTAAGATCCCAGAATGGCTTTTACGAGGGTTGCATTAATAAGTTTTTACCCCTCCCAATATGTTTGAACACACAAAGCTTGCAATACCTTTGTGCGGATAAACTTTCTCTACACAAAGTTATTGCACAGGCCTAATTATTTCATATTTGAATAGAACTCCATAAACTACTGTTCCTTCCATGTCTCAGAATTTCCTTTTGCAGTGGTTTTCCTTTTGAGAATGTCTGCATCATATATGTTCAAAATAAAAATATAGACTGAAATCCAGTAGTAAATTCTTAAGTTCTAAATGGTTATTTAAGAAATGCTTGTTTGTAATATTTTCATGCATTTTCTTAAGGAATAATTTCATGACAAAATAGACTTAGATTCTCGTTAAAATGATGCTTATTGGTTTACTTTGAAATGCAAACAAACACACTTCAGCATCAATGTAGTGCTGGAAACACAGGCAAGTATTTGTCCCAATCTTTATGCTTTCTCACTGTTCCTTTCAATATTTAACCACCTTGGGTCCTTTTGGGGAGAAAGGCAGGATAGAAATATTTTAAATAAATTATTAATAAATAATATTTATCACATCAGCTATATTTGTTATTTTGTTTTTTCTTTCTTTCTTGCTTAATTTTTATACTGCTCATCTGGCTGAGGGCCACGCTGGGTGATTTACAACCAAAACCCCACAACAGAATAATTGAAATACTACTGTGACAAAACCAGAAAGAAATAATTACACACCAAACAGGGCAGACAAAGTACATTAAAATGCAGTTATAAAAACATTAAAATAGTGGAATTAGTCAAACTGGGGATGAATAAATTCAGCTGAGTCCATAGGCAGAATATTTTGGAATGCCTGCAGAGTTATTAATGGCTTTTTTAAACCGGGACATTTGGATGGTGAAGAGAAGGAGGGCATCCACCTGTTACTTGGGGCAGCACCTTCTAAAGCCTGGAACACCAACCACTGTGGGCAGGGTGCTGTATAAAGATACACAGAATAGAGTGTTGGTTCTGTTCTATTTCATATTGCATTCAATTCAATTCAATTTTGTTTTGGAAAAAGCTGAACAGTGACAGGATTGGTATTGCTCACCATCCATTGCCCTGAGATTTGAAGATTTTACTGTGTTGCCTAGACCTAAAGGTGTGCCTTGAAAGTGCCGACTTTGATCAGCTCTCTTGGGGCATGAAAGCATATATTATTAATGCATCTATCAAGCTCATGACAATATATCCAATGCACACATTTCCTCCCGCCTTCTTTTCCACCTGCAGTCTCTGAAGATCAGACATTAAAATCCATTTTCAAAAGCTTCACTGAAAGAATTAGAAAGTTGCAAAGGCTATAGCTTCCCTTCTTGTAAAATTCCATATATTTCTGGCTTGTATTGGTCTCTGCATTATAGAGAATGCCAGGCACGCTATTCCCCAAGTGTCTGATTAAAGGAGGACAGCCAAAATACAGCATAGGCTTTAAGATATCCAAGCCCTTTGAAATTAATGCTCTTAAACGTGATTAACTCTCCCTCCCTTGCACTGTGGCCTCCCCGTACTCAATAGCAATCTGTTAGCTTGTTGTGTTTAAACCAGAGCTGTCTGCCAGGCCTCTGAGCTGCTGAGGTAACAGAGGCCCAGATGAGCCACAAATCCTCACAGTTTGAAACTTGTAGGAAGACGAAAGAAGTGTCAAGAGTAGCAGAATTCTCAGCGCTGGCATGTCACGGGGGTGAGGCCGTGAGGAATTGCTCTGAGTACTGCTTTAAATCGAATAAATAATAATAAATAATGTACTAAAAGGCACTTGAAATGGAGCCCTGGCTGGAATGCCTGTCAGATGAGAAGTGTGCCTGCTTACCTTGACCTTGGCAGAGTTGGTTCAAATCTCCATGCAGGTAGCAAAGCCGAAGCTCAGCAGCCCATCTTTCACAATCACTGTCTCTTGGCTTAACCTACTTTTTCCAGGTAAAGGTAAAGGTAAAGGTAAAGGTTCCCCCCGCACATGCATGCTAGCAGGGCCGGTGCTAGGTATTTTTGTGCCCTAGGCGAGGGGCGGGGGGTGGGGTGGGCGGCAGGCAGGTGGGGCAGGGTGGTGGCGGGCGGGCGGCGGGGGAGGGGGAACGAGGGATGCCGGGGGACGGCGACGGGCGTGGGGGGCGGCGATGGGCGTGGGGTGGGCAGCGATTGGCGGACGGTGATGGGCAGCTGGCGGGTGGTGGGGGGACAGGCGGAGGTGGCCAGTGGCGGGGGCGGCAGGGGGCGGCAGGCTGTCCAGTGCCCTCTCTCCATTTTGGCGCCCTAGACAACTGCCTAGTTCACCTTAATGGAAGCGCCGGCCCTGCGTGCTAGTCGTGTCTGATTCTAGGGGCGGTGCTCATCTCCGTATTGAAGCCGAAGAGCCAGTGTTGTGCAAGTCCATGGCTACGTGGCCGGCATGGCTGCAAGGAAACACTGTTTTACCTTCCCGCTTTTTATGGCGGTACCTATTTATCTACTTGCATTTACATGCTTTTGAACTGCTAGGTTGGCAGGAGCTGGGGTTATCAGCGGGAGCTCACTCCGCTGCGTGGCACCCGGGATTTGAACCGCCAAGCTGCCGACTTTGCAGCCGACAGTTTTCGGAAGCCTTAGTCCACTGAGCCACCATGCCCCTTTGAGCCACCACGCCCCTTTTTCCAGAGTTGTCATTAAAAACAGGAACACGCCCCACGTAAGGCCTAGCAAGGTGCTTCTGTGAGCAGATCTTGATGCAGTCATGTTTGAAAAGAAGGTTCTGGGTAGAGCAGAGGGGAGGGGAGGGGGGTTGCCATTGTGGCCAAAAATGAGCAGATCCTCTGCACTTTTAGTGGGAGGTCTGGAGTGTCTCCATGTATGTTTTGGGAACTAGGGGCAGAGTAGGGCTAGTGCTGGTTTACCTGTCTTCCCGTGACCCAGCACTATTCCTCCCAAAGCTGTCGGACTTTGTCTCAGCCATGCTGCTGAAAATGCCAAGACTGTTGCTTCTTGGTGATTTCAACATCCATGCTGAGGCAGCGTTGTCGGGGCCAGCGGCAGTGTTCATGGACACCATGACATCCATGAACCTGTTCCAGTGGGTTAAGTGTCTGACACACTTAGCTGGACACACTCTTGACCTCGTTTTCATAAAAAAGAAGGGGTGATATGGTAGTGGACAATCTATCCAATAGCCCACTGTCATGGACAGATCACTTTCTGCTGCAGTGCAAGGCCACCCCTTCTGGGGAGACAAGACCTATCAGGATGGTCTGCCCTCACAGGCTTATGGTTCCAACTGGTTTCCAGACAGCCTTGGGAGGGTTACCAGATGAACTGGCCAGCACTCCCGTCTCTGCTCTGCTCAACAAGTGGTACTCTGAAGTGACCAGGGCCATAGACATGATTGCTCCCAAGCGCCCTCTCCAGCTGCGACCCCAACCCTCACCTTGGTTTTCCAATGGGCTTTGAAATCTGAAAAGCTCAAGGAGACCAATGGAGAGCAGGTGGAAGAGAGCTCTGTCGGCTGGAAATCTGGCTGTTGTGAAAGCATGCATGCTTCAACAAGTATGCCAGCCAGTTAAAATCTGTAAGGAGGGCACGCCTCACTTCAAGAATCCAGCAATCAAAAAATAATCAGTTGAAGCTATTTCACATAACTCATGAGTTACTGAATACTAGGCAGCCTAATTGTTCTCAACCAGATGCGGCAGCCTGTAATGAGTTTGACACACACTTTAGGAACCAGGTTGAGGCCATCCGTAGGGACCTCGATTCCAGCTTTGATGCAGGTAATCAAATGGAGACATCCAATGCAGCGTCTTTGCCCCATTGCTGGGATCAATTTCAGTTGGTGTCATCAGACCAGATCACCAGAGCTCTGTCTTGCTCTAAAGCCTTCCTAACCTTCTCTGATCCTTGCCCCTCTTGGCTAGTTATATCAGCCACAGAGGCAACTTTAGAACGGTTCTGGCAGATTGTTTTTGCTCCTTTACTGGAGGGTATTTTGCTCTCCTGTTTGAAGGAGACAGTGAACAGATCTGTCCTGAAGAAGCCTAACCTTGCGACTACCAATCTCTCTGACTATCAGCCAGTCACAAACATCCCTTTTCTGGGCAAGCTGATCAAGAGGGGGCTGGAAAAGCAGCTGCAGACTTCCTGGCAGAATCAGGAAGCCTCAGCCCATTCTAGTCTGGCTTCAGGCCATTCCATGGTACCAAAACAACACTGGTCACACTGCTGGATGAGCTACTCCAGGAGGAGGATCAGGGCAATTGACCCTTTTGGTTCTCCTGAACCTCTCAGCTGCCTTTGATACCAAAATAAATAAATAAAAGGGTTAGGTTTAGGTTTAGGTTTAGGTTTAGGTTTAGGTTTAGGTTTAGGTTTAGGGTTAGGGTTAGGGTTAGGGTTAGGGTATACAGTGGTACCTCAACTTACGAATTTAATCTGTTCCAAAGGCATGCTCTTAAATCGAACTATTCTTAAGTCGGGGTACCTATATAAAAATTGAAAAAACAAGTTAAAAAAACAAAGAACTGGAAAAAATATTTGTAAGTAGAGCAGACTGCATCTAAAATTTGTAAGGCAGCAGTTAAAATGCCAACAATTTTCCGCTCATAAATCAAATTGCTCTTAAGTCGAGGTACCACTGTACATATTTTAATCTCCCATTCCAGTATCATTTAAGTATCCATCTTGTTATGCATTATTTTATTGTTCATGGAAGGGGGGTCCTTTTATTTTAATGAAGCTGCTACATATTCATTATTTTAAGTATGACAGATTGCCTGTTGGGGCACTGGCTATTTTTTAGTAACCTACAGAAAGTTAAATGTCAAATTTTGAGATATTAATATGCTGGTTTTCCAGCAGCTAAAGTGCTAGACTAGACAGAGTAATTCCTGCCTTCATCACATGTTCCTTCTTGCCCGTTCTGTCAGTGAAGCTTTTATTATGCAATTTGTTTCCCTCGTTGCTATATTTTACAGCCGGTCTAAGCAGCACGACCTTCCATTTTCATTTTTTTCTCCTTCTCATTTTTTAAAACCACAAATGTTTGTTACAGAATTTAAGACCAAAGAACATAATGCCTTTGGGAGTGGCAGTGCTACGAACCATTCATCTGGGGGCAACTTAGGCACCTCAGAAACCATATTCATATGATATGCTGTTTCTGATACCTCGTGCAGTGTAGTGGACAGAGTAATGGGCTGTGACTCAGGAAACCTGGGTTTGAATCTCCTCTCAGCCATAAAAACCTATTAGGAATGTGGAATTGGTGATACTACTCCTTAAAAATACTGTATCTCATTTACCTTGAAAGCCTTATTAAGGTCAATAATAACCAACTATTGTTTTCGTGAACAAGAAACCTGAAGAATCCCCTGCATTCTCTCAAGATTTCTCAAGGCCATCAACATTGCGGCCCAGAGACCACTTGGTAGTGGGGCAGCTAATTTTTTTTGTAAATAAATAAATAAATAAATAAGATTGAATAGGTCCTCTCCTCAGCATTCCTCTGCCTGTCCACACGCTCAGGTTTTTAAGTGAGTGACTCCTTTGCAGAGCTTTTCAGAGCTCTAAATCCCTGCGCTGAAGCTGCCACTTCCTTGGCGGGATAAAGCAAGTGTCCCTCAAATTCATAAATGTCAGTGCCTGCTGTTTGCCTATTTCCTTTTTGACTTATTGAAGTCATAAGAAAGCTTAGCCCCACGTACCCTGACAAATTGCTCCAGATTACATCAAGACAAAGTGCAGGCAGTTTGCAAATTGGAACACATTCTCTGAATGATATTTTCCGGATTGTTGTGTCAATTCCAGTTAAAAGCATCCTCTTCTGAAATTGCTTTTAGCACTGGAGGTGTTTTATCCTTTAAAGAGAGATGTAAATTCTATGATTCTCTCCCCCACTCCCAGTCGCTTTGCTATTCCAGTCTGATAAGGACACTCTTTACAGGATACTTGCCACAGGCCACCAAGCATGAATCAGTGGTCGAGATTGAACACAAAACTGGAAAACCTGCAAGATGAACAAATAAAATGCAACATAAGAGTGGTGGCTTGCTAAGAAAGGATCCTAGGAAAGAAGAACAAAATGAGGCACGTAACAGACTGGCCATTTTAATTGTGACATTTTGGGTATGAAAAAATAACCACAATCAGAACCTGCCTTCCTTACAGGCTGAAAAAGCTGTGAGAAGGGAAGAGAGAAGAAACAAACTAAAGACAAAGTATGTGATGTAAAATGAAATGAAATGTTGGTGCCTTTATTGCTTCTTGGTGTGAGATCATCCTAAATCACTGGGTCTAGTCATCAATGTTGCAGAGTTTTGAATTTTTGGTTAAATTCCTCTAGCTGCACAACAGAGGTACAGGGGTCCACAGAGCAGAATAGTTTCAGGTTCCCCAGAACAATCCACCTCTTGTCTCAGTAACTGGCACTTACAGTCCCAGCAACTCACTCTGAGACATTAGTAGGAGAAAGAATAAAAGGCTTCAGTACTTACAATTTGAACAGACTGAACACCACTTAAAAACATGACTGCTTTTTAACGCCAGACTTCAAGAGACTTGCAGCTTTCAACAGATAAAGAAACAGAGCAGGGAGGTGGGGTTCTCTTTGAATTCAGAAGCAGGTAAGGAACAATTGGTTAGTGCTGAATAGATTGACAGTCACTCCAACCCAGTAATATCTTCCTCATCCAAACCTACTAAAGGCAGCATGCAAGGATGCAAAACTTCCAACAATCAGTTGACTCCCGACTTCAGCCAACACCTTATCTAATGACTAGGCACTGAGGAATGCCCAGGAAAGCAGAATGCAGGGGTTGTACACATTCAGTTTGCTGTGTGGGTTCTACTGACAGAGAGGCTGGAATGGTAGCCCCTTAGGTCCAGGTGAACTCGGGACAACTTCATGTCGTTCTCCAAGGTGTTCACCCAGCGCTGCTTAGGACGTCCCCTTGTTCAGGATCCATTGACCTCTAGGGTGAGACCCCTTTTGGCCAGAGTTTCCTCAGTGGCATGCATTATGCTGTTATCTTGAAATGAATATACCATTAAAGCTTCAGTTAACTGTGCATTCTTACTACTTTAGGAGTGGGCACTTTCAGTTCCAGGCTGGAAAAACCTTTGGTAAGGAGCCTTAGTGATAAGGAAATGTAATCGTAAGAGGAAGAATTTTATCCTTATTTTTGTTGCTGTTCCTGCGTCCCCAAGGATGCACTTTATTGTTATGTAACTTCTGTGACCCCACGGACGGGGTCCGCATTAAAGTGCATTTTGTTTTGTTTTCCCGTGGCACTATTTAAAAATAAAATAAAATCCAATAGGTAGGTATATCGATATATCAATTTTCATTTGTCATTTGTCAAACTTCGAATACTTCTTTTTTGGCTTCTTTCTGTACATAGTGGCTTCTCGTACTGTGATTTTACTGTCATGTGGCTGCTCCAAGTAGTACCACTAGGTGGCCCTATGGTGAGGGAACAGTTATGCTGTGGATTAAATGGTACCCCATGGTGCATGTACCGGTTTAAAAACCGCAACGGAACAGTGACAAGGATTCCACCACCCCGAGGCCGGGTACAAGGAAGAGGCACTGAGTTGCACTTTGGGAGGGTGTGATCGCACTTTATTTTGCTTAAAGCACGATGGACGTGGGGAAACAATTTTAAGATCTGCATCTCAGAGCACTTTGTAGAGCAACAAAGCGGACGTGGGGCAACGGCCATGGGTTGTGCCATTTTTAAAAGAGAGCAATATAGCTACGAGTAAGTCCTGACTTACAAGATCTATACTGACCTCACAGGCAAGTAGCTTTTAAAAACCAATCAAAACCTCTTATCACCAAGGTAATTAGATCACTGGGTCAAGGGAGGAGATGGCGGATAGTGATTTGCACTCACCAGGCAATATCAGGTCAAGAGGCACAAGGTACTGCGACACTGGTTTTGTGCACCCACAGTCTTTGAAAGAATATTGTGCTCTGGAACCTTGAGTCAGGAGGACCTGCAGCTGCATCTTCAACATTGAATTTATCTGTAGAAACTAGCAGATCTAACTACTGTATTAATCTCAGTGTTTTCAGGATCTTCATGTGTCCCCATTCTTTCTGCTGAGAATTCTAGTTTAAAGGAGAAGAATAAAACAGCTTATTTTCTACTGAATTATCAAACCTGTCATACCTTATTTTGGGCACTTACCAATCTGCCGTGGAAAAATTTCTTTCACCACTCATCTCTTCTTAATAAGCTGGTTCTTTGAAAGCAGATTGGCGTGTAATTAAAATTTAAATGGCTTTCCAATAAACCAGCAATATATTAATCATACTGCATTTACCCAGCAATTATTAATTTCCATGCGCTATTTACAAGGTACCAGTCTGCATACAGAAACAAAAATGATCCAGATAGGGTTACAAAACAAAGCTTTTTTTTTTTT
>JAHTLZ010000016.1:74845036-74859080 GCA_023846285.1 Phrynocephalus versicolor
ATTATTATTATTATTATTATTATTATTATTATTATTATTATTATTATCATCATCATCATCATCATCATCATCATCATCATCACACAGCAAACAAGATAACTACACTGGATTTTGTAATAAAAATCTCTAGTTGAACGCTCCCTAAGTATTTAGGTCTACGTGATGTATCGGCAAATTATGCAAGCAGATCCCAGTAAGGTGGCCATCTGCAGATTACTGATGGTGACTTTGACGGTTACTTCACGTCCCTCTCATCATGGTTTGCTGTCCCGCTTGGGACCGGTACAGAAAAATGTTACTGCATGTCCATTGTGTGATGGCGGGAGTTTGTCCCGACCACACCCCCTGAACTGGGATTTAAGCGTGATGAGCCATACCTCTCCCTGACCTCGGGAATTCTCTTGTCTCAGTTCCTGTTTTGAGACGAGTGCCCGTGAAGTAAGGCTCGTCACGCAATGTGTGCATTCTCCATCTAGTGGCAGGAGTGCGAAGTTGCATTCTCCAGTACAATCCCAATGGTGTAAACAATGCATCTCAGAGAGGGAAGAAGGCATAAAACCTGAAACTTTGCTCCTTAACACATGAAAGGCAAAGTTACAGAGAATTGAAATATCGAAAAATGGAAGGTCGGACCAAAAAAAGGGAAAACAAAGGCAGGGAAGTACAGATGTTGTCACAAAACAAGGACGTGAAGTAACAGTCGTCACGATACCATCAATCATGCCTGTGGGTAAATGGAAACAGGGACAGAACCGGGACAAGACCACGTGACTGTGAATGACGTTATCACGAAATGAACGTAATCTCGAAACGAGCAAGGACGTGAAGTAACCATCTTAGTTAACTCCAGTTTCTTCTAAATGCTTAGCTCTTTAGGCACCGCATCCAGTGTGCCAATTACCACTGGGACCACCTGTACCATTTTATGCCAGAGTCTTTGAAGTTCAATTTTCAGATCCTGATATTGGATGCTGACTTTGACCTACAAAGTACTATATGATCTGGGTCCTAGCTACCTCAAGGACCAAATCTCACAGTATGAACCGACTCGGGTGTTAAGGCCATCAGGAGAGGCCTTCTCTCCATCCCTCCACCCTCACAGCTATGTCTTGTGGGAACCCATGAAAAGGCCTTCTCAGCTGCTGCACCCAGACTCCGGGACTCCCTCCCACTAGAGGCCTGGACTGCCTCTTCTCTGTTGTCCTTCCAGAAATAGGCAAAGGCCTTTCTCTTCAGGCGAGCTTTCCCTGAATAATGGACTAGCATTATGTGTCTTTTATATGAATAAATAGGTTCACATAGACTTTGTGTTTATAACTACTTATAACCTTGTAGCTTTAATGTAATGTTGTCTATTAATGCTATAAGATGTCCCCAAATTCCTTGTTCTCAAATACATACGAATTTAATCCATTCTGAATGCATGCTCTTAAGTCGAACTACTCTTAAGTCAGGGTACTTATCTAAAATATTGAACAAATAAGTTAAAAAATCAAAAATATGAAGAAAAAAAGTAAGTCAAGCAGACCATATCTAAAATTTGTAAGGTGGCAGTTAAAACGACAGCAGTTTTCTGCCCTTAAGTCGAATTGCTCTTATGTCAAGCTGCTCTTAAGTCGGGGTACTTGAACATGTTTTAATTGTACTGGACTGTATATTATGCCTTATTACTATAAGCCACCTTGGGTCTTTTTCCAAGGAGAAAGTTAGGGTAAAAATACTCTAAAATAAAAATAAAATACGTAAATAATATTTTCAAGTTGTTTCTCTGTGACTCTACTATCACCTGGTATAGCAGTATCAATGATCACCACTTTTTTCTTCCCCACAATCGTAATATCCAGGGTATTATGCTCCAAAGCCCTGTGTGTCTTTATTTGGAAGTTGTTGTTGTTGTCTTTGAATCTCAAATGGTACTCTGAGGTATTCTGCACCTCAAGCATCCTCCAGGTTTCTAATTAGCAGAGGTTAAAAATGTAGCCATGTTAATTAGTATGACTCTGGGCGGGGGGGGGGGACTTTGTCCCAGAAATGCTTTTTTCCTTCTCAAGCTATGGAATTTTGCCTGCTATTAATTCTTTTTCCCTTTATTTATGTGATGTGATTGAGTCCAGTTTAGTATCTCAGGCAGTGGTGTCCAAAGAAGCCATTGCTTGTGTCTACTTTTCCCTCTGTGTCATAGCATTAGGGATATTTATTTATATATTTAAAATATTTTCACCCTGCCTTTCTCCTTAAAAAGAACCTAAGGTAGTTCGCCCCATTAAGAAGACAATATTGAAAAAAAAATCAAATACAAGTGTACAAATATGTAAAAAGAACAAGACAAATGTTATATTAAATAAAGTAATTCAAATCAGTACTAAAAGACATTCAGAAGCAACAAGACACACTCAATTTTAAATGCGAGTTTGTTGGGTGGTTGGGTTGGGTTTTTTGTTTTATTGTCTTGTAAGCTGCTAAGACACTAAGTCAGCAGTACATAAACAGACAAAATAAAATAAAAAGGACAATAGCTATACTGTTAAACCAGAACTAACAACGGGACACAGCGCATGCAATAATCTGCAGCTGGGTGGTGCAGGGAGTTGGGAATGACTTTCCTCCACCTGGAATGGGGCAACTTTGTTGGTGTGTTTAGAGCAAACTTTTCTGCCCCCAAAACCCCTCCAGGAGTCACACCCAGTGCCCAAAATGCTACAGAGAAGCTAAACATCTGCTTTTAATTTTGAAAAACTGATATTTTAGGATGTTAAAAAGTTCAAGGGGGAAATAACTGTTATCTATTTAAAAGGTAGATTTCCCAATTCCTGGAGGCTTTCAGGATGCTGTGGTGCTGGAGACGACTACTTTGCATCCCGTGGACAGTGAGGATGACCAACAAGGAAGTTCTAAAGTCAAACCAAAAATATCCCTGGAAGTCAAGATCACCAAATAAAACCTGTCATGCTTTGGTCATGTTATGAGAGCCTACTCAATCATACCTGTCAATTTTTCTCTGGCCCCAGCCGGGACAGGAGGGTGGAGGTGTAATGTGTCATGTGCAGTAGCATGTGGGCATGCGCAAACAAAAACACATGTACAGAAGCACAAACAAAGTGCCCCCTCCCCCTCCTGTTCCCCTCCCAATTGCAAAAAAAACCCACAAACAAAGTGCCCCCTCCCCCTCTCCGCTCCTATCCCTCCTGATCACAAAAAATACAAACAAAACACCCCTCCCCCCTCTCTTCCAGTGTGGGGCTCCCAATCACAAAAAACCCAACAATAGGCAAGTTTCAAGATTTGAAAATAAGGGATCATAGTCACAATATCCCCTCCCCTACCACCTATTGAGCATGCTCAATGTTTCAAGCATGCTCAATAGCTGCCCCCAACATGGCAGCACCCATACAGCTACCCCTAACATGGCTCCTGCCATTTGTCACATGGTTGCAGTATCCCAGCCCCTACCACGTACTGAGCATACTCAACTCTTTAAGCATGCTCAATAGTTGCCTCCAACATGGCCGCACCCATGCAGCAACCCTAACATGGCTGCCACCACCCATGCCATTCAGAAGATTTTTTAAAAATTACAGGAAAATACTATTACAGGATGATGGCGGGAAAGATGCCTAAAAACTGGATTTCCTGGCTAATATGTGACACTTGACAGGTATGGACTCACTGGAAAAGACAATAATGCTGTGATTGGTCAGTGGTAAAAGAAGTGGCTGCCCAAGGTGACTCGCTGGCTTGACCCCGTCAGAAGGAATACTGGAATGACCTTGAGGGAGCTATAAGAAGTCACAAGAGATAGGAAAGCATGGAGAGCATCAATCCACAAAGTGACTGAGAGTCAGACATGACTGAATGGACATACAAGATGGAGGCTTTGAGGAACAGCAGTTCCATTTTTGAACAAAATAGGGACAAAATAGGAGACAAAATAGGAGAACTGCTGGACGGCTGGTGCTGAAAGACCAGCCTTGAGTGAGGATGGGGGGTCTGCAAACATCCGGGAGCTGCATGCTGTCTGCTCAGCCATATTGGTTCAGTAACAGCAAAACTGAAAATGGATGAAGGAGATGCTTGCCATGTTATGTCTTATCAAATCTCTATGGCCAAAACAAATATGATACAGATCTTTAATTAGGCCTCGTGACTTGTTGAGGGAGTGTTTGACCACTTCTTCAGATCATCTCCTTAAAGCTGTTGTTAGATCTTCCACCAAAAAAACAAAACAAAACCAAAAAAAGGCCCACACTTTGAGTACCACTTGGCCACCAGCTGTCAAGTGCTCCTTGTCAGTGATTACTCTCTGCTGCCATCCCCTGGCTGTTTCTCAAGACATCCATAAAGAAACATTACTAATTTCCTCACACCTCTCATAAGAGGGCACCAAAGGAATTTAGGATAAGATGAATAACTTTTCTGCAAAATGTTTTTATAAATGTACCAGTTCTTTAAAAAGATCTCAGCTTCCCCAGAGACCTTTTCTCTCTCAGAAAGTTGGGGGTTCTTATCACATTTGAATAGTGTCAAACATTAGAAAAGGTTTTTGATGATTCAAAGGTACTCTCTCTGGATATATATTGATTGATTTTAGAGGTGAACCCTAAAGTCATTGAAATACGATTTGGAAGAAATATAGAGGAAAGTGCTTTAACCCTCTCCTAACTGGAAAGGCCTTTCAGTCCCACCAACTTTCAATGGTGCGCTTGGTTGGGGGCATGAGAGCCTTCTCTGTTGTTACTCCCGGAATTTGGAACTCCCTCCCACAGGAGGCCAGACTTGAGCCATCTTTGCTCTTCTTCCACAGGAAGGCAAAGATCTAAGCTCTCTTGGATCCTTTTTAAGGAGAAAGGTGGGGTAAAAATATTTTAAATAAATAAATAAATGATCTGCTTTTCTTCTTCCAGTTCTTCCCCCATGCCATGCAGCTACAAAAGTAAATATCTGAAATGAATCATACATTTGAGAACTACTTAAGGTTTTCGATATCTGTTGTTTAGCAGCCCATCAAAGAAGCATAAGTTTAAATTTGTTTGCCCCAAATTCAAAGAACAGAATTATCTCCCTGAAGAAGGAGTCTTCTTAGACAACAGAGGCAAAACCTAAGGTATATTTAAAGGTTTATGATGAGCACTTCAGCCTGGAGAACCTCATAGGATGGCTTTCTTGGGCAGACCATTCCCTGGTGTACTTTAGGCTCACTGGAACTCACAGCCTTTATGGGGCAAAGGTCAGACAAAGGCAATCCAACCCAAAAGGTTGGAATTTGAAGAGGCATTTGTTTCTAGGTTGTTTATTGTCCTTCAGTGTTGAAAGCTGCCTTGAGTGCTTTCCAAGGAGAAAGGTGGCGTAAATATATTTTAAACAAACAAACAAACAAACAAATCCGCTTGAGCAGAAGCAATGAGTGTGATATAATACACATATGTCCTGTCTTTCAGAGCAATGTTGGGGGTGCCACCTTGTTCACCAATTCAGCTCTTGTGCTTTTATTTCTGCAAGGCAGGCTGTTTTTAAATGCACACGAAGAGGAGGGGGATTGGTGTTAGATGTAAAATACATTTTTCCCCTTACCAAGTTTTAAATTGCTGGGAATTGCTTGGAAAAAAACCCCAAATCAGTGTTCCATTAATCAGGAGAGCTTACTGCTTTCTCTCAAGTAAAACACTGATTTGTGTGAATTGCAGGAAGGCTCTGTGCATACAGGTAGTGGATGGTAACTGGATGTATGAAATTCAGCTTTTAAGCTCTAATACAAAATAACAGCAATTTGCCTCTGCAGTTTCTGATATTGCATTTATGCCAGCTTATCTTGCCAATAAGATTTGTGGCAGCAGGTAACATTGGGCATAGGTAACAATTTTTTTTTGGGGGGGGTGCCTCCCAGGTGAGCCCAACCAAGGAAGCTCCTTGAAATTCCTCTGCATTTAGACACCTAATTATTGATGGGGGTATGCAGTTGGAGGATGGTTTTGCCCTGCCTCAGGAGCCTTTCTGTTACTGTAAGCCTTACTGTTACTATAAGTTTGTTTTCTTTTCCAAATGTTCCACACCGAATCAAGATGGGGAAGGCATCTAAAAGTTACTACAACGTGAGTATCTATTCAATAGGGACATTGGATTGAATCCTCCATGGACTCCTTTCCTCCAACATACCAGTCATCTTAGCTATCCCTGAGTTGCCCTGAGGGCTATCAACAATCTAGCAAAGGAAGGTAGATATTTGAATAGCACACTCTTCTCATAACCTCTCTGATGCACCCTTCATACTAAATATGTCCAAATGTCAAGAACATTCCAAACACACACACACCAACAAACACATTTTCCCCCTGGCAAACAAAACTTAAGCAAATAAAATATATTCATCACATTCCTATCAAACGGTAATTTGGAGGTGGAAAAAGTGATACAAGAGACGTTCACCGCAGAACTGATCACTCTCAATTTGCTTGTTATCACTCTGAGGATGTTTACAGACAAATTAGGAAATGAAAAAGGCATTCCAGATGACTGGCCATTATTAAATGCTACCGTTATCTCAATGTGTACCTAATTAATGATCTAATAAATATGCTGATTGAAAGCAGTGTATTTATAGGAGGCAAAGGCAGGAAAGTCTGGAGGTGACTTTGACAGTGTACAGTGACAGAGGCTTGTCTCATCCCACAGCGGTATTTTTGAAACAGTAAGTATTTGGGAGTATTTGGGTGTATGGGGGATACTCAGTTGGGAGAGTTTCTGTGGGTCCTGGCACTGTGGAGGTTAGAGGTAAATTCTTCCAAGACAACATTTTACTGAGAAGTAAAGCAAAAACAAAGCATGCTGCTTATATACTGATTCATAGCACTTAAAGCACTCTATGGGTGGTTTACAAGTAATTACGCAGGCTACACATTGCTCCCCCCCCAAAGAGAGTTGGGTACTCGTTTTACCAACCTTGCAGGGATGGAAGGCTGAGTGAACCTTGAGCCAGCTACCTGGAATGGAACCTCAGGTCATGAGCACAGTTATAGCTGCACTGCAGCAGTTTAACTACTGTGCCACAAGTATCTGATTAATATCAGTTGGAGGGACATCATTCTTCTCAGAGAGTGCAGTCACAGCTAGAAAGCCAGCACCTCTACTTCCTCTCTTCTTCTTTTCTCACTCCAAGCACCAACACTGTGACTGAAACTCTTGGGAGTAATTACCATATATACGAACTCTACCCATGCCCCCGACCCATACCTATTTAATACTGTTCTTGGCTGATTTTTTTTACAGTACTTCCTAGGTTGATTGGTTCCTTGCTGTTCCAAGTAAGTATTTATATGGCCCATAAAAAGATGAGAGAAGAATAGGCGAAGGCACAAGCTGATAAAAATTGCCATTCTTTTCAAGATCTGTACTTTCCCTCCCCATCTCAGAAATGGAGAGCAGGTTGTCCATTTAGTTTTTCTTTGGTTAAAAGGCCAATAACACACACACACACACACACACACACACACACACTATATCTGGACATCTATTGTATTGTCACTCCATTCCAGGTGTAATAGGACAAGGTTCAAGTACTGTTCATTACATCATTAGGAAAATGTTTGGATAAAACTTTATCACCCTCTTAACAATATTTAGAAGTCATGTTCCTTCAAACAAGGCTGCATCTGGGGATGGGGGGCCATGTGCCCCTCCCCCCCCCGGGTGCCACACTGGAGTGGGGGGCAAAATAACAAAATAGCATTTGTACATTGTACTTTGAATCCATGTTTACCTCAAGTGACACAGACTTGAGTTGTGTAATGAAATTTGTCATATCCAGGGCTTTTCCTCATCTCTGTATCTTGCATTCAGTACGCTTTTTTTTGATCTTTGACTCAAGGCTGTTTTCTGTGTTTGATTGCTGTGGCAGAATGGCCTGAGAACATCCTATGGCTGGAGGGGGGAAGTGTTCACTGTAGGCAACATGGACTTCTCTTAAGGTCTACTTCAGCATTTCAAGTTCTGAAGTATTCTGCATGAGGCAAAATGGAGCTGAAGTTATTTTTTTTCAGCTGCAAATAGAACAAAAGAGTTTTCTTATAAGATTAACAGAACCATAGGTATATAAGGTGCCAGCTGCCTAGATGCCTTAAACACACCCGATATCGCCTGATTTTGGAAGCCAAGCAGGTTTGGCCCTGGTTAGTACTTGGATGGAACACCACCAGGGAATACCAGGTGCTGTAGGCGACTGGAGCAGGAACTGGCAAACCACTCCAGTATTCCTGCCAAGAAAAACTCCACGGACAGGGGGTCACGAAGAGTTGGTCACGACTGTAACGACGCAACACACATTGGTTGAGATACAAAACTGTATTGGTGAGAACTGAGCTCAGATTCTACCAAAGTGACCAATTCTATGCCATTCTATTCCAATATGTCTTTAGGAAGTTTGATTTGCTGAATTTCTCATTTTTTAATTCCCCTCTACCCTCAATATGTTTTTGGCTTTGTTCTGCATATTTTCTTCATACACAGGCCACCTGAACTGTTTGGGATCAAACACAGGTTGTGAGCAGAGACTTGGCTGCATTACTGCATTTCAACCACTTCACCATGGGGCTGCTGGCTGATTATTGGCTTTATTTACATAATTCCTAGCAGGTGGATATGACACAGCAGACAATCAAGTAATGAAAGTCTTTATCATTACTCAGAAAAACTTCACTGGCATCTCAAGGGACTCCATGGCTTTCATGATGATTCGGCTGTGGCATCTGGCTCTTGTAGTGACGATCTTCTCTCACATCTCAACATCACTTCCTTCTCTGGAGAGGTAAAATCCGTTTGAGACTCAGCATTCCACTTTTTCTTCCTTAAACACCACTAAAAGTTTGTGATTTGTGCAACGATTTTGTGACTTTCCAGTCAGCCTTCTTTGCCATGACCCACCTGTCGACTTGTAATTCGTCTTTGCATCAAACACAGCACTCTGTGTAGCAAGGGCAATCGGGTTCCCGCAAGACAGGTGCATAACTCATTTGACTCTCTCAAGGTTGAACTGACAGCTAGCACTATTTTTTTAAGTACCTGTCTATTTGAAAAGCATGGGGGATTGATATGAGAGCCCCTTGCAGTTATGCTGGGTTGATACAATTGCCATAAGGATTTTCTGCCACTAATACGTATTATGCATCAAAGGATGTGTTATAATTCTCTGAGATGATTATAACTATCCTTTAAATATGTTTAATGTCCCTTAACTTCTCCCAAAACTATTGTGCTGGTTCTCCTTCTTCATGCTTAGAGAGTACTGATATTGTTGGGACTTAAATCAGGGTTTCTGCATCAAGCAGAGTGAGTTTATCCAGCTAGAGAAAGGCTGAACAGGGCTATAGAAATGGATTTTTCCATAATGGCAATGCAGGCTTCACAGAGTAAATACGTATTTTGTACAAGAGCATAACTAATGTAATAACTTTAGCTGCCTAAGATAACAAACTGGACCGTTGACGTGCTCCATTCACTGCAGTCCATCTGTTTCAGGACTTAAAATCTGGTGCAGCACCACCAGATGAAGAGGCAGAGCAGGGGTTCCTTCCTTCCCTGCAGCCTTTGAGTGGGTGGCTGCCGCAGGAAGCAGGGAAGGGAAGTCCCTGTTCCTGCCTGAACTGGTCAGCTGTCCCAGGGGGAGGACCCCGGCAGTTCAGGCCAGCTTATGAGTAGGTCAGCCACCCGGAGGGTTGGGGGAGGGAACGTGCGGCACTTGTGGTGCTGCACGTATGTATTTAGATCAGCTTGGGCGAAATGCTTTGTGCCCATTGCTACTTAAGATTACATAGGAAGGCAAAGAGGACCACTATTAGAAACTAATCCTTCATAGTTGTGGCCTCATCCTTATGGGATGAGCTCCTGTTAAAAGGGTTCTGGGATATCCTGCCATGAATCAATCTATATGTACCGTAACCCTAACCCTAACCCTAACCCAGTTCTATTAGGTTAGTTTGTTTTTCAAACCAGTCAGTTTGTATTGCTATTTGTTGCAGTTTTCTAGTGTGATCTCTGGTTTGTGGGGTAGATTCATGAGCTAATTCTTTTCTTCCTGCATTGCTAATGGCTGAGAGTAGTGCCTAGCACTAGGTCAAATAGTGTATAAATAAATAAATAAATAAATATCCATAGTTTTCTAGGTAGGGAATACTCAGAAGTGGCTTTCCATTCTTTTCTTCAGGGGGAGTCCTGAGGTTGTGCAGCTGGCCCAGGGTCACACAGGCTGGCTCTTCTAGGATGCACAGCTGGGAACTGAACACCCGACCCTTTTGGCTCCACAGCCAGATATCATTCTCAACCACTGAGCAAGCTTGCCTGCTCTGTTACCGTGTAGCAGAGAGGGAAATGTGCACCAACTGCAGGGCTCTGAAAATTCCAGCTCTTCAGCAACACAGCCCAGCATCCATTCCCTTCTTTCATTTCAGCATCAGTGAAAATCATGTGTGATATTTGTTCTCTATAGAAATTATAAACATTGAGCTATATGGCCCATTGGGTTTAGGATCTCTCTTTGTCCATCCCAGGAACAAGAGGCAAGTGGAGCTCAAATTGATGCACGACGCAGGAATGAGGCGAGAATATGAGAAAGCTGCCAAGTTACTTCAGACGCTGATGAACTACAAGCGCAGGTAAGAACAGAAATGACAGCAGGTTTAAAAAGCAAACACCCTTCAACAGAGCATCAAATCATCAGTCCTGGTGTTGGTGTGCTGTCATGTCAGCTCCAGTTCATAGCTAATTTCTGAGTGAGTGACTTCCATAGTATACTATCCTTAACAACCCTCCTCTGCTCTTGCAAACCCAGCTGTGTTGCTTCCTTTATTAGAGTCAATCCACGTCATATTTGAGATTCCTCTTTTCTTGCTTTTCCTAGCATATTGTCTGTTCCAGCGAATCCTGTCTTCTCATAATGTGCCTGAAGTAGAACAGTCCAAATCCTGTTGAGGTACAAGCACCGGTAGAAGCAAGGCCGGGGGGGGGGGGATACCACTCAACAGGTTATCAGGTCATTAGGGACAGACGGTACGTATTTATATGACAGTTCTGAAAGGTACCAAATGTAATATTCCTGAACTGGCCATGACTCTGACAGTTGATTCAAAATGTACAAGCTTTTGCTGTCTGTCAGGGATTCTTTAACTTTAGCTCTTCCTTGGAAAAGGGTTGGATTCAGTGATGGTCAGGTAAACAGGGAGAGATTATATTTCTGCACTTGTCAGTTCTGCATGACACCAAATGCAGCTTTCCTGAACTGTGGAACTGGACTTTCTGAAAGATTAACAAACACATCTATATCTGTGCCTCCTAATGGGGCTGTTTTGGGTAGAGTTTTCCTACTTTGGTAGGCTGTAGACTTACAACCTTACAGTTTTATGATTCTATATAGCTTGTAAATACTGGGTGCCTCAGCAGCCATCAGCTGGTGTGGATGTGCCTTTCTCTGTCCTCCAAAAGGAAACTCTATAGCACAAAGTTGTGAGTGTCCTGAGAATAATTCACCCACACTTACAAAATCCTTTGTCTTTGGTAGTTTGAGAGGGGAAAAGCAGCAGCAAAAGAAAGTCAGGAAATCTGAAATGGATCATAGATTCATCCATCCCGGCTCAAGACCTTGAATGCTGCATTAGTGTTGCCACCTTTCCACCTTCAAAAAAATCTTTCTGTTGTTAACACTGTGTGATAGTTGGTATAACATAGTCCTTCCCATGTTGGAAAGGGCTGTACCTACTTAATTTAATTTGTGTAAATAGAGATTCAGCTTCCCTTTATGAGAATTAATCAAATTTCTTCATACTGAGCATGGAAAGATCATAAGATTTAAAAAATGCAAAGTTGCCAAAGGCTAAACAAACATTTTTTTCCCCTTAACGCTAAGCAAGGCAGGAAGATCCCTTCTGGCAGTACAGATTAATAGGGGGAACAAGGTAAAAAAGCTGGGATGGAATATAATGGAATGGCCAGGACTGGGAGTTCCTAATAAAAACTGATGCCGAACATAGTGGGATGCAATGAGCAGACTTCTGAACCATATTTTATACCACAAACCCATTGAATATTAATCTTTCATTGACCCTTTTGTTGCCCTGAATCCCACTGGAATGAAACAGCAATTTCTGAGTATGATAACCCAAAATGTATAATACAAATGTGACTAAATGAGACAGGTGCAGCAAGCCAAAAAAATTAACTGCAGGAACAACATTCTGGTGCTCTTTCTGTGCAGAAAATCGCTATGACAAAAAAAAAAAAAAACCCAGCTTGAAATGGCATTAGCATAGTAACTCACGACTAGAGTAGGCCCATTTGCATCAGTGGAATTTACAGAAGATTTAACTCACCAAACCCTCCTTGATTCCATGGGTCTACTCTAGTGTGATTTACTATACTAAGGAACAGAGTTTTGGCTGTAAAATAAAATAAGACATGCCCTTTCTGCTTGCCATAAGGTCTGTGCAGGGGTGGCTCCATGATGTTATGCAGCACTAACCCTGGGATGAAGCTTCTTGGGCAAAGACTTTGGTAAACCTATTAGCTAACATATTGCTCTAGGTGTCTGAACACCAACTAGGAACACCCACAGCCAATTACCATATGTAATGGATGTAATGGAAGTTTACGGGGGGAGTGCCCCTCTGCCCAGATCCATCTATCGTCAAACAACTGCAGGTGCTTGTTAACTGGTATCTGGAGGAGTCATTCCCTGAATGGGTTCATTAATAATCTCCCAGCCTAGCTATATATACTTACCAAAATAATTCAGCAATTATCCAACAAGGCACCTTCCCTTAATTAATAAGTAAAAGCATTTATTTAACTAAGTTTTCACAGAGATATTCTCTTACTGGAAAATAATGACAGGATTTCCCTTCCTAACATAAAGAAATCTAAAGCAAACCTCAGAGGAAGAAGCCTCACTAATTTCACTATAAGACTACATTATTAATCATTAGCCCATAGTCCATATGCAGAAAACCATTCAGGAAAAAATCCTTCTCTCTGTGTCTCTCTCCATCTCTCCTCACAGCAATGGGAAAAATGATTACACCAATCAGGGTTCACTTGCTTCTTAGAAGGAATGCATCTTCAAGCTTTGTTCACATTCATTTGAGATTGGAAATCTACAGCAGGCTAGGCATTGCACATTAATATTAGCTATGTTTATGTTTGGCCTTAAAGACAGGCTTCTTCACTCCTAATTTACGTTACAATGGATTCCATCTTATTTAATAAAAGAAAATCTCTCGTGAATTAGTGCTGTGTGATGTGAAGATATCTTCCCAGAGGGCAAAAATGATAGCAAATATCATACTGCAAAGCAGTATCATCTTATACTCCCACCTCCAAGCATCCAAAGTGAGCCCCTGACCAAACAAAACACAGTCTTGACAAGGCTCTTAGCATTGATGCAACTGGGACCAACATATGCATGTCCCAGAGAATCATTTCTCAGGTCATGCAGAGAGCAGCAGCAGAACTATGAGCCAGAAGGTGTGAAAGTGAGCCAGCTTCTAGAAGAGAATTCGGTAGAGGCCTCAGCAAAGAGACAAAAACTTATGGACACAAGCAAGCATGGCTGTAGAGAAAACATTGGTGCACACCACTACGCTTTCTCATTAAAACAAAGGCTTACATTGTTGATATTTCAGACTTTAATTAGATATTGTATGTATCAGAACAGGTTGAAGCTCACTTTCATCAGAGGTGAACCAGAGATGTAAGAGAGTAGCAATGGGTTAACCTTTTTTAGGCATGGTTTCTTGCTCTCCAAGTTGCTTTTCTGCTTCAGAGCTCACTAGTTCAAACGCAAAGACACACACACACATCCAATCTGAAGGAAGGACAACTTGACACCAAGGGAGAGGGACAGGTAGCAGCCAGTTTTGCTTCTTACTGTCCTGCCATTGTGCTGAATGATTGCCTCCCAAGGCTGCTTTTCTGAACATTTAAACATGGAGAAGGGTAAACAAGTCCCTCTTCTCTGCTCCAAATTCTTCTTCTTCTTCTTCTTCTTCTTCTTCTTCTTCTTCTTCTTCTT
>JAHTLZ010000016.1:74859390-74923636 GCA_023846285.1 Phrynocephalus versicolor
ATAGATAGATAGATAGATAGATAGATAGATAGATAGATAGATAGATATCCGAGATATGTGCTACATTGCACAAAGAATACTCCACTGTATATGTATATAAAAATAAAATGTAATACTCTGATCTGATTTTCAGGGAAATAATAGTCTTGTTAATGGCTTATATAGGGATTTGTTTATTTCGCCTGTTTCTTTACTTTAGTGTCCCAAATACACCTGGAGAAAAGGATCCAGCTGGCTTGTTTGATAAAAACAATCTCGACTTGTGGAGTTTGGAGGAGAAGCTTCTTAAGCTGAAAACTTGTCTGCAGTTTGTGCAGAAACTTGATACAAGGTGAGAGCGACATAAAAAGCTTGGTTGCTTTTGATGTATCATTTTCTTATCAAGGTTTTAGAACATGAATAGTCTAGCAGCAGGAAGGCTAGAAACGTTTGATCACATTACAAGATGCCTGGAATCTACAACAACGCCGTTTGAAATGTGCATTAAAAACACGAAACATGTGTTTTTCCCCTACCCAATATCTGCCTCCTCTACCCTGCAAAACTAACAACAGAAGAGGCTTCTAACGGTGGGACATATCTTAAACCTTTGTTATTTGCTTGAGATATGCTGCTGAATAACTGAGGTATGTTTGGGAGACCTTCCTTCCCATACTGGCCTATTAAAATGGAGCAACAGTAGCAAATGCAATAAATTATTTAGCACAGATATATTTATGTGACACTAGGCGTTTCCGTGGCTGGTGTGACCTTGCATATTTGTTTGGTCCCATTTTCTCCTTTGCGGGCAATCATAAAAAACCCCATAAAATTGAGCTCTTTGGTTCTTTTCCCTCCATGCCTGTCTGTGTCAGGAGTCCACAAACGTTTTAAATAGAGGGCCGGTTCACTTTACCTCAGACACTGTTGGGGGCCAGACCATTCCAAAACCCCGAGCAGGCACCTGCCGCTGCTCTCTGAGCCCCCCGGCGCATAATTTTCTTAGAAAGCGAATTAAAATAAATTGCTACCAGATGACCATTTATACTAGCACACTGTTTTCTTAACTGACTTAAGATCATGTGAATGCTGCAGCCAGTTTTAAAAGGGAGCATTTCAAATACAGTGGATCCTTGTATAACAAACGGCTTGTATAACATAAAATTTGTACAACATAAAAAATTCCAGAGATAGGGAAAATTTGCTTAACATGATCGCCTATGGGGCGAATCTGTACAACACAAAAATGGGATCACTCTGTTTTCAATGCATTCCTATGGGGAATTTGTATAAAGGAAAATTTGCTTAACATAATTTCATTTGGAATGAATTAATTCCTTTATACAAGGTACCACTGTAATAGGAATGCAGGAAACAATTCAAAAAACCATATTACTTGAGTCAGCTAAAATTAAAACACTACATCTTGTGGTGGTGGTGGTGGATTTTTGAAACATGTAGTCAGGCTCTAAGTCCCCAGGTGAGATGAGGCTGGGACGGCTAGATTGCATAACACGGCAGCCATTGTTTCAGAAATGCCACTCACTTATTATTCCATGGTATTTTACTTGCATTTCTCTGGTGACAGTCTTTCAGGCCATAAAGCCAGAGATGCCACTCGGGGGATTAGCCACTCCATTTGCCAACAGATTGCAGAAATGAATGAAGCAGCATCTGGGGAAGCATCTGATGAAAACCAGGACTGAAGCCTCCAACATGTAGATGAATTGTCTGCAAGGAAACTGTTGCTTCTTTTCCTCCCCCTCCCCGCCTCCTTCATGTAAATGAAGTCTGCTGGGGAAAACAAATAGCCTAACCATGGAAATGTGATAGGATGTGAAAATGAAGGAAGGGAAAAATACTTACACTGCAGTAGAGACAGACATTTGGAGGAAATCTTGTGGTAGAAGGCTGAATTCCTTATTTTCATCTTGTGTTCAACTTCTCCATGATCTAATTTTTAAAAAAATACCTATGTACAAATTGTTGCTTATTAGTAGTTTACATATGATACTGGTAAAATGGGTATGAAGGGAAATAAAGCTATCATTTGCTGTATGTGAATGTACCCTGGCATCCAAAATATGTAAAAGATGGTTGCATACATGGCTTTTGTCCTGCAGTCATCCTTCCTTGCTCTTTGTTCATGAAAATTCATAAGGAGTCCCCACTTGGTCTTCCTTTTGTAACCCCCCTATGGGAAACATTACTGCTTTGCTTCCGCCAACCCTACCCCCTTGTACAAAAAAAATAATCTGCTAAAGAAATAAAGAGGGATTAGCTGCATAGTGTCCTGACTGGATCTTGGAAATCTGTTGATTTCATTTCCCCCACCCCACATTCCATTTTTATTTTTTAAAAAAACCCGTTTTCTTCCCAATATGAAAAGTTTTACAGATTTTGCTTAGTCCTCCAAAAATAACAATTAAACAAAAGAGTGTGAGCCACCAACTTGGTTCAAACTTTACGGCAAAGTGTTCTGGGTATGCACTGTATTCTGAAGGGTTTTTGTTTTAATCGTCACCTTCCTTCAGCAGAGCATCCTGGGACTGTACAGCTTGCCCAAGGTGACACAGGCTGCCTCTTCTCTCCAAAGACACAGCGTGAACGGAATTCTCAACGTTTGGCTCTGCAGCCAGACACTAGTCAACATCATTGAGCAGCAGTCAAACAGAAACAAAAAAGCAGCTGCCCTGGCCAGATTCAATATTCCAGATCCAGCTATTCACTGAATTGGGGTGGGGGTGGGGTTAGCATGTTGTGTCTGTCTGTCATACAAACATTAAGGATGAAGTGGGGGGGGATGGTGGCAACCTTTTTCCAGCCCAAAATGGATGAATATACTGTACAGGAATTCAAATTCTAACTTTTAAGGACTTAAATCCTAGAAGACCTGGGTCTTGATGGACAAATTTGTCGTTTTTTAAAGTTTTTCGCATCCATACTCATGTTTTGATGAATTCTTAAGAAAACTAAATCAGTTCATACCCTTCTGTAGCTAGGCGTCATCTACGAGGAAGCACCCAAATGTCTAGTTAGCATGGCTGTTCCCTCATCTCTAGAAAATCCTCACAAAACTACTGTAATCAAGTAGCCCAAAGGTTACTCCAAGCCACTTTCCAAGTGTGTTTATTTCTCCTGGTGGAAGTCCCTAGGCAAAAATGATTTTTTTTTTTTACTTTGAAGGTCCTGAGAGCTCGCCTAAAGTCTCTTTCTGATTAAAACAGAACCATCTTCTTTACACTTTAAATGCTAGCCAAAATAGCTGTACCCAGGCCCAGGATATGTAAGGGAAGTGTTGGGGGCCAAAGAAAACCCTGGCTGACAAGTACCTTGTCAGTTGCCCACACCTGGTCTCAGCATTTCAGGGCTTGCTGTACTCCAAAGGAGTACCACCATACATGGCTGTACATTGCAGAAATCTACTAAAACCATGTTTACCTACCCCCCCCCCAAAAACCCCAACCCCGTTAAATCAAACTGATGCCACAGTTAAAAAAAATTAAATCAAGGAAATAAAGTAATCAGGGCAGTGAAACCTATTGGTGTGAGCTATTCTAGACTAATTTCAGGAGCTTCATTTTCTCCAGGATGAGTTCAAATGATCCCGCAGGATCTCCTCTCCATCTGTTATGAAACTTGGAAAGCAGCAGTGGAACACTTCTGGCTTTCTAGTTGTTTTATAATACAACTTCCAACCTTCCCATTTTACTGGTGACACTGAATGGTTCTGGAGAGACTTTCAGGCCCAAAGCAGCTCTGCTTATGTAGAACGTACTTGACCAGATGGCTGTTGCTGGCTGGCACGGTCGAGGAACTGGCCTGGGTCTTTCAGGAAGGAGGCTTCTCAGTCTTACCCTCCAAGACTTGGAATTCAGCCTGAGCGCAAGTACAACAACAACAACAACAACAAAAGACAGATTTTGTTTTAGCCAAAGTCACATAGTAAAACAGTTCAGACTGGGTTCTGGAAGCAGTGTGGTAAGCATTTCTCTTAAATCCATCAGAAAAACAGGTGTCTACTGGAGTGGATTTAACATGTAAAATCTCACTTACGCCCAGGCAAATACTGTAGCACAAAACACCAATAGGCTCCAGTGACCTCATTCAAAGGAAACCCAAATTCTTGGCAAATGTTCCCCCACTCTCCTTACTTACACCAAGAATTGAAATGTTTCAATGTCCCTTTTCTTACTTTACCATTTCCAGTTTATGTTGATTCATCTTTCTAAGTGTAAAAAAAGTGTTCTGCTTATATACCGCGGCCGTCCCATATCACTTCAAGTAGTCTCTGGGTGGTTTACAGTTTAATTACAGTATGCAGGCTACACATTCTCGCATTTCTCATATTTCATTCTCTACACATTCTCATATTTCATTCTCTAATTGCAAGTGTTGTGCAGCATCAGACTTTCCTTTCACCTCTCTGCACATCAGCCATGAGATGTCCTTTTAGCTTTAGCCTAGCTACAACAATAGTGACAGCACTATTTGTATTTGTCCTTTGTATTTCCCCAGTGACTGAATAAGTACAGTGGACCCTTGTATAACAAACAGCTTGTATAACATTAAATCTGTACAACATAGAAAATTCCAGAGATAGGGGAAATTTGCTTAACATAATCACCTATGAGGAGAATCCGTACAACATAAAAATAGGATTACTCCGTTTTCAATGCATTCCTATGGGAATTTGTATAAAGGAAAATTTGCTTAACATAATTTCATTTGGAACAAATTAATTCCTTTATACAAGGTACCACTGTATATCCCTACCTGGGAGTCTCATCTTCCAGCACTATCTCTTGATTTATTTTTATTGCCTCATTACACAGTTTCAAGGCAAGAGTGGTTGTTGCCTTCTGTATTAACAATCATTAGCTTGAGCATCACTGCGATTGCTTGTGAAAGATCCTCCACCACCATCACTTTCAACAACTGCTCCCATCAAGTAGCTGCTCCTCAGAAGTTTCTCCGCTCCCATCACCACTGGAACTATCCATTCTGGTCGGTTGATGTGACTGCTAATCCTAAAGAGGGTAGGTAGATGCACCTTAGACTGATGTCTCACCTTTGACCATTTTGCCTTGGGTGATCCTGTCAGAAGTCCAGGCCCATAATGGAATCTGACCTCCTGATGGCATTGCTCTCAGCTTCTCTGACACATTCAGACTTCTTCACGATGTTATGGTGTACATGCAAGGAGGGTTGGAGAAATAGCCAAAATTTCACAAAGAAGGGATGGAGAAATAGATGTCCAGTTCACAAAGTTGTTTGCTGTTGACATTTCCAGTAGGCCAAGCAGATCTGCCTGTAAATGAGGTCCTCTGGATGTATTGGACTACAATGGCCATAATCAAACAAACATTTTGGTGTAGTTTTAAAGGATGACAGAGATTGTAGTCCTATGCATCTGGAAAATGCCAGATTCAGGGATTACTGCTGAATTGGTTTTGTTCTCTTCTGTTTTGTCTTGTCACCATTCTGTTTGTCTTTGTATGTGAGTTATTTTTGCTTTGTTATCAGATTTAATTATGTTTGATTGGTGAGTTTTATTTTCATCTATACATTATATATAGTGTAACTGTATTATTAATGGTATTGTCTTAACTTTTGTAAACTGCCCAGAGTGACCGTTTCTTCAGATGGTGTGGTATAAAAAAGTATAAAAATCAAATAAATAAATCAATAAATTCATTGTACGAAGAGCCATTTTTGCCTTCAGCAGCAAGAAACACGTGGCAGTCCTTTATCGAGGGTTGCCGCACAATAAAGTCTTAAGTACAAAATACTGATATAATTTACCTCAGAAAAATATTTTCTGGGGGATAGGAAAACAGCATATAGAATGGCAACAAAAAAGGAATAAACATTTTACAGCCCTTTGAAGATTAACAGATTTATTTTCATGCGTGTTTTCCCAGATTACAATCTCTTTCCTCATCGACATCTGACAAATAGGGAAGGTACTCTGCATGCTAATGATCTCAATGGAGGTCATGATTACCTTTGTTCTCACAGCCACTACGGAAAGGTCCTGCTGCTCTCACATCCACATCAGCCCAGCCTTGCAAAGCATTTATATTTGATATATAAATAAAAATTTTGAGAATTAAATAAATGTTGAGAGTTCAAATGCAGATTCAAAGAATGTGATTTGAAAATGAAGTGGAAACAGATGTGACACAAGAGAACTTAATAACAATACAATTAATGAAAACTCACTGATTCTTAGCTGACCATTAGGCTACACATACTTGCAGAGTTACTAGAGCGAAACAGACTAAGGAGATGTTGGCTATCTTATGAAAGATTTGGAAGGGAGAAACAGAGTAACTTTTACATGACCCCTAAGATCCGCTGGCAACTTAAATTCGGACCAGAGATCTTGGGAGTTTGCTCCTCTTGCTGTGTTCCCACCCCTCCATACTCCCTTGCTCCTGTCTGCGGTGAGGGGAGGGAGAAAAAAAGGGAGAAAAGAATGCAGGCTCACCTCCGCTCTGCTGTCAGGAGCTGCCCCAGAAAGCATTTCAGTCTCTTAAAGGGGCAGGGGGCAAAAAATAAAAATAAAACAGAAGGCGAGGAGAGCCCGTCACTCACTGCTTTGCAATCTGCATCAGAAATTTTTCACCTTAGGAGACCAGGTACTTGGAAAATGTGCTGGGATGCGCTTAGGTGGGCGTGGTCATACTTAATTTTTTTTTTAAGTCCAGAACTGGTGGGAAAACAATTTTAAGCTCCACATCTGGGAGCCCTTTGCCTCGGATTTTAGGGGTCATGTAAAAGCGCCTCATGGTGCTGTGGTTAAGCTGCAGGACTGCAGCCAGGACTCTGCTCATAATTTGATTTGATTCCAGCAGGTTCAGGTAGTTATCTCAAGCTTGACTTGAATTTACCAACCTCCTGCTGAGATTGGTTAACTGAGTACCCAGCTCACTATAGGAAGGGGGAAGCAATGTGTAGCTGCATAAGTAAATTATTAACTGGCCAGAGAGAGCTTTAATACTAAGGGACAATATATAAGCAGCATATTTTGCCCTTTCTATTTGCTTTTTTTCTTTGTCCCAAATGCCAAGGAAATCAATAAGAACAACACAGTACAATACAATTTCATGGAATATAAAGTTGGGTTTCAACAAAGGTTTAGAATACATTTTGCAAAGACATTAATGATTACAGCATACAATCAGCAAAACCATAAACTGGTGATTCACGTACAAAGGTTTCTTGAGTAATCCTGATACTCCTGGGTTTGCATCAGGTTTTGCTTGAAATCAGTTTTAAAATATCATTTGCACAATGTACAGCTGAACACACTTTTTTTTAAAGCTGGGAAATGTATTTTCTTTTTGTTCTGAAAGCAAATTTCTTTCAACAGCTGCTAAGGGCTTGTTTATGCTAACTTGATTATGGATTTCGTTCAGTAGTGCAACCACGCCCTAAGACAATTAATCTCACTATTGGCTTTTGTTAGCAGCAGAACATCTAGAGCAGTGATGGCTGATCTTTTAGAGACCGAGTGTCCAAAGTAGATTCAAAGCCCACAAATTTTTCGCAAAGGGCCAATACAGCAACTTAAACTGAATACAGGTGGCTGTGATGTCGGGTGCCCACAGAAAGGGTTCCGACTGCCACCTTTGGCACCCGTGCCATAGGTTTTCCAGCACTGATCTAGACTAGACTAATTGTTGTTTTTATGAGTTTGATAATAAAGCTTGCCATTTGAAGTGCGACAAATTTTGTCCACAGATACCTAATAGCTTTTGCTTTAATGAGATATTTGTGGCCAAGGTGCCTCACAAACTGTTCTGAAAATCCAAGTTTTAGCAACAAGTTTAAATATAAAAGTTCTCCATGAACCAGATTTCCTGTCACTGTATTATGTTAATTAATGTTCCAAGGGCCCAGTTTGCTGCTCCATTCAGTGACTCAGGGAGTGGTTTTGTTTCAAATATTTGACCAGTGAGAGGAACCAAAAGCCCTACTTTAATTCTATAGAATCTGCCAAACATTGTGTTTTCACATTTCCAAAAAGTTGGCCATATGCAGCTGTCTCAAAAACTACCTTCCTAGCACACCAGCTGGAAAATAAGTCCCACTGAATTTCCTATGAATCAAAGCCAAGTTATATAGCACCCAACAAAACACAAACCAAGTTATTCTGGCGCACAGGACTGGAAACCTCTCAAGCGACCCTTCCCATCCCTGATAGTAATAAATACTATAATAATGAAATAATATTTAATGGCCTTTCATGATATTTCAACCCTATTATGAAGCAGCCATCTCACTTTTGTGCCTAAATACCAGCCACAATACTTCCATGGTGAGATGAACAACTTGTCACAGAGAAACCTGGCAGTTGTTGGTGGTAAATAAGTCATAAATAAGTAAATCAATAAACGGGGATGCAAAGGTTGAACTTCTCTGCTAGCTCAACGTCATTTGCAACCTTATTTCCTTATAGACCAAGAGAGATACCTGTCAATGGCCATCAAACAAAACTGGATGGCCTTCCTGCCTTAATTTTCGGATGTGTTTCCCAACAGCCAGATGGCTCTTTCCACTCACTTCGGCACCTATTTGTTCCTCCTCTTGGTGTCAGTACTTCAAGCTCAGGAACCAAATGCAGGTAAGCACATTTTCTGGATATGATCAAAGAATGCGATAAGGGTCTGGGCTTTTAAAAAAAAGGATTGACAGAGAAATAGTTGCTAAAGCTAAGAAATAAAAATGGAATAAAAGAAAGCCAAAGACAGGTACTCTCAGAACATAGATCATACTTTTTAAAGCTTTAACACATAAAATTCAATTTTCTGTCTAGTACATGTATACAGGCACCCTATGTGTTGTGACTGTTTCAAGCATAATTTGAAGTGTGTTGTGGTGTGCTTAGATCTGCTGGGCACCTAGATTTATATTTATATTCATATTTCTGTTTATGTCTGTATTTTGTTGTTGTTGTTGTATTTTTATATACATATTATTTATGGTTTTTGTTTTTGTTTTTATTTTGTCCTTATTGTTCTTGTTTTGTTGTTTTTGCCAATTTATTGTTGTTCACTGCCTTGAGTTGCTTTCACAAACAGGTGGTATACAAATCCTAAATAAACTAAAATAAACTAAATTTGTGGACATAGGTAGAATCTACACAATCTTTCTAACATTCCAAAAAAGTAAATACTTCTAGCAGATATACAAAGGGTCACTTTAGCAGAACATGAAAGATGTTAAGAACATAGGTTGAATCTTCAGCAGCAGCACCACCTTCATCAGATACATTTCTAAATGTAGTGTTTTATAAATTTAAATTGCTTAAACAATTAGTTTAGAATAAAATGCTTAAATAACAATTGTTTCATATCATGTTTTCATTAAGGAATTGAGTCATTGTATTATGAGTGATGTCACAATTAAATTAAATTAAATTAAATTAAATTAAATGGAACTGAAATGTATGTCAATGGTTTTCTAGGCTAGTCTCTCCCAATGCAAGATTTGCCTCCAGTTATTAGATTGTAGTGTCAGTGTGTGTTGCGTTGTTACAGTCGTGACCGACTCTTCGTGACCCCATGTCCATGGAGTTTTCTTGGCAGGAATACTGGAGTGGCTTGCCAGTTCCTACTCCAGGCGCCTACAGCACCTGGTATTCCCTGGTAGTCTCCCATCCAAGTACTAACCAGGGCTGACCCTGCTTAGCTTCTGAAATCAGGCAAGATCGGATGTAGTTGAAGACACTACAAATAAAGACAATGGGTGAAATCTAGTAGTAAGATGCAGCTAGGGTAGGCCCATTGGATCAGTAAAGATTTGCTGAATCCTCCCCTGTAATTTTTTTTATTTGAATCACTAAGGATTTGGTGAAGAATCCTCCCATGCCAATTCTATTCTATCTGTAACATAGTGTTAAACAATGAAATGCTCTATATTTTTGAAATCAGGTTGGATGAAAATATTTTTATTTGAAAGATTGTTTTGTACACCTGCCTATTGCTATTGTACCACTGGAATTGCTTACAGGGAAAATAGACATGAAAATTTCTCTTTGAAGTAAAAAGAGCCATGAACAAATTTATTTATTCATTGATTGATTTACTGCACATACATCCAGTTGCTATTCTGGGCAGTGTACAGCAAAAAAATATAAAAAAAATATATCATTAATATAAACATCAGACAATACCAAAGTATTGGGTATTCTCAGGACATCCATACTTGCTGGTGTCCCAGATCCCATTATGATCCAAGGCATAAAATCTGCAGCACAAAGGAAACAGATCCAGGTGTACACTTTTTAAAGCCCTAAAATAAGAGACAGAGACAGAGACAGAGACACATGATTGTGACACTAATTTATGCTTCCGTTGCCCTTTCTGCACAACATCTTGAATTTTTTAGTACCTAAACCAAGATGATAAAGGCCTGAATCATCTCCATGGGAATGGCAGCTCCTCCACCCTTCAGCAATCACCCTGGCCTTTTGTGCTAGCATTCTGAATCACGGCCCCTTCCTGGGCCAAAACCAGGAGTCCACAGAGACCACATTAAATTACGTGAAACTTCCTATGACACATTTGCCACGAAATTTCATATGACACATTTGTCAAGATACCAAACTGGAGTACAAACCTCTAGTAACTACTAAGTTTAAGATGTGTCAGATTCAAAGGCTTCTCTTAAGTGTATTTGTGCTTCTGCCAACACAAGATATTTATTCTTGTTTCCCTAGAGTGTTCTGTGGCGAATGAGTTCCCGAGTATAAAGGAAAACAATGATCCTGGGGTTGTGGTGACCAACATTACAACAGCAGCGGGCATTACTGTAGCAATCGACCCAACAATGGACCACACCTGGTTTGAGATAAATGGCTCACAACTTATCCTAAAAGATACAGTGGATTATGAGGTAACTATCTAAAAAAAATTTTAACGTGAAAATAAAAAAGTAAGTCTGATTGGAAATTAAGGCCATTATGGGTTCCTGTTGTGTCCCTATTCAGAAAATTCAGAAATCAGAGACTTAGGGTATTTGTACACAAGCCCTAAACTCCGTAGCAAATGGCTGCCAGCTCCGGAGCTTACAATTGTTTCCCCACCAGCTCCTGAGTTTGCAGGAAATTAAGTGTGACCACGGCCACCTAAGCCCGTCCCAACACACTTTTCTTGTACCTGCTCTCCGAGGGTGAAAATCCCCAGGTCTGGATGTAATCTGGTGAGTGCAGGCTGTTCTCACTTCTGTTTGTTTTTTTTTGCCTCCCACCCCTTTAAGAGAAGGGTCGGGAGGCAAAAACAAACAAACAGAAGAGAAGGAATCAGGACGACGACGGGGCTCCGGGCAGCTTTGGAAGTGAGCCTGCATTTTTTCCTATCTTTTTTTCTCCCTCCCCTCATGCAGACAGGAGCAAGGAAGTGCGGAGGGGTGGGGACGCAGGAAGAGCAACGAACCCCCAAGATCTCTGGTCCGAGTTTAAGTGGCCAGCGGATCTTAGGGGTCGTGTGAAAAGGCCCTTAATATGTGAGTGGATCAATGTACCGAGTGAATAAAATATAACAGGGCTATCCAACTTTAAACAGGCTGAGGTCTACTTTTTCTAGCCCAAAGTGCCTGAGGGCTACTGCACTAAAACCTCTACTTACAAATTTTATCCATTTCAAGCACATGCTCATAAGTAAACATTTCTAAGTAGAACAGCATCTTCCCATAGGAATGCATGGCTTCTCCGGGAAGAAACAGAGGGGAGATGTCACTGCACAAAGGAGATGGGCATGCCCACAACCCCACCGCTCACTGTCCCCTCCCCTCTCCTCCCTATACTCCACACCAGTGACTCAGCTGATCCCAGTCATCTGGCCTGCCGGGGGGGGGGAGCAGGGGACTGTGCCATGGCCCTTGAACTACCCCACTCGGCTCAGACAGTGGGCTGGCAGACCCAGAACTTTACTGGGGCATTGGTGGTCCTTGGGTTGGGAGAGGTAGAGGTGGAGAACTTATCCCCTCCCTTTTTTTATTGATGGCCAGCGGGCTACTTTTGAACCCTTCATGGGCTACTGGTGGCAGGCCTGAAATATAACATTATTTAAACAAAAGTAGGCCAAATAATAGTATAGCTATTGAATTGTGAATAATATTTATTTATATAATAAATATTTGTAACAGAAATACTGAAATATCCGCTGGGGATTGGTTCCAGGCCTTCCCATGGATAACAAAAATGTGGATAAGAGAGAACGGCACCCCCCAAAACTGCTGTTTCGTGACAGTAGCTTGCTTTATGGCTGTTGTTTTGTGGCAGTAGCTTGTTTTACAGCTGCTGTTTCTAACAGTAGCTTGCTTTGCGGCTGCTGAATTTTTTCCTCTGCCAACCGTGGATAACTGAATCAGTGGATAATGAATCAGTGGATATGGGGGTTCTACTGTATTGGACATTCTGGTGTTCATCAGTGTTTTTGCACTCCAGTGCATGTTTACATAAGTCAATTGAAGGGGAGGGTACAATCTCTTGTGTCAGTACACATAAATGATTTGTGGCTTTCATTTAAAACAAAACAAAACTGAATGTTTACTTTGTTTCATAGATTGTCTATTCTGCTTTTATGGCCTTGAGATCGTAGGGACTTTTGCTCCTTAAATAGGCAATCCCTAAATAGACTAGATCTGTGGCTTCCCAAACTTTACCCAAGATGTGGCTTCCAAGAATTCCTCATTCAGTTCTCAATGATTTTCCTGTTTTCATGTCCCATTAATGACCAGAGAAAGGGATTACTGAAAACTCTGAGAAATTGCTGCATAGAGCGGAGCTGTGTTTTTCTGGGCCGGGAAGCCACTGGAAAGAACAGAGCTCTGTATTTCAGGCTAGGAAGGTGTATGGGGAGCTTGTGAGCAGTCAGTTCTTTTCCTTGTAACAGCCAGATTATTTGTTTTACCCAAAATTCTGGCATGCTACCCAAAGCCCATGTAGGCTTTCTGCTGGCTAGGTTCCAATCTCTTATACGTAGAAGTTGAGATAGAAGGCAAAATATGCAGTCACCTTTTTAACCAATTGTTTTGTGAGTAACTAATGAACAAAGCCATCCACCACAGATTTATAAATTAAAGACTTGTCATCTATCAAATTCTGAGGAAGTGCTGCAGTTATGTGGAAAGTATGGTGGCTCAGTAGACTAAGGGTCTGAAAACTGTTGCCTGCAAAATCGGCAGCTCGGCGGTTTGAATCCCGAGCGCCACACAGCAACGCGAGCTCCTGCTGTTAACCCCAGCTCCTGCCAACCCAGCAGTTTGAAAGCATGAAAATGCAAGTAGATAAATAGGTACTGCCATAAAAAGCTGGAAGGTAAAACAGTGTTTTCTTGCAGTCACGCTGGCCACATTGCCATGGACTTGCACAACACTGGCTCTTTGGCTTGAATATGGAGATGAGCACCGCCCCTAGAGTCGGACACGACTAGCACGCATGTGCGGGGGGAAACCTTTACCTTTTATGTTCCTGCCCAGTTTGTGGAGAGCTGTTAACACAAGCGTCTGCATAGAAACCAATGAAGCTTTAGGAATAAATTGTTGTGGTGAGCGGTTGTGGCAGCCATAGTCCAAAAAAGGGACTTTGATGGAATGCATCTTACTGGGTTTCCGGAAGCATCACGTTCTGTTTTTACTTTTCACTGACTTCTGAACATTTTCCGTAGTTTTCCATCTATAAGAGGCCCCCGTGTATAAGACAAGTGTTTGCAAAGGCTACAATATAATCTATAGCCATGAAACAAAACTACATCTAGTGGAGTGGAAGTTAAAGGTTTATACTGAGTTATACTGAGCATATGGAGAAGTAAATTATGCAGAGTGCCACACTGGATTGTCACTTGCTTTCATGTGCGTACACTTAAAGTTAAATATGGGAAAGAATGTTGAGCCAATATATTCTCTGTCCTTTTTTTACCATTGTTGAAACATGATGACAAGAAACAACAGCTATCTCATAAGATTATCACCAGAAACCCATGAACCTGGCAAAATGTCATTGCATCTTTATTTGTACATATCAAGAATACACATGGCTGCTTTACATATGGTCTCTCTTTCCTCTTTTACCCCAAAAACAACTGTGTAAGAGAGTTTGGCTGAGATGGACAGATCAAGACAAGGGTACCAAGTAAAACTTGCAACTCAGCAACACTTTGAACTTCGGTCTCCCTGTTCCAAGTCTGACACTACTTTTACAATATACTGTCTCTCTTAGATCACTGGTTATTGTACAAATGATGCAAAGACTGGGACATTTTCATAGCAAACCAATGCATCAGCACGTGTAATTTGTATATAATATACATTTGCATAGCATGTGAATAATGCAATCTTGTTCTCAAAATACATACATTAGGGTGCAGGGTTTAATAAACCAGAATATGGCATTTCTAAACTGCAGTCTAGCACACATTTCTCTGAAAGGAAGTTCTGTCAAGTTTCTTAGGACTTCTGAGCTTAAAGATGCATTGACCAAACTATATTACATTGATCAGGACGTTGAGTCATGGCAACTGGACTTCTTTTCCTCGAGAGACTGAAACGTTTCGCTGCTCATCCAACCACTTCATCAGTCTAAAAAAAGGTAGTTGTGAGTCTCAACTAGCAAGGACTCGCAAGGACTTGCAATAAGCTTTTTTCAGAATGATGAAGCTGTTTGGATGAATGGTGAAATTTTTCAATCTCTCAAGAAAAAGAAGTCCAGTTGCCATGAATCAACTTCCAGATAAACTCACCTGGATGACTGAGAATCTTCACACAAAGATATATTTTACTGAATATTTCACTGAAATATTGTAAGCCAAATTGGCTATGTCCATTTCTGTTATGTGTAAGAGAACGGGAATATACAATTAAGAGTCCTTTCGTTTTATGGACTTACCCTGCCCCATGTGGGGCGGGTGGTGGAGTTTTGTGGCACCTGTGAAAGAAGAAAGAGGCACCCATTTATAGTCGTTCACCCCATAGAGCACAACAGCATAATGCCCAAACATGGTAAAATACAATGCAATTGTAAATCTCTTTTGGCTTATTGCAGAGCCCAGAAGCTTGCATTTGTGATCAAATCAAACTGGCAATGTTCAGCTGAAGAAGTGAAGATCTTGACACGATGCATTAGATATCTGTGCGAATTGTCCACACTCCCCCAATAAGGCATCACTTTATTACTGGGCCTGGAATATTAGCTGCCCATTTCAGTAATGGATGTGTGTTTGTCAAATGCTGAAAATCCTGTGGAGTGAAAATGATTCAAAGCAGCTTGTGCATCAGAAATGTATCTGTGCCACGGAAACAGGCTTTAATTGGAAACATCTCTTTTTAATGCAGAATACAACTGTACTGATGGTGCAGCTGAATTGCTGGAGCGTAGATTTGGGAACGCCCGTGAGTAACATGTCTGATGTTCCTTCATAGTGTTGTGCCATCCTAATGGAAGAAATATGTATCTAGGCTCTTTGTACGACTCTTGAAACGGATCTTCTTGATCGGTGGGGGTTTGCTGGGATCTCTGTGCCAGGCCAAGATCATTGGACGTCTCTTCATTTATCAAAAGTTTCTTGTGTGGTTCCTCAAGGCGTAGCAAAATTTGTGATGTAATATAAATATTTGAAACTGCCACTCAAAAATTGTATCCATGTCTTATAGCAGAGCTGCTTGCCATTTGAGAGGCATGTTTTGATTTTGCTCCAGTCCAAGCTGAAGTATTATTGCAAGCATGCAAAATACTGTAGTCTTCCTGCCAGTGGCAGCTGGTGACTTCAGTTCCAGGAGTGCTGTGAATCCACTCCAGGTCTTTGCAGTTTGAGAGATAAGGTTCAGCACCTTGGATATCTTCTGTAAAGGGCAGAGTCGGACTGAAAACAGAAGCAGATTCATAGTTTCCCCGGGATTGGTCTCAGCACCTGCTATTGTATCCGGATGTCATTGGACTGTAACCCTTAGCCTCCCTCCCCAGTATGCTTGCTAGGGGGTGATGGGAGCCGCCGTTCAACATCTCAATGCCCACTTTTTTTTTTTGCAAACTCTACCGAAATCAGGGAAACAGTCCGCGAAGGGAGGAGGTGTCACCAGAGGCGTAGCTAGAGTTTGCAGTGCCTGGCGACAAAGTCAGTTTCTGTGCCCCCTTCCTGCCCCCCTATCTATTTACCCTTATAACTGTATGCCTGGCCCTCCTTATGAGGCACCTTCTTCCAACTTTAAGAGGGGAATCAGCCTTGTTTGGTTGGGGGGGGAGGCGTCCACCTCTGTGCTATCTCAGAGCAGGTCAGATCACCACTCCTGGAAGTTAGGAAAAGAGGGGAACGTGGAGTGGGGGTTAGGACAGCAGAATTCCACACAAAGGGAGCCGTAGTCAGATGGGCAGTTTCTTCTCTTTCTTTCCGCCGGGCTAAGGACTGGCCGCAAAGACATGACCTGGGCAGGTTTTCTCCATCCCTCAGGCTCGGGAGCCCAAGAGCAGCCATGGGAAGATCACTTGCCACCACGGCTACTCCTGGCACCCATGGGTCCCTTCATTCCTTCCTTCTCTCCTGCTGCTTTTGCGCCTAACCCTCACCAGCCACCACCATGGGCACCATTTAGCTCTTTCTTGCCCCTATCTCTTGCCCACCCACCCACCCACCCCCACCCTACCCCTCCAGCCAGCCAGCCTTGGCTGCCCACTAGGGATGGACACCAAGGGAAAGAACACCCAAGCCGAGCCAAGCCTCGGCAAAAAGTAACCCAGCAGTCAAGGGCAGCTTCACCCTTCAGGCAGGCAGCAAGGAGGAAGCATTGGAGGAGTTGCTTTTTGGGGGGGGGGGGCGTGCAAGGGAGGGAGGGGGAGCAAACGAGCGAAGGGAATGGAAGGTGCTTGCACACCTCCGCCTGTGTGGGGGTGCTTGTGTGTTTGTGTACGGATGGCGTGTTAGCCCCTAGTAGAGTGAGTGAAGGAAGTGGAGAGGGAAAGAGGGCACCCAGCCTTTCAGGCTCTATGGGGAATTAAACAGCTCAAAGGGCATTTTCTTTTTTTCCATCTCATGCGAGAGAGTGGGAGACACCCCCAGATGCTGCTCGCTGGCCCATCCCTCTATCCCAGCCCCAGCGGCAGCAGTCATGGGCGCCTGCCTCTTTCCTCCTCCCCCTTCCTCTTCCGAAGGAGGCTGCTTGCTCTCATAAGGAGCTTGTGCCATAAAACATTAATTCAGCACCCCTAGATTGCTGTGCTGGGGGGGCAATGACCCCCTTTGCCCCCTAGTTTCGCCACTGGATGTCACATATATGTAGACCACAAATATGGGTTCTTCCTCCAGATTGGTAGAAAACAGTGGTCAGCTTAGGGCTACTTGGAAAAACAATGTACTCACATTAATAAGTTTTGAAGCAGCCAAGTGCTTGCGAGTGAAATGTGCTAAGAATGGCCACACTCATGAAATCACTGTCTGGAACCAGAGGTGAAAACCAAGGTTGGGTCTGCTTATCCTCCTGCCAGAAGCTGAACCACTTCCTTTGGGTTGCACTGCTGCTTGTGGCGCAGTCATTAAATGCCTGTACCACAGCTGTAGCTGTGCTCACAACCCGGGGCTCAATCCCAGGTAGCCGGCTCATGCTTGACTCAGACTTTTATCCTTCCGAGATTGGTAAAATTAGTACCCAGCCTGCTGGGAGGGGGCAATGTGTAGCCTGCATAATTAAATTGTAAACCTCCCAGAGAGTGCTTGAAGTGCTATGGGTTGGTATAGAAGCAGAACACTCTGCTTTTGCTTTGCTTTGTTCAAGTGTGACTCATGGCACATGGACAAAATTCGAGGAAGAAATGTTCACTGAAGATTCAAACGGTCATGACCAGGAGCCTGCCAGGAGAAGCAGTGTTCCTTTGAGAGCTTAAATGTACTAGTTTTGCTTAACAGTCTTTGTCTCCTGGCAGGGGGACTGCCTTAAAGGTACAAGTTGCAGATGTTCAGAGTTGTACGGATTGGCTTAATTCCCTTGAAATGCACAACAAAAGCCCAGCTAATTCAAGTTACTATTTAGTTACAAGTCCGCTGTTATTAAAACACCCCTTTCTGCAACCGGCGCCTTGTAGAAATAATACTCAGTTGGTAGGAAAAGGGGAGAAAATGTTTTGCTGTCTATTTGGCAGTCTTAGAACATAAGAACATAAGAACATAAGAAGAGCCATGCTGGATCAGGCCAAAGGCCCATCTAGTCCAGCTTTCTGTATCTCACAGTGGCCCCACCAGATGCGTCTGGGAGCGCACAAGACTAGATCTCTGTCTCCTGATACCACTCCCCTGCATCTGGCCCTTGAAATACGCCGGTTTTAAGCCTGGAGATTACACATCTCCATCATGGTTTGTAACCTGTGATGGACTTTTCCTCCAGGAATCTGTCCAATCCCATTTGAAGGCATCCAGGACAGATGCCATCACCACATCCTGTGCCAGGGAGTTCCACAGACTAACAACAGGCTGGGTGAAAAAAATATTTTCTTTTGTCTGTTCTTACTCTCCTACCCCCTCAATTTAAGTGTATGTCCCCTAGTTCTGGTATTTTGTGAGAGGGAGAAGAGTGTCCCTCTATCCACTTTACTCATGCCCTGCATTATTTTGTATGTCTCGATCAAGGATCAGGAGAAAACAAAGATTGAAACTAACAAGTGATGGATTTCTCAGCCTCACATGGCTGTAGAGACACATATGGGGCAGAGAAGGCTTGATTTACATCCTTCCCTAGGGACAACTTGGAAGAAGAGAACTAACAACTAAAAGCAGTAAACATACGGGTAGCAAGAGGGAGGAAGAAGAGGGTTTTATTCTAGCCATGGGAGGTTGAGCCCAACTAATTGGTCAGTAATGCAAACAAGCAAACATGTAAGTTGGTTTGGGGAAGGGTTTCCTCTTCCCACGTGACCCTGTGTTAGACTTGCATGCAAGATTGCTAATTTGCCAACAGCAAATGATCTTATTTTTGGTTTGCGATTGGAAAATGATACAGCATATTCTTCACCAAGAATCTCATCTAGTCTGGTCCAGACTAGGTATTTGTTTACAGGACACACAGATGCTCAAGGACATACGCTACTAGGAGCTGTTATGAGTGGCAGGCATGCAGGAGGAGAGGCATCCAACAAGTACCAGGGATGGAGGCTTACCTCATCGCACAGTATTGTCCGGGCTCTCTCCTACAAACACAACACTGGATGCTTCTTAAAGAACCTTTGCAGATAAAGGGAAGCTGTTTGAGATGCCTGTTTGGCCCATTACTTTATAACTGCTTACCATCTCAACTCATATTTCATACCAGTCTGGAATGCCATGCATTCCGTGTTTCAGAGCTGTTTAGTTTCTGTCTTTTGTTTGTTTGTGTTACTTGGTGCTTTTTCTATGCACACGGTCCAGAGCAGTGCTGTGTACTATTGCCACAGTAAATCCATCCATCCATCCATAATTTTCCATCTTCACCTTCTTCATAAATTTATATCATGGTGTGGATTATCAACGTCTCATTTGTCAGGAAACTGCTAACTCTACTCTGTTTTTCCAGGTAAATAATATATTGGTTGTGCTGACGATTGATAATGTGAATGACAACCCTCCTGTCTTTAAAGAAAGAAACATCACTGTCCATGTTAGAGAGGTAAATGGTTCTGTTAATATATCATATCATTTCAAATCAAGATAATGGGCTGCTGTAATGTGCAGTGACATCACATCCAGCTTATGGCAATTCTAATCATCATCATCACCACCACCACCACCTTAGAACTGCTAAGCTCTTTTTTATGTACGTGCAATAATTAGAACATAGATGTGCCACTGCCATCCCAATTAGTTTTCATGACTAAGCGGAATTTGAATCCAGGTCTCTAAAGTCTGATCCTGTCACTTTATCCACCACATTAGTGGCTCATTACACTTCTTAGATGGAAGGGAATCTTGTAGAGGCAGCATATACATTGATACATTGGAGGCTTCACCATCCTGGCACCCTAAAGATGTGTTCAGCTATAAAACCCATTGTCCTTATCCGGGGATGAGCTCTGAGTTGCTGAAGGCTGTGCTACTTAAATATAAAAGCCTTGAGAAACCACACTTGTATCCAACAGTAATGGTACATATGCCAGAGAGAGAGAATTCTATTTATCATAAGTAAGTAAGTAAGTAAAGTAAGTAAGTAAGTAAGTAAGCAAGCAAGCAAGTTAGTTAGTTTACATTTATTTTTCTACTTGTTATTTTCCCATCAGAGGCTGGACATCATTTTGCCTTATTGAACTCCTCAATCTACTACATTTCTAAAACAATCATATGAACTGCCAATACATGTACAGTATATCAAGAGGGAGCAAAGTGCACCCTTAGGGTGCTGTGTAGTTTGTATTGGCTGCTGATGCTGTCTGCAGGTGCCTCCCATTCCTCTGTTTCAAGAAATAAACAACAACAAGAACAACAACAAAAACAACAGTAAAAACAAACAAACTGCTGCTCTGGGAAGACTCCTGTCATGGTAATCATATTTTAAGAGTCACAGTACTCCTCCCGACATTTTATCATTTTATCACTTCCTAAACTGGAAGTGAAATACTTGCCACTTTTGTTTTCATTATTCTGCATGTTTTGGGATAGCTTGTATCCCCTTCCCAAACACTGTGACTACAAGAAATTCCTCCTCTCCCCGACCTTCTGAAATCATCTGCCCTGATGTGTATTCGTTTTCCATCCACCTCTGCACAGATAAAAGCTAGTTTATTTGCTCTTTTACTAGAAATCTTTGTGCTGGAATTTGGTTTATGATATTATATTTTTCATCTTGTATTTGATTGTTTTATGTTGTGAGTCCCTCACTTGAGGAGATCAGTTTCTTTGGGAAATCGATCTCAGTGCTGAAAACACATCAATAACAGCTACAGTCAGATATTGGATCAGTACAAATGAGCACAGTCATCTGGAAAAGGTCCATATAAAATGTCAAATGCATCTCTACTCCCATGTCCTCCTCTGTAGTTAGTTGCAGCACACCACGAATCTTTCAAACTACTTCAGATCTTCAATGTAATTTCAGACCATTCAAGCAATTAGAACTATTGTTCTTGCAAGGAAATGTTTCAAATCTATCTCCAAATTTAAGTGGGGTTATTTAATTTTATGAAAGAAGATTTCTGAAATAATAGTTTCTCATACCCGCGTAGTAATAAGGCCATTGAAAATAATGGGACTTATTTCAGTGTCAACTGTCAAGAAGTATAGTAAAGAATTTTATGCCTCCATGGGTTTTTGCTTTGCTTATAAATATTTATTTATACCGTATATTAATTTAAAATATATTGCCATTCTCTTAAATGACCAAAGGCAGCTTACATCACTGAAAAAAGCAGCCAAAGGCTGCTTTTACACAACCCCTAAAATCCGAGGCAAAGGGCTCCCAGATGTGGAGCTTAAAATTGTTTTCCCACCAGCTGCAGACTTTAAAAAAAATAAGAATGACCACGCCCACCTAAGCGCAACCCAGCGCATTTTACAAGTACCTGGTCTCCGGAGGTAAAAAAAATTCCAATGCAGATTATAAAGCTGTGGATGCCGGGCTCTCCTCCCCTTCTGTTTGATTTTTTGTCCCCGCCACCCCTTTAACAGCCTGGAATCCCTACAGGGCTGGTGCGATGGCAGATGGAGGTGAACAGAGGTGAGCCTGCACTATTTTCTCCCTTTTTTTCTCCCTCCCCTAATTGCAGACAGGAGCAATGGAGTGTAGAAGGGTGGGAACACAGGAAGCAGAACAAACCCCCACAATCTCTGGTCCGAATTTAAGTTGCCAGCGGTTTTTAGAGGTCATGTAAAAGCTTAAAAATTAAATATTTAAATTATATATTTAAAATCATATATTTAAAAAGGATTAAACAATAAAAAACAATTGAGACATATTTAAAAGCAACACATTTAATAGCAGCAAGGCAAAAATCCCAGAAAGCATGCCTGTAGAGAAAGGTTTTTGCCTGCTTGTGGAAGGACAACAAAGATGGGGCCAACCTGGCCACTCGTGAGCATTCCAAAGTCAGAGAGCAGCCACTGAAAAGGCACTCTCTCATGCCCCCACTAAATATGATCTCCTTTCTTAGTATAATTTCATTTCTGATTATGTCCAGAGTTTCATGAATGGACCTCCATTTGCAGAGTGGAGCTTCTGATCACAAAATGGGACTTTCTCGCCTTCTTCTACCCATACACCTTCAAAGTTACCTCAAAGGGTGCCCTGCAGAGTCTGCAATGGATGCAGGGAGGGATGGAATCCATTTTAAAAATGTACACATTCATTGCTGTATTCCACCTCTGAAATCTACATGGAATTGTTGCTGCTTTTTAAAATGCCATTTGTGAGATATCTGGTTCTTCTGAGATTATGGTGATATATATGTACAAATGTATGCATTCCTGTGAACTACGGTTGACACACAAAAGTTTAAAAATGTGTTTCTCCCGCCCTTACCTCATCCCAGGATATAGAAGTGAACACAGTTGTCGTGCCCCAGGCTAATGTTACTGCTACGGATGCTGATGGAGACACAATCTTTTACAATCTTACTGGAAGCACTGTGGTCAGTATCGGGTTTAGGTTGGAAGGAGGTGCATTATTTATTTTACTTATTTATTTAGTTGTTCTGGGTGGTTCGAGACCTCTCCAATCCTGGTCAGCCGGGGCCTCCTCCTAGTGAGTTCACTAGCAAGCAATTTGCAGCCTATTTTAGATCCAAGATAGAGGCCATCCGATCCGATCTTAACTCCGGTTGTGCTAATCTCTTCGTTATCCTCCCGGGGGCCTCACCCACGCACCCACCCCGGTCTCCTAGACTGATTGAGTTTGGGCCTGTGTCATTAGCGGAGGCCTCCAGGGCTATGGCTTATTGCCGGCCTGCTGCTTCCCCTTTCGACCCTTGCCCAGCTTGGCTTATTAAATCTGCCGGAGGGAACATGCCGGAGTGGGCTTCCTCTATCGCCACCACTTCCTTTAGGGAGGGAATTTATCCTTCCCGGCTGAAGGAGACGGTGGTGACGCCCATCTTGAAGAAGCCCGGCCTTGCATCGGACGATTTAGCCAGCTATCGCCCGATTGCCCATTGCCCATGAAGGGAACAATGTTTCATCACAAATGAAACAAAACAAAATGTGTCCTACCGTTTTGTTAGGTAATAATTTGTTACCTAACAAACTTAGGGCCACCCAATGGCATTCATTCTATATAATATAATATAATATAATATAATATAATATAATATAATATAATATAATATAATATTTATTTATTTATTTACTAGCTGTTAGGCTACTCTGGGTGGTGTACAGCAGAAATACAACAAATGTTGCCTGGGTGATATGGGCAGCTATCATCCAAAAAGTAACTTCTCTAATATCTGTTAAATTATCATTTATTTTGCTCCTCCCTCTTCTCTCCCACTTAAAAAGGAAAAAGGCATTGGAACAGCATCTATTAATACATTCCAAGGAGCCAAAGAAAACTGTTTTTAAGTGGGATGGAAGCCCATGGCTCCAGACATTTCATAACCTACTTTGATCAAATTGAGTGCTTAGCATAAATTTCAAAAGGTTGTATTTGTGACTTAGACTGTCTCTTTCTTGATGGTTTACAGGACCTGGAATATTTCAACATACAAGGAATTAATAACCCACAAATTGTCTTGTACAAAGTCCTGGATTATGAAACAATTAATTTAATGGAGTTTACCTTATATGCCATGGTGAGTTTTATTATAACCAAAACATTTGTTTTATTGTGACCTAAACTACCCTATTACATGTGCCTGTGCCTCTTTTATCATTTGCCAGAATAAACTTTTTTTTCTGTATGTGTGCAGGAATAAAGCCAATGCTGGTAATACTGGCCACCATGAGATTCAAGAGGTCTGGATGAGATGTGGAAGTTCTGGCATTATTTTATCTGCAAGCTCTGCCCACATTCATTTCAGGGCTGAGCATTTATCCACTTGTATGAATAAATATGCTTGTAGAACCTCTCCTTGTGGTGAAATCAATAGGGAGGGTCACAGTGGAGGACTATGTGCCTGTATTAGAACTTGCAAGCATTTCTGGATCAACCACATTGACTTTCATGGAAGAGGCCATTTAATTAGATCTTAGATTGGGGGCCATGTCATTCTTCAGACACTGATGGACTGTGTATCCCATTCAGCTATTTGGATTTAGATGGTGATGATCTACCCTATTGGACTTTGCAATACTAGTAGGGATTGTTCTGTGTTGCAATTATATCGAACAATGCATTTTGCCTGATGTAACCTGTGGCCCTTTATTTTTCTTTTGCACAGGATGGGAATAGTAGTACAACAGCTTTGCACACAGCCACCGCAGAAATAACTATACATATCCTACAAACTGACCGCAGGCCTCCTTGGTTTCAGCCATGCACTCTTTCTTTCAGCCGCATAATGTGTATCAACCGGGGCTACACTGGCAAGGTCAACATCTCGGATAATATGGTATGCACAAATAATTCTTGGATCTATTTACTTCCAAGTGCCTCCCTAATGTTGAAAAAGGGACCTGTATTAATCTGAGTCAGGCATGTCCACACTTCAGCCCTCCTGATGTTTTGGACTACAACTCCTAGAATGCTAGGCTTATATTGCCAACGACAAAACAAAGACTTATGGGAGCTGTGGTCCAAAACATCTGGAGGGCTGAAGTTTGAACATGCCTGATCTGAGTGTTTTTGACCTCTGAAAGACAAAGCGCTCACATCCATGTGCAAACAAACAAACAAAAAAACAACAACTGGTTTTGAATCAGGTGTAGCATGTTTCAAATCAGTTTAAAAATGCAGACTACATGATGAACAGAGAAGCACAGACTTTTTTTTTTAACCCAGGTATTGTGGTTTTCTATTGGAAAGCAAGGTATTTTACTCAGCCTTGAGTGGGTTTTGTTTATTTTAAATCACTTGTGAAGCTGAAATTATTTGGAATCATTTTGGCCTATGTATATGCTTCTGTGGGTGTTAATTGTGTCTGTGGGGTTTGACAGGCAATGGATGCCAGGATCAAAGGATTCAGGCTGCAGGAAAACCTTGCAGCCTGATCTGAAAAGCAAGTTAACAGAGAGAGAAAGTGTGGGAGGGGGAAAGAGCTCTTTTGCAAGCCTTGTAGTTGATAATCTTGTCAATTTCTCTGATACATTTATCTTTGCACTCACTGGTGTGTCTTCCTCCTCACAACCACTAGCCCTTGCTGCTGTGGTGTTATTTTTAATACATTTTTTACTTCTTGCAATCTGCAAGGAATCTGGCACAGCATTAGTATCACTATTTTTTTAAAAAAAATCTTTGAAATGCAAGTTTTTACTACAACCTGACACAGGTGCATGGAGACAAACAGACAGGGAGGCAGGCAGACAGGCAGACAGGCAGACAGACAGACAGACAGACACACACACACACACACACACACACACACACACACACACACACACACACACACACACACACACACACACACACACATGGGGTAGAAAGGAAGAAGGAGTGAAGGAACTGGTAGATGGGGTTGGGGAGTGGTAAAGAGAAATGCACTGTACATTGGTGTCATTGCTATTATGGTGACTGAGAACTATCTGCATGTGCTTTTAAACAAAAACTAAATTGTGCCCAGGGAAAATACTCTGTGATACGACTCACTCATTAATTGAAACAAATAAGATGTAATTAGAGATGGGCACAAAACGAAAACCAGCACGCTGTTTCATTGCTGTGTAAGGTTATGAAACACTCCAAAACAAAACAAAACAAAACAGCAGATAGCATTTTATCAAAAAATGAAACGAAACACCATTTTTTGTTTCGGAAATGAAACCATTCATCCTAGTGGCAAGAGACCTCTTTCTTGAGCCAGCCGTCTTGAGAACAGGAGGTTTGTTTTTAAACTGATTGTTTTCCTTCTTTCCCTCCCTGCACCTCAGCTGTTGATAGCTAGCTTATCTCCGATCTTGATCTATGGTGCAGCTAGCCAGGAGCTGAGCTCTGCTACCTGTCTCTGGGCTGCAGGCATGGCAGTTTTAGGACCAGGAGGCTGACTGGATCAGGTTTCCCTTCCCTTCCCTTCCCTTCCCTTCGTGTGCCTGTGTCTGCAAGTTGGTTTAAATTGATTGTTTTCCTTTCCTTTCCTGATTAGGTCGGAGGTTATTTTTGATGTTTTCCTTCCTTGCCTCCCTGAGCCGATCAGCTGTTGAGCTTATATCTCCAATTGTGATCTGAGATGCAGCTAGCCTTAGGTTTCCTGCATGTTTGCAAAGGGGTTTTTTATGAAAGCAAATTAATGGGAAGGTTTAAGGAGGCTCTTTAGAATATAAGCTATTTAAACTCGGACAGTGGGCTCCCTGTTAAATAAAAAAAAGGGAAGCTCCCCATTATTTATAGTCTTACGAATTGTTTGGTTTCATGACAAAAATTCTTTTAAATTTTTAACTAATGAAACAAAATGAAATGAAGACTGAAACAAAACAAAAAATGAAACACTGTATTTCTGTTTCATGCCCATCTGTAGATGTAATCTTTCCCTTCTCCAAATTTCATGTATAATGAAGCTAAACAATTTTTAAAATAAAATTCCAGAATGCCCACTGTTTTAGCAGCTCTACAAACATATGAATCATAGAAACTGATTAATCCCTAACTGTGACCGTTTTTCTGTTGTACGGATTTGCCCCATAGGCGATTCTGTTAAGCGATTTCTCCCTGTCTCCGGAAATTTTTTCGTTTAAGCGGATTTTCTATTAAACAAACCACTTGTTATACGAGGGTCCACTGTATATCTTTCCTTCCCGTATTTGGGTCCTCATCTTGAGAAAAAACACGCAGAGAAGCCTCTTATCCTTAATAGGAGAGCTCATGTTGTATATTCAGATTCTATCTAGGTCAGAAACAGCTAGCTGTGACCTGAAGCTAAGCAAATGCAAATCCAAGGATAGTAATAGCAATAGAGATTTTATCTTTTGCAAACACCCTGGGTGCCCAGGGATGTTGGAAACAGCCTACAGTTGATAATATTTTTCTGTGGCAGATAGACCCATGAGCAGTGTAAAGCTGTGTACCCTGTATCTTTTTAAATACAGGAAATGGCAGCAACATGAAAAGGTACTTCCCAATGGTAGAAAATGAGATCACCGTCCTATCAGATAAAAGAGATAAGTTCGGATTCCTGTATTAAGCTGGGATGTGACCTTGGAATCACAAGAGCTACTGTTACCTCACTGACTTCTTCACCAGGAGACCAAGCTGAGATTGCTTACTTGAGGAAACTAGTATATGTCATATTATTATCATTTCTTACACTACATATTCAAAGTGCCATCATTCCCAGAATTGCCATAGTAATTTCTCCACCATTATTTCTTCTTCTTCTTCTTCTTCTTCTTCTTCTTCTGACCCCATTAGACCCCTCCCCCTAATTTGGTCCCAAAACACATAACCCGGGAAAGTACCCCAAATGAGCAAATGCCTTGGAAACTTATGGAAGTTGTGTGCCTTGTTATTGCAGACTGAACCTGTAATCTTGAAGCCAGGACCTCTCTATGCTATTGATGGAGACCAAGATCTGAATGAAAAAATGGTGTATGAAATTGCTGACGGTGAGTGAAGCTAATAAAGGGAATAAATAAGTTTCAGGCACCTAGATGTGCAAAGTGAGCCTCTGTTTATCTTTTAACGTCCAACCTCAAAACTGACCTGCCATATACAGGAGGTAAGAAAAATGTGTACTGTTGATAAGCTGGTATCTTTCAAGCACTTAAGGAAGCACCACTTCCTGTAATCTGGCAGCTGTATTGACTAGTTTGGTTTCGATGATATCCTTTGGCAGATTTTTAGAAGATATGTTTTCCAAGGGGCAGCAGGTTTGGTTTTGTCATAATATGTGATCTTTCTCAGTTATGTACAATATTTTTATTTAGTATCCCTTATTTTATGATTGGTCACTTGCAGGCAAACACAGACATTATTTGCATATATAAGATGTCTGATGACATTACATTGTAAGCAGGACAATGGCTCAAGTGGAAGAGATGTGCATTCCCCTTAATGCCTAGATTGACCCTCTGGCAATAATTAAAAAAACACTTCTTTACACACACTCTCTCTCAGAGAAGGCTGTTTTATAACTAGGGAGCTCATGATCAAAAATACCCACTCCTTGTTGCTTATCCACTTCACTTCGTCAAGAAAGGCATCTTAGAAGATCTTAAGATGTCACTGGGTGGAGGGGATGTGACAGAAGGTGATATTTCCAGTCCCAGCTATAGTCTCTCCACACTGGCCTATAGATATGGTGTATGGATTGTTGAGGACACAGCTTAGAATGAAAAAGGAGACCTCACCCACAACACAAGTCTTGCTACTTAGAACAATTCATCCTTCACCTTTAAGAGCCGCCCCACATCTTTCTGGCCCATCAGCAGGGGATACCTTCCTTTTTGGCATGCTTGTTATTTTGGAGATAACAGCTTGCTACAGCAGCAGATTTCAAGGGAGAGTTTAAGAGACATTATGGGAGGAAGAATGAGGGAAGGAAACAGAGTTCCTATCTGGAGAGAAACTGGAAGGGCAGCAGCAGAAGGAGAAAGGAGCAATGGTCTAAAAAAACAAACAAATCATAATTCCTTCACAAATGATCAGGAGAAGCACTTAATCAACAGTTGGGGGCATATGCTATTTGGACAAGAGCAGCATGCCAAATTTCACTTTGCTCCTCCCCCTGACCTCAGTGGACTCTTTGTAACCTGATCTACTAATAGCCGGTTTGGACAAGCCCTAAATCTACTGAATCAGTTACTGACTCACATATAGTAATGCCCATTAAATCAATGGAACTTATAGAGGAGTTGACTCTGTGATGAATTCTAGAAAATTCATCTTTTGATCTGTCCTGTCATCTGTATAATCTGTTGATTCCTGGCCATGCCATGTCACACGCTATCATTTCTTTGAAGTCTGATTTGGAAAGGAACACTGACTTCCTTGGTAATTCACAGGTGGATGCCAAGTCAAATGGAAGCACAAAATGTTACATTTCTCTCATCATCAAAATGTTTGATGTGGTTTTAAAATAGCAAATGGAAGGGGCTTTACACCATCTCTCCGGCAGATCAAGCCCTGCCTTCACACATTATATCTATCAGGAAGAAACACGGGGGTGAAATTTTATAATACCTTTCTGTATATCAAACGGTCTCCTGGACCTCAAAGAGTTACACTCAGATGACAACAGATGGCTCCTGTCAGTTAAGGAATCCACTTGTCAATCAACATCCTATTCAGGTGATGGAACACTTGAGATCAATAGGCATGTGTCGCCCTTTTGTTCACTATCAAAGTAGAAAGTCTTTCCTTGTAATTATGCTAATTGCGGACGGAGAGCCTACACCTTCCTGGGTTAATTTACATTCCTGAAGAACAAAGACAGGTTCGGGGTCTATAATAATGACCCACTCTAACCAGGTAGAGAGAGCTTCTTGGGGGAACAGCTTGCAGCGATGTTACTTCCGTGCCTAGGCTGGCTTTTCAGCCAGGAGAATGCAAAGAGATCTTTTCCGTTCCAGGTGTGAGTATATTAGCCAGAATTAGTTAGCGTTATTATTTTCATTTCTGGGGTGCAATATTTGACGTTATCTTCCTGAGACTGGGGTTTTTTTTAGCTACTTTAAGTTTGTTTTAGAAATCTGCCTTTGTTTGTTAAAGCTCCAAGAATCTGTAACTCTTGCCAGATGATGCTGACAAGAAGAGATTCCTGTTTTTACTCTTGCTTTTTCTTTTAAAATAAAGTTCTTTTATTTACCTTTTAACTGGAATCTGTGTGTGCCTGAGGGGGAAGTCATTGCTAATTAACCAGAGCCTTAGCCAAGGCTGCACGCTACTGACTTTTCTGTGAGCAAGAAAGTTCTTTTGATTGAGCTCCATGGGACTCGGAATTCTGAGGCTCCCGGGTTGAGGGTTGTTCAGAGGAGACAATTCCCTTTTTGGCTGGGGCATGGCGGGAGTAAGCTCACCCTCCCAGAACACGCTGTGTTGCTAGTTAAAATGAGGAACCTGCTTGAATGATCCTGGGGCGTGTCAAGTCCCCAAATTATTGTATTTTTGGTGGCAGCAAAAAGATGGCATGTGGTAAACGCCCCGAAGGCATCACAGACTCAGCAAATCCTCACCAATTCAATGGGTCTACTTTAGATGGTGGCTCAGCGGATTAAGTCTCCGAAAACTGTTGGTTGCAAAGTCGACAGCTCGGCAGTTTGAATCCCGGGTGCCACGCAACGGAGTAAGCTCCTGTTGATAACCCCAGCTCCTGCCAACCTAGCAGTTCGAAAGCATGTAAATGCAAGTAAATAGGTACCGCTGTAAAAAGCGCGAAGGTAAAACAGTGTTTCCTTGCAGCCATGGTGGTGACGTGGCCATGGATTTGCACTACACTGTCTCTTCAGCTTGAATATGGAGATGAGCATCATCCCTAGAGTCGGACATGACTAGCATGCATGTGCGGGGGCAACCTTTACCTTACTCTAGATGCAATTTACTGAGCTAAGCAACAAGCTTTCAGCCACTGGGAAATCAGCCACCTGTAATCCTACTGATCTCATGGGTCATCTTTGGTTGGCAGCCATTGTCTTTAGATCTAGGAAGGACTTGAAAAGCTACAACTACTTCTTTCCAATGGGCTTGGGAATGTTTGCTTCTACCGTTCTAATCTTCACTTCCTTCAAGAGATCCTTTTGTAAAAGGACAGGCAAACTTTCTACACCACCTCAGTTGGTGAAGGATATTAGTTACTAAGCCTCAGGTGTGACTGACTGATTTAATAATATATATTTTTCTTTGTCTTAAAGTGAACAACGTGTCTCTTAACTTAGTCTCTGCATATTTTAAATGCTATCTTTCCATCATTTGGTGGCAGTCCTTATGCCCAAATATGAGGCTATTCATATTTTCATATTTCAGTCTGTAATGGGCTTTCTGCTCTGCTTTCAATCTGGCCACATTCCCACATTCAGTTTCCAGCTCTCCAGCTTCTCAGGCAGATCTCTTGATTTTACAGCCAAAGACCTTGTTGTTCAATGATATTCATCTTTTCTAGCTAAATGTCTTGGCTGCAATGTTTCTTTGCTTGCACTGGATCTGAAGAACAGGTCAGGGCCTATAGCAGGCATCACCAGTACAAAACAACACAACTGTATGTCAACTGCATGACACACCACAACATTCCCATGTTGCTCTTGGTCGTGGTAATCACTAGTGTTATTTTCCTTCTTGTCTTTAGGAAATGATGACAATACATTTTCCATCAGCAACTATACTGGAAACATAACAATGAATAAGCCAGTCCACACTCTAAAGTCATTCACATTGTATGTTGTGGTAAGTGTCTTGATAGTGCAGGTATTCTTCAAGTCAACTGTGGGGGTGGAAGACATGATTTATTTATTTATTTATTTATTTATTTATTTATTTATTTAGAGTTTATATCCCGCCCATCTTCCCAATGGGAACTCTGGGCGGCTTCCAACAAGGACCAAATGGTCGTCAATACAAATACAATAAACAAATTCAGGAGCAATAAAACCATACACACAGTAATTAAATAGAGAAACAACGGACATATTAAAAAGCAGTGCTAGCACCCTTAGCACTAGTAGAGGCTCAATGGAGAAAAGAACTAAGCCATGATAAATGACATGCCTCTTCATTCAGACCTAGAACAAAACAGAATGCAATATTTCACTCAAGGCCAGTGCTGCCATTATGCAGACTGAGGTGATCAGCTTAGACGCAAAGTGTTGAAGTGGCTGCCTCATACCCTGGAGGTTAGAGATACATGTTCTGTGAGGCCCCACCTGCACCCCTTAAATACAGTATAACGGTGGATATGATGGCAATGAGCACTGTCCAACAGTCCATATCAAAGCTGACTTCTGTTCCTGCTCCAAATCTGAAACCTACTATACAACCAGATTTCCATGTATAGAATGGGAAGTGTGATCTGTTGACCTTTATCTTGGTGAAAAAGCAGCAGGGGGTGGGCAATAATGATGCCTGCACTTTCGCAGAGGGGCTCTCTGAAGTTGCTGGTCTGAAGCAATTTTCAGTTCTTTTCAGGTCTGAACATGTGGCAGTTCTGTTGCCTTCTCCTTTTCAATGCATAAAAATACATTTTGATTGTGGCGGTAAGCACCAGTAATTACTTACTATAATTATTATCACCATCACCAACCTTATTTGCATTTCAAAACGATTACATGATAAGATTCTCCGGGTGACTCACAATGAAAAAAACAGAGCATGACCAATTACGTTTTAGACTACAGACCCCAGAATCCCCTAATCAATGGCTGTGCCACTCTGCACGTTGCAGACCAAAGTGTTGTTTTCCAAGCTCTTTGAAGAATACCATCAAATAAAATTGCGATACCAGTCAAACCCAGAGTCCTTCTGAGTCTCCCTACTGTAGCAACATGAGATCAAGGTGTTTGCATAAAGGCTTCCATTTTGGAGAGTGGAGAGCAGATTTTTCTTTCATGACATTCATTGTGCAAAGGTCACACATACACAGATAATTTGTTAGCACTCTTGCGAGGTTTTCCACACAACAAAACTTCAGCAGCATATTTCCGAAATAGTAAAGGTCCAATGTAAAGCAAATGGTTGCATTGTTCTTTGTTGTGTCTGTTCAGAAACAACACAGAACTTTCTGGTTCCTACAACAGTGCAACAGAGGAGAAATGGTTATTCACTCGAGCCAGAAGGTTGTGAGAAATGGAACTGTATGAGTTACAACCCCTAATGAGAAAAAACATATTTACACTGCATTGAATCATTCCAGACCAGACCTGTGAAACATGTAATTCTTTGTATGGGAAGATACTTCTCTTACAGGGGAAGGAGTCTGCTTCTGGAAGGAAAATGAACTCTGATAAAGCTTCATTGTGGTTGGGTGGGGGTATTAGCTTCCTAAGGTTCCTATGAGAGTCCAGCTGATGTGTGATGAAGAATACAAGTATTGACTCCATTGACTGGTGGCAATGTGCAGGTGCAATTGATGTCATTTTGACTTAGACCACAGCATACCCAAATAATAGATTTTTGGCTAAAGAGGTGCTTAGAGGGCCATTGTTATGGTTGACTGGGCAAAAGGCAAAAAGAATGAGACCAAACCACCCCACCCACAACTATTTGAATTGAAAACTCTTGCTTTAGGAAAGACATTCTGACATTTCGGACTGGGAGAAACACAATTACAAAACTGGTAAGCCACCTATGAGTTGTACCATGGAGAAGTTGTCATCATCGCCATCTGGGAAGGCCCAAAGGATCAGATTCAGTATCACCAAACCCTAGGATCCCCCATGCCCACCCCACTCTGCTCCTATAGTCTCAAGTCTCTGCTCAAAAGAGTTGTTCTCTTTATTTATTTATTTATTGGCCCTTAAGAAGAATTATGGTACTTATTGCATCTCTCTCTCTCTCTCTCTCTCTCTCTCTCTCATTCTTTCTAGGCATCGCAAGAAAACAATCCATTTAGATATTCTCAAACTACAGTAGAAATAGAGGTTGTCCGTAGAAATGATCATAAACCCTACTTCAATACGTCTTACTCGGGCACAGTATCTGTGGAGTCGCCTGTTTCTAGCATAGTTGTGGAGGCTGACAGTCCCTCAGTACCCATCATGATATTTGCAGTTGATGAAGACTTCCCACCTAATGTAAGACACGTCAGGATGCATTCAGTGTCACGAAAGTGTGTTATATGAATAATAACATGAATGATGTTAGGAGATACCAGGTGACATTTATGTGGATATGGAGACTCTTACCTGGGGGTGAGCGACTGAAAGAGATACTCTTCGGGGGGGGGGGGGTTCAGTCACAGCCAGGAAAAGTTTCTTTTTGGGACTACAACTCCCAGTTGCCACCACCCCAGCCTCAGCCAGCATGACATATTCTTTGGGCTCTGGCATCTGTGACTTTTCTAAACTCTGCTTACAGTGATATGATTTTTTTCATGTGTGTGTTAAGATAAAAGGTTCATCCACCTTTGAGGTGGATCCCTTGCATGCGCAAGAAAAAATCTTTCAAAAATATTTTTTTGAAAAGTACACTATATGTAACGCACAAACACATGTCTGTGAAGATTCTCAGTCATTCAGGTGAGTTCATCTGGATGTTGAGTCATGGCACTGGACTTCTTGTCTTGAGAGATTGAAATGTTTCACTGCTCATCCAAACAGCCTCATCAGTCTGCGGAAAGCTAGTTGCGAGTCCTCCATTTTATAGTTCATTTTGACCTCAGATCAACCTGGTCTGAAATAGGCTCATAAGATGAACAATGGCCTGAATAGACTTGTTAGGTGGACAGTAGTCTCAATAGGCCATTAGGTGAACAATGGCCTAAGGTGCCTGATAAGTAGCAGATAGACTTAGGAGGGGCAACAGCACAGGACTGCTTTATGTTATCCTTCAAGGAAAAATACATGGGAAGCATGGCCTGGGGCATAGAAGAACATTCTGGCTGAAGAATATAACCCAGTGGTTCACAGTCGACACAGCTTCACTATTTAGAATAGCTTTAGATTTAAAAAAAAAGATTATGCTACTGATTTGCCAAATAAGGATATGGCACTTAAAGAAGAAGAAGGTATGGTCTTAAGTGGATGTATTTATTATGTTGATTATTGTCAATGCTTTCATACCCATATCACTGTCACTTTTTTCTTAGGGAGGTCCCCTTTTTGAGTGTAATAACTCAGCCCCCTGAACCCCAAAACTCTCCAAATGTGGTGGCTTACAGGGTAGAGTCCAAAGAAGCACCCTGCCATTTTGGTTCCTCTAGGACAAATTGTTTCATTCATAGAGGAAAAAAATGGTGTTTCATTTTGTTTTGTAACGAAACACATCCTACCATTTTGTTACGTAATGAAGTAACTTGTTACATAACAAAACAACAAAACAGCATTTCATTTTTCATTTTGTGCCCATCTCTAATAGTTAGACTATTGGAGGACGTCATGGGGCAGGCTGACACAAGTGGATATATTGTTAGGCTAAGAGGAAATGGCTAGAAAGCATTGACAATAATCAACGTAATAAATACAACCAGCTAAGACAGGCATGTCCAAACTTCGGTCCTCCAGATGTTTTGGAACACAACTCCCACAGTCCTTTGCCTTTGGAAGTGCAGGCTTGGAATTCTGGGAGTTGTGGTCCAAAACATCAGATGGGCCGAAGTTTGGACATGCCTGAGCTAGGACCATACCTCCTCCTCCTCCTCCTCCTCCTCCTTCTTTAAATGTCATATCCTTATTTGGCAAATCAGTAGTATAATGCTGACAATTCGTAGCATAATCTGTTTTTTACCTAAAGCTATTCTAAATAGATAAGCTATGCCGACTGCAAACTATTGGCTTAAATTCTTCAGCCAGAATGTTCTTCTATGCCCCAGGCTATGCTTCTCATCTATTTTTTCTTGAAGGATAACATGCAGCAGATGGTATTTTTTATTGTGCATTATGTGGCCGAAAGAGTGCAATTTTCTTCTGTTTATGGTGTTGAGAATTTCTAGCTTTTTATTCATACGCTATAATACAGCCACATTAGTGACTCTGGCTGTCCAAGGTATCTTCAGGATTCATCTGTACATCCACATTTCAAATGCTTCCAGATTCCTGCCTAATGCGTCTGTAGGGGTCCAAGTTTCAACACCATTGAGAAGTATACTAAATACTGTACATAGGATCAAAGTATTCAGGCATGAAGCCTGATAGATATGCTTTGTTTGTCAAGACTTTCCTCATTTTCCTGGAAGGAATTTCTAGCTGTTCAACTGTACAACAGATTTCGTGTGCAAAATCCCAGTTATCCTTGACGCAGCATCCCAAGTATTTATAGGATTATACCTTGGACACTGGAATGTGATGCATTGCATTTACAGAGGTTGGTGCAGGCAGCAATAGAGCTTGCCTTCTGATGTTTGCATACTGGTTAATGTCTACAGTAGATTGTTATTCAATATTTTCAGGGATTCAATCCTGACATCCAATACAAAATCCAAAATAGCTCTGCTTTCAGGGTTACTTCGGATGGGTTTCTCCTGACCACTGAAGTTCTGAAGGCAGCGTCCACTCTCACACTTTGGGTAGGTCATATTTCCAAAAATTATGGTTGACATTCTGGTTTTCTTTTGTGGTATTTATTGGTTAGGAGGAGTACATCTTGCTTTTCCTCTAATGAATTCAGCACCTTCCTCTTAAGTATTTGATTATCCCAGGGACTATATAGTGTAGACTAGGCTGGGTGTGACTGGCCTAAATTCAGCCAGTGAGCTTCCTGGCTCAGTGGATAATTGTAAATGGAACAAAATAATATGTAAACAACAGCATTTAACATTCTGATCAGGACCATAACTACAGTGGTTAAATGCCTGTACTGCAGGTAAAACTGTGCTCACGACCTGGGTTCAATCCCCGGTAGCAGGCTCAAGGTTTACTCAACCTTCCATCCTTCCGAGGTCGGTAAAATGAGTACCCAGCTTGCTGGGGGGGGCAATGTGTAGCCTGCACTCTGTAATTAAAATTGTAAAACCACCCAGAGACTACTTGTAGTAGTATGGGGCGGTATATAAGCAGAACACTTTGCTTTGCTTTGCTTTACAGGTAACTTAAAATGTAGGCAGCTGTTTATCTACAGTATGTATGTGCATATTCTAGATCCTATTGGAGAAAAATTTCTAGAAGCTAGCACTAGCTTACCATCATTTGATAATGGACACCTGACCAAAAGTAAACTTTACAACATAATATCTGCACAGCCATCATAGTAACACATGTGTATGTGTTTAAATAGATCTTGAAAATGTAAGCAGCAAATAAATTGGACTATAGCTCCCATAATCCCCTGCCAGCACATCCGTATTCTAGGTGTGTGTGTGTGTGTGTGTGTGTGTGTGTGTGTGTGTGTTGTGTTGTTACAGTAATGAGTGACGCTTCGTGACTGACTCTTAGTGACCCCATGTCCATGAAGTTTTTTTGGCAGGAATATTGGAGTGGTTTGCCATTTCCTATTCCAGGGTAGGAGTCCAAAAATAACATTTCCATACTTTGAGTAAAAAGTGGTTGCATCCAGTTACCTCCTGATTACAGAATGCTATCTGCCAGCAGAACAGAAATATTCCCCCCTGAGTACCCCCACACCTCAAACTGTATTAATTTGGTGGGATATTGGTAGAGATTTAGAGAAATTTTCTTTCTTTCTTTCTTTCTTTCTTTCTTTCTTTCTTTCTTTCTTTCTTTCTTTCTTTCTTTCTTTCTTCCGAATATTTTTACCCTGCCTTTCTCCTTGGAAAAGGACTCAAGGTGGCTTACAATAATGAGGGGCAATATACAGCCCAGAACAAGGAGAAAAGTGGGGCAAACATGTTTTAAATAAGTAAATAAATAAACATAAGCAGCAAGGAGGGGAAGGCCACATTGTAGACTTTGGAGATTTTAATATTTAGTCTCTAGCATTCTACAATGAGAGATGCAATATACTGGCCACACAACTATTTAAAATGGAATATTTAAACTCACCTATTTTTAAAAAAATGCTAACAGCTCCTCTGTTATTTATTACAGGTTATCCATGGTGGCCTTAGTTCCATATTTTTGAATAAAGTTGTAATAATATCACGGGCTTTAAAATTATAGGTTGGCTGTTTTATTAACTTTTCCCCCAGTGGATTGCCCTAGGCACATTTTGTTGCAGGCAATCAGGAAATATGAAATATGTGTGGTGTTTTTTTAAACCAGCTGTTGAAAGCTTTACAATAACCCGGATGATCATGTCTTCAACAAACACTGGTGTTGCTCAATTCAGCTGTTGATGTGAGGATGTTTTAAGGAAGACAATTCATTCTCACCAAAATGACCAGGAGCCACTTTAATTCTAGTTGTACTAGTTTAGTTGGATTATGGTTATGCTTCCTGTCTACCTCTTAGATTGAGCAGTACACTGGATAAGAACTTTGTATAGGAGTCTACAAACGCAGACATCAACTGTATACAGTACTCTGAAAAATTGTATACATCATCAATATGCTTCATTGGCCAGAATGCATACAGGCCTGAACTGTGCAGTGCCAGCCCTTTTGCAAATCTAAAGCCCAGTGGGATGTACTGAAAGGATGAAATAATTAGGCTGATTGCATGTACCACTAAGTTCATAACAATTGATTTGTTGCTCTCTTAAAAGAGTTGATTCAACACACATCTGTAAAATAGTAACATTCACTTTCATGACTGCACAGGCTATTGCTAATGATACTGCAACTCTGGAAGAGGCAAGCACAGTGATCACTGTTGATGTCACACCTTTGGCAAGTATGTTGAGAATACTTTTGTATCATGATATTGGGTAGATTTTAAAAAAACAGAGGATAGTATTTTGTATTGTGAGGCTGGGAGGAAAGGGGGGGGGTTAATTCATTCTCAGCCAGGAAAGATCAGTAAGAAGGTCTGTTGCCAACTGAAAAATCTCACACACCAGCCTTCGCCTTCAGTTATGATTACGTATGCAGGCAGTAGGCCCTCTGTATATTGCATCTTTTGCGGGCTCTTACAAGGCTCCCCTATTTTTATAATGCTTGCAAATTTGTCTAATCTGGATGTCCATCACATGAACAGTTTGGCTTTTATATTAAAAAGCATAAGAGGCCAACGTTAGTAGTGTTAAAATCTGATGTGTTTTCAGCTACAGCCATTCCAACTACTGCAACATCAGCAACCATTACCACCACTGCCATCATCAGCTCCACCACCACCTCCACCACTGCCTCCCCTGCTATCCCGGGGACAGGACCAACTTTTCCCAAGCCTTTAAGTTCATCTTCCAGTTTGCCACCTGGGATAAACAGCACTCTTTCTATACCGTCTTCTGGATCTACAAGATCCACAACAGCCTTTGCAAGTACAACCAAAAGTGGTGACCTTATGGGGACTACAGGGAAGCCTGTGACAGTTACAACATCTGGTTCAGCTATCCCTCCATTTACAACTGCTACAGAACTTCCCATAACCACAGTTAACACATCACAACCTCAGACCACCCGTTCTCCCACTACAGGGACAAGCCAACTACCATCTGTCGTGAACCCAGCCACTGGAACTACTAAGTCTACTGCTCAACCGTCTCATACTGCAACCACCAAGTCTTCCTCAACACATGTATCTGGTACAGCAAATGGAACTGCTCATTCTACTTCACTGTCGTCTTCTCAAATCCAAACCACCACAACTTCCATACCAGATGGAAGTCCAGGAACAGGTAATACTACACAGTCTACTCCTTGGACATTTCCGACTGGAGCCACTAGGCCTACCACCACAGGCATATCTGTGACAACCAGTAGAACTGTCCCTTCTACTTCACTGTCTTCTTCTCAAATTCAAACCACCACATCTTCCATTCCTAATGAAAATGCAACAGCAGGCCGTACTACACAGTCTACTGCTAGGACAGTTCATTCTGGAGCTACTAAACCTTCCACAATAAGTATATCTACAACACCAAGTAGAATTGTCTCTTCTACTTCACTGGCTTCTTCTGAAATTCAAACCACCAATCCTCCCGTACCAGGTGAAAGGACAGAAACAGTTATCACTACACAGTCCACTACGAGGATAACTCAGCCTGAAACTAATATGTCTTCTCCAACAGGTATATCCATGATATATCAAGTAGTACTGTACCGCCAATACCACCTCACTGATTTCTTATTAAAATAATATCATGATGAGATTTTGAGCTGATGCTCCAAATCCTGTGGGTTGATTATGCCAGCGTAAAGGCAATGGCATGAACTGTAGAGGCAACTCATTGCTGCTGGCTAACTCATTGCTGCTTCTGCCCCTCCGTGTGCAAGTTGGTATATGACAAGGGTTACAAGTGGCAGCTTTGCCCCTGCAGTTTATGCCCTGCACTTAGCACCATCTTAACCAATCAATGAGATTCTGGCTTATATGTTCAAGAATTGGTATATAAAACCTGTCTTTTTAATATATGCCCAGCATAAAGTAGTTTTCACACAGGTTTTTCAGTCCATAGGTGTCCTCTACTATCAGTCATCCTATGAGGATGGTGCATTAATTTGTGAAGAATTCTTGAGCTGGAAATTGGCAGTCAGTGTAGTGATCTTTACCAGCAGTATGCCTTCCATAGCATGCCTTAACCCGGTGTTGGTGAATCATAAAAGTCTTCTAGTAATCTTGGCGAACACTTGATTGCCACTTGAAGGAAGATGCTTTAGGTGGCATTGAAGAGATGACAGAGAAAACAAACAATACCACGGAATAGGTGGCTGCTGGATTCAGAACCAGTCCTTTAAAAACTGATATGAGTTATTATTTTGTTTTATTAACCTTAGTGAGTATTTTGTTGAGCTGTTTGACAGTGGCTGCCTATGAAGTTCCAAAAAAGAGACAATGCATCCCACCCAAATGAACAACTCCCCTCCTCAAGCTCTTCAAATATAGATAGGAATCTAGCAATCCTTTGAAGGTGGTTTTTCACTTAAGTAGAATGAAAAAAACCCACCTCTTTTCTTACCATTATTTGTCTCTAATGTGGACTTTAGACTGGACAAGCTTTTAAAAAGAAAACTATCCTCTATAAAAATAGGCCCAGAGTCATATTAATGAAGGCACTTATTATTGTCAAGATCCTTGGTTTATTGAACCTATTAGCATTTACTCTGGACTGAAACAGGTATGGGTCAGTATTATATATATCACTAGCACTGGAAGCTACAAAGCACCGGGAGGGGTGAGGACTCAGGAATTATGTGCCTTATTAGAACCATCTCCATTTGTGATATTCATCCTTTCTGTACAGATAAATGTCACAGTCCTTTTGGCCTATGTTAATGATAAACTCTTAGGCATTCTCAGATTTGCAAGCAATAATCAAAGTCCATGGTGCTAGCGATTATGGACATGACACAGATGGTTGGACACATTTTTATTAATGCCATAAAACTTGGAGAGGAGAGGAGATTGCCTGATAGCGATGGCACAAGGATGTGAAGTGTGAAACAAGGAGGTAGAAATTGCATGGGCAAGCAAAACCAAGTGATAGTCAGAATGCACTGATCTGCTACATCTCCAGCTGGAGGGGAAAAGTGGAAGCTGAGCACAGCTGTTCACTGCTCCAGTTCAGCACTCAGTGGGCTGCTTCAAAGGGCTGGAATAGTTTTGCTGCTATTATCCTAAGGAAACTGGAAATCATATATATTATCCAAAGAGGCCTCCTAAAAGGGATCAAGTGAGCGAGCAAGCTGTAATGTCGTTTCCCCATCTTTGCTTCTTTAAAAGCCAACACAAGGTCAAAATGCCTTTTTCTCTAGAATGTACCACTGTCTAATGTTTATGTGACATGAATATCAGAAAAAAAAGGAGTAAGGGGAGCCAATTTTGATAATGCCGGAAAAGCAATGCGTCAGTAGTGCTAAAAGGCTCTGATGAGTACCCAACCTAAAAGGTACTTTTGTAGTTCCTCGTCTTTTCCATAATGGCCTTAGCTTTGTATAAATACAGGCTAGCATCAAAGCTATTGTCCTGCTAGTTGTTGAAAAACATATAATCTGTAACATTTCCCATCCCCAGAAAAGTTTTGGAATATATTCCCTGATCCTAAAAACTTGCTTAGGATCAAAACAATTTCTTTGGATTTTTGGGGAAAGGAGAAACAGCATCCTCATGGCACTGAATCTGGAATAGAAATTGGGCCAGATTTATTGATAGATCCACACACAGGAGAAAAACACCACCTCAAGGAGGGGGGCTGGCGTAGTGTGGAGACCACGTGGGTCCAGGAGGTCTACCCGGGACCTCCCACCAGTGGCTTGCAGGTTAGGGCGATAGACAAGCCCCTCGGGGGTGCTGTTTGTCAAACGGCACCCCCTCGGCTGGCTGGTGCTATAGCACCCCCACCGGGTCGCTAGGTGCCATCACGTGGCTGGTCCTCTACCGGGTGGGTGTAACTGAAACCCCTACCCCTGGGCGCTGTAATCTCCTGATCCGCAGCGTCCAGGGGTTGGAGGTTATAGCTTGTTATTGTTATTAATGACCACCTGCTTGCATAATTCTGCACTACCTGCCCAGGTGTTATTTCTTCAGTGACTCTCTGTCTCCTCGAACTGCTGTAGAACAGCTGAAGCAGGTCTATTGGGTGGAATGCCCAGGTATATAAGATGTCTTGTATGTTCCCTGCAGGTGGTGCTGTTCCATATGATCAATATGTGAGAAACATGGCTGCTCTGGGGGGGAGTTTGGGCAGTTTGCTGGTCATTGCCCTCCTGCTGCTTGGAGTCGTCTCCTGCAAGTATTACAAAATGATGCAAGCACCTGAAGAAGGCAACAGCAAAGTAAGTGCTCCTTTGCCATGCCTTTATCTTGGAGTGGCTCACACAGTGTCAAAGAGTGGTGGTGACATAAAGAAAAGCATCATGCAGCCTTATACAATCTTTTCTGCTGGCTTCCACTTGCACAGTTGTAATGATGTGGGTGGAGAAGTACTAGCCTTCTTAATGCAATTGGGAATGGGCTGCCACAACACGTGGACAACCACTGCTTTACAAGTCATTGCATCGCAAGGTGACATCACAAGGTGTTGTGTTGATATCCCAGAAAGGGTTGATGTGAGTCATGGCTGCTACAACATGCCATTTCTTTGGTCACACACAAAGTCCCAGCATCTTATCTCTGGTGTGCCTTCAAATGCTTGACAAACTGAATTAAAATGGCAGAATGCTACATCCCATTCCTTCCCAAAAATCCTGTTTTGTTTATGGCCTTGATGACAGGCCAGGTTGGAGCCTTCCAGAGGGTACTTGTCACATCAAAACAGGGAGGAAAAGTAAACTCCAGTGATGTGTGTGTCTCAAAAGGTATCATAATTACAATCTAGTTGAGTCATGGCAACTGGATTTGATTTCTTGAGAGATTGAAATGTTTCACTGCTCACTCTAGGGCAGGGTTCCACAACTATGGTCTGCGGGCTGGATCCGGCCTGCCAGGGCCATGAACCCAGCCCGCTGGAAACAGCAGAAACCACCCACCCCCACCTCCACTTCCCACCTCACAGCCCTCCCCCACCCACAGCACACCAAGCTGGGCTGATCCGGTCCAGGAGAGTAGGAGGCCCTCACTCTGGGGCATAGTGAGGGCGGGACAGCCAGATGCTCGATCCACCTGCAGCAGTGCCAGCCCCACCGTGGCCACTGCCCCCCCATCCTGAGTGGCTGCCCCAGAGGCAAGGAGGGGGAGGCCCACCCCAGCCACTGCTTCCTTCCCTTCCCAGCCATCCCTCTGCAGGCGGAAGGGCAGGAGGAAGGTGCCCAAAGCAAGCAAACAAGGAAGTTGTCACAGGAGTCGGAGGAGGAGGCACACCAGATGGACCCCAGCAGCAGCACTTCAGGGCAATGATCCAGAGCAGGACCGGGCTGCCCTCCCCACAGACCTCTTCCTTTTCAACCACCAGTGCTGTTTTTGCTCCCCCCCCCCCTACTTTGTGAGGGCAGGCCTTATGTCACATAAGGCCATCATTCTTGCCTGTCTTCGGGACGGCAGAGGTCCCCAAGCGTCGGCCTCACCACCTCCACGCTTTGTCTGGAGGATTGCCTTGAGAGTGAGTTTTTTTCTTTGGTGCTAGCCTGCTAAGGCATAGCGTTGGGGTCCTGGGCCTGGGGGGGGGAACGGGGGTGTTGGGGGGGGGCTTTGCCCACTTGCCCCTCTCTCCCTCCCTTTTTTTCCATGTCAGATGTATTTTTGTGCTGCGGTCCAGACCCCAGCATGTCTGGGGTGGTGGTGGACTGGCCCCCTGTTTGAAAAGTTTGAGGATCCATGCTCTAGGGCATCACTCTATGTCAATGCCTATCTTTATCCAAGCTTGGAAGAGTGTGTTTTTGGTCCCTACCACTTCCTGTCAATCTGACAGTTTTGGGTCTAAAGGAATTTTTCCAAGCTCCCATCTGAGTCCCTTCTCCTCCTCTGCAACTGTGTAAATTTGTGTCCCTCTTTTGCAGTTTGTGGAAAGCTTTACCAATGCCAACTTTGAACCTGATGAGACACCTAACTCAGACAGGAAAGATGATAAGCTTCTTGCAAGTAATGCAATGGTGGGTGATAGCCCAAGCCATCCAGAAGAAATCAACCATACCTCAAGTGCTTCTGAAGCCAGCACAGAGACTGAAGAAGTGAATGAGGGCCAGGATAGTGAAAAGGAGGTGAGGCCCATCCTCACAAAAGAGAGACGGGTGGAAGATGATGGCTACAAGGCAGTGTGGTTTAAAGAAGACATTGACCCTGAAGCTAAAGATGATGTTGTGATGATTGGAGAGGACAGTGATCTAGAACAAAACAATGAGAGTGACAGTGACAATGATGATGACAGGGTTGACAATGATGATGGGGAAGATGATGACAGTGGAAGAGGAGGTACCAATGTCTCTGTTATAGAAACAGATCAGCTGCCAGAAACCCATTCAATCACTAATCAATTTCTAGGAGATGTGGAAGCAAATGACATTTATTTCTGAAATTGGCAAAGTGAAACGGCCTTTCCAAGATATTTTTAAGGAGAACATGTTTTTGACATACTTCTTGGCTTAGCTTCTACAGCTATTCCTAAATGATGCGATTCTGGCCACGGGATGAGCAGCATTAATCAAAAAGGATGTGGGAGGTGCCCCAGCCCAGTAATCATTTTAGTCAGTGTCTTCTGCACTTTTTTCAGTTCTACTGTCTTTTTTGAGATACGATGACCAGAATTGTACACAATACTCTAGGTGCGGCCTTACTATCGTTTTGTACAATGACATTATAACATTGGCTGTTTTATTTTCAATGACATTTTTGATAATCCCTAGCATGGAATTGGCCTTCTTCACCGCTGCCACACATTGGGTAGACACTTTCATTGAGTTGTCCACTAATACACCAAGATCTCTTTCCGGATCCATCAAGGATAGCTCAGAACCCATGAGTTGATAGATAAAGTTTTGATTTTTTGCCCCAATATGCATTACTTTACATTTTGCTACATTAAAACACATTTGTCATTTCTCAGCCCATTCCCCCAGTTTGGAGAGATCCCTCTGGAGCTCGTCACCACCTGGAAAAGTTTCATGTCATCCACAAACATGGCCACCTCACTGCTTATCCCTGTCTCCAGGCCATTTATGAACAGACTGAAAAGCACCAGTCCCAGGACAGATCCATGGGGCAGGCCACTTTTCACCTCTCCATTATGAAAATTGCCTATTGACACCTATTCTTTGTTTCCTGGATCTCAGCCAGTTCTCAGTCCATAAGATAACCTGCCCTCTTCTCCCCTGACTTTACAATTTTCGCAACAGCCTTTGGTGAGGGACAGTGTCAAAAGCCTTCTGAAAATCAAGATAGACAATATCCAGTGATTTAAAAACTTTTTTTGGGGGGGGTGGCCCCAAGTGCCTATTAACGCTAGTGCAGGCTTGGAGCTGGCAAAAAAAGTTTTATCGCTCCTTCCCCCCCCCCACTGGAAAAAAAAGTTTAAAAATTGCTCCTTTCCCCCAACTGATGGGGGGGGGGCCTCAGCCAAAAAAGAAGTTTAAAATTGCTCCTTTCCCCGCACCTATAGGATGGAGGAAAAGGAGGGTGATATTTTGTGTGTGTGTGTGTGTGTGTGTTTGTTTGTTTTTTTGTTTTTTTGCTGAGCCCCAAGCGCTGATCAGCTGGCAAAAAAAGTTTTAAAAATATTAAATTTATTCCAAAAAAAAGGCAAACACAACTTGGGAAATATAATTTAATATGCGGTTTTAGGATGTGGGAACAATAAGATTCGTTTACTAATACCACGCCCATGAGGACGCTGTAACTGAATCTTCAATCAGACAACGATTTAACATGTCTTTATCAAAAAAGTATATTTCACCCATGTGATAGCGCCCTAACTCCACGCATTAACCAGCTTTTCATTGGCTCTTTCCAGACAAGCAGCCTACCACTCAGAAGGCAGTGGGCAATCATTTCATATGTCCCTCTTTGAATGGGTTTTAGTTAAAAAAAGAGTGAGAGAGAGTGAGAGAGTGAAAGAGTAAGTGAGTGAGAGAGAGACAGAGAGAGAGATGGAAAAGATGGGGAAAACACCTGCATGAAATGCCATGGATGAAGTGGGCCTTTGCAGAATAAATACCTTATGTGGAAGTAAAGGAGGGGGGGGAAAACCACACACACACACACACACACACAGAGAGAGAGAGAGAGAGAGAGAAACATTGCTTCTAATAGGAAGCAGATGCCCTTTAGCCTTTTGGCCCTGCCTCAAAGCAAAAAGGTCAGGGGAAATATAAGGTCATTTCCTTCTCAGATATGCCACATTGGCAGCCAGGAGAGTGTATACTCACTGAAGCTTCCTCCGGAAAAAATACCTGCAAAGAAAGGTTCCCACATGCTTCCATGGCTCAAGCTCTATTTAGTGACATTATGTTGGCTCATAGACTAAAATTAAACAAGCACACAACTATGGCATGGATAATTTGGATGAAATTCAACATTTCCCTCACCATGGTGATGGTGGTTGCTGTTTGCACACTCACAGTGGGAGTGTTAAGAAATTATAAACATTCAGCTTTTTGAGCTGCAGCATTAAAAATGAGACCATGTCCTGATTTTATTTTGGTTTGCAACAATGATGCCAGAAAGCAACTGTCTTATGTGTGTTTTCAGCCCCACTGATTACACAATTTCGGCACACGTACAATATGTACAGAGGAGAGGAGGGATCTGTACTTAATCATCCCAGAATGCAGGACACGTAATAATGGGCTCATACTATAGAAAGCCAGATTTAGACTGAATATCAGGAAGAACTTCTTAACTGTTAGAGTGGTGTGGTAATGAAACCAATTACCTTTTGAGGTACTGACCTCCCCGACACTGGAGGCATTCAAAAGAATGGCATTTTAAGAAGTAAATAAAAAGTTTTAGAAGACTAATCTATGACCCCTTGCAAACATTTTATTCCCACATGGTTTAAACTGAACTTTATGTTCTTAGTCCCTGTGTAAGGCAGAGGTGTTCAGCATCATGCTCGCTTTTAAATTTTGAAAAATTATCTCGCCTCGCCTCTACCATCATTCAATCCCCCTTTAACAGAGCATTCAATCTGTAATTTATACTTTAAAAAATGTGGTATGAGATTTGAAAATAAAACACATAATCTAAACTCATTAAAATTGTATGTTATTCTTATTAATATCTCATAGTTTTGCACCCCCAACTCCAGCGTTTATCATGTCCTCCAGTTTAGGAACAATAATCTCTTCCCCCACCTTTTTTTCCAGATATTCTCAGCATTGTTCCACATTAACAGGTACTGACTCAGAAGGATTAGAGTGGCACCTGCTGTCTGAAGCAGGAATTATCCGTGGTTCTTAAGGCACAGTACAGTACTGTACACTTGTACAGTACTTTTATACCAAAGAGGTGGCTTGCTCAGCTGTCCAACCTACACATGGGCAAAGTCCATGGCGTGTTTATCTACAATAACAGAAGTCAATATGTTAAGGGGGAACTTTGCGATCTCTCATTAGACCAGCTTTTCTTGCTGCTTGAGCTCATAGGCCCCATAGACACTTATTTACACCGACACAGACCAAAATAATTCATAATATTTTAAAAAATCACATTCGTTACCAGGTTACAATGAATAACCTCCTTAGGCTGTTTAAATGAGCTTGCTTTTTAGCCAAAAAATTTTTTTGCACGCTCAGCCCTCTGTTCTGTAGTTGATTGCTAAAACCAACACAAATACTGTAGAGGACTATTGTGATGTGTAACTGGATCCTTCAAGTCCATGAGAATTCAGACTAAATAAATCTTCTTAGTCTTAAAGGTGCCTCCAGGCTCTTTGTTGGTATTAATAGAATTAGTTTTTTTCACCATACAGAAATGTGTATCTTTCATAATCAGAGGGGTTATTTCCCATCGTCCTGCTGATATTGCCAATGTAGTGAATTTAAGAAAAGACAGAAAACCCCTCCCTGATCAAGAGGGAGAAGCAATCTTAATTATTAACTTGCATATGGTACAAATGTCTCCGCAAATCAATGCACAAATAATTTTGCACCTTAAACCCGTGCATATTATGCAAAATGCATAGTAAGTACAGTATACAGATTCATCACTGTGATATCCAAGGTTTCCCCAGAAATGCTGCTGGCTTTTAGGTTTGCTACCTCCTAGGTTTCAAATGCAAATCTAACCAATGCTGTTGTGAAAAGAAAAGCTCACACTGGATTTCATTTAATTAATTTACACACACACACACACACACACACACACACACACACCAGTGTTACTGTGTGTCAGAGGAGAACAGAGTCCAACAGGCTCAGAAAAGCAAGATGGATGTTCTGGCATTTTGGACCTGCTAGAGTTTCCAAACACTTTCAAAAAGCAGTAACACATTACAACAATTGAGTGTTCTAAGGTGCAGTAGGAACCCGGTACCTGCTGGGAGCCTTCCCGTGGATAATGAAAACCATACTGCTGCTTTGTGACAGTAGCTTGCTTTATGGCTGCTGTTTTGAGATGGTTGCTTGCTTTACAGCTGCTGTTTTGAGATGGTTGCTTGCTCTACAGCTGCTGTTTGTGACAATACTGTAGCTTGCTTTGCGGCTGCTGAATTATTTATTCATTTTTTCCTCTGCCAACCATGGATAACAGAATCAGTGGACAATGAATTAGTGGATATGGCGCTCCTACTGTATATGTCACCATGGATAGATCAGGACTCTCAAGGAATCGGTGCAGTTTGCCACACATGTGCAAAGGCAATCCTGACCACTGCTGAGACCTGAGCAAATCCTGGGGCACCCACCAACACACAGTTGTGCACCTGTGTTTTCAGAAGGAGTGCAACTCAATCCAACACAGGCTACAATCCTGTTCCTTGATCTGGTTTTCAACTGACCAAGAGCACCTCTCTCTTGTCTGGATTTGGTTTCACTCCCATCCAGTCCATTACTTAGGGCCTTTTTACACGACCCCTAAGATCCGCTGGTCCCTTAAATTCGGACCAGAGATCTTGAGGGTTTGTCCCTCTCCCTGCGTTCCCACCCCCTCCGCACTTCCTTGTTCTGTCTGCGTGAGGGGAGGGAGAAAAAAGGGAGAAAAGAATGCACTTTTACCTCCGGAGTGCCGGTGGAAGTTGCTCCGACCCCCGTCACTTCCTGGTTCCTCTTAAAGGGGCGGGATGCAAAACAACAACAACAAAAAGAAGTGAGGAGAGCCCGGCACTCTCCGCTCAAAATTTTTCACTCTCCCAGAGCAGGTACTTGAAAGGTGTGCTGGTCGCGTTTAGGTGGGCGGGGTCGCACTTAATTATGTGTTAGCTCCGGAGCTGGTGGGGAAACATTTTTAAGCTCCGGAGCTGGGAGCCATTTGCAGCGGAGCTTAGGGGTCGTGTATAAACGCCCTTACTGACACCAGAAACTGATCTACAGTTGAAACAGTGTCCTGTTTGATATATTGAATCCTACCTATGGTGATTATGACAGGTTTTGGCTGGGAGGGACTTTTCTGGACTAGGGTGGACCTCAATCAACTCAGCTACAGCCAATAGTTCCCTCTGTACCTCAGGATTCCACCACCACCACCACCACCACCTTTTTACAGTTAGGCTGTGTTCACATGACTGAAATGTGTTTCCAGTATCCCTCATTGATTCCGATTTTGTTTTTTGTGTTCAAACTACTCACATTCCATACCGGATTTCTTGCTCCCCCCATCTGTGCTCTATCCACCTCAAATCTTGCCCACCGGGAAGCTACTACTTTTTTGTTGTTCCACAATTCATTACATATTCATTTCAGTTTGAATTCCTGTATGAACGGCTATAGTGAATTATTTCTGTGCATCCTGCCGGTGCCCTTCCCCCCACACACTGGTAGTATTTGTTTGTTTGTTTGTAGTTTTCTCTCTCTTTTTTTAAAAAAATCTATTTTGACCAGAGTGACAATGCTTTGTTATGTCTATGGCCACAGCACAGCAAGACTGGTTTTTAACAGATGTGGTCATTCTACCAGTTGACCAAGAGTCTGAACTCTTATCGAGTGATATAGCTCATGTAACATGAATGTGTGGCCATAGAGGAAACGGAAAATGTGAAAAATCAGAAGGGCAATTCTTGTGTGTGAGTGCGCCCTTAGTCAAGATTCTGTCAGTATTAGCAATAAAATTTGTCAGAGTGGATGGTGGATGATTTCTGACTATATGGGCAACATTTTTCTTCTACCTTGAACCACAATTGTTGTTGTTGTCATGTGATGTCAAGTCAGAAACTAACTCTAATAGGGTTTTCAAGATAAGTGAGGTATTTAAGGAGTGATGTTACCATTTGTTTGTTTGTTTGCTTGTTCAATTTGAATATCACCCATCTAGCTGGGGGGGGCACTCTGGATCGTGATCAACAGTAAAATGAACAGAAATGCAATGCAATCCCATAAAAACAACTTCAAAACAATACTAGATATTAAGAAAAATAAATATCAATGATAGGCCAAAACAAAATCATAACAGAAAAATAAACAAATAAAGACAATTCAGTTCATTTCCATACCCAGAGTATGTTTCCATGGCAGAGTCAAGGAATGAACCCAAGGTATCCTTAGTTCTTGTCTATTACTCTGTGTCCACTATATCACAATGAATGCCCACTATAGTGGTTATTGGTTAACTATCACTAATAAATACTGGGCTATGATCCTTCATTTGCAAAAGGAAAACAAAACTACCTCTGATGATGTTCTTTGGCTTTTATAACTTAAATATACTAAACATCATTGGAAGATGGTGGAACCGTGCATGAGGCTGAAGAAAGACATTTTCTGAAAGCTGCAAAAGCAGTGCTTTCAGTTGATGTGGATGTGGATGAGGATAGCAGTAAGACCCTGCTAATGCAAGTGGTCAATAAGAGCATGGTTTGATTATGTATTATACTTTTTTATTTTTATTGAGGAGTGCAGTTTTAATAGGATATGTGTATAATGACCCTGCTGTGTTTGGAAGCAGTTCTGCACTAGATGTATTCGGTTGAAAACTCATGCCAGGTGGAAATATTAACTTCATACATTGAACCCACCCAGAGACCTCTTGGTAGTGGGGTGGCTTAAAAAAAAAAGTAAATAAATAAATAAATAAATAAAATAAAATAAAGCCCAGAGCTTGTGCAGAGCAGAATGACACAAGCTGGGTGATGCCCTAGGTGGGGGATGCGGTTTCCCCTCCTCCACACTGTAGCCCACTATGGACCCCTCCACACCCAATAACAATCTTCTCTGGGAATTTGGGGACATTCCCCCAAACTAGGATAGTGGTGGTGGTGGGGAATATGCTCTCCAGCTGGAATGTGGTTGCCCTTGTAAGCAGAAGGGTGCTTCCATTCATTCCCCTTTGGATCCAAACAATATCTCGGATGAATTCTTCAAAATAGTACATGTGCCTGCATACTGACCAGTGCTGGAGAGAAAGAAAACAAGCAACATGAAAGTTAAGTGTAATTTCTTTCAACAGGCATTGGTACTCTGCTACTGAAACTATTTGACATCCGTTTTAACGGTAAGCAATGGTTCAGAGCTAACAGCTATCATAATTTAGCCACAATAATCATGCAGGAAGCTACACAAACACCCGTGAGGGTGGCGATATATCAAAGGGGCCACTGGTCTTGCTAATATATTGCATGGGACTAGGACGGAAACTAACAGCTGCTGCCAAACACTCCAACCTCACAGTGACCCAAACAAGGAAAATACCTTTGTTTGCTCAGATTTTATTGCACATGGCTTTATCTTAGAGAGCTAGAATGCTTATGTAATCTTGAACAGATTGCATCAGTACTTTTCATTTCAAAATAGACCTTTGAAATCTAATTTCCCATGACAGACGTGGAGAGGGGGGAAATCCTTCTCAGCTCCAGGAAAGGGGCCAAGAAATTTACAAAGAAAGAAAGAAAGAAAGAAAGAAAGAAAGAAAATGTGTGTATTTGGGACTTAAATATTCCCTCCACCACTTCAGAAATAAAATAAAATAAAAGACAACTGGAACACTCATCCTGGAAGTTTTCCTTTGCTTGTTGTGATTCATCTGTCAGTCTTTCTGTGGTTAGGGGCAGTGCAGTAGCATCGGCATGGGCAGCAGGAAGAGACAGAAAGGGGCAATGGAGGTTGTTTGCTTTTTTCTAAAAGGTCTGGTCAAACAAAAACCCTCCTCGTTGTCCTCCTCACCCATCTCCTCCTGCCACCACTGCTTGGCTTGGAGCCTTGTGGCGCAGTGGTTAAATGCCTGTACTGCAGGTAAAACTGTGCTCACGACCTGGGGTTCAGTCCCAGGTAGCAGTCTCAAGGTTCACTCAGCCTTCCATCCTCCTGAGGTCGGTAAAATGAGTATCCAGCTTGCTGGGGGGGCCAATGTGTAGCCTGCATACTGTAATTAAACTGTAAACCAGTGTTAAATCAGTCCAATGGGTTTTAATTGCCCGTTGCTGACGTACAAAGAACAGAGGGATATTGTGGCTGGTCTGGCTTTGAATGTTATGTTGCACTGCATCCAAACTGATCACCAGAGTTCTTTAGTCTATAAGCCTGGGTTCTTACTGTACTTCTCTTCCCATTTATCAACTGTAACACCATCTGCACTCTTGTTTCTCGTTACTTGGCTGCAATGTTTTGGCTTTCTGCATGCCCCATGTTTTATGATCCCACGGTCCTTTATTCATTTACTTTAACACTTCTTTCTTTGTCACCTTCTCGTTCCTAAGAAATGCTTAGCATCTTGTGATGATGAATCCATGTTTCAAACCCCATCTTTTTGAAACACCTGCCTGCATTAAAGTTCACAATTCCATGCCAGGCAGAAGAACTGGCAATACACGTCTCCATTATATGTCCATTCTGCTCTGGAACTGATACCAGCTGCTCCTTCAATCTTGGAGACAGAATCCAGATCACATACTCCCCAGATTGTACAGAGAGCTACCACAGACTTTCCCACCTGCCACCTTCACCAGATATTTCGGACTATAATTCTCAGTCACCTGTTTAAAGCCCCAGGTCATTTACTTTAATTTGAAATCCAAAATACCTAGAAAGCACCAGAGTGGGGAAATGATGGGTGATGCAAGAAAGGAAATAAACACTGAGCCACTAGAAGCTGATGTTGCATCATCTCTGGATCTAGCCGTCAACACATGATGCTTATCTCAGGCTGGGTTTCCAGTGCAATGACATAATCCCACTGAAACAGAAAGTAAAAGCTAGATGAGTTCTCCGTGTTGTCAGTAGGCGCTGCTTCCAACTCAGGCAGCAGGATATGAACTAATCAAGAAAAGTCTGTGAAGATTCTCAGTCATCCAGGTGAGTTTATCTGGAAGTTGAGGCATGGCTACTGGACTTCTTTTTTGAGAGATAGAAACGTTTCACTGTTCATCCAAACAGCTTCATCGGTCTGCTCAGCGAAACGTTTCTATCTCTCAAAAAAGAAGTCCAGTAGCCATGACTCAATTTCCAGATAATCAAGAAAAGTCTCCTCCCAAAAATGGCAACTATTTGAACAATGCAGCCTGACACCCTTATAGACACACCCATAGTCTCACATCCGGCCACTGACCTGAATGAATGCTCTGTTTTCTACATGTCTAGAGATCTCTTGCCTCATTCCATTTCATCACCAGCCTTTGGCCACAATGTCACTGCTCTCCTAGTGGCAACAACAATACACCCTGCACAGATCTCTGTGTTGAATTTTGTGTCTTGATCCATCACAGACCTCACAGAGAAGCAGCTCAGAATACAGCACTGTACTAGCAGCAGAACTTCTAAAGTAGTAAAAGTACCTCTGAGCATGTGTAGTGATCTCTCCTCCACCATTAGATTTGAACAGAGCAGAGTTTCCAGAACACATGGTAGATCTGGGTTTTAGCATCCAAGCAGATCTCTTCAGAGCTCACTGCAATGTGGTCACTGAAGAGTTTAATGAGCTACAACTGCAAACTTGATTGTAGTTTCTGGATAAAGGAGACCTTTTTATGGTTCTCCTGTTAGCTGTGTATATTCTAGAACAACATTCCGAAAAAGGAATCTCCACGTATCATGAGGACGTCTCTGTCTTCTATCACTAAATGGCAGTGATTACCAACAATTAGAAATTGGTAGGGAGGAATCTCCAACATGCCAGATACAAATGGGTGGACCATTGATCAGTATTAGTGCTTTACATCCGGGGAAAGAAAAACAGCACAGGCCTCTCTCTACCCAGAAGCTTCTCCCATTCTGCATCGCCTAGGTAGGTCCTAGAAAATCCTCTAGGTCAGCATAGATGTGCTGTACTGCATCATCCACAGTCAGTGACCAAGTTGGTGATGATACAGCACAGCACATATACTTATTAGATAGAGGGAAGAAAGAAACCCTAGTCCAATACATCCGGAAGGCATCAAGTCACAGAAGACTGCACTAGGACATGTATGGCTCCAGCTATTTCCCCCCTAGCAGCTAACAACAGCACACCAAACTTGTTGTGATTAAGCAAAGTGTGTTCAAATTACAGTGAAGAATTGCAGATTTAGATTGCTTTATCATTGACATCACAATAAATAACTTTGCTTAAGAAAACAGAACAAACACAAGAGACTCCCAGCGGGTGAAATCTCCAAAGATTAGCTAGCTTTTTGGTGTTCTGCACTGGATAACCAGAAGGCAACCTCTCTCCATTTATCTAACCCTTCCTTTCCTCTCTTTCGTACTCCTTCTGGTAGGTTTGTATGGAGAGGAACTAAACCTACAAAACATTTTGATCTGTTTTTAGAACCAAGAGGAACATAAGAACATCTGTCTGGAGTGAATCCTTGCTGGAACAGGCCACAGCCGATCCAGTCCAGCGTTCTGTCTCACACAGTGGCTCACCATTAGCTTCAGGGTATTCCGAAGCAGATGTCTTCACCTGCTTACGATTCCCCACAAATTCATTTGCCACCGGTTTGCCCACTCCCCCGGTGTCAAGAGATCCCTCTGGAGCTCCTCACAATCTCTCTCAGTTTTTACTTCCCTGTATAATTTAGTGTCGACAGCAAATATGGCTACATTGCTATTTACTCCTACTTCTAGATCATTTATGAAGAGATTGAAAAGAAGGGGTCCCAGTACCGAACCTTGGGGGACCCCTCTTTACCTCTCTCCACTTGGAGGAGTGTCCATTTAGTGCTACCCTCTGTATCCTGTCCCTTAGCCAGTTGCTGATCCAGGACAAGAATGTCCGTGCCATTATTCCATGACTGGTAAGTTTATTCAAGAGCCTTTGGTGCGGAACCTTGTCAAAAGCCTTCTGAAAGTCCAGATAAACAATGTCAACTGTATCTCCCTTATCCACATGCTTGCTGACGCTCTCAAAAAATTTGAACAGATTAGTGACACATGAGTTGCCCTTGCATAAGGCATGTTGGCTCTCCTTCAGCAGCACCTTCTCTTCTATATGCCTATTAATGTTATCTTTTAGGATGGTCTCCATCACTTTACCTGGGACCAGGGCCGGCGTGTCCATTAAGGCAAACTAGGCAGTTGCCTAGGGCGCCAAAATGGACAGAGAGCGCTGGCCAGCCTGCCGACCTCCTGCTGCCCCCCGCCCATCCCCCCACTGCTGGCCACTGCCGTCCATCCCCCCGCCACCTGTCGCCATCTGTCCGCCGCCCCCGTGCCCATTACCGCCCCCATGCCCGTCACCGTCCGCTCCCTGCCCGTCACTGTCCCCCGCCATGTGCCCCCCTGCCCCCCTGCCCCCCCCACCGCCCCACCCCTAGGGCGCAAAAAAACCTAGCCCCGGCCCTGCCTGGGACACATGTCAAACTGACTGGTCGGTAATTTCCTGAATCATCTCTGGATCCTTTTTTGAATATTGGTGTTACATTTACTACTTTCCAGTCATCAGGGACAACACCTGATTTGAGGGAAATATTATATATTTCGGCTAGGACCTCAGCAATTTCATCTTAAAAGTTCCTTAAGAACTCGTGGATGGATGCCATTTGGTCCTGGTGATTTGTTACCATTTAGTTTAACAAGACATGCAAGGACCTCCTCCTTAGTTATTTCTATCTGGCTTAATTTCCCTCCCTATGAAGATAGTCTCTGTTTTGGGCAGGAAAGAAATCTATGTCCTTGGGATCCTTTGGCCGAGACGTTGAAGAGACCTCTGCCCATTTTAATTAGATTCCCCACTCCTGCTGCCTTTCCACTGGACACAGACATTGGTGGGTTTCCCTCCCCGCCCCAACGCCATTTGGAGACACTTTTCAAGAGATGCAAAGGATGATAGCCGAAAGTCTTACTGTACAAGCTTGTTGGATTTCACCCACTAGACTTATTTAGTTGTATTTTGGCCCCGTTAAAATCAGTGGGAGAATTAGTCATGTGTCTCCTTGATTTCCAATTCCAGGCAAAATCAAAGAAACACCAAAACAAAATAAAAGATACAAAACGTGGCACGTTAAAGACTAACTTTCATATTTTAATGTCACATTTCGTGGACTACACATCCACTTCTTCGACATATAGCAGGAGAATGAGGTGTGCAATATAATATGTGATGGGATATACATTTCATACCAAATATCCATTGGCTGTAGCATCTGTATTTGCATGTCAGCCCGGTTGTAAGTTCCTATAGACAGTGGATAGGGGAGTGGGAAGAGGAGGAGGGGTTGTAAAGATGGTGGGGAGGAGGATTTGCCCAGGGTCTCATGTTGTTTGTTGATATGGTAGGTGTTTTATGGCTCTGTGATAATTTCCTCAAGAGACGGAAAGTGGACCTCAGATCAGAGCAGGGTATGGTGGGGTTGGAAGAGAGGGAGGAGATGATGGGATTTTTTTAAAACCTTAGAGTCCTGGTGGGAGATGAACTTCCCTGAAGTGGCAATACAGTAGTATTTGTGTGTGTGTGTTGTGTCGTTATAGCCGTGACCGACTCTCTGTGACTCCATGTCCATGGAGTTTTCTTGGCAGGAATACTGGAGTAGTTTGCCAGTTCCTACTCCAGGCGCCTACAGCACCTGGTATTCCCTGGTGGTCTTACATTTGATAATAACCCAAGAAACCCTGACTTATGTTTAATCCATTCTTGTGTGTGTCCATCATGCATATGAATTTTATCTCAGCTGTTTCTCTTTGTATTCTTGATTTCTAATGATTCTGTTTCAAAATGGTGACCTTCAGATCCATCAAGGAGGGTCCGGGTAAAGTGAAATAGTTTGAAACAGGTTTCTGTGTATCATGGTTCCTTATGTCTAACGTGTCTGTTGATTAGGGTCTTTTTTAGAGATTGTCCTGTTTGTCCAGTGTAGAGTGCAGATGGGCATTGTTGGCAAAAAATCGCATAGATCACATTGGTTGAGGAGCAGGTGAAGTTGCCCTTGATATTGTATGTGACATTGTTGGGTCCTGTGATTGTATTGCCAGAGTAGATGTGTGGGCAGAGTTGGCATCAGGTTTTGTGGCAAGGCTTAGTTCCATTGTCCATGTTTTGTAATCTTGTGTGCATAAGTATTTGTTTGAGGTTGGGAGGTTGTCTGTAGGCAAGTATGGATCTCCCACCAAGAGCTTTGGAGAGTGATGTAACAAGCTGTTTCGACTTGCAAGAAAAATTTGAAAAAAGACCAATGGCTCTAAACTCTGTCCAAACTTTTCTCCATGTCAAAAAGAAACGAGCACTCCCTTCTTCATAAAATTGAAGCTTCCACTACCAAACTGACAGCTGCTGTGTAATTCCAGGGTTATGATCAATCAAGACCAAGGGGGAGAAACTGGGCAGAACATAGAGAGGGTGTAAAATGGAAGGAGTGGGCAGTTGGGGGGAGGGAGAAGATGTGTAATGGTGTGGGAACTCATCTCTGAAGAAAATGGATTATGTGAAATGAAAACTGACTACAGAAAAAAAACAATGATCTGAATGGTTTGGACCACAAATTCCTAGGCAAGGCTAAACTAAGCTATTTTAAGCTGTGTGGTTTTGTATGTAATTTAAAAGCAAATATGGGCAATACTCTTTTTATTAGACCCTGGAAATCTCAAAATTTCATACTGTAGTGGAGTGCCATGCAAAGTAATACCCAGCCTGGGGGAAAGTCCTGCCGGACTCAAACTCCGGCACCTGTAAGTACAATTGTAGCGGTGTAATTAAGGTATCGCCCACTCTTGGTTTTGGATAGGTTGTTGTGGTATGCGCAATCAATCCCTTTTTCACCGCCAGCAATGTACACACGCTGCAAACAAGGACTCCGTTTCCAAACAACTCTTTGGCAAAGAAAGAAAAAACAGAACAGGTCTGACAGAGTGCGAGTAGCATCTCACTTCCTGCTGTTTTATTATCAAAGAAACTTTTAAAGGACACAACCCTTTCCTGTAATTCAGCATTCTCTAACCTGGTGCCTTCTAGATGTGTTGAAATAAAATGGCCACAGTGCCAGAGGACTGGAGGATAGTGGATGTCACACCATTTTTTAAAAAAGGAAGGAGGGGGGATCCGGGAAACTACAGGCCGGTTAGCCTTAGGTCTGTCTCTGGGAAGATGGTGGAAAGCCTCGTTCAAAATCTTAAAACACATAGAAGAACAAGCCTTGCTGAGGGAAAATCAGCATGACTTCTGTAAGTCTTGTCTGACAAACCTTTTAGAATTCTTTGAAAAGGTCAACGGGCATGTGGTTTTGGATGAACCAGTGGATATAATCTATCTTGATTTTCAGAAGGCTTTTGACACAGTCCCTCGCCAAAGGCTGCTGAGAAAATTGCACAGTCAGGGGATAAGAGGGCAGGTCCTCTTATATATTATTGATAATTGGTTGAGATCCAGGAAACAGAGAGTAGGGGTCATTGGCAATTATCAAAATGGAGAGAGGTGAAAAGTAGATCTGTTCTGGGACCAGTGCTTTTCAATGTGTACATTAATGACCTGGAGACAGGGATAAGCAGTGAGGTGGCCACGTGGATGACACAAAGCTTTTCCAGGTGGTAGAGACCAGAGAAGACTTTGAAGAGTTTCAGAAGGATCTCTCCAAACTGGGAGAGTGGGCTGCAAAATGGCAAATGCATTTCAATGTAAGAAAATGTAACGTAACACATATTGAGGCAAAAAATCAAAACTTTATCAACTCATGGGTTCTGAGCTATTTGTAACAGATCAGTTAAGAGATCTTGGTGTGCTGGTGGACAACTCAATGAAAGTGTCTACCCAGTGTGTAGCAGCAGTAAAGAAGGCCAATTCCATGCTAGGGAATCATCAAAAAGGGGACTGAAAATAAAACAGCCAACATTATAATGCCATTGTACAAAATGATAGTAAGGTCACACCTAGAGTACTGCGTACAATTTTGGTCACCACATTTCAAAAAAGATTTAGTGGAACTGGAAAAGGTGCAGAAGAGAGCGACTAATGATTACTGGGCTGGGGCACCTCCCTTATGAGACAAGGCTACAGCATTTGGGGCTCTTTAGTCTGGGGAAAAAGGTGCCTGAGGGGGAATATGATTGAGACGTACAAAATTATGCAGGGCATGAGTAAAGTGGATAGATGGACACTTGTCTCCCTCTCACAAAATACCAGAACTAGGGGACATCCACTCAAATTGAGGGCTGGGAGAGTGAGAACAGACAAAAGAAAATATTTTTTTACCCAGCGTGTTGTTAGTCTTTGGAACTCCCTGCCACAGGATGTGATGATGGCATCTGGCCTGAATGTCTTCAAAAGGGGATTGGACAGATTCCTGGAGGAAAAGTCCATCACAGGTTACAAGCCATGAAGGGGATGTGTATTCTCCAGGCTTAAAAAGAGGGTATTTCAAAGGCCAGATGCAGGGAAGTGGTATCAGGACACAGATATCTCTTTTCTGTTGCTGCTCCCAGACTTTGGAACTCCATCCCAGATTGCTGACTGGGGCGGGTTACAGAGGTCACATTACACCCCTACTAAAGCAGCTCCACTGGCTGCCAATCAGCTGTCAGGCACAAATCAAGGTGCTGGCCTTAACCTACAAATGGCCTGGGTCCAAGCTACCTCAAAGATCAACTATCTCAGTATGAAACAGATCGGGTGCTAAGGTCACCAGGAGAGGCCTTTCTCTCCATCCCACCACCTTCACAGGTGTGTCTCAGAAGAACACATAAAAGGGCCTTCTCTGTTGCTGCTCCCAGACTTTGGAACTCTCTCCCGCTGGAGGCCAGGACTGCCCCATCTCTGTTGTCTTTCCAGAAGCAGGCAAATACCTTCCTCTTCAGGCAAACTTTCTCTGAATGAGGGACTACCTACTATATGACTTTATATGGATTGCATTGACTGATTTCATAAGAACACCAGTGTTTTTCATGTTGCTTTTCACCCATCATAATGGAATTTTATTTTCTTCTTGCATGCTTTTTATAGCTCTAATGTTACCTTTTAATGTTCTAAGATGCCTCTTAAAATTCCCTGTTCTTAACTTCAATATGTCTTAAATGTTCTGGGCTGTATATTGTCCCTCATTATTATAAGCCAACTTGGGTTCTTTTCCAAGGAGAATGGTGGGGTAAAAATAGTCAAAAATAAATACATAAAATAAATTTGGCGAGGCCACTGTGAGATAGAGGAAACTGGACTACATGGGCCCTTGGCCTGATCCAGCATGGCTTTTCTTATGTTCTTAATACAAAGCGCATAATCCCAAACTAGCACACCCACTATGGTCAATTGTACAGAGTTTAGGGAGAGTGGGAGGACCACAGATCTGGAAAACACCAAGGGGGAGGAAAGCTATGGGTAGTTATAGTTTGGACAGCTGCCTTACTTATGCAAGAGGTCTCATGTCCCCAGCCCCGACCGCTGCTCCTTCTGTAATAATACTTTGAAAACGGATGTGCACAGATCAAGAATTTTCTACAGATCCTTCACCAATGCCGTATCTTGCTCGCAAGCTTTTTTGGGCTGCCCAAAAGAAAGGATGCTGCCAAAAACTTTGCCTTGCAGCTTCAAAGAGAGAAGCCGATATCAAATCCCACATGGTCATTGCCCTGGAATTAAACCTTCTCATGGTGGTACCCTCCAGAATGGCTGAACTACTCATTCCGCCATTCCCCACCAGCCAGCCCAAAAATGCCTAAATGGCACTGGGTGGTGGTGGTGGTGGGGCTTACTACAGCTGTTTTGTCCCTTTGTAACATCTACTTTTCTAGGTTTGAGACAGGCAATGGTTATAGGAAGTGCAAGACTAGATTAAACGACGACTTCTGCATTACCATTAGCAGCACATTGCAACATCAGGAGGACCTTGTGATATCAGATTCCTAGGATGCCCGCTATCTAAAGCCACACTGAGCAGACAGCACTGGCTCCCCAGTACCCTCCACTACTGAGTAGGCCTTTTTTTAAAAAAAAATCCCTTCCTTGTTTCTCTTCCTTGTTATTTTACCTCTCTAAAAGAGAGTTTAAGAGGATAATTGAAACCATTACAGCTGAAAATGCTGCTTGCTTCTGCATTTTACTGCATAAGAAAAAGAGAAACATTACACCCAGAAAAATAAAACCTATTCAAAGCTGAGGCAGCTGGGAGATGGCTTTGAAATAAATTTAACTTACTACCACATGACATCCTCCAAGTAGGGCCTTTCCAGCAAAAGCCCCTACACTGCCATGAATTTTGCACAAGCTATTTATTGAACAGGGGGGGAAATGTGGTTTTTAATCTTGTGACTGTCAATGGGTCAGATATGCCAACTGCTGTTAAATATATGTCTTGATTTGCCATTGATTTTTTTAAATTTTACAATTTTGTGCAGAATATTTTATGTCTTCTCTCTCTCTCTCTGTAATTATTCTGCTGCACATAAGCCTGTGAAGATGCACAAAGCATGTATTCTGCAGAATACAGATTGTGCCAGGGAAACAAACATTTTCCAAAGGGCCAGGTTTAGACTTTGTGTGCATTTGGGTGGGTGAGTGGGTGCTTAACAATGAGCTGCACAATTCTTCTGAAGCAGAAGCTCATCCCTGTGTAGGGGACATAATGATGGTCTACTGTGATCTTTACCCATCCAGGTCAGGAAATGTTGTCATGTTCCTCTCGATCCTACTGCTCTTTTGGTTCAGCCAATACATGTATTGCTGTAATGTAGACTCTGGAATGGATGCCTAAGAGCTGTCCAAACATTCCTGAAACAGAATCTCAAGGGATTGCCAATCTGAACCGCTAAACCTTCCCTAAAGGTTGCATTTTTACAAACATGTTGACTTGCAGCATTACTGTGTGAGGAAGGGTGGATAGGTACGAAAGGGCATGGGGTTTCTGCAGCTATAATAGTTCAGAAGAAAGGGGGATTTTAGCATGTGTCATTTGCATGCCAAAAACAGCTAAAATTCCCTCTTCAATACAACTACTAGAGGTGCCGCAGCCTGGTCCTCTTGCACTTAGGTTTATCTCTATTTCTGTTCATCACCATCCTCTGGCAACTGATTTACATCTTGTTAAATGAATATGAGCAGTTTGGGCCAATACCTTTCACATAATTTGGGGACTCAAGTTACTTTTGCATTAAGACATTGTGCCCTATATTGTTAAACTAATCAAAGCCCACCATAGTACAAAGCCACCCATAGCCTTAGCTGATTTGAGCCTTGGGATTATGTATCTTACCCTGCAAGTTATTTTAAATGGATTTTTAGGGGGCTGGGGCCGATGATGGAGCTTTACATCACATCTGCGTCATTGCCACACTACAAATGGTTTGCACTAGAGATGGGCACGACTCAGAAAAAAAACTTCGTTTTCGGTTTCGGTTTCGGCTAGGGTCCGATTCGTTTCGTTTCCGTTTTTCGCGAAAAATCGAAAAAATTAGTCGTTTCGTTTTTCGTTTTTTCGTTTTCGTTTCTGCCGCGATTTCGCGCATTTTGACGTCCGACCGAGACTTGCGGCTTGCGGGCGTAGCGCGGGCGGCGGGGGCGCGGGGGTACATGCGTGGGCGGCGGCAGCGGCAACGTCAGGGGGATTGGCGGGCGGGCGGGCGCGCGGGCGCGCGGGCGCGGGTCCCGCAAACGAGCAGGCGAAATACAGTTGCCTGGGTGATGGACTTGCTGCTGCACAACAAGGCTAGAGTGCATCCTAAGCAAACCAAGTGGGGTAGAAACAAATTTGCATTTCTTTTTTTCCCCTCTTGGTCTGCTGTGCTGAATCTGCTGATGCTGAACCAGCCAGCAGCCACCCTACTTGGTCTGGCTGACGTGCCTGTTTGTTGTACTTTTTTGTTGTTTGGTTTTTTGATACCATCCCATCTCCCCTCCACCTCTCAGAGGCAGCAGGAGAAAGACATGCCGTTCCTCCCCAAATCTGGATGAGGGGTCTACAACTCTACTCCTCTCAAATTGCCCCCCCCATCTCCAAGGTCCTTCTGCCTTCACTTCACTTCACATTCACAGTCAAAGTCACACACACTTAAAGGACAAGCAATACAGCCAATGAGCCAAAGCCAATGCAACCCTGCTTTTGGTCATGGATTGGTCTGGTGGTCACTGGTCAGCATTCAGCAATGCATTAGACTACAGTTAGAGCCTGAGGTGGTTAAAGCTACGTTTTACGTTCGTACCTAGCTACTAGTAGCTAGTACAGCCGGAATAGCTTTGGTAGGGATGGGAATGGGATAGGGCTCTGGGTTGCTCTGACTTAAGTTTTACAGCCCACAGCCCAGCCCACTAGGCTATACAAGGAGGACTATCTATGGGCGACGCGTCCACTCCACAAGGCCAGAGTAAGGGCGGCCACTCCTGCCAGGCCACAAGGCAGAGTAGGAGACCACAGCACAGAGCCTGAGTACGGGAGGCTCACTGCCAGCTCCAGTATAAAAAGGAGCTGAATTGCCTGACTGGAAGTAAAATGCCATTGTCCTTGGGTCACAGTGTCTTGCAGCCCAGAGGAAAGAGTTGCGGAGGAGGCCAATCACCTTGAGTCTGGTCTGGCACCACACTGCCTGCGATGCAAACACTGTTCAAATCATTACCCCCCTTCTGTGTGAAACACGGCATCTCGCAGCCCAGAGGAAAGACTGGAGGAGGAGGAGGCCAATCACCTTGGGTTTGGCCTGGCACCACACTGCCTGCGATGCACCACCACATGTCACTTTTGGACTAAGTCTTGGTGGTGC
>JAHTLZ010000016.1:74943264-75014420 GCA_023846285.1 Phrynocephalus versicolor
TATTATTATTATTATTATTATTATTATTATTATTATTATTATTATTAATGCTACCATCTGCAGAAATCTCTACAAGTTGTGCTGCAGAGACTGCTAGTGGAGTCTGTGTGTGATATCACAATGTGATAGATACTACATTTTGTAGTGATGGCTGCATTCAATAGCCAAGCATGGATCTGTAAACATTCAGAATCTAGATGACAGATTGTTCCTTGACTGAATAAATCTATGTTGTCTTTGGTAACAGATAGGATGGATGTGCCAAGCCAACTGAAACCATGCTCTCCTTGGCCAATGTGGGACTACAAGTATTATCTTAAGCCCTTCTGCTCTGATTCCCCCCCCCCCAGCTCACCCATGTGTGACTCACACCTCAATGTTTTGGTTGTTTACTCAAAATGCTTTGCATGTTTCCCTCTCACTGCATTCAACAGGAATGACACAAGAATAAGCAGGCAAAGCATTGCAGCCTGAGCTTCCCATCTTATGCACCTTTAACTGGGACTGTATCTCAGTGATTTTAGAACAGACTTGCTTCTGAGTAAGCATGAACACAATCACACTGTCTTGCCTTTTCACTTTTCCCCCCTCCTGAATAAAGAGAAGGAATGGAAGGGGGGGGGGGAATTACCTAGGTTGTAGTGCTATGCGAACTTCTGCAGGGAGAAAGCACCCCATAATAGAAGGGCCAACACAGTGTGGTGGAAAATGGTGGGCTGGAACTGTCATGGGTGGTTTGTGTGTGAATTGTAACCGTCTTTCAAAATACCAGAATTTGGCCAAAGGCTATAATAAAGCTAATTAAATATACAGTTTAAATAATAACACCTCCACCATTCCACTTCTATACTAAACTCCTATTAAGCTGTGTTCCTTGCTTTCAAGTTCGGCTGGCAGGGACTTAATAGTCCCCTAATAATGCTCTCAATCCCCCCCCCAAAAAAAAAAACAGTCAGGCACAACTGGACTAAGACTCCTGTGCAGTTGAGCCTCCTCCAGTAAGTATATATCAGAAGGAAAAATGATCAAGTGCTAAAATAAAAGGAGTGAGACTGCTGCCAGCGTTAAGCCTCCCCAAGAGTAAACAGAGCTGTGAGCAATCAAACCTAGATGGATATCTTTGGGAGTAAGAAACACTAAATTGAACACATGGCAGAGCAAATAGGGAGCCAGTGCAAAGTATTCCTAGTGACAGTTGAGAGAAGAGAGGAAAAGCAAGCAATTTGGACTTCCTTGACTGTGTCCTCAGGTGGGATGATAGCTTTTGTGAAGAACCGACTATCTCCGAGGCAGAAGTTGTTTTATCGTTGCAGTTGTGACTGACTCTCCGTGACCCCTTGTCCATGGAGTTTTTTTAAGGCTCTGGAGCTACTTTCAGTATTTTAGTGGTTTTTACTACCGATGGTTCAAGTGATTTTAGTGGAATATAGTATACAGTAGTATTTGTAGGGCTAACATGTTAAACATAAGCTCTTAATTCCTCAGAAATCTAAAATTCCTGCTCTGTCATCATAGCGCTGGGCTGAACAATCAACATAGGAGTAGCCCTTAACCCAGATAAATTATTTATAGCTGAAGAAACAGATCTAAAGGGGCTGAGGAAACATTTGAGTTGTACAGGGGATTTCTATTACATTGAGGCAGAATAAGTGTCTTCTCCTCTCTCTTAATTCTGTATAATTCACATGTAAAAACTCCACATTTCTGAGAGTTCTTTTTGAAACTTCCAGAAATGTTATTGATTCTTTAAACTTCAGGCTGGATCACATCAACAGATTCTCTATACTTCAGAACTGCTACATTATTTAAAAGGTTCGCATTTTTACATTGATAATATTTTGTTTGCATTCCTGTCCATGGTCAAGGTATCTTTAAAACCTTTATTGTTTGGGCAGTGTTAGTAGATGGGAGCATTTTAAAGAAAAGTTTATTACCAGGGTTGGCATAATATGGCCCTCCAGATATAGCTGGATTATTTCTTGCAGCATTCCCTTTTGTGTTGACTATGGGTACTCCAAGAAACCCTGGAGGAATGTACTACACCCTGTCCCTCTGGCAGACCCATCTTTGCATTCATTTAACAAGATCTTGCGTGTATTTTCCCTGTAGCTCATATGCTAATCATATTTAATCAAATTTAAACATCAAACAGATTATGAATGATTTGCTTTACATTTAGTGCAGTTAGTAATAACTATGTGTCAACACATTGATTCTGATGTCTGGTGACTTTTCAGGTAGAGAATACAGTGGAACCTCGTACAACAAACAGTTTGTATAACATAAAATCTGTACAACATAAAAAATTCTAGAGAGAGGGGAAATCTGCTTAACAGAATTGTCTATGGGGCGAATCCATACAACATAAAAATGGTCATGATTAGGGATTACTCTGTTTTCAATGCATTCCTATGGGAAATTTGTATAAAGGAAAATTGGTTTGACATAATTTCATTTGGAACGAATTAATTCCTTTATACAAGGTACCACTGTACATAGAAGTAGTTTTCCATTTCCTTCTTCGGGGGTGTCCTGGGACTGTGCAGATTGCCCAGGGCCACACAGGCTGGATTCACTAGCACCAGGCACAGGGGGGAAGTGAACACCCCCCCCAACTCTGGCCCTGCAGCCAGGCACCTAACCCCCCTCCCAGTTATCCAGCCAAGTCGTGTGGGCACAGAGAACATCACACATGTAAATTCACATTTGTACGTGGGTGAAGTTCGCGGCTGCTTGCCTGCCTGGCCTGCCCACTTTAAAAATAGGCCTGCAGTCCCTGAGTGTAGGCAGCCTTTGGTCCTTCGCGTGCCTCGGACTGGACAACTCCCGGAAGCCAGCAGGTCTAATGGCAAGGGATCGTGGAAAATTATACTTTAAAAAAACAACCAACTAAAAGGCTGAAAGTTCACCAGTCTGATTTCCAGTGTCTTGGCAATTCGCACTGGTCTTACTACCGGCTTTTCGCTACCCTTTCTCTCTCCCCATTCGTTTGGGCACAAACCGTACCCATAACGGGAGCCTCCCCCCCCCCCCGCTTTCTCCCACTTGATCCAGAAACTGGATTTCCCCCTGGGCTTCCCGGAAGGAGGGCGCCGCCGCTTTCCAAAGGGAGGAGGCCACCGAGCTCGTCTCGCTCTCCAAAAAGAGGGCGGTCGTGAGGACCTCGCCAGAAACGAAACCGGCATTGCCGCGGGTGCCACGTGATTTATAGGAACGGCCCGGCGGTGCCCGCCCCAAACATCCTCACTCAGTCCCGTTGCATCACCGCCTGCCCGGGAGCGCGCGCGGCGGTTCCCCTTCCCACGAGCGGAAGAAAGGCGGCTGCGCGTCCTCGCGGTCTTGCCTCCGATTGGCTGGCGATTGACAGCATCGGAACAACCTGGCGGTATAAAAAGAGTTCGGGCAACGCGGGAGCGGGTGTAGTTTCCGAAGTTCTTGCTCGCCCCGGCCAATAGAGAACGCTTGGAGAGAAGTGACGGGACGGGACGGGACAGGACGGGGGGCGAATTAGGGGGGCACCAGGTGAGTTCCACAAGGTGGGTTGGCCCTGAACCGTAGCTTTGCGTGCTTGATGGTTTGGCAAAGGCGGCGGAGATCGTAGGGATCGTCCGGCTCGTTGAACTCCCCTGCTGAGCTGCTCTCCACCGCCAAGGGACAAAGCTCCCCTCTGTTTTTTGGGGGGTGGGGGCTTGCCAACCACGCGCAAAGCTGGCATGAGGCCACCAAACCCCACCGCCCGGATGAGGGCGGCGGATCGAAATGTATGCCTGTTGGCTTTTGAGGAAAACCGTGAGCAGGGTGGCATGCTGGAGGAGGAAGGGCGCGGAACATCGCCTATCGTGCGATGCACCCGAGCTGAGACCCCAAGGCTGTGCCGGGTGGTGAGGAGGGTGCTGACACGCATGAAGCCTTGCCCGATGGGCATCATGTGTAGGTGCAAGAGTTGAACCCTTTGCGACCGAGTGGAAGCCTTGATTCCGCCTGAGATGGAAACGACTGGCTCGGTCTCGAGCGGCGAGACGCCTGTGCAAGCGGTTCCGCATTTTTAACCGAGTAGTGTATTTTAGTACCTCGAGAGCGGAATTGGCAAGGGATTCCCCCTTGCATTGCTAGGTTGAGATATTGAAACCTGCCGCTGCTGCCAGAGTGCAAAAGCCCCGTGGCGCTTTGCTTCATGGAGAAGGTTCCCCAGTCGATATCTGATGCAAACCTGTTCTAACCAAACTTGGCCCACGAACAGTTGTTGATGATGGGAATAAAAACAGATCTCAATTCGTACTTAGAGTAGACCCATTAATATCAATAGGACTGTGATGCTGGTCAAGTTACTGCCATTGATTTCATTTGGTTCGCTTTGAAGTCTGGGAGAGCCAGGGTGGTATAAGTGAACTGAGTGGCAAACCCTGATTTGGGCATAGAAGCTCCCTGGAGGGGTGACAGTGGCAAGGCACTCCTTGAATATGTTAAATATTCAGAAAAGCATTACAGGATCACTGTAAATAAGAATCGACTTAGTAGCACATAGCAGTACTGTAGCAGCTCTGAAGTGTGCCTAAATTGTGATCCAGTCCAGTGCATATGTCTGTCCTCTGTCAGGATTTTAGGCTTCTAGTGGCTGGTAAATGCCAAGTAAATCCTAGTCAAGATTCCTGCATAGGTGCCTCTTCTTGCTATTTAAAACAAATGTTACTATTTCTGTCTTTCCTCTCTTAGGACAAGTCTGTGGTTGCTGTCTCCAAAGCTACTTTCTTACTGGCCTCTCTTGTTGCTTTTATTATGCAAAATGCTTATTGAAGTTGTCCAGCGGCTATCACTGCCTTTCTTTGTACAGTAGCTTATTGCTGACTACACTAAGAGTGTGATCAGACAGTGAGAAAAGCTTGTGCCTGATCACACCAAAAAAGGTCTCTTAGCTGCTGAGGGTGTGTGATCTCCCTTAAAACCCTTCTCTCCATGCAGGGATTACTCCAGCCCAACCCAGACAAACTGTAGCCAGGCTGCTGGACCCAAAAATAGTCAGCTTGGTAATGGCTTGGGGTTGCCTGCGTGCTGTGTGTGTGGTTTAACTGGGAAAGAGCCGCCACTGGACTGTGGAACAAGCCGTCTGAACTGTGGCTGTTTTGCCATCTTACCATGCAATAACTTATGTTGCCAGCAGGCAGAGATACCTGCTGGGTCTGCTCAGCCTTTTTGAATACAGGGGATGTCAAATTATGATCTCTCCTGCCTTGTGTTCTTATGAGTTCAGTAAACAGAGTACAACAATATATAGTATATGTAGTCTGCATAATTAAATTGCCCAGTGAGTGCTTTAAGCATGATGGAGTGGTATGTTAGCAGCACACTTTGCCTTCTAGTGAGAATTCAGGCTTGATTTGGTCTAGAACCCTATATTTTGTTTCGGTTAATGGTGTGTGAGTAGCATGGTCGACACATACCTGTAGTTCTCAACCTGTGGGTTCCTGGACTGCAACTCCCAGAAATCCTGGCCAGCACAGCTAGTGATGAAGACTTCTGGGAGTTGCAGTCCAGGAACATCTGGGGACCCACAGGTTGAGAAACACTGATATACACCTTCATGTAACTCCCCATGAGTCACTACAAAGAAAATCCAGGAGTTCTAGACGGAATCATGCCTAAATTAAGAAACAGCATACTTGTCATTGTTCAGACAACAGGGTGGCTGCCGTTCATCCAGAGATGTGCCAGTATCCCCACCTTTACTTTTTATCCATCCACATCTATGTTTCTGCTCTCACAGGAAAGTTTCAGGTTAATGGCAGGGGTGGAGGTGATGTGGAGTGGAGTGGATATGAAGTAGGCAAGAAGGTACAGGGTACAACAGAACCTTTAGGAGCATTTATGGGGTTGTTCATTAATCATGTCAAGAGTAAGAACACATTCTTGTGATTATAGGTTTTTGTCATATATAACAGAGGCACTTCTGTCTACAGTGGTACCTTGTATAACAGACAGCTTGTATAACAGAAAATTTGTACAACATAAAAAATTCCGGAGATAGGGGAAATTTGCTTAACATAATTGCCTATGGGGAAAATCCGTACAACATAAAAATGGGATCACTCTGCTTTCAATGCATTCCTATGGGAATTTGTATAAAGGAAAATTTGCTTAACATAATTTCATTTGGAACGAATTAATTCCTTTATACAAGGTACCAGTGTATTTTGAACATGTTTTGTCAATTTTATCTTGCCCTTCCAAAAAAACGAAGTTATCCAAGTCACTTGACTGTCAGATAAGGCAACTTCTACCTGACAGCTGTAATAATAACTGGCAACTTATATCTGAAATATTTAAAATAATAAGACATTTTGAACAATACAATTAAAGCAGTCAACTGTACAAATAGTAGCATAAATTCTCATTTTGTATTTAAAAGGCCTGGGAAAATTAAAAGTGCCACAGTCATTGATAGATGTTTCCCTTTGGAGTTTGTGGAGCAACCAATGGAGTTTCCCACAGATTTTTTGGGAAAAAATGAGCAAACCAACCCCCTATACCACCCTGTGGTGCACCAAACAGTGGGACATTCTCCTTCCCGAAAGATCCTTGAGACTCTCCAGTCATGGAGGAGAAAAGTTACAAGTTCCCCATATAGTCCACCCTTTTCTCATCATCATGGTTGATGACATCACCTGCCTTACATGACGTAACTGGATTGCAGCCACTGTCTTGTAAAGCCATCTATCAAAACTACCAGAGTCTGCTGACCCAGTTTTTTCCTTCTGGTTTTAATCATGTTGATTCAGGTTTTTCCATTAATCCACAAGACATTAAGTAGTCCACAACCAGGTGTGGATAGTCTTCTGCAGTTCAACCAACCAACCAAGATACAATGGCGGCAGCAGTGAATGAAAGGTGAGTGCAGACAGATGTGTAAACACTGAGGGCGCTTTTACAAGACCCCTAAGATCCGTTGGCAACTTAAATTCAGACCAGAGATCATGAGGGTTTGTTCTGCTTTCTGTGTTCCTACCCCTCCGTACGCCATTGCTCCTGTCTGCGTGAGGGGAGGGAGAAAAAAAGGGAGAAAATAATGCAGGCTCACCTCTGCTTGCCATGGGACCAGCCCCGGAAGCATTCCAGTCTCTTAAAGGGGCAGGGGGCAAAAAAAACCAAACAGAAGGTGAGGAGAGTCCAGCACTCACTGCTTTACAATCCGCATCAGAATTTTTTTTACTTCCGGAGACCAGGTACTTTTAAAATTCGCTGGGGCACACTTAGGTGGGCGTGGTTGTACTTAATTTTTTTTTAAGTGTGCCTCTGATAGGAAAGCAATTTTAAGCTCTGCCTCTGGGAGCCCTATGTCTCGGATTTTAGGGGTCATGTAAAAGCGCCCTGAGTAGAAGGAACTGGGTGCATCCACATGTGGGCACTTATTATAATATGTGTCATAGTTTTGTTAGAAAAGAAGAATATGCTTTGCCGGTGTGTTAAACATTTAGGAGCATTTTGAACAAAACTGTATTCTCCACAAGAAATTGCCCCATCTGAGGTGGTGTTTAGGGCTCTGCCAACTCTCAGTGGATGCTGATGGTTTCTTGTCAGCCAAGGCTCCCCTCCCTTTTTTCTCTTGTTCCTGTTATTTTCAGACTTACCTATGGATCAACATAGGGTTTACACGAAGCACTTCAAAGTGTGAATGTACTGTTGCATCCTCTTCCTCACAAAAGTAGTTGGGAGAACCTGAGCCAGATTGCAATATAGGCAGAGAGGGAGGTTTCTGTTTTTGTTTCTCTTTGCTCCCCCTCCCCCTCAGTGTCTGCCCTCAGCCCTGCCCTTTGCTCCTAAAGGTGAAATTTGCAGGAACTCTTTCATGGCCAAGAGCACTTTTGGGGAGAGTCTGATATTCAGTAGAAAAAGTGGATGAGGAGAGAAAGGTTGATCTCTCCCCCTCAGGACCCTGTTCCTGATGCAGAAACGGCCCCTCCCCTGCTTTTTGTAGGAGAAGAAGACAGGGACTTTTAAGAACAGGTTTACCGTAAGGTACAATTTGACTTAAGAAGTGTGCCTTCCCTGAAATGAAGCAGTGGCACTAACCGCAGTGTGACAATCTAGGGAAGCCCTTTGTTGCTGTAACCCTGAGCCTGGAGGCACTGTCCTTAGGTGTAGAGGGGGTGTGCTTGTTTCTTTTCTTACAGGGCCTGCAAGATCATAAGAAGAACATAAGAAGAGCCTTGCTGGATCAGGCCAAAGGCCCATCTAGTCTAGCTTTCTGTATCTCACAGTGGCCCTACCAGATGCATCCGGGAGTGGACGAGACTAGATATCTGTCTCCTGATACCAATCCCCTGCATCTGGTCCTCGAAGTACCACAGTTTTAATCCTGGAGATTACGCATCTCTATCATGGTTTGTAACATGTGATGGACTTCTCCTCCAGGAATCTGTCCAATCCCCTTTTGAAGGCATCCAGGCCAGATGCCATCAGCACATCTTGTGGCAGGGAGTTCCACAGACTAACAACACGCTTGGTAAAAAATATTTCTTTTGTCTGTTCTCACTCTCCCTTTGGTCTCCACTCTTCCTCCTCCTCTTCACTCAGGGTTACACCAAAAGTCAAGAGGACAAGGAGGATTGGAGACCAAGGTACCCGCAGAGTAAAACATAGGCAGCAGCATCAAAGTGCTCAAACAGTGGACTGCTGAGTAGGCTTCAGGCGTCAACCACTTAATACACAGGGTTTCCCCACTTATATAGCTGGGCCCTATTACAAAGTAAGTCCCATCTCAGTCCTATTTTTTTCCTCTGATTCCATCTCTCCTACACCCACACCCACAAATTCTTGGTTTGCCAAACCAATTTCGAAATCCAGGATCAAGTACTGTAATAATAAAAACCTGAAGGTTCGAGTGAGAAGTACAAAATGTGTTGCCTTGCCTCGATTGCCAGCTCTGCTTCCATTACTGTGTCTGTTAGGTTGAAATGGGAAAAATATTTCTGTGATTACTTAGGACAGGGAGAGGATTTGACACCAAAGAGCCAAAAACAAAAGCGGCAACAACAATGAGTCTTGTGGCACCTTAAAGACTAACAACCTGGCATAAGCTCTTGGGAACTGCACCCACTTCAGCCACCAGCCCCAAAGGATCCTTGATAAATCATGACAGAAAGGGACCTGTGTTTTCCTGTCGGACTGAGGACCTCGTACATGGCACGTCAACACTGTGCGCTGCAGTTCCTCTGGTTGTCATTGCTGCGGTGTTTGAAAAGCAGTTTGGTTTCTCTGGAAGCTAAGTATGTCTCCTTGGTTTTTCAGAGGCCCTCAAAAGTTATGCTTCTTTGACTGGCTGGTTAATGAGATCAACAGCGGAAAGCACGAGGGGGTGTATTGGCTTGATGAGAACCACACACTCTTCCGTATACCTTGGAAGCACAATTCGAGGAAGGACCTAGTGCCCAGTGATTACATGATTTTCAAGGTATGAGCCTCTTCGACCAAGGGCCGCTTCCTCTTATGTCCTTGCTATGCCAAAGATTTCTTGATGCAGAGTTTTTTCTGCTGTGCTCATGGTGCTAGTCCTCGTGAAGCACAACATGACTGAGAATATATTCCTGTGTTATAGTTTCTATTTACAATATATGCACACAGATAATTGGCTTCTCACCATACAGCACCCAGTCAGGAACACATGCATGGTACAGCAAAGTTTCAGCACTCATGAAGGTAGGAGGAATGAAGAATAAGAAGAGAAATGGCTTCAGCCACATGGTACCCTTCATATCTTTTTTCTCTGCTCCTCTGACCAACTGCTACTCGTGACCACCTGGTCCCTGGATGGACACACCTAGATTCTTGTCCTTGAGCCGCCAAAACCTGTTTCCAGAATCTTCCTACCTTGCTACTGTCTATATATGAAATATGGACATTTTCCTTCAATATCCCAACAAAATTAGCCATCCTAATGTAAGGAGAAGAACTGTAGTACCTTGAAAGCTTGCCACGTTTATTATGGCCAAGGGTTTCATGGACTGGAGTCTCTTTCATCAGACATTTTAGGAGACTAACATATCGTCTGGCAATGTTTTAAGTACAATATGTCTGCAAAGTCTCCATTTCTGTTAGTAATACACAAGTACCTGCTGTTGAGCAGCCTCTTGAAATTTTCTTTAGCTGGTATCTTAATTAAAAACGAGGGTAGGGATTCCATACGCAGGATGCTGCGTGTCCCAAAGAATCACAATTGTGCCATGGTGGGGAATTTGAGGCCCTCACAACGCATGTCATCTGTGCATCTCCTTGAGGGTTACAGGCACTTTTACTGCCCAGCAGTCTTGTCTCCTTCACGGAGTGCTGAGGTAAATGCCGATGACTATTTATCAGTCTCTGGGGTTTCCCCTTTTTGCTCTCCTTTTTCCCCACCCCACAAAGACCCTTAAGGGAAGATACCCATAAGAGTGCATTTTGATCAGCAGTGCCAGGAGTCTTCTCTTTGGAAGCCGCCTTATAGTCCCACTTACAGGGATGGGGAGCCTTTGGCCCTCCAGATGTTTTGGACCACAGCTCCCACAATCCTTTATCATTAGCAATATAGGCTTGGAATTATGTGAGTTGAGGTCCAAAACGTCTAGAGGACGCCTGCACTAGAAGCACACATAAAATGGCAGCCTTGGGGGTCAAGTTGACTGGATGCCATGCAGTTTGGCCTAGCACAACGGATTTTAATTTGGACATGGGAGAATCCAGACTGTGATGTGAAAGAGGGGGTCACTTTAACCTTATGTTGCCATCATAGTCCTGCACTGAATACTGGAGGAGGGGGCAGGGTTTTTGTTGGCATTATGATAAGAACAAAGAGTTAAAAGCCCCCCCCCCTTGTCTGCATACTGTGATTCCAGATTGGTTTTCCCTTTGCCAGCTATGTGTTAAAGATAACCATGGAAGACAAAACTATATGACCCCCACGGTCACATCTTGTGCCCCTCAGTCTACTGCAGATTAAGGGTGGGTGGGTGGGAATGTGTCGCCTGGCTGTAGGACCAGAACTCCTGTTGGGCGGTTACTTCACATCCTACCTTGTTCCGCGATTATGTTTGTACCGTGACAGCGTTGTTCACGGTCACGTGGTTTTGTCCCTGTTCAGTCCCTGTTTCCGTTTACTCACAGGCGTGAGTACTTGTCTCGTGACAACTGTTACTTCACGTTCTTGTTCCGTGACAAATTCTAAATTTGTCTTGCTTTCTTAACCCTTCAGTACTTTCTTTAATAGACATTTCCATTGCATGGTGTTTCCCATAGGAAACTAATGTCGAATGCCGCTTCAGCCGTTGACCACTATGTGGACACTGGTTGTTTCGTGACAGTTGTTACCACACGGTCCCTTGTCTCGGAACAGGAACCGGGAACCAACTGTGACAAGAGAATTCCCCAGCCCAGGGGCAGGTACGGCTTGTCACGCTCTGTTCCCGGTTCCGGGAGCATGGTCGAGACAACTTTTTGCTGTCATGCTATGGACGTGAAGTAAGGGTTTTTTTTTGTACCGGGCCCAAGCGGGACAGCAAGGAGGGACAAATGGGATGTGAAGTAACTGCCAGTCTCCTACTAGCCTTGTCACTTGTGACAAACTGCCTAGTGAGCCACTTGTTTGCCACTCCTGGTCTACCACTGGTTTTACCTTGTAGTACTGGTTGTGTTCAAGGGGTGGAAAATTCAAGGTGAATGGAGCCTAGCATTCAGCAGAGTCCTTTGCTTCACCTCTCCCTGTCTCTTGTTTCCTGTAACTAAGGAATGGGCAATATTCAGCGGAAAGCATGTTGAAACTGTACAGGATCCAGCCAGGTGGAAAACCAACTTCCGCTGTGCTTTGAACAGCACAAAGCGATTTGAAGAAGTCAAGTCAACTGGACCTGATTATCATGTGTACAGAATCATCGCTGCACAGCCCAATAACGCACCAGCTGCCAACCTTCCTGCTAATACAAGTAAGGACAACAGAGGGTACTTCACAGTGTTCCATGCCATCTTTGTAAAGCCTTCTGCACCTGCCTTCTGGGACTGGTGATCAGTTCGGAAACTGTGGTTCCTGCGTCTCCAACATGAGACGGCCACACCCCTCTTTACATCTGAAAAGCACTTGCTCACCTGAGAGTTTGTAATAAAGGAAGGGTGGGATTTGGGCTTAGGGTTGTCTAAAGTGGGCCAGTATTTATGTAAGAAGAGCCAAATCGGATCAGAACAAAGACAGGAAATCTTGCCAGTAAGACAAGTGTGGAGCTTCGCCCTCCACGCATGTTATGTCTCATACCAGAGAGGGTATGCAGTCATGCTTACTAGCAGTCACTGATGCCCTGTATTCTCACACCCAAAGGGGTGGGGTGCACATGAAATAAGCTCACTGCCAGTCTGAGAGATGATTCTCTGGATTGCCTGGGTTCTGGCCACATTTGACAGTGACGGTCCACACCATATGATATGCATTCTTCTTCTTCGTGGCATCTGTGAATGCTCACATATGGGTTTTGTGGTGTCTCTGCACGACCACTGGATGTTCCAAGCTCTTAATTGGTACGGGACCTCCTCCTTCCAGCACGCATGCTCCTGATCTCCCGCGCTTCCCTCCTCAGTTCTTTCTTACCGCCACTGCAGTCAGTCACGTTTTCCGATAGCTCCTGCAATTCGAGACGAAACAAAAAGGTTTTACCTTTCAATTGCTGTTCTTATTCTTTACCTCTTTTAATTACCTCTCCCTCCCTATTTTGCTTCTCTTGTGGTTTTAACTGCAGTTTTCTTAGCCTGTTTTACACCCCCCACTCGCCTGTGTCATTTTATGGCCTCCACGGGGCAAACGCTGCATGGCTTGTCCGAATAAAATCCCCATGTCGGACGGCCACGATCAGTGCCTGTATTATTTAGGAGAGGCACACCAACCCTCTCAGTGTTTAGAGTGCAAAAACTGACTAAGCCTGCACTCAAACAGAGACTTGGTAGACTTAGGGCGCATCTTTGGGAGAAGTCGTTACGTCCTATGTAGTCTCAGGATCATTCCGAGCACTTGGTCCCATCGGCTTCTCCGAAGTCAAAGTCCTCCTAGGCCTCCAAATCTACTGTGAAATCGACCACTGCTTCATCATCAAAGAAAAACAAAAAACTTCCTTCTTCGACTCCAAAGATGGATTAGAGACCGGCTACTCTTTCCTCGAGCCTGCTCTCGCAGGCTGCCTGTGACATTGATGGAGCCTCAACATCATGATGATGAAGTGCTACCACCTAGACAGCCTTGGGTGACTTCTCCCATATCCAGTCATTGTAGCTGGGGAGATATTTCCAACAAGCCAGTAACGGTACTGGAAGCGCCCATAACAAACCCTGGACTATCACCGGGCTCTATTCTGCAGGTTCACCAGCCCAGCTCTGACCATTTATCTCTGACGATGCCACCGACATCTAAGCCTACAGCCTCAGAAGCGCCAAGAGATGTCGAACACGAATACGATTTGCCACCTCCTCAGCATCGCACCGGGCAACTTAAGCGCATTTGTCTCCCTAACCAATAGTACTCCAAGGCGCCTAGAGGTAGATAGTCTTGGCATTGTTCCTACGATGTTTGCCATTCCTCAACATCAGAATCACCTCCATGACATAGGGACTATCAAGACGATGTCTATTCTTGACACTGTGCTGACCATCCTCATTGACATTGACGCTGTATTGAAGCAGTATCTTGGGAGAGTGCAATACCGATGTTCAACATTGCCATCGCCATGCGACATCATCACCCTCACCTCTATCTCGGCCTCCAGCAAAGCGCCAACGCCAATCACTGCCTCAAACCGAGGCCATCTCGAAGTTCGAGATGAGGCCCTTGACGGTATCATGAAGATGAAGCTTGCTCCTGTTCTTACCAAGTGAGCTCTACCCAGTCCTCTGCCAGGACTCAACCTCAACACTGGTGCCATTCATACCCTTCTCAGCAAACATGTCTTCTAAATTGTTATTGACAGCAATACACTTCTATCTCATACAATGTGTGTATTCACAGATGCCACAAAAAGAAAGTAAGGTTACCTACCTGTAACTGTGGTTCTTCAAGTGGGCATCTGTGAATTCACACTACCCACCCTACCTTCCCATCTCTCCATCACATCTTTTTTCTCTTTTTCAGTAGCGGATCCATGGGGAACTGAGGAGGGAAATGCGGGAGATCAGGAGCATGCACACTGGAAGGAGGAGGTCCCTTACCAATTAAGAGCTCGGAACATCCGGTGAGCGTGGGCAGGTGCAACAAAACCCGTATGCATGAATTCACAGATGCCCACTCAAAGAACCACAGTTCCAGGTAGGTAACCTTACTTTCCTCTTTGGTAGATTTTCCTGGCATTCCCACTGCTCCTTTTCACACTTTAAGAGGCTGGCGAAACTACTCAACTCCTGTTTTGGGATTAAGTCATTAAAAAGCCAAACATATGCATACAGTCTATGACATGCCTGGGCGCGCATATGATATGATATGAGCTTGTGATGATGATGATGATGATGATGATGATGATGATGATGATGATGATGATGATGAGTCCATTTTAGTGATTCCCCTTCTAGGGTTTTCTAGGCATACAGCACTCAGAAGAGCTTTGCCATTCCCTTCTTCTGGGGGGGGGGGCACCCTGAGACTGTGCTGTTTTAGCCCAAGGCCATATAGCCAAGTTCTTCTGGGATGGGCAGTGGGGGAATTCAGCTCCCAGCCTCTGGCTCTGCAGCTGGGTAACCGACTCAGCCCAGCCAGCACAACAATTCATTACAGTCATTAAAAAAAATAACATTGGATAGGTTCCATAAGTGCTGTAGTCTATATTGTAATATGTTCGTACAACGCCCCTTCCCATTCTTTGATTAGTAGGTATGGCTAGATGTTTTGCCTATTGTGTTGTTTTATGTTTTTGTTTTATGTTGTTATTATTTATTTATGTATAGAAAACAAACAAATATGTTCTAAAACTCCAGAGTGACCTTTGGTTAGGGGGATGGTATATAAAAGACAGATGGACAGACTATCAGAGGTATGGCGGCACTGGGATTATACTTCCTAAGCTCGTGCTCAGGCTGACACCATCCCTCTGTGTAAAGATGGGAAATATTTGAGTTTAGGACCATGATTCCCAGATGTTCCACATCTGGGATTGTGGGAGTTGCAGTCCACTAAAAGCCCCATTTCCCTGTCTGTCTCTGCCCGTTGGGTATAGGGTGCCAGTATGGAAAGCTTCTCCAATATAGAGGCTGTGGAATCTACATTGGTGCGTCTTCAGGGGTGGAGGGCACAAAACTTTCTATCATCTCTGATTAGCCGCCTCTTGAGAAATTCTTCCTGTTTTATCTTCATGTTTCCTCACTCCCTTCTGAAGACAACAGCAGTAACCCTGAGGTTAATGAGTTGCACGCAGAGCCCTGCAATGGAAGAGCCCCAGGCTGGCACCAGCCTACACCTCTCGTACAGGTACAAATGAGGTTGCTTTGTCGGAGAAGAATGGGAAATGATCCGGACTCTCAGAAATGTGGGATGTTATTGACACTGTCTTGTGTCTACCGTGTTTCCCCGAAAATAAGACACTGTCTTATATTTATTTTTTCTCAAAAAGACACACTAGGGCTTATTTTCAGGGGATGTCTTACTTTTATTAAGTATAATATGCTTGAATGTCAGCCCTGCACACAACCATAGCCATGCCCATCACTAGGTCTTATTATCAGGGTGGGGCTTATATTTAACAAATGCATAGAAATCCTGTTAGGGCTTATTTTTTGGGGAGGTCATATTTTTGGGGAAACAGGGTAGCTGAGAGAATCTTTGAAGGTGTGATTTGCATCCCTAGAACTCTTAATTCTGGGACTTGGCTTCCGTTAAATAAATGAAGGTCATAAATGTGTGAAAGGGATCTCCATGCAAAGCTATTGGTAACACAGCCAGCTGTAATCAGAAGGGCTCCTTTAGCTTAGCAGAGGATGAACGATGAACAGTGACTGAAATGTCGTCCCATTGAAACAATGGAACTTATGGAGAAGGTGACTCACCAAATGACCACCAAGCCAGTGGGCCTGGTCATTGATCACAGTAGATTCAATCTAGATCAAAGAAAGAAAGTGCAAAAGAAAGAAAGAAAACTGCTCCTGGTAGTTTTTTCTTTTAGCCATTACAGGGTGGGCCGGCAGCTGTCGGCCACTTCACATGCATTAAGGGCTTGTTCATATGCAAGGCCAGAAGCAGTTCCTACTTTGGGTGTGTGTGCAAATTAAATACAAAATTTGTATTGGGAGAGGCATAGCTTTATGGTGGCATGTGTGCCGTTCATGGGAAAGGTGCTGGGTTCATTTCCTGGCATGCCCAGACATGGGTGGGAAAACTCTTGCCTGAAATCCTAGGGGCTGTTTCAGGGTTAGGGTTAGGGTTGCCATACGGGGCAATACAGGGTTAAAGGGATCATTATAAGGCAATGTTGGCGAACCTATGGCATGGGTGCCAAAGGTGGCACTCGGAGCCCCTTCTGCGGGCACCCCACATCACCCCTTCACAGCCACCTGTATTCAGGTTAAATTGCTGTATTGGCACTTTGCGAAAAATTAGTGGGTTTTGAATCACAGTTTGGGCACTCGGTCTGTAAAAGGTTTGCCATCACTGTCATATAAGGCAATACTAGGAAGTTCTTCATTCCTGTAACATGGACCATTTCTCAGCATTAGCTTTCCAACATGTTTGCCGAAAGGTTTATGTTAGGTTTGATCAGTTCTGCTTGTTCATTAAAGAGAATGTCTAGGAAAGGTGGATGTAATACAAATGGCCATTCTGATTATACTACATTTTTGATTGGCCATTTTATGACTTATATGTGAATTTAGCTTTAATACGCGTGACAGGCTAAAAAAAAATTGTATGTATGAAGAAGACAGGGCAATAACCTTGCGTTAAAAGTTCTGCTGAAACTCCGATTATTATTCTGCCTTATGTAGCAGGCAAGTAAAGCTATTTGAATCAATGCCTGTCTTTGATGTATAAAACTTGAGTTTTTATGCCATTAAAATACAAGCCTGTTATTGTATAGCTCAGGAGTAACAAAGAGTGCTGATAGTTGAGAAAGGTTTGGCGCAATAGAATAAGGTGCAGAGGTGGTGCCATCAAGCTTTGTAAGGAAATTTTCAGAGAATATGGTCGGAGCCCAACAAGAATTGTTTTCTTTGTCTTCTTCACAGCAAGAGATAGATGTTGCCTTTGGAACACTGACACTGGAACAGAATGCCCAAGGTAAGATTTGACAGTGCTCATGTGTTCAGCTTGCTGTTGCAAATGGCATCCGGGACACACAGTTAGACCAGGGGCGTGCACAGACCACAAGGCCTGATTCACATCCTGATTCTGTGTTTTAGAGCACGGCCGACTTCAGCTCAGATTGTTTCAGCTAGTCTCCTTTGACTCGGGTCCTGAGTCTGTACTGAGATTTGGAAATCTGAAGAGTGATTATCTTTGACTGATTATTGCTAGAAGTCAACAAAGCTTGGCCTGTTGTTAAAATTGGGAAGAATTTGCAGACCTATTAGCTAATTAAGGAAGGCATACACCTACCAAACTATAGACAGATAGATGTGGCATGTTGTATAATGTTATATAAAGTTTGATTTACTAGAAAAGATTGATGACCATCTTTGTCTTTAGCGCTGAAGTTTTTGGCATGATGAAGAAGAGGGATTGGCATGATTAAATGCCAATCTGATATAATTGAGCCGCCAACTCAGATGTCATGCCTGAGGTCTGCAGCTGGTTAAAAAGCACAAGCCAGACTTTGACAAACAGATACTACATCTGTGCTTGTAAAATAACAGTGGCAAGGGTGTACAAAAAAGAGTCACATCGAAGGTACAAGTAGCAAAGATGAGGCTGATGAACAGCCATCTAGACTAAGGCGGTTACTTCACGTCCCGTTCGTCCCTCCTTGCTGTCCTGCTTGAGACCGGTACAAAAAAACTTGCTTCACATCCATAGCATGACAGCAAAAAGTAGTCTCAACCACGCCCCCGGAACCTGGAACAGAGCATGACAAGCTGTACCTGCCCCTGGGCTGGGGAATTCTTTTGTCACAGTTGGTTCCTGGTTCCTGTTCCAAGACAAGGAACTGTGGTAACTATTGCCACGCAACAACCAGTGTCCACCTAGTGGTAGTGGCTGAAGCGGCATTCAACATTATTTCCCTATGGGAAACACCATGCAGTGCAAACATTTATTAAAGAAAGTACTGAAAGTTCTGTAGCGTTGACATGTAAATCCCGGAAGACCAGTAAATCGAAATATCAAAAAAGTTTTATTTACGATATTTTTAAAAAGGGTTAAGAAAGCAAGACAAATTCATAATTTGTCATGGAACAAGGCTGTGAAGTAACAGTTGTCACGAGACAAGTAATCACGCCCATGAGTAAACGGAAACAGGGACTGAACAGGGACAAAACCACGTGACCGCAAACAACGCTGTCACGGTACAAACGTAATCCCGGAACAAGGTAGGACGTGAAGTAATCACCTAAGAGGTGTTTATCTTTGAGTCAGCTTCCTGGATAGGTCTGGTTTGACCCTTGGGGCAGTATGCTTTTGTTACATCCCAGTTGCATGGCTGTAACACACTCTGTGGGGGGGGGCTGCCAATGGAAAGTGTCAGGGAATTTCATTGGCTCCAACATGCCCAACCTATAAACGGCTTGGGTCTTAAGCTACCTCAAAGGCCACATGTCCCTTCATGAGCTTGTTGGGTGTTAAGATCATCAGGAGAGGCCTTCCTCGTAGCCTCACCATCTTCACATGTGCATTTGGTGGGTACACAAGAGAGGGCCTTTTCTGTTGCTGCTCCCATATCCAGACAGTTTGGCACAGATTTGCAGAGAAGTCAGCTGCTAAGAACAATTGATGATCCGCCAGCTTGCTGAGTTTCATATGGGTGTGCCTTTCATTCTGGTATCAAAAGGTGTCTTTGTTCCTTAGTCCAGCTCCCTGAGAGAGTGTGTGTGTGTCTCAAAATATGAAAGCTGGGGGCTCCAAGAGTTAGCTTTGTAAAATTTGTTGTTAACAATAGGATCTCGTGTACTTGCATTTCTGCTACAGTGCCAACTGGAAATACCCCTGGAAATGTCAACTGTGATACACTCCGGTGGGTTCTACAGCAAGCCCAAATGAATCTGGATGAAATTCAGACAATTTCATGGGCTCCTGTTCAGAGCAATCATCCTCTAGGTGGGTCAAGATTTGTGGTGGATGACATTTTCTGCAATTCCTTCTATCTCTGGCTTTAAAGATTACCGTGGTACCTTGTATAAAGGAATTAATTCATTCCAAATGAAATTGTTAAGCAAAATTCCCTTTATACAAAATTCCCATAGGAATGCATTGGAAACAGAGTAATCCCTAATCGCGACCATTTAATGTTGTACGGATTCGCCCCATAGGCGATCTGTTAAGCAAATTTTCCCTATCTCCGGATTTTTTTATGTTGTACAGATATTATATTATACAAACTGTATGTTATACGAGGTTCCACTGTATTTGTTTTTTTTTTAACTGCGGCCAATGGGCTACTTTAAATTGCATGTATAATGTCCTTGTGCACCAGGTTTACATAAACGTGAAAGGGTTCTGTTTTCACCTGAGGTGGTTCTACTTCTTCTGACCCAGGCATGACAAGGAGACATGAGTCTAGAACACAGAAATTTATTAAACTTTTCAGGAGGTCTATGAACAACTACCTCAGTGGGCTCAATAACGTCGTTAACCATTAATGTTTCAATGTCACATGACTTTAACTCATCAGTCCAGTCCAGTTAATACTAGGGCTTCCTGCCATGCTCTATTCTCTCAGTCAGCTCCCCCTGCATTCCAACTGCCCTTTCCTTTTGCTCATCCCCCTTCATATACTCCTTCCCCTTCTCACATTCTTCAGTGATCAGGAACTCCTCCACTATTCATCCTTTCCCCATCTCTACCTCTTCAAACGTCCCGCCTTTCCCCTCCTTAGTGTTGATCCCCCTCTCCACCGACAGTAGTGTGAACCAAGTGTCTACCTCAGTCTGCTTGGATAGAGGAAAGGACAACATACTTCTGGGCTCTCTCTTTCCTGCTGAGCTTTCTTCACAAGAAATAATTGGGATACAAAGAATACTCACTAAAATTCATTCTTCGCATCAGTGTAAGTTACCTAAGCTGAACAGGACACATTGACAAATGTTCAAGATCTAGAGGAGTGGTTCTCAACCTTTGGGTCCCCAGATGTTCCTGGACTGCAACTCCCGGAAGCCTCCACCACTTGATGTGCTGGAAGAGATTTCTGGGAGTTGCAGTCCAGGAACATCTGGGGACCCACTGGTTGCGAACCACTGATCTAGAGGTTCCTCATCTCTAGGCCACAGTACTATGGGGGCTTCTCTAGGGATGAGATCTCCATAAATTGCAGCAGATGGCAGTTGACCACACTCTGGACCTGGTGTTTGCAACTGCACAAGTGGATGGTGTGCTCCTACCCTCTGTCATGGACAGATCACTTCCTCCTGAAATTTGTCCTGTCTGTGGTGGCCCATCTTCCATGGGGAGAATGGACCTGTGAAGTTGGTCCACCCTTGCAGGCTTGTCAACCCAGAATGGTTTTGGGAGGCTCTGGGAGGGCTTCTGGTTGACCTCGTAGACAACCCTGTCCACGAGCAAAATTGTTCCCAGTGGTTTGCAACTTTACCAGATATAGCCGTTCAAGGCCTCACCTTGAGTTCACGAGTGATCTATCTGCAGCCTTTTTAAGAGAGAAAATTGAGGCCATCCTTCAACTCTACCAGCAGCTTAATCAACCTGGGGAGGAGGGTGACCATTGCTGCCCCCACTCCCACTCCCATTTAGAGACCAAGTGCATAACTTAGGTCAGGCATGTCCAAAGTCAGGCCTGGGGGCCATATGTGGCCCGTTTTCAAATTCTGAGTGGCCCGTGGCTTCATCTCCCCACCAGCTCAGCCTGTCACGCATTCCCGCCAGCTGGCCCTTCCCCATACTGGATGGAGGCATTAGCTTGCAGTTTTATGATTTGCCTGTCATTGCACAAAACTAGCTGCCTTTCCCTTTGAGAAATACAGAGAGTGTTGTGTGGTGCACAAACACAGAACATATGTAGAATGGCTGTCTGGTAAGATGAAAATGGCCCTTCGACGCAGCTGATTCCTAAAAGTCCACATAGTGAACCAGCAGCTGCTGTCATTCTGTGCAACCTGTTGCTGTTACTTTATTTTTATACTTTCAGTTACTTCATGAAAATAATTGTTTTCATTCTCTGTGGTCAAAAGCACATGGAATACCTCATTCTTTCATGGGATAAGAAGACTAATTTTGTGGTTCTTTGTCCTTGCTTGGATTTACTCCAGTATACAAAATACAGTACAGGCCCTGTGCATGTGAACGGGTGGGGAGTGGACAGGGCCTTTGTAGCAAGAGGCATAATCTCTACAGCATCTCAATGCTTTTGTTTTGTGTATTATAAGTCCATGGTGTTTACAGTTATTTTCTCCTAGTTATTTGGGCTTCATTTCTTCTCTAATACTCCAGGTGAGACTCTGTATGAACAAAATGGTGCCTATGCAGTCCCTGCAATGGACCAACCACTTAAGAACGAACAAGCAAATGAACCAGTGAGGAATAACTGTTACGAAGAACCACTGAGTTGGTTGGTTCAAAATGCTGTGAATTCCCAGTCACCTGCCACTGTTCCACTGCAGCAGGCCCAACAAACCCCTCTTGACATAAACCAGTGCAACCATGTGGGTAGGTAACATACTCCACAAGTGAATTAATCAGTTTACTTTATTTATATGCTGCCTTATTCTCCATTAGCAGGCATGTCCAAACTTCGGCCCTCCTGATGTTTTGGACTACAACTCCTAGAATTCTAAGCTTAGATTGCCAATGGCAAAGGACTGTGGGAATTGCGGTCCAAAACATCTGGAGGGCTGAAGTTTGGACATGCCTGCCATAGGGGATCCAAGGAGGCCCACCACTGATAAAGCAACAGATTTAAAAGTGCCATATAAATTTCATATTTAAAAACAATTAACCATATAAACAATCAACTATAAAAACAATTCTAAAACATACCTTTGAAAACCAGCATTCCTGAGATAACATACTGCTTAAAGCCTGCTTGAAGTACTTTCCCTGACGATGGAAGGACAAGTTGGATGGGGAGGGGGGCAACCTGCCTTCTCATCGATGTGCTTGTTAGGGAGCAAACACCAAGAAGGCCCTCTCTTGTCTCCTCACCAAAGGAGCTTGGCAGGGTGTTGGAACTAAGAGAAGGGCCTCTCTAGAGGATCCTAAGAGCTAATAAGGCTCTAATTGGAGGGAGGTGCCACATGTACAGATTTTGATGAACTACTGGGCTGAATGGATTTGTGCTTGTCTGATTGTGGTGGTGGTGGCGGTGGTGGGACCAGAATTAATCTCAATTTTGTTTTACTAACAAACAAAATGCTAGGCAGGCAAGTTATGTTAGGGTTTGCAACTTTTTAAAACTTAAACTCCCAGAATCACCCTTCCAGCAAATGTGGAGCCACACTGTCTGGGGAATGTTGTGGTCTGTGGTCTGAAAAAGTAATCTTCCCAACCTCTAATTAAACCAAAGATCCTATTTTAACTGGACAGCAAACTGAACAGCCTGTTGACAATAGAGGGGAGTCATACGCAGGCTTGCAGCAATGATCTTTAATGACAGCAAAATCTACAGGAGGGACATGTTCTCCCTTGCCCAGCAGGGCTTAAGAATAAATGAAGCTGACCACTAGAAACTTCGGAACATTCAAAAGGTTTCTCCTCTGTGCTAGCAGAAGCCCTGGGCAATAACAACTGCTTCGTTGAAAATGTTTTCATGGATGAAGAACCCGAAGGAGATGCAGTGATACAGAACAATGCAACGAGGAATGACTGTCACCTGGGGACGGGCCAGCAGCCCATGATGGAAGAAGGTATATATGCACAATCAGGTGTGCCCTCAGTAGAACCTCGGGTCAACGTCACTCCACTGCAAAACAACATAGGTCAGTGAAAACACCCTTTGTGCGTTCCTGATGGCAGTGGGTGCTGCTCTCTGGCTGATGAAACTGAACAGTAGAAATGTTAATGCTGTTTTTGACTGAACAGGAACAGAGAAGACTGAGGAGGAATTCACACAACCTGCTTCTACTCTTAATACATTAAGAGTTAAATGTGGCTTCATAAAATCCAGTGGCCAGTTGTTAAAGGTTTGATGAGAGTTGTGTTTTGTGTGGGTGTGGAGGAGGTCGATGTGTTTTCCTAAGGTCCTTAATAAAGGAAGGACACTCTAAAATATGCAGTCTTAAAAATAAAAATGTAAATTAAAAGAGGGATGCATATAAGTATCTAGTGTGTTACGGTACTGCTCTGTTGTCAAAGGGCTATAGAATAAGAGCCACAAAGGAGAGATTGATGGGCAAACTATATGAAAGAATGACAAATGTCATGAACAGAGACATGCCCATATTTCAATGATAATGCTATTTGACCTTAACTGCATTCAGATGGCATTCATATAGCAGCAATTACAATTGCACATAAGCAAATATATGTCTAGTAGTACCCCTATATCTGTTGGGGATTGGTTCCAAAACCTAGAAAAAATAATTTAACATACATTACTAGAACTGTACTCTTCACTAATAAATATTTATAGCATGTTTTTTGCTCCCTCTCCAGTTCTGGTAATATATATGTGAAGCAGTTTTTTCTGGATTTTTTTTTATTTTAATATTTTTAATAATTTCAGGATGTGGGTAAGTGAAACCATGGATACTGACCCTACAGGGATCCTACTGTACAATAAACAGTTGTTATTAAAGGGTATAACACAGTCCTTTTTTTTAGCTTCTCTGTTAGTTGAAGGTTGAGAAGGTAGTTGTTTTCTTGCCACATACATTTGGATGCATTTCCCAAGTTCAGGAAAACTCCCAACAGATTGAATTCCTGTTTCGGTTCTTTTCTCCAGGGAAGGTGTACGTATATTCTTCTCACAGACAGATTTGTTAGGTTTTGGTAATTGCTGTAGCTTCCAAGGTAATGTGGATCCTCTTCCATGCCTTCAATGTTGTTGACTGGGAAACATGTTGTGACAGTGTTCCTGTGGATCTCACAGTCTCCGCATTTGGACGAGCAGACTCTAGGTACCCTTTTAGTAAGATAGCAACTTAAAGGATCTTGCAGTTTGAAATAGGTAAACATCTCTTTCTTTGTATGGGTCTGTCTGGGACTCAGGAAAGGAAGTCATGGCCTTGATTACATGTGCTGTTAATGACAGGGAACATAAGAACATAAGAACATAAGAACATAAGAAGAGCCATGCTGGATCAGGCCAAAGGCCCATCTAGTCCAGCTTCCTGTATCTCACAGCGGCCCCACCAGGTGCGTTTGGGAGTGCATGAGACTAGATATCTGTCTCCTGATACCACTCCCCTGCATCTGGCCCTTGAAGTAACCCGGTTTAAAGCCTGGAGACTCCACATCTCCATCATGGTTTGTAACCTGTGATGGACTTTTCCTCCAGGAATCTGTCCAATCCCCTTTTGAAGGCATCCAGGCCAGATGCCATCACCACATCCTGTGGCAGGGAGTTCCATAGACTTACAACGCGCTGGGTGAAAAAATATTTTCTTTTGTCTGTTCTTACTCTCCCAGCCCTCAATTTGAGTGTATGTCCCCTAGTTCTGGTATTTTGGGAGAGAGAGAAGAGCTTCCCTCTATCCACTTTACTCATACCCTGCATTATTTTGTACGTCTCAATCATATCCCCCCTCAAGCGCCTTTTTTCCAGACTAAAGAGGCCCAAATGTTTTAGCCTTTCTTCATAAGGGAGGTGCTCCAGCCCGGTAATCATTTTAGTCGCTCTCTTCTGCACCTTTTCCAGTTCCACTATGTCTTTCTTGAGATGCGGTGACCAGAATTGTACACAATACTCCAGGTGGGGCCTTACTATTGTTTTGTATAATGGCATTATAATGTTGGCTGTTTTATTTTCAATCCCCTTTTTGATAATCCCTAGCATGGAATTGGCCTTCTTCACGGCTGCCACACATTGGGTAGACACCTTCATGGAGCTGTCCACCAACACACCAAGATCTCTTTCCTGATCCGTCACGGATAACTCAGAGCCCATGAGTTGATAAACGAAGTTTGGGTTTTTTGCCCCAATATGCATTACTTTACATTTGGTTACATTAAAACGCATTTGCCATTTCTCAGCCCACTCCCCAAGTTTGGAGAGATCCTTCTGGAGCTCTTCACAATCTTCTCTGGTATTTACCACACGAAAAAGTTTTGTGTCATCTGCAAACTTGGCCACCTCACTGTTTATCCCTGTCTCCAGGTCATTTACCTGGGATGGAGATGGGCATTTTGTATTCGAATCCAGGTGATTCGAATACAAAGTGCACCAGCACAGAGGTCCCAGCTATCCATTCCCACCCGCCCACCCACCCAGAACCAGCCCAGACCCCTCACCAAGCTCCTTGCAGCGTGTGGAACATCACACCCATCATGGAAGTCACCTGATCAGCTCTTCCTGGCCTCTCTCTGCAGCCGGCCAATTTTCTTTCTATCTCCCTGTGACATTCCTTTTGTCATTTATTAATATCAAAGGGAGAGTGCTCTCCTATTTTCCTAATATCCTTAAAGTATTTTTGGATTATGCCTTTCAAATGCAGGAGTGGGGTTTCTTTGCCAAGAGCCGATTTAATATAATTACATAGAGGAAAAGCAAGAGGGACATCCCGAATTAATAATAATTTCATGAACAGTGTAGGTGCTAACGATGACATGAATGCTAGTGTGAGGGTTCACTGCTTTGCCAAACAGCCCGCCCTGCAGAGTTCAGTTAAGAGGCTTCCTTTTTAGAACAAACTGGAGTTTTCTTGTTTTCTTCCATACTTCTGGAGGCGCTTCTTTTTACAACTGGTTCAACAGAACTAACATCAACAATGAATGGGTTATTTTTAGGGTCTCTGGTAGGAGAAAACAACGAAAAGTTCAATCCTCCTTCTGCTCCTGAAAGGAGAGGGTTCCACCAGACCCCTTTCGACAGTCCCAAGTCCTGGGTCGGCATCTCCGTCTGTGCCCCAACCTCTGAGGTGGTTTGGGGTCCAGGCCTCCCTCGACACCCATTCTGGAGAGGGGAGTCGTCCTGCAAAGCCAGACCCCTCCCGCAGGAGTACCTCCCGGTCCGTTGCTCTTCTTCCTTCACCTTCTTCGCCCATTTCTCCAATGCCAAGTCCTGCCTTATCTTCTTTAACTTACAGTTGTACTCTCTCGTTTCCCTCTCCCCACAATACAAACACCCTGGTTTGTGGGCTCTTTGTCGATAGCTTTTGGCCTCAGCCTGAGGCATCATCAAGTGCTCCCATTTTTCGGTGCATGGGTTCCCGATTTTCCCTCTGGGGGCAGGACTCGTGCCTTCCCTCTTTTGGCTTCCCCAAACCCCACCTCCACAGCTGGGGGTTGGTTGGCCTTTCCTGCTTTTTCTTGTTCAGTCAATCTCAGGGACTCTTCTAACTGCTTTCTCCCTTTCCCTCGCTCCTCCCCCTCCCCCATTCGTTCAGCCCTGGCCTCCTTCCTGTGCCTTTGCTTCTCCTTCCACTCCTCCCTCGCAACCTCCGCAGGTGTGACCGGCACTCTCTTCCATGGAGCCCCTTCTGCCCCACAGCTAGACCTGTTTTTTTTCCAGACCTTTTGGACTCGTATATCCCACCTTCCCTTTCTTCTCAGCTGCCCACCCTCACCATCCTAAATCTCCACTGGGCTGAAATTCCCACCTGGCTGCTCCTGCCTGAGGTCTAGCAGCAGCCATTTTGAGGCATGGCCATGGGATGCTGCTCTCCACTCAACTAGGCTGCATCTCCTTTCTTGCAGGAGCGCTCCCTCTTCACCTGGACATCTCCATCCACTACCGAGGCAGGGCGATGTGCGAACTGGTGGTGGAGGAAAGCAGCTGCGTCTTCACCTACAAGCAGCGCTATGCCAATGTGCCACCTAAAACACAGATCATTCATTTCCCCGAAACAGAGGAGCTGCCTGATAAGAAGCAAGCTAAGAGTACTTTGGAAGTGTTGCAGGACACGGGTTTGCTGCTGTATCAAAAGAATGAGAAGCTCTGTGCCAGACGCCTGGGGAAAAGTAGAGTCTTCTGGGCCTTTTCCAAGCAACTCAATAACATGGCTGAGCCCAGAATGCTGCCGCGGGAGGAAGACATAGAGATATTCAACTATGAGAAGTTTTCTCAAGGTGATTCTTCAGAACAGTTGTTCTCAACCGGTGGGTCCCTAGACGTTACTGGACTGCAACTCCTAGAAACCCCTTCCAGCATAGCGAGTGGTGGAGGCTTCTGGAAGTTGCAGTCCAGGAACATTTGGGGACCCACAGGTTGAGAACCACTGTGAGTCTAGACGGATGGTGTCTGTTCTGTGGCAGAGGTGGTGGTGGTGGTGGGGAGAGAGCCCTTACACCCTGGACCTGACTCTAGCTACTTAGAGTTTTCCCCAAAGGCCCTGCTCATTCCCTGTGACATGTACATGGACCAGTTTTGTGGCTTTTTGGGGTTGGGGGGAGGTTCCCAATTCAAAAAGACTAGATGGCCACTGATATTAGGAACCTCGTGGCACAGTGGTTACACTCCTCTGTTCACAAGCCAAGGTTCAATCCTAGATAACTGGATCAAGGTTCACTCAGAGTTCTATCCTTCTGAGCTTGGTAAAATGAGTATCCAATCTGCTGGGAGAGGGGGGATTACATGTGAATCTTCACATACAGTGCAAACACTGTTACAGCCGTTGTTGGCTTTTAGGTGACAAATTGGGTTGGATACCCTTCAGATTTGCTCTTACTTATTTACTCACTTTTCGTTTTATTAATATACACAAAAGGTGGCATAACATAAATGGCATAATGTTTTTAGGCAAACTGGCTTCAGTTAAGAAATCATTGTAGGCCTCATTTGTGGCCTACTGAGCTTGTGTGACTTAGCCTGCAACGAATAATGTCTATCATGATTTCTTCATTTCCTCCAAAAGTTACGCCATTTGTGCAGTTGCACATGGGATTTTGGTCAAATGGCTTACACAATGTGTCCTGAATTTTTTCTGACAGAATTGAGGACCTTCATGAATGGTCAAATACATTCATTTCCTGACTATACCATCTACCTGTGCTTTGGACAACGTCTTTCTGCCAGCAAACCCAAGGAATCCAAACTAATCTTGGTGAAGGTGAGCAAAACAGAGCCCTTGAACTGATCACAAAGGGCATTCTTTGAGAACAGAAGGATATATAGCGTGTACTATATACTACTATATAATATTTATTTATTTATTTATTTATTTATTTTTACAACTTATATGCCGCCCACTACCCAAAGGTCTCTGGGCGGATTCCAATCAAAGAATTAAAACAGTTAAAAACACCAAACAATAAATAATTAAAACAATAATAAAAACCTTATACTAAAATCATCACACTAAAATTGCCATCAGAAGACCCACAATCTAAATTGTATCAATTAAAAAAATTCTGGAACAGGAAGGTTTTTACCTGGCGCCGAAATGTCATCAGTGTTGGCGCCAGGCGGATCTCACTTGGGAGGGCATTCCATAGCTTGGGGGCAGCTGCCGAGAAGGCCCTGTGTCTGCAAGCCATCCCTCTTACCTCCTTGAGGGATGGCTCTTTCAAGAGGGCCCCCTGGCTTGATCTTGCCGGGTAGGTTCATATGGAAGGAGGCGGTCCTTCAGGTATCTAGGTCCTAAGCCATTTAGGGCTTTATATGTCAAAACAAGCACTTTGAATTGGGCTCGGGCAGCAACTGGTAACCAATGTAGGCTACGTAGAATCGGCGTGATGTGATCCCTAGCGGCCCCACCACTTACTAGCTGCGCCGCACTATTCTGAACCAGTTGCAATCGCCGAACCGTCTTCAAAGGCAGCCCCATATAGAGCGCATTGCAGTAATCAATACGGGATGTTACCAGTGCATGTGTAACTGTCATGAGGCTCCGTTCATCCAGGTAGGGGCGTAGCTGATATATTTTCCGCAGCTGGAGAAAGGCACTCCTGGCCACCGAGTCCACCTGGGCTTCCAGAGTTAGACTGGGGTCCAGGAGCACCCCCAAGCTGCGGACCCTGTCCCTTAGGGGGAGTGCAACCCCGTCCAGAACAGGGAAGTGGCCCTGTAACCTGTCTGGCGAAGCACCCACTAACAGCACTTCCGTCTTGTCTGGATTGAGTTTCAATTTGTTAACCCTCATCCAGTCCATTATCTGGCCCAGACACGAGTTCAGCACAGAAACCGCCTCACCTGGATTGGTGGAAAACGAGAGGTAGAGCTGAGTATCATCAGCATATTGCTGACTCCTCAGCCCAAACCTCCTGATGACCTCTCCCAGTGGTTCCATGTAAATGTTGAACAGCATGGGGGACAGTATAGAGCCCTGAGGAACCCCATGACATAAATGCCATGGGGCAGAGCAACTGTCCCCCAGCACCACCTTCTGGACACGGTCAGCCAGGAAGGAACGGAACCACCGCAAAGCGGTGCCTCCGACTCCCAACCTGGCCAGCCTATCCAGAAGGACACCATGGTCGATGGTGTCGAAAGCCGCTGAGAGGTCCAGGAGTATCAACAGGGTTGCACTCCCCCGTCTCTCTCCTGGCAGGGGGAGACCAAGGCAGTCTCTGTACCAAAACCCAGCCTGAAACCAGATTGAAATGGATCTAGAAAATCCGTTTCATCCAGCAGTGCCTGGAGTTGCCCGGCCACCACCCGCTCCAACACCTTGCTCAAATAGTTAACCACCAGCCCTGGGTCCAGGTTAGGTTTTTTAAGGAGTGGTCTAATCACCACCTCTTTCAAGATGGTGGGGACCACTCCCTCTCTCAAGGAGGCATTAACAACCTCCTGGACCCAGGTGCGAACTCCCCGGCAGATCTTTCAATTAGCCAAGAAGGGCAAGGGTCGAGTGGCATAGTGGTAGCACGGACAGATCCAAGCACCCTGTCCACATCCTCGGGTCTCAATAATTGAAACTCATCCAATAATACTGGACCTAAGCACGGCATACTGGACACATCCCTTGATTCTGCACCAATAGTGGAGTCCAATTCCTTGCGAATCTGAGCGATTTTTTCCTCAAATTGGACAGCAAACTCGTCACAGCGGGCTGCTGAGTGGTCCAGAACCTCCATCGTATTTCTCGGTTGAAGAAGGTCCCGGACCACCCGAAACAGCTCTGCTGGACCGCACTCTGAAGAAGCAATACGGTTTGTGAAATATTGCCTTTTTGCAAACCGTATCGCCACGGAGTAGGCCCGATAATGGGTGTGGGTGTGTATATAAAACCCAGGTTTTAGGCCTGGGTTCTCAGAGTGCCTAGTAGGTAAAAAAAAAAAGGTGGTGTTTAGTTCCTTTAATCTGGAGACTGCCACTTTTTTTTAAAGAGGAGTGGAAATGGCATTGTACCTATTTGTGACATTTGTTGTGGACAGTCTGTTGGACTAGGATTCCTGGAGACCTGGCCTTGAATCCCTTTTAGGCCATGGAAACTCAAGGGTAGGGTCCAAAACTGGTACAAACCGCTGTTTAAATATCTTGCTTACCTTGGAAGTCCTGTTGAGATCACTATAAGCCATTTATACTTGATGACCTGTGGTTAGCCCAGGTCTTCTGTTCTGTTGCAGCCTCTGTTCTTACTTGTTATGACACTGCATAGGAATATTGTATCTCTCCATAAGTAGGTTTAACCAGCTTTTGTTTATCTTGCAGTTAGTGTCAAGGGTTTGTAAATATTGGCATGAACAATTGCAGAGGGAAGGAGCCTCCTCCTTGAACATTGAAAACGACAGCTTGCAAATTTCCAACAGCCTATACGATATGGTGGAACAGCTATCAACCATGTTTTATGCAGCCAACGGAGGTACCCTGAAGGTTCCCTTCCTGCCAGCGGATTAAGTTTTAGCATCCTACACACACACACACACACACACACACACACACACACAAATCCAACCCTCTGTTATTCATCTCTGAACTCTGTCCGCCTACGTGACTTACAATGATGGGACTGCTATTTCCTTATATGTTATCAAGCCAAAAAGATTGAGGTGGAAAATAGCTCCACCAGGCCAGGTCCTTCCCAGCAGGCTGTGAGAACACTTGCCCTACTACATGGTGTCATATTAGGCATTTTCTCATCACGGCTGCAGGCAGCCCATGATGCAGTGAGAAAACTTTTAATCCGTCAATATCTCTGGGACAGAGTAAGACCAGCCTTGGCCTACCGAGTGCCTTCCAGAAGATTTCAGCTCTTAGCGGTCCTGGCTAACATTGTCAGGGGTCAGAAGGAATGTGAAAGTAGTGAAGGGCAAGAATGTAGAAGTGCTACGGAAATAAATGTGTAACAGGGTTACAGTCTAACTTATGTCCTTTCACACGATCCTTATAATATATGTTGCACGTAATCTCACCTGGAGCTCAGTTGATGACCCTCCTGAACTGAGAGCATGATTGCATTAGGGGGGAAAATCCTCATATTTTAATTAGTATGTTTTAAATAGTTTTTTAAAAAATGATTTATTCTCAGCTTGGCATACGTGAACAACTCTGTTGGTATATATGGTGTCTATGGCTCTTGCCATTCACTAGTGTGCCTTCTGTGTGTGTGTGTGTGTGTACAAGCCTAAATAATGTCTCTGGTCAGCTTCAGCCCTGACATTGGGCTCAATCACAGAACTGCTAAAATGCGCTTTTAACTTCCAGAAAAGCGGCCTCCAAAAATTGTGCCCTCATGAGCAGCCAACTTTTCTGGGAAAAAAAAGTCAGACATGCCCCCTGAAGCACGTTTTCCTGGTACTACCTTTGGGGGTAGTTTTTTGAGTCGCCTAGTCCCCTAGACCAATGTACATCACAGCTTAAAATAGATTAAAAGTTTTCCTAATAGTATGCCCACAGTGGCAAAAAGATTTCCACATGACTTTAAATAAAATTCAAAAACCCTGATCACCGAATTTATTTAACGTAACCAGACCCTCTAACTAGTTTCTCTGTCTTTTGAGGTTCCTCAGAGACAGATTCAGAACTGATTGTGATATAATTATATGCGCACCAGCCTAACAAAGACAATGGAAAATTATACTGTGCAATCTGAATTCTGTGCCATGTTGATTGACCACATTTGCACAACTGCTTCCTAGGTTGCTAATGGTGACTGATGTAGAGATACTGCAAATGTTCAGCAAGCCAATGTTCTTTCATTTAGGCCAGATGGGACATGGTTGTATCACAACCTTTGGCTGTGCTGACTAGGGTTGATGGAGGTAGCCGTCCACAATAGGTGGGGCTGCTCTGACATCCAGACGGTCACACCTGTTGTATCCTTGGGTCGTATTTTCGTAGCAAAGACAAAAAGCTGACAACCAGTGTTCTCAGTTGAATTCTGTGTCCAGCACCTCACGCGGCAAATTTTCTCTTGTCAATATACTTGCGATGCACATGGAGTGCTGGTTAAGAACGCTCCTGAAATGAAGGAGTACGGGTTTTGTCTTCTGATCTTTCCTCTCAAATGTAAAGCAATTAATTGCTGCTATTATCTTTCTTGAGCATCAAACTTTTTATGTCCTGAGAGGTGGCTTAGAGGGCACACACACACACACAAATGCGTGCATTCCATGGGGGTGTGTGGCTATGCCTGGTTTTCAGGTGGCCCCCTTTCCCTTGTGGCGTGCCTATAAAGCAGGGGCCATGGCGTTCTCTGTGGCTTTTTCGGGAGGATGGAGGGCTGTAGGAAGAAGGGCGAAATCTACCACACGATTGAATCTGGACCCAACCTATAATGTTCAAGTATTTCATTTTGCAGAAGGCTCTGTAGAAATTATTACAGCAGTTTGCATAGTAAGGGTCTTCATTTGTGTTGCTGTGCAAGTAATTGTGGGCATATAATGGGACAAAATTCTAATATTATCCCCCCCCCCTTTGGAGACCAGAGGAAAGGAAGTTAGAAGCTTGCCTTTCACCCTGTTTTGAGCCTCTGCCTTTCCTAAGCCTCCTAACAGAGGCTGATATCAGTAGACTTGCTTTCACCTCTGCCAATTTGGCTGTGTATGGATCGCCATTGCAAGCAAGTCTTCCACTAGGAGTAGACAGCAGGGGTAAGCAGCTTCCCAGAGTAGGCACTCACACCACACCCTTCCCCAGAATACTGGGGAATAGATTGTTGCTGGTGCAGTAGCTAAACTGCAGTCAAAACTCTGCTCGTCACGACTTTCGTTCGATCCCAGTGGATTCAGATAGCGGCTCAAGGTTAAGTTAAGGGCGCTTTTACACGACCCCTAAGATCCGCTGGCAACTTAAATTCGGACCAGAGATCTTGGGGGTTTGCTCCTCTTGCTGTGTTCCCACCCAACCGCACACCATTGCTCCTGTCAGCGGTGAGGGGAGGAAGAAAAAAAGGGAGAAAATAATGCAGGCTCACCTCCTTCTGCCGTGGGGAGCAGCCCCGGAAGCATTCCAGTCTCTTAAAGGGGTGGAGGGCAAAAAAACCAAACAGAAGGTGAGGCAGCCCGGCACTCACTGCTTTACAATCTGCATCAGAATTTTTTTTACCTCCGGAGACCAGGTACTTTTAAAATGTGCTGGGGTGCACTTAGGTGGGCGTGGTCGTACTTAATTTTTTTTAAAGTGCGCAGCTGGTGGGAAAACAATTTTAAGCTCTGCACCTGGGAGTCCTATGCCTCGGATTTTAGGGGTCGTGTAAAAGCGCCCTTACTCTTCCATACTTCTGAAGTCGGGGGTGGGGGGGGATGAGCACTCAGGTAGCCGGGGGAGCAATGGGTAGCCTACATAATTAAAAATTGTAAGCACAGAGCTTTAAGAACAACGGGGTAATAATAAGCACCACCGTTGGCTTTGCTTAAAATGATGTTGTGACTGCTGCTGACAGCAGAACAGCAGCTAGGATGGCAGCATTTTCTTCTGCACCACAAAGCTCAGGAGGGGCCAGAAGAATCACTGCCAATCAGTACTGGGAATTTTAGGTAAGATGCCTTAGTTGTCTGACCTAGGGTTCTGAGGCTTCCTGTATTCCAACTGATGGAACAGTATAGTCTGAACTGCTAATCTAAAGTAGCTACTAGCTAGTTAGTCTGCCTTCTACAGGAACGGAAGCTCAGCTGGTGCTAGATGCTCCAGAGCAGTGTTTCCCAATCTTGACCAACCCAAGTGTTCTTGGACTGCAGCTCCCAGAAGCTTTCACCATTAGCTGTCCTGGCAGGGGTTGCTGGGAATTGCAGTCCAAGAATATCTGGGTTACCCAAGGTTGGGAACCATTACTCTAGATGACAGGACTTGCAATGGTGACTGCCCCAGTGTTGTCATCTCCTGTTATTTGTGCTGGACTATGCAGCCTTCCAGATACCTTGCTCCAGAGGTTCAGTCTTGAATAAGGGGTCCTGGACCAACTTGGACGCAATGTACTTGATGCAAAAGCGTTGTTTGATCTGTAAAACACATGCTGGGTGGGAGCTGCTGTCTGCTGCATTTTACGTGTGCTTTTACATGAGCAAGCCTCATGAGATGAACTCAAAGCAGGCTGCTCCTGGTAACACGAATGTGGTACGTGGCAGGGCAGGAAGAAATGAAAGAAGGCGAGAGCATTTAAGAATGTTGTTACTTGTTTTATATAGATTTTATGAGAAGGAGAAGGTATACATTCACATCCATCTCCCTACACTGCAAGATGTATGGTAGTGGGGATTACAATGCAAAAGTACTGGGGGATGTTCAGCAACTTCCCTCAAGGAGGCCTCAGGCTGATTTGCACTATAGATAGCCCTGAACATAATAAAAAGATAAATTTCTTGAGAAGATGAGGTGACCATATCTACCCACCCATCTCAGTCTACCCATAACTGGAGGACACAAAGGTGCTTCTTTTTTAAAAAAAGTGTGGGGCGGATACTCCTTAGGGCTACTTTGCCAATCCCTACTTTATATGCCTAAGTAATGTATGAGAGTGCTACTTTGTGAATGTATAGAATTCCATAATCTGTAATATTTAAATAGATAGATATGCCTGCCTCTCATTGTTAATTAGCTGTTTTAGTGCCCAGTGGAGTAAGACAACAAGACCTCTTTTAGAAGGCCAGCTTAAATTGTACTGGACTTTATATTGTCCCTCATAACTGTAAGCTGCCTTGGGTCCTTTTCCAAGGAGAAAGGCGGGGTAAAAATACTCTAAATAAATAAATAAATATTTGATATTTCAAGCAGCCAGATTAATGGCTTGATTAAAACTTGTCCATCGTCAGCACTGAAGCAGATCAGAGGCTACTGAGCAGTGTTCATTATGTGGAAGATGACAGTTCCCCTCTTCTACCTATGCAAGCTGCTCAGAAAGGTTCCTTTTAAGACAGCAGAGCCACACATAGATCTTGAAGCAAAACAAACATAGATCTTGGTTTAACATATGCATGGATGGACCCTTCTTTCTTCTGTAGCTCGGCTGGCATGGTGAGAAGGACATCACTAGCCATGGCGGATGGCTACTAGCTGTTTGCACATGACTCATGGGTGACCTGAGCTCAAAGCAGGAATCCTTGGTCTGGCAGCAGTCTGACATCACTCCCACTGTGCCAGCAGAGCTTCAGGCAGGATGGCCAATAGCACCTGCACCCTGCATTCATCCTTCTGTATGGCTTTGGGCTTGCTTAGTGGAATCTGAACTGCTTGGAGGGCACCACGTGGGGTGAAGCTATATAGGAGCAGAGGGCAAATAAATGGTAACCCCCGGAACATTTGTCTTCTGTGGACATTGGGAAATGCAGAGGTGTGCACATTTGTGGTTTTTGGACTGTAACGCCTGGGATTTTCTAGGCAGCACAGCTGCTAAGTGAATTCTGGGAGTTGTTTAAAAATATGAATCTGCTCACCTCTAGTACACAGTGGGTCCTGGATCTCTTGCCATATTCAGCTTTACTTCAAATGTCCTATGTCAGTGGTTCTCAACCTGTGAGTCCTCAGATGTTCCTGGACTGCAGCTCCTAGAAGTCTTCATCACTAGCTGAGCTGGCTGGTATTTCTGGGAGTTGCAGTCTAGGAACATCTGGGGACCCACAGGTTGAGAACCACTGTCCTATGTAAGCAGTCCATTCAGGTCTCTACAAAACAGATCTATGTCTCCCCCAACAACTTAATGGGGGAGAACAGGGTAGCAGAGGGGAAGGGATTGCATAGGAAGGAAAGGGCCAGCCCCTCCCTAGTTTGTCTCTGCCCCCTTCCACTCCAGATATGCAGCCCCTAATATACTGCTCCTAAGAGAGTGTGCTCCTTTGGCAGACAGAAGGATTTGCACAGCATGTCTTGTCCATCCGAGACTGAAAAGGTTTCATGTCCAACTGGTCATCAAACTTAAATTATGGCAGGAACCCGCCTCTTTCTTATGGTTCGCATTCCACATCCATTTGCTTGCATTCAAAAGATGTGCACATTGCCTTTCTTGCTCAATGAGAGAGGGCTACCCGGCATTCACGAGCAGAAAAAGTTAGCTAGCTGGGCCATTGAGACTTGACCGTTAAAGGTGGCTCTTGAAAAAGTGGAAGGCATGAACACTAGTGAACCAACAGTGAAAAGAACTTTAAGTAGGGGAGATGCAAAGGGGATGCAGCTGGAGGGAATCTTGATTAAGATAATTGTTCCTTGTTCAAAATTCTGGGTTGAGCAATACTGTTAGTCATTTGTGAAAAAGTTATCAGCAAGGCAAGGGGATGTTGATAACATCTGGCATTTCTCTAGAGACTAGTTTGGAATTCAATGGCAATTCTTAGTTATCCAGGTGAGGTTATCTGGAAGTTGAGTCACCCTAACTGGGCTTCTTTTCTTGGGGGATCAACACATCTATTCAGACCAGTGTCTACGTAACAAGCCTATTCAGACCAGGGGGTGGGGGAGGGGGAACCAAGGTGAACTATAACTTGGAAGCCTCCCACCAGTTTTTCTCAGACTGAAGATGCTACTTGGATGAGGAGCAAAACGTTTTGATCCCACAGGAAATGAAGTCCGGTTGCCATGACTCAGCTCCCAGATAGAGCTTGGGCACACATCAAACGGGTGCCATGTTGGTAACTTTTTAATGATCCAGTATATCTAGGATTTGGTTTCTACTCATGGCTAGGTATGGGTTTTTGTTTTTGTTTTTTAAATCTCCCCTGAAAAATCTCTGCTGGATCAAAAGTTTCATACTGATGGAAGCAATAGTGGTGCCTCCATTAGGGTAAGTGGGGTGTTGCTGCACTTCACATTCTGGCTAGCCCAGACTGCCAATGAAAGATAATCTCCCAGTGGGAAATCTATGGAATTCAAAAACAAAATTACATACTCACTTTAGCATGTATTTGTGGCGGTGGTGGTAGTCTCATAGGCTTGTTTTCTCCGTGCATGTGTTGGTCTATCAGCAGATGCATTTGAGTTCAAAGCCTTTGGGGGAGGACAGAGCTGAAGCCCCAAGACTTGCACTCACACTTGGGTTTTGTTTTAATTTTTTTGTAGTTCTCCATGACTTGCTAAGGATGGGTGTTTGAAAATTGTTTCTTCTTTGTTGAATTATGTGCTGATACTTTATAGTACAAATGGACCCTCGTATAACAAGTGGTTTGTTGAACAGAAAATCCGCTTCGAGGAAAAAGTTCCAGAGATAGGGGGAAATTGCTTAACAGCATCACCTATGGGGCGAATCTGTACAACAAAAAATGGTTGCGATTAGGGATTAATCTGTTTTCAATGCATTCCTATGGGAAATTTGTACAAAGGAAAATTTGCTTAACATAATTTCATTTGGAACGAATTAATTCCTTTATACAAGAGACCACTATAGTTGATTTTTAAAAGGGAGCATTCTATTGTTTTATTTGTTTTAGTATTGTTCTTATTGTTGATTTTAATGTGACATTTGTTTAATCCTTTTTTAAAATCCTGTAACAATTTATTATTGTTTTGTTTTTAACATTGTTTCTTTTAATACCTTGGATCCCTTAGGGAAAGGGCAGCACATGATTAGTTTAAATAAATGATTATGCATTGGAGTGTTAAATCCTGTCTTAAAATTTCAGTATGCAAGGTCTCTGTGGGTATGGTAACTTTTTTAAACTGAGTATATAATAAGATCTTGTGTCTAAGACAATGAGAAGTTTTGAAATATTTCTGCCATTTATGCTATTCTGGAAGCTCCACAAACCAGCTTCACAAAAATGCACTACTTATATCTATGCAAATAAATGGACATTCCACAAATGAAAAAAAAGTGTCTCTGTATTTTAACACTATAACTATGATAATGCAGCTCTGATGTCAATATTTGAATAGTTAAGCATGGGCTGAACATACATTCTTGAATCTTTGGGGAATTATTTTTTGGGGCTGATTTGTCTTGCATGGCTACTGGCCTTTGGCCAGGTTGTTTTGCAAATTGTGTTGGCAAATAAGCTGCAACAAATCTTTTGTCAACAAATAATCAAAACAATTTAAACCTAAATATCTGGAATTACTGACTAAACAAAAAGACTGTGATGAATGGAGAAATACTCTGTCCATTTTACTTTTGCCAGCAGGCTACAACAGCAGCAGATGCAAACATTTCCTTCCAGGGCACCAACAAGGGTAAAAGAAATTTAAAAAGCAGACAAAGTAGAAGCGTGAAAGGAACCGCTTCATGCTATTGCTACCTATTCATCTAGCATACTGCAACTTTTTACCAAAGACAGTGGGCATCCCTACTCCACACCCATGAGTATAAACCATGAGTATACATGCAAGACTTGATACCTACAGGAAGTAGCAGTTGGATGCACAGGTAATAAGGAAGACTTTGTATCCAAAGGACTACCATGTACCTACTGAATTATGTGGATAAACGCTACGGTTGCCTCATCCCTGACATGACACTGCTTACACACGTGGTTACAATGCCTGTACTGCAGGTAAAACTGCTCACGACCTGGGGTTCAATCCCAGGTCGCAGACTCATGATTGACTCAGCCTTCCATCCTTCTGAGGTTGGTAAAATGAGTACCCAGATTGCTGGTGGGGGCAATGTGTAGCCTGCATTACTATAATTAAAACTGTAAACCACCCAGAGACTTCTTGAAGTGGTATGGGGCGGTATATAAGCAGAACACGTTGCTTTATTGTCAGCCCGCATTTCAATTAGTGTTGCAACCACCAAAGTTTGCCATCTCTAGGCTAGTGTTCTGTGGGCTCCAAGCCATTAGCAGAATCAGATGTTTCATAGCTGTGAGAATTAGGGGTTGCAGTGGAGAGGGGAGTAAGGGCAGATAGAAAGGTCATAACAACCTCTTCATGTTCCTGGTACTTCCTTATCCAGTACTCTTTCCTGCAGTCCATTGTAAGACAGCTTATTTATTCCACAGTTGTGCCACCTGCTTATCTGGAAGGGATGCAAAGACCACAATACACAATCACATTCTTGGCCTTCCCAGATTATTAAGGAAGGATAGGGACCTTTGACCCTTCAGAAAAGTCCCATCAATTCTACCCAGCATGACCAAGGGGTTGTGGAAGACATAGTCCCTGGAGCATATCTTATTAAGCAGCTGTTTCCATTTCCATTGTACACCCTTTTGGCAGAATTTCTCAACAGAATGCCTAAAAGAAAAGGAAGGTTTGTTCTTTGTTGAAAGTCTAGGTTTGTTTCTCTTTTTCATCCTGGCCATCCTGTTCTGGTCAAGTGCAGCACTCAAAACATGCCTAACATGATCAGTTTATCGGGCAGTCAACATCTATTGACTTTTTAGTGCTTTTATTTTATAAACTGATGAGTTATGCTATGTAGTGTGTGCGGATGTGTTCGTGTACACACACACACACACATATTATATAGCTATATAGTTATATAGTATATCTGTCTGAGAATACCCTGAAGCAAATGGTGAGCCACTGTGTGATATGGAATGCTGTGCACACTGTAAGTGAACTGAAGAGATCAGTCAGCCACCCTAAAGATTACACTTGGTTTACTCAGTCATGTGCTGCTCTGGCTGGCTGTTTTGAAATATGAGTTAGAAAGTTATGCCAGATAAACCAGCTGAAAGCCCATTTCAAAACTATTAACTCAGGATATGGACCAGGAAAGGTCAGTTTTTCTTCAGAGGACTTCTCCTCAGTATGATATTTCTTTGATGCTGCTTCCCTCCCCTTATCTGGCAATGACCAGAGGTTAGTTTCCAACTGGAGGGAAGGGACAGAACTGAAACACACCTCCTTGTCAACTACAGCAAGACCCTGAGTTTTTGTTTAGAGGGGAATCAGCCCTTCTGGAAACCTCTAGGAGATGCATACAGGTTCTGTGATCCTTGATACAGATGATGTAAAATGCATTTGGAAAAAAGTATCATATGTACACTGTAATTACCATAGTTTAGGGATTCGAAGCAGATTGTAAGACCATATATATGGCACCCCAATGAATTCTCAATCCTTTCCAGTCTACCTGCATTTAATGCAACATTCTGCTGTCAACAACATGGGTTTAAAAAGAGCTGGAGAAGACTTCTAAGTCTACTTGAAACAGCAGGCTATTCAATGAGGATTGAGGAGCATCCTCAGCTTCATTTGGACAGGCTGATGACTACTGCATATCATGTCCAAAACAAATGGATGAATGCTTGATAGCCAAGTAATGAAAACTGTATGTTCCATTATCTTCTAATCTTTATAAAGTATACTGTAATTTTGCTCCAGTTCCCCACTCCAATAATTATAGTAAGCAAAATACCTATACAAACAAGGAACAATTCAAAATAACTTTATAAATCGTCACATTTCTGCTTTGTACATATTTCTGTCCCTTTCCCCTGGGTTGCTACTGACAATTTGCAAATTCTGCTCTTCCTTTCCTTAGCAAAAGGCAGTTTGTTGAATGCAAAACCAACTCAGAACCAGCACATTATTTACAACACAGTAGGGTTCTCCTGTTACCATGCCCTCACAGATCCAAGAAATACTCAAGGTTATTCTTGAGATACTTTAACAACATGTAAATAAATGCCACCTCTGAAGCAGTGCTTCAAATAAGAATTGGTAAAGGTTAGCACACACCTACCACTCTCAGACAACAGACCCAGCCAAGGCTTCTTTTATAAACTAGATCAAAATTATCATAGTTCAAGTAGTAAACCAGTTTCTGAGAGACTTCCAAGGAATCCATACATTTGATAAATACGAACACAATGGGAGCAGCACATGTTGCTGTCTAGTGCATATAAAAGTGTTTGCTTTAAACGGTGAGACCAGATGGACAGACCCCCCCCCCAAAAAAAAAGTGTGATCAAAGTAAAACCATGACATTTGATAGAGCACATCCCAGCACACCCACAGTTCCTCGGTCCAGAATTGCTCCACGTTTTAAGCGAGTTACACTGACAGTTGGTTCTCAAACAACAGTCAAATGCAAGAGGAGACCTGGCTTCCATGTGGGAAAAGTCACCCCCCCCCTTTTGCAGGAAAGTCTGACTTCGGTCAGCGTCCGAGGAGAGGGGGGAGGGCAGCAACATGCAACCACATGCCCCCTGCCTCTCTAGAGGAAACCTACTCCTTGTCGAGAGAAGCCTTTGCCCTTTGCCCTTTCCAGGACTCTCTGATCAGTGCCCGGTTCCACTAGGCTCTTCTTCAGCTTCGGTCTTCTTGTGTTTCCTCATATGCTTGTATTTCTCAACATAAGCTTTCACGAGGTTAGCTACCTTCACAGGGTTGATTTCACCACTTTTGCTATGGCAGATCTGCCAACGGGGAAAAAAAGGAGACAAGTTAGTTTTAATAATCTTAACAAAGCAAGCCTCGCACTACATTTCTTTGCTATAGATACTGGAAAAGCAGGAAACTGCTGTTAGCAGCTAAAATCCAGCTGCTACAAGGTACAAGCCTGTAGGCCACACACACCCCGTTTTCCGTAGGCATCTGCCCTGGCTTAAACTGAGCTCTGTTGTCCCATCACCTTTTGCACTGCTTTCCGGAGAATGTCCTTGTATTCCTCCTTGGTGATCTCCCTCTTCTGGTAAAAGGGCTTAATTGCGAGCTTTACTTCTTCCACGGCCCTCTCTTGCATGTGAAGTTTCTTCATGTACTGCAAGGATTGTTTTTAAAAAAGAGGGGTTAGCTGAGTTAACAACCAGCAGCACTTCAAATTGAAACATCGTTTACAAGATTAAAAACACAGATGCCAAGACTGTTCACTGAATGGAGAACAGCGATACCTACACTTTTTCTTTCAGAATGGGGGGGCAACACAGAAAAACTGACTAACAGGGAGATTTGGGACAAACGACAAGTGCACTGTCAATTTACAGAACATCTGGCCACAATACATCACGATGGTCAAGAGCTTAGATGCATTGGGGCGGCGGGGGGGGGGGGGAGAGAATCATCTTAACAGGCTTAGGAACAGCTCTTTATCACAACAGCCAGTGAGGGTGAACTTCTGGCAAAGAAACGTAAGGGTTAGTCCAGACCAGGTCACTTCTTAAATTTAATTTTGTTCTTAGAAATGAGACGAGCTTATCTGAAATACAACAGCTTAGCCAGCCATTCTCATCCACCCACCTCTTCGCTTTTAGTTTTATCCGTTGGAGATTTAGGTGCCTTCACTTTTTCTTCGGCATCTCCTGTGGAAGCTGCCTGAATCGGTGGCTCTGAAGCTGTCGCCAGATTGCCAGGCTCAGGAGTTAAACCCTGGCCTGCCACGCAGCTGAGCAGAGGAAGGCTGCCCTGCATTATGAACTGGACCGTGGGCTGGCTGACAGGCGCGTACGGTGGCAGGCTGGAGGGCAGTGGCGCTGCTGTCAACGGCAGGTTCTGGTTGTAAAACATGAAGAAAAACAGAAGTCAGGAAGGGATGCTCCACAACACAACAAAGCTGCTGGGGCTCCAGGGTGTTAAGGGCCACTTTCACTCAGTTCAATCTTGTGTGTTATTCTTCAACAGCTTATTCCCTCAGCAGCCCCAGTCTCCTCTCTTTTGGTGTCAGTTGTAAAAAGCCTACGTTTATGCCGTCTCATAATTGTTCTGGAAAACGCCTCAAGGTCTCCTCACACCTTGTTTCAGTGGTAAAGCTACTGCAAACCAGAAGTCATCAGTTGCACACAAGGTGTGAAAATATTTGAGTCAGAGCGTTACTGACATGTATGGCCTATATGAAATGTACCGCGTGTGGGGAGAGGAAAAGCTGTCCACAATGAAATCAGGGGGGACACAGGCTCACAGATGAAGTGGAATGGCCTTCCCTGATAAACAATTTCTGGAGTGGGAACCAACCTGAGAGGAATCTAGCTCAGGAAACATAGGCTCAGGAATCATATAATTGGTTGGAGGAGGCTCAGTTAACTGCACCTGATTTAATGTTTGGGTCAATTCCTCCGCCTTCCAGACCCCTTCTTTCATTCTCTGCTGCTTACAGAATGGCACTCCTAGATTTCACCAAAGAGAAGAAAAGGCACTTTAGCATAACAATGAATTCAAGCAATCATGGCAAATAAACACATCTTAATTTATCTAAATTTATTCTTGAGAAAGAAAAATACTGTGAGTGGGATCCAGATTTAATAACTCTTTGGAATCAAGGTGGCTTTAACTCCTGGTGATTTTGAGGGGCTTACGCTAAGTGTCACAACTTCTTTAACTGCATTTTTCTTAAATATTGACATTTTTCAAAGGTTTTAAAAATATTTCAATTAGTTGATTTCATAACCTAAAGCACCTTAAAATGCTCCAGATGTTAAACATGTTCAGAGTTGAAAGATTCAAATCTTAAAGGCCAGTTGTATCTCACCGACTTTTAAATGCCTGGACAAGTTCTAAAGAACTCACTGAGCAAATGCTTGCAAGAGTGAGCCTCAGACTCCTTTGTCATAGTCAAGTATGGCTTGAAAGTTCATCCTCCAGCCCTTGATTAAACTTTAGTTACACTTTTTAGAGTCAGCCAAAGTGCAAGCATGTCAGAATTGGGGCTGCATGACTCAGCAAACAAGGAGTCTCTTTGCAGAATCAGGCCCCATTTAGGCTGAGGCAATCAGGGAGTGCAGCTGGTGGGCCTGCTACTGGCATAAAGCTAGCAACTGGCACTCCCTGTTCCTTGCCTCAGCAATGCGAGACCTTGGGCTCCTGAAGCTTCGGCCCTGTTATCTTGATCCTTCCTGAAACTCTGCCATCCTATAAGTCTGCCTATTTGGCATCCCCCTCCCTTTCGGACTGTGTTTGTGTGTGAGACTCTTGACCTTGGACTGGCTGACAACCCTCTCTGTGACTCTTGACCTTGGACTGACTGACCGCACTCTTGGCTTCTGGGAACACCCTGGTCCTGGCCTCCTTGCAGATATCCGAGTTGCCGCCCACACCCTGGCCGTTACAAAATAATTGTTTAGGGGGTCACAACCAATGGCAAACTATAGCATGAAAAAAACACAGCAAGTGGGTATATGAACTCAAGACTCGCTCTCATGACATCAAACCATGATTTACTCAGATCCAGTCATGTATGACGGGAGTTTTCCCTCTAGAACCAAAGAGGTTACCTCATTAGGAAATGCACTCAAGGACAAATAGTCTTCTATTTTCTCCTTCAAACTTTGTGGCAGGCATCTGATCTTCAACTGCTTACCATTTACCAAGATAAATGATACATATCCATCTGAAATTACCGTATATACTTGAGTATAAGTCAATCCGAGTATAAGTTGAGGCCCCTAATTTAACCCCCAAAACTGGGGAAATTTATTGACTCGAGTTTAAGTCTATGGTGGGAAATGCAGCAGGGCCTGGCAGCTCCTCCTTTGGGAGCTGGGGGTGCGGTGCATGATGTTTAAAATGACTTTTAGCCACCGACCCAAGCACTTGACTCAGTGGCTAAAAGTACTGACTCAAATATAAGTCAAGGGTCCCTTTTTTTAGTCCAAAATTAGGGCTGAAAAACTATATACAGTAATCCATTCTACTTTTCGATATGCCCCTCCTTCAAGACTACACCCTTACAGAAGAAAAAGTAATATTTTACACTTACTTGGTGTTTTGTCAGAAGTCGGTGAACCACTTTCTTCCTCCTGAAGATTCCACGTAACCCTTTTCACTGGCGCTTTAGATTTCAAAACAGGACCTTGAGCTGCAGCCTCGAGTTCAGGTTTATTTGCATCGGTTGCGTTCTCCTCCAGCAAAGGACTCGCATGTTTTGTCACAGTTGATGCTCTAATTTCAGAAAAAGTTGGAAAGACTGCTGCCTCAGTGTAAGTTGGTATAAAATCCTCCTTCTTTAGAACAAAAGAGTCTGATAAAAATGGGCACACATCGTCTTCCTTCTTAATTTCCATCTCCTCCAGCTTCACACTGCTTTGGCTATCCTGCCCGGGTGAATCATAGTCCACTGTCAATTCACTCCCAAACAAAGAATCAGCACTGTCAGGTAGCACTCCAGAACTTGCAGACTCTGGCTGGGAAGGAATTTTTTCGTCGGCAGACTTCTCAGAGATTTGCTCCATCAGCAGGTCATCTTCTAGATCTTCTACTTTTTTAACATTACTTTCTGGAGGAGGCTCCTGTACATGCCCTTGGCCTAAAGGAACGTCGACGGTCCCTTGCGCTTTATTTTCTAGCATGTGTGGGTGAGACAGAGCACGAGCGTAAGGACTATCTAGGTTGTCGGCAGAGTATTTCTGGTCCTCCTCTTGCAGAGGTAAAGGTGGCGTCTCTTTTGACTTATGTCTCCTTTCCTTGGAATGTGACCTGGATCGTGGCCGTTTCTCCCTTGATTTAATCCTTTTGGACTCCCGTGCTCTTGATGCAGAAGGTGACCTCGATCGCCTTTTTCGCTTCTCCCGGGACCGAGACCTTGATCTTTTTCTCTCTCGTGACCGTGAGCTCCTCTCCTTCTCCTGTCTCTCATAGCTTTTCTCTGTTCTGTGTTTCTTTTTTTTACTTCTTTCCGCGCTACTTGACCGAGAGTACCGTCGCCCCCTGGTTCTAGAGGCAGAGTGCTTCTTCTTTTTCCTGCTTTCATACAACTCAGGAGAACGGCCCGGACTACACGATCGAGATCGGGTTCTTTTGCGTTCTTTTGGCCAAGAACTTTTTGCTTTTTTGTCTTTAGTTTTATCTTTTGCTTTCTTTTTCTTGGAATGCTCATAACTGTGGGAGTGGTCACTGGATGATTCTCGGCTTCTGGTTTTAACCTGGTGGCTCGTGCTATACTTGCCTTCCACTGAGTGTGAACTAGATCTGGAGCTTCTATCCTTAGAGTATGATCTGGATCGAGATCGTGATCTAGACTGGGTGCTTTTGTACTCTTTCGTACTTGCCTTTTTCCGTTTGAATTTTTTGTGGCTTCTAGAACTGGAATTTGAAGGAGATCTTGAAAAAGAACGCTCTGCCGCCTGCTCGTTTTTAAGCATGTGTTGATGCTTATTTTCCCTCACAGGACTGTCTGGCTCCACTTTCACTCTTAGTTTAACTTCATCAAAATTGATTTTTGGAAGACCCTTATCCTCTTCATTTAACTGATCTGTGTCAGTTACCTGGTTGATGGCAGATGATGTACAAGGTGTAATTGCTAATTCCTCCTCAACCTTTTCTTGCTTGGTACTGAAAACCTGTTCCACCACCCTCTGCTTTACCGTAACCTCTTCATGAGCCTCTGTATTAGTCAACTGTGCATCAGAGGATTCATCCCCTGGTCCAAAAATGTTCTCCAAGGGGTATGATGTAATGCGGCGCACAGTTTGAAATGTCTGAACTTTAGGACTTGCTATAGATATTGTTCTGGTGATGTTAGTGAGGGGCAACCTTTCAGGACTGCTATTTGGTGAACTTGAGTCAGAGCCGGTCGGATCAAAGGGATCATAAATTTCACTTTTTATTGGTTTGGTCTTCTTCAGGGAAAACAGAGGTGAAGGGTTCTCTTTCTGTTGCACTTTATTGTCAACGGGTCGGAAAGTATTGCAAAATCCAGGATTAGACAGTCTGCCGGAATGCCCAACATTTCCAGGGATGTTGATTTTAAAGCTCTCAAAGGATGAGCTCGCAACTTTCCCCCTTGTTGAAGAAGGAATAGAAGTGCTGTGGGCAACTGAGTGTCCAGAGGTGCCTCCAGCTGCTGTCTGTGCTTGGCGCTGAGCAGAATTTGGCTTGCTACCCTCTGTCTTAACCCCTCTGAATGGCTGGTTTGTGCTCCCTTTGCCAGTCAGCTGTGTTATACACGAGCTGGGGATGTCACCACTTCGGTCGTTAGTGGGCTGTGATCCAAGATGTCCGCCTGTGGGTTCTTTTTTAATCTTTGGTATCCTGGGGAGTTCAGATATTTCAAGCCTTTTGGGAGAAGGTTTTGGAGGCTGCCTGGGGGTTACAGCTTTTGAGTCTGAGCTAGAGCTATTCTGCATGAATTTAGAAGACACAGGCAGAGGGACTGAAGCTAGCTTAGGTCCCCCATTAAATCTGGATACCTCACCCGGTTTGGAGCCGCATCTATTCAGATTTGTGAGATTCTGAGTCTGAACTGATCTTGGAGTCATTGAGTATTCAAATCGAATGGGTGCTCTTCCAGATGTAGCTGGTGCCAAATTCAAGGGTTTGCTTGCTACACTCAGCGATGATGGAAATGAGGAGTTGGTATCTGAGATGGCGAGTCTTGAGTTTGAAGATTCAGTGCCAGTGCTACTAACTGGAGTCCCCAAGGACGATGTTCCTGGTTGAGTACCGTCCTCCAAGCCTTCTTCTTGCCTTGAACTGTCATGCCGCACTGGGACTTCAAGATTAAAGAGGAAAATGAAGTTTTTCAGTCACTTATTCACACTAATCCACCATTCTACTAAGCACGTTCTTTGAAAACTACTGTATATGACAAAAATGAATGAGTCTTAAAGTGCCACCCATCCAAGGCTTCCCATCAGAGGGCATAACAGCTATAACAGATAAATGTATAACTGTTTGCCTAAATGCTGCCCGAATCAAAAGATTCATGAGCGTGAACGACATCATTCTCTCACAGAACCAGGATCTGCTTGGCCAAGCATCACATTAGCAATTAAAGACTAAAGAACCCCAAATCCTTACCTCCTTTCTTTGCTGTTAAGGATCCATCTCTATTGATGACAACATCAGAACCACTCATCATAAGGAGGCTCTGTCCAGTCAGGATGCTTCCCAATAGGTCAGGAACAGGTGCTGGCTCAGCCTCTGGCTCAGGTGACAAGGCAGGCATACTCCTCCTACAAATGACACAATGCAGGGCATCTTTATTTGACACTACATACAACCCCAGCTATATCAAGATGAACAAAGAATCTTTCCCTTGTGTAATATATAAGCTGCCGGCCTCTCCAGGAACACAGAGCACCTACAAAGTTAAGGCAGGCGTTGAATGAATGCGTACACAAGCTTATTGCTAGCTCTGTTTGCAGGAATGGCCTATGTTGTGCTGACAGCTGGAGAATAAATCCAACACCAGAGGAGTTGTATAAGTGCCTTGTATAAAAGTGCTTCCCATTCCTTTCCTCCCCACAGTAACCCTCGTATTGAAGTCTACTTTGAGAGTGTTTCCTATTTGCCAGTCCAAATTTAGGCTGCAGGGTGCAAGGAATTCATCCCACTGAATCCGAGTACTGCTATCAGTGAGATGCAACCCCTGACTGTTGTTGCCAGTTTAATTCACTACTGAGCCTTGCAGGGCTGTCTAACAAGGCATATATTCATTTAAATTGCACAATATGTACGCGACAAATGCTCTAGGGAGGTTCAGAAGCCAAAGGAAGCTTGATTGACAAATACTTGAGCATTTGGGAGGGGCATAATTTATTGCTAATGACAATCTCAACAAGCTTGATTTGCAAAAATTGAACAGCCTCGGCAAAGATGTTTAAACACTTTTAAAGTACATTTATTTTTCTAACAACACGTTGGCTCTGTAAACTAACTGTTCTCCCTAAAGAATTTCCCTTCAGCTTTTGTTTTTTTAAATCAAAGGAAGTTGCCGTAAAGAAGGCTAAAAAAAAAATCTATTAGATTTTAACATAACAAAACTGTATGCTGCACATCAAAATAGGACAAAACAACACTTCTGCATCAGATACAGCCTGCAGCATCCCGGAGATACTGTATGCCCAGTACTATATGTTCACTGGCTATAGCCACTATAAACCAAGACCTGGCTGGCCATCAGCCACTTTCAGGTTTTTGTTGTTGCTATTGTTTGTGTGGTCAAGTAGCTTCTCTCTAATGACAGCCTTGGATACTGACTGTCAAGGGGTTCTTGTCATTTAAAGATTTGATCAGTCTCAGCAAACTCAAGGCACTTATGCTCTTTTACTACCTCGGGGTTGATGTAATCTAATACATTCCTTGGGGAGCTGTTTTTAAAGAGAACTGAAAAATCAATGCAGAATTGCTAGGTTGCTGGGAGAGTTCCTGAACAGCCAGATTACCATACAGGTGAAACTCAAAACATTAGAATATCATACAAAAGTTCATTTATTTCAGTAATGCAACTTTAAAGGTGAAACTAAGATATGACATAGATCCATTACATGCAAAGCGAGATAGTTCAAGCCTTACTTTGGTATAATTGTGATGATTCTGCCTTACAGCTTATGAAAACCCCAAATTCACCATCTCAGAAAATTAGAATAGTGTGAAAAGGTTCAATATTCTAGGCTCAAAGTGTTCCACCCAAATCAGCTAATGAATCCATTACATCTGCAAAGGGTTTCTGAGCCTTAGTTTAAAACTTTAAATGATCTCTCAGGCTGGTTCAGTAGGAATCACAATCATGGGAAAGACTGCTGACTTGACAGTTGTGCAGAAAGCCATCATTGTCACCCTCCATAAGGAGGGAAAGCCCCAAAAGGTACAGACTGCAAAAGAAGTGGGATGTTCCCAAAGTGCTGTATCAAAGCACATCAGTAGAAAGTTATGTGGAAGGGGAAAGTGTGGAAGAAAAAGGTGCACAAGCAGCATGGATGACCGCAGCCTGGAGAGGATTGTCAGGAAAAGGCCATTCAAAAGTGTTGGGGACTTTCTCAATTAGTGGACAGAGGCTGGAGTTAGTGCATCAAGAGCCACCACACAGAGACGGATCCTGGACATGGGCTTCAAATGTTGTATTCCTCTTGTTAAGCTGCTCCTGAACAACAAACAATGTCAGAAGCGTCTTACCTGGGCTAAAGAAAAAAAGAACTGGTGTGTTCCTCGGTGGTCCAAAGTCTTATTTTCTGGTGAGAGCAACTTTTGCATCTCATTTGGAAACCAAGGACCTAGAGTCTGGAAAGGCACACAATGCACAATGCTTGAAGTCCAGGGTGAAGTTTCCACAGTCTGGGTTGATTTGAGGAACCATGTCATCTAAAGGTGTTGGTCAACTGTGTTTCATTAAGTCCAAGATCAACAGAGCTGTCCACCAAGTGATTTTGGAGCACTTCATGCTTCCTTCCGCAGATTAGCTTTATGGGGATGCTGACTTCATTTTCCAGCAGGACTTGGCACCTGCCCACACTACCAAAAGTACCAAAACTTGGTTCAATGACCATGGGATTACTGTGCTTGATTGGCCAGCAAATTTGCCTGACCAGAACCCCATAGAGAATCTATGGGGCATTACCAAGAGAAAGATGAGGGACATGAGACTGAACAAAGCAGTGGAGCTAAAGGCTGCTATTGAAGCATCCTGGTCTTCCATAACACCTCAGCAGTGCCACAGGCTGATAGCATCCATGCCACTGCCATTGAGGCAGTAATTGTGCAAAAGGGGCTCAAACCAAGTACTGAGTACATATGCAAGCTTATACTTCTCAGAGGTCTAATATTCTTCTATTTCCAATCCATGTGTTATTGATGTCATATAATATTCTAATTTTCTGAGATTGTGAATTTGGGATTTTCATAAGCTGTAAGTCATAAGCACCACTATTATAACAAATTAAGGCTTAAACTATCTCACTTTGCATGTAATGATTCTATCTCATATCTTAGTTTCACCTTTAAAGTTGCATTACTGACCTTTTGCATGATATTCTAATGTTTTGGGTTTCACCTGTAGATAACTCCTGTCTTATATCATCTAACCTAAAGCACCTGGAATTTCAAAAACCTCTTCCGCCATTGCCTGAATATTACAAATGTCACAAGAGGCCCTCCTTTCTCTCCTCTGCCCGTTCCGACACCAACTGCCTTTCAATAAGCAACAACACATTTCTCAAAAAACCCTGCATCAGGCCTCTATTCTAACTGATTTGTTGACTGGCTTCCTTATGGAGTTATTTTATGACTAGGTTTTTAATTGAAGGAATCCATCATGATAACAGACTGGAGAATAACTCTGCTGGTGCGAGTGGACAGACGGGGGTGCACAGGAGGGCTGAATACTCCTTTCCCTGCATCCTCTAATGCCTCTCTCTCATGTGCCACTAGCCTTCCTAACCTTTGGAACAGTCTTTCAGGATAACTTGGCATCAACTACCCTCTTCCATGTGTAGCCAAGAAAAAAAAGCTCAGCCTGATCAGAAACCTCCTGCTGCCAGAAGGAATCATTCAATTTAAAAGCGTTGTTGCTCCTGGACCATATCAATATTTCATATTCCCTGAAGTGTTCCTACCTTAAATATTTGTCAGAAAGGTGACACAGAAATAATTAAACAAAAATATACTAGTTAATTAGAAACTCAGACTGGAGAGGCAATGACTTTATATCAGTGACCAAAATATATTTTCACTACACACCATTTTACATCAAGGTTGTCCTATAAACTTCCCAAACTATGCATAACAACTGAAATTGAGGTAACGTTTCTTATTTTTGAGTTTCCATTGTGGCAATCCCATCAGGAGCCATTCGCTGCTTTTGCCTTACCTGTAAGGACTCACCTGCAACTTGCCTTCTCTGGAGGTGAACATTTGGCTGCATTCCTGCTCTTTGGTAGATTCTCCCCTAATTTTCAATGAGCTTTGGCCCTCTTTGGCTCTAGAGGGAACATCTCAGTGTACTCAGCTTACACTTTGGCTCCTAATAAAAAGGAAGCAGAAAGCTCCCTAAAACTTTAAGCATTTGTTCTAGAATTTCACAGGCATGGACTCGCATGAGATCAAGTTTACTTTTTGTCACATCTTAAGGAGACGAGCAGGAATCCAGCCAAACGACCCTGTTCAAATACTAGACAAGGAAACTCTGTCTTCTCAAAGGAAATCTAGGATCTACAGGCCTGGGCCAACCTGCCGAACCTATCTTCCTCACACAACTTCTGTGAGGATAAAAATGGGACTGGGGCTGTTACAAGAATAAAATGGGGTTTGGGGCGGGAGGAAGACCTTAATTTCCTTGAAGGAAAGGCAGACTGAAAATGTAACAACTTGGAACTCAAATGAATACAGAACAAGTAAATAAAATGGCTGCATATAATGCTCATAAGAAAACCCAGAGAACTTGTACAATGGGGTGCACTGCTACAAATTTGAAAGGAAGAACAACCAAATACATGTCTGTTAATTCCTGAAATGTATCAGCCAGGTACTCCTTCTCATGTAGGTACAGAACCCTGGCCAACTCCATGTATGTGAATAAGACAGATGTAAAGCACAAACAGTTACTTCCCTGTTTCATTTGCTTCTGATCTTCCATAAACAATGGGTTGGTATCTAAGCCACATGGTGAAAGGGAGCACACACATCACTGGAGTAACGCACTTCACTTAACACTATAAGGGATTTCTGAACACCACCCCACATGCCCTCGCCATTTTACTGACAGGCTGCTTAGGGACATTAGGCAAGTGGGAGAACAAAGGTCTAAACTGAATTTTTTTCACTCAAGCAGGAGAAGTATGAGGAAGCCACTCATCCCTTGCCTCATTTTTTTCCAATCTCTCTTCAGACCCGTCCTTTCTGCAAAACCTTTGGCACAGAGTCCATCTCCTACTGTAAGGTACATCTAAGCCTCTCGGGCAAGGCCTTTGGCTTAGAAAGGACGGCCATACTTTTCTATATACAGTGGTACCTTGGATAACGACGGTAATTTGTTCTCCGAGGTTAGTTGTTATCCGAAACACGTCGTTATCCGAAACGCAGTTTCCCATAGGAATGAATGGGAAAAGGCACAGACACCTGGTTTTTTGCTCAAAACTCTTTAAAAAGTCCACTTTAAAGGTACCTGGGATAACTTTTTTACTGATGCATGCTGGAAATTCATTACCTGAGGCAGTCCATAGGGAAAATTCGTTATCCGAGGCAGCCCATAGGAAGATTCGTTATCCAAGGCAGCCCATAGAGAAAATTCCTTCTCCAAGGCAGACCTATACCTAGGAATTGCGATTCGTTATCCGAGGCAGCCAATAGGGAAAATTCGTTATCAGAAGCAGCCCTATACCCGGAAATTTGCAGTTGTTATCCGAATTATTCGTTATCCGGGGCAGTTGTTATCCGAGGTACCACTGTATATATAAAGATTACTGAAATGTTTGCAGTCCCACCACTTTAGCTCCTTCTTTCAATGTTTCTGAGCACAAAGTAATGTAAGCCCTATCCTCTCCCTCTTGGTCAAGCGTCAGATCCATGGATGGCACTATTCATTTCGAATGCTTTTATAATAAAATAATGTGATTTTCTAGGTGACAAAGCCAGAGGTGGACCCCTACGCTCAAAGCTCCATGGAATTCAAATGACAAGCAGAAGTATTTTGTGTTCATCAGCCGCATGGTGTCAGTGGCTTCTCCCCTTTCTCGTCTTCCTCTGCCTCCCCTTCTCTCCCAGATGGCCAGGCCCTGCTCCAACCGCAACAGAACCCCCACCGGCCCCAGTATTCTATCGTAGGCTCCTGTTAAGGGGACAGTGGCTTAAAATGGCCTTCCTATTCCTTGCTGACTGAGGCCTGATGCATATTCCACACTGGGGATTTATAAAACAAAAAGACGCAACACAGAGTTCTGTACACTCTGCACGTAGCTGGTCATAACATTAACATGTCACATATACGTCACTCTGATCTTCCAGGATTCATGAAATCTGAGCTGGGGAACCTTTGGCCTCGCAGACACAACCTCCCTTACTCTTGGCCACTTTACCTAGGAATTCTGGCAGCTGAAGGCCATGGGTTTTTTTCACCCATGATTTACACGCCCTGCTGAATACTTGGAAATAGGTTGTATACAATATCTCACAGAACTGAATACACCTTTACGGAGATTGCAGAAAGGGCTAAGGTTTCTCCATGCAAAGAAGGAGAGGAGGCGATCAGCAACTAAAAGGAAACTTGTCAAGACCGTCTCTGGCTTCTCTAAGCTGCCACTGGAGATAAGAAAGCATCAGCTGGCTAGTCTTACCCAGGAAGCCCCACAGCAATGGGTCGTGCAACGGGGCGATGCGATCTCAGTGCGGACTGAGAAAGCCCTCTTCTTTTTGTGCTCACAGGGGAATCCACAATGGGCAGCTCATCATTACTAAAGAGAGAGAAATTTGGAAGGTTACTCTCAATATCCATTTTAGAATGACAGATAAAAAACTCAGCTCATGGAAATATTTAAAAAGGAATAATGCACTGAGCCTTTAACACAGGAGAAGGCATATATGTAAAGAAGCACACACAACAAGTGCATAGAAGGACTAACTTCAATGCAAGCAACTTCACAACGTAACTCAGTTTCAATCCTGTTTCCTCCTTTTCCTGTTGTTCACCAATTTATACTGCCCAACTGGTTGACGTGACTACAGCTTGAATACAGTGTCAGGTGACAGAGTATGAGAGCACCTCCACAAAAGTGCCTAAGGGAAGACAAGTGCCAACGCAGAGCACTCGGGGAAGGAGTACGTGCTAAAGCCACAACATCATCAGACGTCTTAACCTCTGCGTCAAAGCACAAAACCTAGCCAAAAAGAGCTGTGTACAGCTGTTCAGTTTAAAGAGCTGGTAAGTGGTGACCTTTCTTCGAAGTAGGGTTGGGCAATTTCCAGAGGTTGGAGGAGCACTGGCACATCACACAACAGGGCCAAGTCATCTGCTATGGTGAAAAACCATGTGTTTTCTTCTACCATCACTAAAGCAGATCTGGTGCAGCAACAGGGTAGGTGGCCCTCTACTGCCAATCTCTGCTGTAAAGCAAGAATGTGTTTGTAAGTCAAAACTCTAGGGCCTTAGGGTAAGTAACTAACTTAGAACTATACATTCAATTGTGCAATCAAAACCATGCACAGAATGGTGCTTGGCCATCTGACTACAACTACTCTGGTCATCCGTAATATTACATTACTTGACATCCTGCTCGTGTTTTTGGATTGAATCTCGTTATTCTCTTCTGTCATCTCCTTACCTGTTATAAGGATCCAATTCAAAAGGGTCTCCAAAGACAGAGAGGGAGGCTGCTCCAATATCGGCTCTCATGAAGCCAAGTGAGGGTTCAGCTGGTTTGTATACAGAAGGGATTGAAGCACCACGGACAGGCTTGCCAAGATGAAGGGTTTTTGCAATTCGGGAACGAGCAGTCACTTCAGTTTTCACCTGATCAGAAAAGAGAGGATCAAATTAAAAATTAAGGAACTGTGATTAGAGATGGGCACGAAATGGAAATATAGCATTTTGTTTCGTTACTTTGGTAGTTTTGTTTCATTTTGTTTGTAACGAATTTTTAAAGCAGTTTTGTTACGAAATTAAACAAAATGCTATATTCCCCTGGGTCCTAGAGGCACCAAAATGCCAGGGTAGCTTCCTCAAGAGATTCTAGGTAAGCTCCCGAAATTTGGAGAGGTTTGGGGGTCAGGGACCTGAGTTATTAAGTTGCAAAGGGGGTGCCCCTAGGAAAAAATCTTTTAAATTGAATCCGGAATCCCCCCACGGGCGAGCAATTAGCGCTTCTGAATCCAGATTCAATCAATTGGAAAGGGTTTTTTTCTAGGGGCACCCCATTTGGAGCTTCATAACTCAGCCCTCTGACCTCCAAACCTCTCCAAATTTCTGGAGCTTACCTAGAATCACTTGAGGAAGCTACCCTGCCATTTCCATGCCGAAATATGGCTGCGATCCATATTTTCAAGTACATGTTTTGTTATGTTTATGTACTTGAAAATTCTCGCAGCCATGGGTCGGCACCAAAACCACTGGAGAGCTTCCTCAAGCTCTTCCCTGTACGGCCCTGAAATTTGGAAAGTAGAGATGGGCACGACACGCCAAAATGGCATTCGTTTCCATTCTTCGGTCCCTGGGCCCCCGCTTCGGTTCTTTACCATTTTGGGGGCCCCTGGGGGCCACTTCATTTTCTGTTTTTTTATTTTCGGGGGAAGCGGGCCGCCCACTGGCTTCTCTCCTCAGCGCTGGGACGTCGTCCCCGCCCACCAGTCAGGCCAGCAGCGGCGGGGAGGAAACGGAAGTCCCAGCGGCGAAAGTTCAAGCCAATGCGCCCTCCACATTCCCGGCGCCTTAAGGGGACCTTCCCCACGCCGGATGACAGAGCCGCCGGGGCAGAGAGGCGAAGGGGAGACTCGGCTGCCCTATGCACTGTCAAGACCAGCACGGGGAAGATCGCTTTGGGACCCCCATTCAGTCCCTCTGCATGTAGAGCAGCTGAACGGGGGTCCCGCCTTCCCCGTGCTGGTCATGACAGGCGTGCTGCATGACCCGCACGGGGAAAATCCCTTTGGGGCCCCCGGGCCACTGGAGCCGGTGGCAAGCCTGTCAGGAGAACGATCCCACAGGAGCGCTCTGCTGGCTGGCTTGACGGCGCCGACGGTGCCCAGAAGGGCTGGGGGGGATTTAAAACGCCCGCTCTTCCCCCACCCCATCAGGTGGGAGGAGAGAGCGGGCTTTTTAAATCTTCTCCCCTCCCGAAGCTAGCACCGAGCAGCTACTGGGCGCTGGCTCCGGGAGGGGGGAAGTGGGGAGAAAGGGGGACTCGGAGGGATCTTCCCCGCGCGAGCCATGGCAGCGCCGGGTGCTGCCATGATGACACGGGCAGGGAAGATACCTTTCAGACCCCTTTTCTCCCCAATGCGTGCACGCAGAGGGGCGAAGAAGGGACTCGCAGGGATCCCCCCCCCGTGAGCCACGGCAGCGCCGGGCGCTGCCATGACAACCCAGGCAGTGAAGATCCTTTTCAGACCCCCTTTCTCCCCTCTGCGTGCACGCAGAGGGGAGAAGGGGGGACTCGGCTTCCCCAAGAGGCTGAGGCAATCTCTTCCGCCCCGGGTGACAGCTGCCCGGCTGCCACCCGGGGTGGTGGAGATCGAGCCCAGTCTTGCCTCCGCGCGTGGAAGCGAGACCAGGGCCGATCCTATCTCCTCCGCCCGGGGTGACAGCTGTGGTGGCTGTCTTGCACCCGCAGCAGAGATCGCTGGAGAGGGAGCCCCGGTCCCGCCTCTGCTTGCGAGACAAGAACGGGGCTCTCTCTGACAGTCCTCCCCGCCGGCAATGACAGCTGGGCTGTCCAGGAAGTGAAGCCAAACTTCTGGGGTAGGCTTTTTTTTCTCTTCGTGGTCGCTGTCTTGCCGCCATCCTGCCATTTCTGAAGGACTTCTGGGCCGGGACAGCACGAGGTAGGTCATCACGCGGCCATTAACGGAAACGAACAGAACGAAGAAAATTTTCTTGGTTCTGTTCGGTTCGAGCCTGGCCTGTCCAAATTGTCGTTAGTCGTTCTGTGCCCATCTCTATTGGAAAGTTTTGGGGGGTCAGGGGGCTGAGTTATAAGCTCCAAAGAGGTTCCTGGTAGTTAACTGAAAGAGTGAGTTATTAACCTTTAAATTGCTGGCATGCACTCTACACACACTTTAATTGTGTGTTTCATTTTTCATTTCGTGCCCATCTCTGTGATGTTTCCCATGGGACTTCCTCAAAGCTACATGCCCCAGCAACCAGACTTATAGCCCCGGTTATCTTCCAGCGACCAATCACAAAACAAAACAGGGTTAAATGCAAGATACAGAGGGGAGAAAAGGCACATGCTGTGAGAGACAGACATTCTTCATAATCTGGAGAAGCACTGCTTGTAAATATGGGTCAAGTGGGCAGTTTCATCTGGCTCTGGGTTAGTATATGCTAGTAAGAGAGTTTCCACCAAAAACCTTTGCAGCAAAAAAAAATTAATATATGATGTAAATCTGGCAATTCGTTCTCAATCCCCTAATAACATTCCTAATTTTTCTGTGCCATAGGAAAAGTATTAGATGACTGGAAAATAATCTTGGAACATACTTTTACTTTTTTCACCCGTCGTCGTTTTCGCCGCTTGCGTCTCTTCACCCCTGTTCCAGCACTCTTTTTTCCAGCAGAGCTTTTTGTATGAGTTCTTTTGCCTGACGTTTTCTTTCTCCTCACTGAATTAGACAAAATACAAGCAATCACAAACACAGACTTGTCATCAACACATATCTGGAATCTGCATACATAAATTATTTTCAGAAGGGAAACCAATGTATTAGATTTCATATGCCCAAGTTTAAATGCAAACACACATGCCCTCCCAAAGAGAATAAACAGGAACTGTTCAATAGCGGTTCACCCTCTGATGGAACTTTATAGGTTCACCAGTTTCAGGTGGATTTTGGCAGGCCATGGGACACTGAAATGTGCCATCTGATTATTTATTCATTGTGGCAGAGGAATTTTTAAATGCCTTGATCGCTGACATTTAATCTAAGTCATAGGTCATCCCAGCAAGCCACATTCATCATAGTTATTACATTGCATTAGGCAGGGAAGACCTGCCAAAAAGATCAGTGTGGCACCAGGCTCCCAACTCCACGAGTTCTTGCATAAATAAAGCAGAGAGAAAAGAACGTCCTTAGAAATGTAAATAATAAATTTTGAAAGTCCACTTTAAAATAAAAATGTTGAACAGTATGCAATGAATTTGGAGGAAGAGCAACAAATTACATTTAATAGGGCTTAAGATGCAAAAACAGAATATGATTAGAATATATTGAGATTAATGATGTATTCAGGTGCTACCCCTTTCCTAAGACCCTTGTTCCCTTTCCCACTTATCCCATCCCTTTCCCTCACTATAAAACAAAAACAAAACAATATAAAACAATATAAAATGTAACTAATAAAAAGTGCTATCGCTACCTCCTTTGCGTTTCCTCTTAGTGGTGACCCGAGGGGTCAATGGCCTCTGGTACACTGCCGTACTTAGCCCTGCTGCAACTGCCTCAATTGTTTCATCAAGAAGAGAAGACATGAGGTACCTTGGAACATGCTAAAATAAAAAGTAGAACATTCACAATCTTTGGGGTAGGCTGACTTCTTCAAAACAGTTTCAGAGTGCATTAAACCCAGAAAGAGAGCAGTCAATCTTCTATTTTCCTTCAAAAATAAACCTGCTCCCATCTTTCCTTTTCATGAGTAGCAACTTCCTTCTCTCTCAGTCAACCCCCATCCCGTGCAGAGAAGTGACTCTCTTGGTCTCAAAAAGACACACACACCCCAACACTTCAAGCACATCTTATAGGCAGAAAATATGGCAAAACTGCTCAAGCACATTCAAAGATCTATTTTAAAGTGTAAAAAACCACGGAGCACTGAGGGGCTTGGGGAGGGCATGCAAGCCCTGGACTTCTAGAAATTGCCCATCTCAAATTAGTTAGCGAAAAACAGTTTCAGTCTGGCCGCACGATACCTGTATTCGCTGCGCAGTTGTGATGCGATTTCTGTTCACTGTTGCCCGCACACGCTCACTCTGACGTGTTCTGGCGATAGCTCGTGTTCGGACATTGGGACGCAGTCGGCTAGTGGTCGGAATCACATCAGCCATGAGGGAAGCAACCTCCTCTTCGCCGACGTGATCTGTTTCTTAAAACAAGGCAGGTAAGTCAGTTATCTCTTGCTTTTCAGGAAGCACCCGAAAACCTCTCCAAAAAGCTCACTTCAGTCTTCCCTGAAATCCCCACAACCAAAAGCAAAGCAAAGTGTTCTGTTTATATACCGCCCCATCCCACTTCAAGTTGTCTCTGGGCGATGTACAGATTTAATTACAGTATGCAGGCTACATATTGCCCCCCCCCCCAGCAAGCTGGGTACTCATTTTACCGACCTCAGAAGGATGGAAGACCGAGTAAACCCTGAGCCTGCTACCTGGGATTGAACCCCAGGTCGTGAGCACAGTTTTAGCTGCAGTACAGGCATTTAACCACTGCACCAGGAGGCTCCTGTGAAATGCCACAGAATCAATAAAACTTCCCACAAACTAAAAGTGCTTCCAGTGCCTATCAGGACTGCATGGAATTTCCTCACCACAACAATAAAAATCCCTCTCGTTTAGAATTCTCAGTGAAAACCCCAGCATGTCCTCTTTGAAAGAAACAGTCTGGTTCAAAAAATACTTAAGGTCAGGATGGTTACTACCCACTAATAAGGTCATTACAGTGAATTCCACATCCCACTGGTTTGTACAAAGGGGACCAGCATGCTATCTGAAGTTGAATAAAGACAAATCCAGTGTTTCTGGTGTTACTATTTTTCCTCATCTTAGTAATCTCATCTTCCTTACTTGAGGTGAAAAAAGCTATAATCACAATTAAAAAAATGTTCTTCAAAACTCCAAACTATGGGCAAGTCTTCCTTTTTGAAAAAGAGGTTTCCTATAAATCAGAGCTAACCTATGGGATATTTTATGAAGAAGATACTTACCAGCATCAACAGGCCTAGCATTTGCCGGAGCACATGGTGGACAGAACCATTCATCCACGGGTACTTCCCTCAGAGGTGGATTAAGGCATTCCATGTGGTAGCTTTAAAAAAGCACACACAATACAAGTCTTTTTAAAAGATCAGCATAGAAGAGAAGGTTATACTCCTTGCCTGAGATGCAAAGCCATCCTTCAATATGCAGGTGTTTGTACAATTACTGTATTGCCAAAGCATAGGATGAAGTCAAGTATGGATATCTATTTCTTTAAACTAATTTTAACCTCCTTCACAACCAAAAAGACATCTAGCAGCAGCTTTCAAATAGTCAACGAGAGGCAAACCCCATCCTGAGGCTTGCAATCTAAAAAGGCACAATTCAAAAGGGAAGAAAACAGGAAAAAAGAAAACTAGCAATTTTTCCAAGTATTTTGGCTTGAATTTCAATTGCCAAGGAATTACTTTTTTAAAAAATTGTATTAAATAAAATGCCTTTTTAAAAAGCAGATAAATCTTTTGGAGATCAGGACAGTCTTGTTACATTGATATTTGCCTTTCTTCCAACAAGCTCAAAATGGGGCACGAGCCAATCCTCAAATGAAATGCATGGGCCTTCTGCACTAACCCCCTCCCCCTTCGCTGGCAAGGCAGGGGGCCATTGGCCTCGATGACCCAAATTGAGGAGAGGTGTGAATGTGTGTACGTGAACCATGACATGTCTCTGGAAGGCCTGGGGCAATAAAAACACCTCCCTCCCTTCAATTCAGATGCGGCCTACAACATCCAAGCTCTGAGCCTCAACTAAGAAAACTGCCTGGCTTTTTTTCCATCTTGCCAAGGACTTTAAATCTAAGAAATAACTCCTGGCAAATCCATCTTTTGCCATGTTATAATAACCTACTGGTGTTGCTCTGAGGAAGAGGGTTTCGCCCTTGAAATATTAGCAGTTTTTGTTATTTTTCTAGTAGCCTAAAAGTATCACCTGTTCCACTTTTGTATTTGTTTTTTGTGATGGCTACGCAGCTCCTCAACTTGTTTTGCTTCAATCTGAAAAGGTGGCATATCTAGAAATAATAATCCAGAAGGGAGCCAAGGGAAAGAAATCAGTTCTAAATATTAAGTCGCTGAAATAACCGTGTTATCTGTTTTTGCCATGCAAATCATACAACCATATCAGAAGTAGCATAAAGCCCCTGGTCTGGGTTCTGTTCTACAAAATTACCAGCAGCATAAAAGACCAAAGAGGAGCTAGGATTTAGAGCATAAGCATTTGGCGAAGGTACACACTATGGAGGACTTCTCATGGCAAATGTTTCTTACCCTGCATCACAGCCATCACACAACAACAGGCGATCTTCTCGGTCACTTCGGCCACAAACTTCACAAAAGGTTGGATCATCTTCCGCATCCTCTTCTTGAGGCTTTGTGTTCTGAACTGGAATCTGGTCAAAGATGCACCCTCTTAGAAAAAAGTTCTGCATGGTCATGTTAAGATCAACAAACTGAAACAACCACCTGTTTACTCCACTTCAGCTAAACATGAGATTTTTGTTGATGCTTCCTCTTTTTATTAACTAGAAAAGAAACTCGCTAAAGTGAGCCGAAGAAGAAGAAATAAACAATTCAAAAAGATTCAAGCTATAACATGTTTGGCCACCTCCGAATCACTGAAATCCTAATACAGTAACATTTACTACTATAATACAAATCCCACTGTACTCAATGGCAATTACTCCTCAGAGTACCTACTAGCATAACCACCTCAGATGTTCATCAGGACACCATCAAACACAGAAAAAGACTTTGAATGTCAACTGATGAAGGCTAGCAGGCTGAAACTGAACCCAGACAACACAGAAATCCTCTTTTTTATTTAGCCGTTTCCCTAAATTGGATGGAATTACTCTTCTTCTTAGATTTTTTTCTTAAAATTTTATTTAATATTAAAATTGTATTAACAATCCATAAAAAGCAACATAAGTGATCACTTTCCATCACCTTCATATTCTATTTCTTGTTGGCTCTGTCAATACAATTTCATATTTATTCCACAACTCATTGTACAATTTTCTCAATTTGTTATAAACTTACTAAACAGCTGACCAATATGATGGATTATTCAGCATATTATTCATAGAATTTTGTTCTATATCTGAGACCAGCAGAGGGTGCCAAATTTTAGTAAAATTATCCATCTTTATTTTTCCTTTTAATATTCTTGCCCTGATAGTCAATTTCTCCATCAATGCAATTTCCCATGTAGTTCCTAAATATCTTTGAAAAGAGAGCCCCTTAATATCTTTCCAAAAAAGTGTTATTTCTAATCTTGCTGCTCCTGTGAGAATCTCCACTAGCTCTTTATTTTTTAGATTTTCATTTCCATCTGTACATAAAAAGAATAAGAGATTTCCATTAATAATTATTTTATGATGTGTTGACTTTTCTATCCATTTTATTACCTCTTTCCAGAATACTTCCACTTTGGAGCAAGAAATCCATATGCATTCGAGCAATCCTTTTGCTCCACACTTCCTCCAACACATGTCTAATATATCTTTATTTATTTTATTACATTTTGTGGGGCAGAGATGCAATCTATGTATTTTTAATGTTATTTCTTTAAATTTTGCCAATACTGATTTATATACTTGGATATTCCAAATTACTGTCCAAACCTTTTCTGATATTGTCTTATTTAAATTTGTTTCCCATACTATTTTTATTCCCATTTGACTGGCATACTCTTTTTATAGTATCTGTATATACTGCATAGTCCTTTTTTTCTTTTAGCAGCCTCTCCTATACAATAATTTTCTACTTCTGTCAGTGCTCTAATTGGTCATAAAATTGCATATACTGGTAAGGTCTTTACAAAAGTTCTTATTTGAATCAACTGAAACCAGTTACTTTTTATTTGAGTGCTCTTTTCTTCTAAATGCTTAACTGTAATTGGTTTCCCTTTTATAAATAAATCTCTAATTCTGTAAATTCCTATTTGCTTCCACTCTCTAAAATGTGTATATTTTTCTTGGGATTTGAATTTAGGATGTCCCAAAGCAGGACAAAATGGTGATATAGGAGCTGCTAGAATTTTCATATTTTTTGCCATATTCATATTATTTCTTTAATGAAAGGATTCTGCATATGCTCTTTGTTCTTTGATATTTTTGAATTACATGTCCTCCATCTATACCAGTGATGGCGAACCTATGGCACGGGTGCCAAAGGTGGCACTCGGAGCCCTTTCTGTGGGCACCCGACATCGCCCCTTCATAGCCACCTGTATACAGGTTAAATTACTGTATTGGCACTTTGCAAAAAAATTAGTGGGTTTTGAATTGAGGTTTGGGCACTCGGTCCCTAAAAGGTTCGCCATCACTGATCTATAACTTCCATTTGAATCCAATCAGGGTTATTATTCATTAGGATAAGCTTTATCTTTTGAGAGATTTGAAAGGCTTCATAATATTTAATCAAATATGGTATTGCTAATCTCCCTTCTGTGCCAGATCTATATTTTACACTATTAATAAATCTTAATTTTCCCTTTTCCTGAAATAATTTTTTCTAACTTCTTTTGCCATAATTTTCTCTTTTCTCTTTCTGGATGTAGTGGTATATTTTGAAACAGAAATAGGTACTTTGGCAGAATGTAAGCTTTGGTCTGTGCTATTCTTCTTAAGAGATGAGTCCATAACTTGGGAGGACGCCTAGATCCAGTTCTTTCATTGGAACAACAAATATTAACTGTGTCTAGGTTGGTCTTCAACTTAGGCTGATTGCCCAGCTATGCCCCTAGGTAGACAAGGGTTCCGTGACAACATGGGTATAGGCATTGGTGGTCCCAAAGATTTACTGTAGCTCTCTCTATCTACTTGGGGCTGTCCTTGAAGCTGATTTGGAAACTTCAATAAGTGTGGAACGTGGCAGCCAAGCTGATTTCTGATGGGAACAAGTATGATCACATCACCCCAATACTAGCAAGCCCACTTTTATTCCCTATTCCTTCCCAGGCTGGGTTCAAGGTTTTGATTTTAACCTATAAATCCCTAACAGTTTGGTATCATGCTACTCGTCAGAGTGTCCATCCCTCAGAACTAACTCCAAATCCTCCCATATCTTGCTCTTCTGGGTGATCATCACACCAAGGGAGGCAAGGAAGACCACTCCCAGAACCTGAATCTTCTTGGTTGTAGCCCCGCCCTTATGTAATGGGCTCCCATTAGAGCAGTGCCAGGCCCCCTTCCTATCAACCTTCAGTGGATGTTAATGCCATTACTTTTCAGAGAAGCTTTTAAGGAATTCTCTCTATTATGTGAGTCCCACCGTCGCACCATCATTGAGGTTTTAGTTAGGTGGCTTTTGTTATTTGCATTTGTTGGTCTAATATTTGGCTTGTGGAGTGGATTTATGAGTTATTTCTCGTGATTGTAAACTGCCTAGCTTAGTGTCTGGCAACATCAGGCAGTAAACAAACCAACGTCCAACAATGTTCCCTACATCAGAATAAAACTGTTTTTCTGGCATTGCCACAGTCCAGTCTTCTCAGATACTGTATTAGACATTTGGGACTATGAGACCACAGATACAAAAAAAAAAGACCATTGTGGGGTAAAGTACATGGAATGAGTCTGCATGCATGATAATCTCTGTACGCATAATCAATCACAAGCCAAAAGGCAAGCAAGCAAACTTCCTCGATTACTAAAAGCTTACATTAGCTTTACTTCACGAGATCAAAGAAGAATGCAACAATGAAGCAATTCCACATTCATGAATGTGTACAAACACATAATTCATATCAACTGCATTTGCATGATGTTTCGGAACTTTAAGTGACTAGAGGATAAAATCCAGGAGAGAAAAAAACCCTATGAATCAGGATTTGTCACTAGAAAAGGAAACGATGCCGTAGAAAGTTCTGTACAAGCAGTAGAGACTATGAATGCTAACTTTTGTTATACTTAACAGAAAAGGTACCTTTTTCAGAATTTCTCCACCAAAGTGCACTCTAACACAGATAGACTTAAAAATAATTCGATCCACTGGACAAGAGTTGGCATTCTGTGGAAAAGATACAGAATAAATTGAGTGCTTATGGTTTTCAACACTTCCTAATTAGCTCTGCTTATTCCGAAAGCTGGACATTTCTTGGGTTATTTCATTGGTTACCATGTTCACATTTTTAAAATATATATTTTATTAGTTAAAAAATTAAACAACACATAAATCCCCCCACAACACATTGTGCTTAATTATCCTCTACCCTCAGGATTATATAACAATATACTGTATGACATTATATAACATTTCATTCACTACAATTACATGCTTTATCTTAAACATCCTGTCTCCTTCCAAAACTGAATTGATTCTTCAGATGGAAAATAACCCTTATGTTTTAGAAATACATGATCCAGAAATTCATACCAAATTTGATTAAAAACATTCTCTTTTAACATTCCTTTTTATAAGTTTAAATTCATAGGTCAGTTTACCATTAATGGCTAAACTCCACATTTCATCATACCATTGCTCTAGACTCAATTTCTTATCTTTCCAATTTTTTGTCATTATTAATCTGGCAGATGTTACCATAATTATAATCAAATCCTTTACCTCTTTTTCTATTTGACAATTTTTAACTATGTTTAGCAATGCTATCTTTGGACATCTTTCTATATTAATCCCTGTAATTTCTTTTATTTCATCAAGAATTATTATCCACTCCTTTTGTTTTTCTTCACAAGACCACCACATATGATAATAGGCTCCTTTTTCCTTCTTAAATCTCCAACACAAGGGTGTTACCTCCTTATTTATTACATGCATTTTTATTGGTGTTAAATACCATCTCCAAATAACTTTGTAACAATTTTCCTTAACTCTTACTGACACATTTTTCATTATTCTTTCCCTCCATATCGCATTTCAAATTTCTTCCTTTTTCTCTTCATTTAAATATCCTTGCCAAACCAGTTTTAGTGCTGTTGTTTTATATTCCTCCTAAACTAACATTCTACATATTAATTTATTATGCCTTTTCCTTGATACTGATCTTCAAACTTTTCCTTTTTTTCAATAATTTCTTCAAACTCAATCATTGCCCTACATTTCCCTTCTTTTTTTATCCAAACCTTAGTCCAATTATCTAACTGCCCTATGCTTAACCAGTTAAGACTTTCTTTCCTTAATACTTCTTTTATTCTCACTGTATCAAAGGTGTTTACCCAATCTTTAATTTTAATTACCCTCTGATCTGTCAAAATCTTACTTACTTTTATTTTCAAGTTTTCTGGGAAATTTGGTAAGTCCACTACTCTTGTCAATAGGGACATCTTTGGGCTTAGTATTCTTTTATACTTTGTCCAACATACCAACATATTATTTAAGTAGGGATTATCAATATTTTTTAACATTTCTTTTAAATTTACACTAAAAACATATTTAATAATTATCCTGAATCCTATAAAATTTTAGATCACTCCATATTAATCCCTCACTATTTATTATAATTTCAGGAACATGTCTCAATTGATTAGTTATATAATATAGCTTAACATAAGGAATACCCAATCCTCCCTTCTTTTGTGGAAGATACCACATTTTTAAATTTATTTTTGCCCTTTTGTTTTCATTACAGTATCTATTAATCAAATTACCATGTATCTATTACCATGTTCACATTTCTGCTTTAGCAGAGTTGAGTTTCAGATTGCACATTATTCTATGCTGCAGAAGTAGGTGAACGTTAACTACACAACTGTCTGCAAGAAGTCAGCAAGAAGTTAGCATCTGCAGGTGCACAGTGCAAGATGGCTAAGAGGGGATTCTCTAGAATTGCAACCTCGATGATCCATACAAGCAGCAAAGCTTCACACTGGCTCCAAGAGTATCAATAGCCAGCAGGACTGCAAGGATTTTCCTCAACACCCCTGCCATTCTACCAAGTTGCAGGCGGGAAAAGGCAGTACCAACATAGCTTATCTTCCAAAGTAACCTAACATATGTAGATCCCTCTCAGGGGCTATTTCAGCTCTTGCACCAACCCAAGTGATTACATGGGGATCACTTAAACTCTATGTGCAAGGAGCAGGAATTAAAGCAACTAATATACTAGCATTTACAGGAAAGGTAGTGAGCATCTGAGATTTCCTGAAATGATAGCATCGACAATGCCTGCCCAAATGAAATGTAGTTTTTTTGCAGCTTGCCTTGAATAATCTACTACAGCTTAATTAGCAGCTAGAAATGTTCATTAGTTAATTTTTGTTACAGTCACTACACAGTTGGGGGCCAACATTACTGAATTTTCAAAATCTCATTTCTGATTTTTGATGCTTTTAGAAGTTCTATATGTCTATTTTTTTCTTCATTGCTATGTAGATCTCAAACAAATAAGAGAAAGTACTTTTTCACCCAGAGGATCACTGGTCTGTGGAACTCCCTGCCAGAACGAGTGGTGACAGCTATCAGCCTTGAAAGCTTTAAGAAAGGATTAGACAAGTTCATGGAGAACAAGGATATCAATGGCTATCATTATGGATGCCTAAGGACAACCTCCGGGTTGGAGAGATAGGCAGGACATTTCTCAATGCCATTTGCAGGGAATCGTAAGCAAGTGAAGACATCTGCTTGGGAATACCCTGAAGTAAATGGTGAGCCACTGTGTGAGACAGAAGGCTGGACTGGAGGGGCTGTGGCCTGTTCCAGCAAGGCTGCTCTTCTCTTCTTAACATATGGCTTTGCACCACTGTCAGCCCCTCTGTGCCCCCAAAGGCTACTAAGCTACCAAAGAGCAGCTTAAGGAAGAGGTAGGAGGCAAGAAGCTGCAAACCCTCTACTGGTTCAGCTCACACAATCAGGACTTTGCAATAAAGATGTTTAGATGGTACTTACCTTAGACCACTCAACAATGCAGTCCAAGCAAAAATAATGGCCACAGTTCTCAGGAGTTCCAACTGCCTGATCCCTGAATGTGTTGAGACATATTGGACAGTTTTCAGCATCTTCATCAGAAGAAGATATCTCCTTTCCATTAAACTGTGACTTTGCTTTAACAGAATATTTTGATTGCTCAGAAGTCATTTCTATTTCTTCTTCTTCTTCCTCCTCCTCCTCCTCCGAATCTTAAAAATACAACAAAATAAATAAATTTCCAGATTTTCCCACATAATGCACTTTGAACTGGAATGTTAAGGCGTCATACAGTTCTGAAGGGAGAATCAATTGCTGTATTCAGAATTTCTATATAAGGAAGAAAATAACATTTTCAGCGGTGGCCAGAATCCTTTTGGATACCACTAGACCTTTACTCTACAGCTGTAGTTTTTAACCTGTTTAATTCAGTTTATTAATTTAATATACTCTGACTTTTATGCTTTTGGATTACTTATGAACTGCCCAGAGTAGCCACTGGTCAAATAAGTAAGTAGGCAGGGAGGCAGGCAAGCAAGTACTGTAACTATTTACATGCACACGAAAGCAGCAATGCAAGTTGTCACAACAAATTGACAACATATTGGTGAGGTGCCCGATTCTATGCCCAATCATGAACCAGAATGGTCTGGGATGTGCCCAGCACCTTGTTAATTAGCTGCCATAATCGCTGCAAGTGCTCTTGTGCATGTAAGAATATCCAACAGGATATTACCGTTACTGCCCTTGTGGTGACATGGCTGCAATACTCGTAACAGAGCAGCCCCATGCGGCCCCAAATCATATGAAATGTACTACACGTGACTGAGATTGGACACCACAAAAACAAAACTACACTATGTTAAAGAAATGACAACAGTTAAGAGTGGTACAGTATTGTGTGTCACGATTTCAAACCCAGGGATCTCATTAATCCCTGTTCAACCACAAAGCCTAATGGGTTATCCTAAACCAGTCATCTTCTCTTGGTATCCATCAGGCCACCTTTCTCTTGGTATAAATCTACTCCTTACCCAGGGCTATTTCTATGGTGATAGTGTAGAAATAATACTATATAATGGACAGATTAGGGCAAGAGATCTCTGGAATAACAGTGAGGTGAAAATATAACAACAGTATGCATGACATGTACCTCACCTTCTCTCCAGCCCCAATACAATAAACATTTCTGCAAATCACCTAGGCTAGCAACACTTCTACACCTTCCATATACACCCTGGGTGGCTCACTCTTAATAAGTAGTACTAATGCATTTAGTTCAGAAGCTTAATAAAAATCACCTTCTATATCTTCATCTTCACCTTCTTCATCCTCTTCGCCTCCATCTTTGCTAGCATCATCCTCTTCATCGCTTCCGGTATCATCTGAGTCACCACTGTTGCCATCACTGCTTTCTTTTGAATAATGGGAACAAAAAGAAGGCAGGGAAGAGGACACGAGTGCTCATTACCAAGTAGCATACGGCCTAAACTGGCAAACAGAAGCCACGTTGCTATCCAAGGTCCAATAACGGACAAACATTCATCATTTCCCCTCGCATGGCTGTGTTGCCATTTGTAGTTGATGAAGAGAATTACTGGTGGGAGCCCCCTTCCTCTTGTACAAGTGGATATTAGGAATGATGCATGGCCTGTAATATCTGGTTTTCTTTAGGCATCACACACTCTAAACTGAGTTTAATTTGCACTATTCATCGAACATAAGGTAAGGAGGAGAACTCAATATCCTGGGGCCTTTTCTGATACACTGGAAGTCTAAGTTCCATTTCATGCAGTAACCACTTATTTAAGATTAGGAAGTGGTGGCAGTGCTTGGAAAGCATCCTGGGAAGCTTCCTTTACCTGTATCACTGACGAGCAGTGCATTTGTTCTTTTGACTTTGCCTACTGCAGCATTGTTCTTTATGAGTTTATCCTGACTGTCATCATCCATTGCCGGGCATCTGGAACTGGCTCCCTATGGGAAACAAAGCACAAGCTGAAGACCTATACATATGCAAAGAGCACACAACTCCACAGTCAAATATATGTGTTGGGCCCTGATGGCACAAACACAAACTGTATATGTGTACCAAGAATCTGGAAACCATTTAAACTGGAGCATGAAAACCAGCATTGAAAATATCCTGAGATCTCTCAGCTTTTTTTTTTTCATATTAGCCCAGAAGTCCTCAGAGGAACAGTGTGTCTCCAACCAATTTGATCTTTTTGACCAAGATGGTAGAAACCGTTTCTGGACAAGGACAGTTTTCGCAAAGCAATCCATCTTGCAGCAGAAGGGCCCTTCGAATTCTGTTGGGTGTCTAGCAATACAAACATATTTCTGCAAAAATACAGTAGTGGGGCTTCTGACTGCATGCAGACAGCTTTCCTCTTCCAACTCAGCAGAATTGGCAGGTTGTACCTCTCATGAAATAAAAGAGATGAGTTAATAGAGCAAATGGCACTGATCGCTCAAGGCTTGAGCAAGGGTGGATCTGATAATAAATAAATAAATAAATAAATAAATAAATAAATAAATAAATAAAT
>JAHTLZ010000016.1:75014430-75050394 GCA_023846285.1 Phrynocephalus versicolor
AATAAATAAATAAATAAATAAATAAATAAATAAATAAATAAATAAATAAATAAATAAGATTGTTGGAAGAAAGCCAGATAGCAGTGTAACACAGTGGGGGTCGGGACCCCTTGGGGGGGCTGTCAAATGACCATTTCACAGAGGTTGCCATGAGCCTGTAGAGAAAAAGGCACAATCGGTTGGGTCTGGAGGAGGGGGGAGAGAGTGAGTTATAGCGTGATAGGTTGCAGGGGATGTCAGTCAATGGCACTGGAGGCTGCGATTGGCTGAGGGTGCCTGTAGAGAGAAGTTCTCTATGCCCCCTGCGGCAGTGGCCTGCCAAAAGGGGCTTGTGGCCTCTTCCAAGCAGGGCAAGGGGGTCGCCACAGCATGAGGAACTGTAGTAAAGGGTCGCGGCATTAGGAAGGTCAAGAACCACTGGTGTTAACAAATAAGACACTCATTGTCATTGATGTTTTAAATTTTAAAAAATCATTTAAAAATATTAAATCAGGCTTAAAATCTATTTCTTTTTTATACAAATAATTTGATCTTTATCTACCTTGGCCCTGAGTCATCCTCTTTCTCTTTCTGGACATTTAACATAGTTCTCACATTCCTAGTAACCCCTGTACACAGCATCTTATTTCAGCACCAGGACTAACACTGCTGGAGGGACAGCTCCTCCCTCTCTCCCAAAGAAATTTCCACTAGTCTTTAAATAGTGTGGTGCAGTTAATGGAGTGGCAGACTAAGACTCAGGAAACCTGGGTTCAAATTGTAGCAGCCTCACTTACCTTGAAAGCCCCATTAGGGTTACTGTTAGCCAGTTTTGACTTGACAGCACAAAATAAGAAAAGTTTTTCTCTTGAAGAGCTCCCTTTGACAGCTCAGTGGTTTCCCATACAACCCCCATTCCACCCGTGGACAGAAAACAAAACCAAAGAAGGTAGCCTCATTCCATTCTTTCCTGTTACGAATAAGTGAGTAGGAAAGGAAAGGCAGCTCCAAAGAGAGAGGCTCTTGAAGAAAGGACATAGCAAGACGGAAGTGGAAATAACAAATAAAATAAAACCAGAAACCATCCTTTTCTTTCTTCCACTGTAAATTTCTTCCAAAAAATCTTTAGAGTTTTTAAAAAGTTCTATCTGCATTTGGAATGAAGGGGCAGGAGCTTTCTGACTTGGGGGTACTAGAAAAAAATACCACTGCTGTACTCTGTTCTAACCCAGAACCTCCAGCTGGTATGGTTAAAAGCAAGTGATCATGAGAAATGCAAATTCCCAAAAACTGGCATAAGATAATGCTCTCTTAATGTGAGGAAGATCTGCCAAGGTGTCCCACCTTCCAAAATCTAGTGTTGAGTTTGTGTGGGATGACTGAAGACAGAATTAGTAACCTAATCCAGACCAATCTTGTCTATGACTCTTTAATCAAGAACTTCAAAGTCAGGCAGAGAATTTACAATCACAAAATTTGTTTCTGCAATTAGAACCATAACAAAGTGAAGGAAAGTTTTTGGTACACAAAGCTGAGAGGCACTATATATTTATCAAGCAAGGAATGGCTAAATAAGGATAAAGAAATTTGCAAGTGCACACAGTGTTATGTTCAGTTGTTCCTTATCTAGATAAATTCATACACTCTATATGTGAACAGGAGCACCTCTTTTGCAAACTGATCACTTCTCCTTAGATAAAACAATATGGGAGAGAAAACTACTCCCCCTTGAGCCTGCTAAACCTATCCAGGTAACACACAACAAACATGGCTTAAAACTCAGACTGAATTTAGTGCAGGAATATCAACCTTTCTGTAATGCTGGTCTGTGATTTTATAGTGCTTGGTCCTTGACTCATTTGGAGAATTGTGACTGCTTTGTGGCATCCGATCAAGTTTTAAGTTGAAATTGTCAAGGTCTTTTAGGTTGTTCCTGTCAGGTGGTTCATGCTAATGCTATATTGCCTAGCAACAAGGAGACATAAAAAACACTGATTTTGTTTAATGTTTGACCAATGTTTTGTTTACTGTTTGACAAAGATGCATTATGTCGCTTAAATATCACCACATGTTGCCTTAGGAGTGGTCACCCTGAAGTACTGAGTACAAAAGTCCTGTAAATAAAGGGAAAAATTACGACCTGACTAATAAGCAAACCTGTGCTATTCTTTACCTCCAAAGGAATGGCACACAGGTACACGGGAATAAAACGAAATCAACACTAGCAGAACCCTTTTGGGGTGCATGTCATGCAATTCAGGGAATTCTGCCTAGATGCCCTAAGCACATCGGATCTCGCCTGATTTCGGAAGCTAAGCAGGGTCAGCTCTGGTTAGTACTTGGATGGGAGACCACCAGGGAACACCAGGTGCTGCAGGCGCCTGGAGCAGGAACTGGCAAACCACCCCAGTATTCCTGCCAAGAAAACTCCATGGACATGGGGTCACGAAGGGTAGGTCACGACTATAAAGACACACACACACGGGCCCAGGGAGGCTCCCAAATGGAAATGGGTCACCCATTCTGGCTTCTTCTTGCACACACACCACCCACAGGAGGGGGGGATCAGTTCGGGAAATAAAGGCGCCCACAAAAGCGGGGAGTTTTAGAGAAATCCACGAGGAACGACGTAAGCTGCTCCCACCAACCCAAACAAGCCGCCTTCCCCTTACCGAGCCCCATCCGAAGAGGGGGCCCCGCGACTGAACCCACGCGGCTGCGAGCCAGATCCTCCGCGTCCGCCGACGGTTCTGGGCAGCAACCCGGCCGCCCTCACGACGCCCTCCTTCTGGGCTGACCCCCCCCCCATCGCCTGTCTCCCGCCCCCCATAGCCCCCTCCCCCCCCGCAACGGCATGTCTCGGGAAGAAAACGGAGAAGCGCGAAGCAACACTGCCCCCCCCACACACACACACTTCCGACGCCCCAAAAAACACACCTGGGCGAAGGAAGCCCCACGAGGCCACGGAGAACACACACACACACACCGGCGCTGAAGAGACCACGGCCGAAGGGAGGGCGGTCAGCGCGGAGGACCCGGGACGCCGAGCAGGCCAAGAATAGCTTCAGGCGCCGCCCCGGAAGAGAAGCGCGACCTCTTCCGGGTTCCTTCGCGCAATGGGCGGCCGGGAGACGAGAGGGCGCGTCGGGAGGTACCATTTGGGGACGTCGGGAGGGGGGGCGGGCGAGGACGCCGAAGGAACGTCGGTGTCGTGTGAGGTTTCCGCGCATGCTCGGACCCCGTCAGTCCAAACTAGTTTCTTACGCGCGTGGGGCTCTGTTTTTCGCCACCGCGCGCTCAAACCCGGAACGGCGGGCGCGCATTTGTGGCCTGCGGGTGAAGGAGCCGGGGTGGCTCTCTCTCTACCAATGATGAACGGGAAGGAACGTGTCCTGGGTCCGTTCACAGACCATTTATTTAGTTGCCTATTTTTGTGGCTGACAGCTATATAGATAAATGCATGTGAATAAAATTGTTAGTTTTCAAAATCCTGTAGTGCTTGTTATTTTCCAACTGGGGCGTGGAACAAAAAGAGTGACAGGAGCCCGTCCCTCTTTGAAAACGGATTTTGATAGACCCTAGCCTAGATCCTAGGCTGGAGGTCAATCCAGCTCGAGTCCCCCAAGGCTCGTGTGTTGTGCTCGGGTGCTGGGCGGCTCTCGACGCCCTTCCCTGGCTGGCAGCCTCTCCCAAGGAGCAGGAAGCAGGTGTGATCCCGGAGGGCAGCTGAAACTGAACCGCCTGTGTTGGGATCAGGGGAGGCACGTATTTATTGATGTTATTGTTACTGATGTTATTGTATGCCGCCCGACGATCAGTGCCAGGCTAGGCACGGCTCTGAGCGGCTCACTGTCCATAAGCAGATGCTGTACTAGAATGCGACAAGGACGATAAGAAACAATGCGATAAAACCAAATGCCATCAGTAAACCTAAAGACAAACAGAGCAGCATCAGCCAATGTCACGGGTTTGCTCTCGGGGTGAACAAAGGCCGCTCCGATAAATGGTTAAGTTGTGAACCGGGCTAGGTACGAGGGATGTTTCGTTTAAAAAGAGCGATGTTGTTCCCTTCTGCTAAATGAAAGGTACTCGGTATGCACGCAGGACTGTCCTTAAATATTCAACTATTCACACGATTTCAGCGGCACTTAGAGGCAAAGCCAAACGGAGCTCTTTTAACTTGAATGACGGGATCCTGAGCCTGTTTTATCTAGGAGTTCTTCCCGGAGAACTGTGTCCGCATAGGATTTCAGAGAAGGGACTCTATCGTGGCAATTCAAATTGTCATGTGGATGAGAAAAGGTGCAAGTTGTAGCCCGCCGAAATTCCTTCTTCAAGATATGTCCGTGAAGATTCTCCATCAGGTGAGGTTATTCCTCAGTCTTCCGAAGATGAGGAGTGAAACATCGGTCTCACAAGAAAAAAAAAGTCCAGTTACCCTGACTGGACTTCCGGATTCTTCAAGAGATAGGAACCCAACTGTTTTCTGTGTCTCTGGAAAGCTGAACCTGTCTTGAAAAATTTTGATTAAAGATAGGAAAAGACTTCACATTTCCAACTCTTACATTTACAAACCTAAAAACCCAAACTTTAATCTCATAAAATTAATCCCTCGTCAAAATTGCCATCTTAATTGTCCTTCAGTGTTGTAAGCCACCTGGGCCCTTTTCAAGGAGAAAGGTGGGATCTAAAATATTTTAAATAAATGTCACTAAATTATTATTTAAATGCCACCTTTCTCAAGGCAGCTAACAACATCGAACGGCCTCTTAATGGATTCTCTCAAGCAGAATTCGGGATTTCTTAGAAGTGAAATGTAACCCACACACCATACAAGTTTAGGGCCGCCTCTACTAAGACTGCCGTGTTACACGCGCTGATTGAGTAATCAATCTTATTGGACAGAGGGGTTCATTTTTAGATAGTCGCGTGTCCTCCCTTGTAATGTTCTTGGAATGTGCTCGTCAGACAGGAAACTTGAGCTTTCCGATCCTCTTCGGTCTTGGGTTGACTCCGCGCCTTCCTTCCTCCGCCGGCAGCAATGCAGCCCTTCGACCACAAGAGGCCTCTGGGACGCCCAGCCGCGACACCACACCCTGCAGCCCGTCATGAGAGCGAGCCGTGCGTGTAAAACTCCGCGGAACGGATGGACAGTTCGGCATGCCAGTATTATTCTCTCGCCGAAGCGCTCGGGATTATAAGGATTATGAAGCTTGCGCGGGCGGGAAACCCTCGTATTATTGAGGCTCCAAGTCACAGCCTGAGATCGAGAAGCAAAGAGCAAGAGAATCAGGCTGATCTTCCCCTTACCTGGCATGCCTTTGCATGACCTCTGCCCCCTTTGTTTGAAGGACTGGGATGTGAAACCCAATCCTCCGGCCTTCCGATGCAATTTGGGAACAGCCCTGCTGCCTCCCCACACCTGGCAAAAATAATCTTGCCAAGAACTTTCCATCTAAGGCCAACCTCCAGGCAAACCACTACTTTCCCCATGTTTGGACTTTTGGTACTTGCCTTAAAGAAGAGGATATTGTCCACAGAATCTTGCAGTTTTTAAGCTAGTGGTCTATAAAGAGATTGCCAGTAGCCAGTGTTAGGATTTTGTAATGGCTCCCACTTTTTATGTCAAGTGCAAAGTAATCCCTCTTCTCCCTAGACCTACAGTAGGGGGACCAAATGAAATCCGTGAGCCTCATCTTTTAGATCTTAGCTATGTGGCCTAGTGCTGCTTTGTCCAGGAGCAAACTCCATATATTTATTTTGCCCTGTACACTGGTCACTATGAAAGTGCGGGCACTCACCCATGAGAATCCTCCTGGGCAGAGACACCCCCTACATAAGGACAGTCCGAAAATGCAGTCAGTTGAAATGGTCTGTTAGCAACAAACAAGGATCATGCCTATTGTTAAGTTTAAGACTGCTCACTGCCAGATCAAAACGAAGCCAACCTACAACACTTCACATTACATCAGTGATAGTTTGCAAGAGGGGATAGGTTTGTTTTCCATGGCTTCAGAGACTAGGACCCGGGGCAGTGGTTTCAAACTACAGTACAGGAAAAGAGATTCCATTTGAACATTAGGAAGAACATCCTGATGGTTAGAGCTGTTCAGCAGTGGAATAAGCTGCCACTGAGGGGGGTGGAGTCTCCTTCTTTGGAGGTCTTTAAGCAGAGGCTGGATGGCCATCTGTCGGGAGTCCTGTGATGGGGGTTCCTGCATTGTAGGGGTTTGGACTAGATGGCCCTTGCGGTCTCTTCCAACTCTATGATTCTATGAACAATATACAGTATTGCCCTTGTGGATACCTAAGTATCTATGAGGATTATAGACAAACTCAGAGGGAACAGAGAAGGGGAGCACTGGTATAACGTAAATAAGTTTTCTTGTGTCTGCTTATAACTGATTCATTGTGGTACTATTATGCACCATCTAGATTACCCTGTCACAGTTCTTTCCTCATATTTGTTTTGATCATCTTCCATGAAGCCACCTCTGATTTATGGAACCCCTATGAATAAAGGATTTGACATATCCCATCCTCTACAGTCCTCCTCAGCTCTTGCCAGCTCAAGCCTTGTGGGGTTACCAGTATGTCAATGACACTCAGCTCTACCTCTCGTCACCTCCAGATTCCAAGGAAGCTATTTTGAATTTAGATCAGTGCTTGGCTTCGGTAATGAACTGGATGAGGAAGAACAAACTGAAACTAAACCCAGACAAGACAGAGATGCTTCTGGTCAGTCAAAAAGGAGATCAAGGGATAGGGATGCAACCTGTACTAGATGGGATTACCCCCCCCATTGAAAAAATAGGTGCATAGCTTGGGGGTGCTTTTGTACTCATCCTTGAGCTTAGATGCCCAGGTCACAGCTGTGGCCAGAAGTGCATTTGGAAAATTAAAACTAGTACGCCAGTTGTACCCATTTCTTTAAAAAACTGCTCTGGCTACGATGACGCATGCCCTAGTGATCTCCTGGCTGGACTGCTGTAATGCACTCTATGTGGGGCTGCTGATGGAAAGTCTCAGGAAACTTCATCAGGCCCAGAAAGCAGCAGCCAGATTGCTGACTGGGGTGGGTTACAGAGATCACATTACACCCATACTAAAACAAGCTCCACTGGCTGCCAATCACCTACCGGGCACTATTTAATGTGCTGAACTTAACCTACAAATCACAAAATGGCCTGAGTCCAAGCTACCTCAAAGGCCAAATCTCGCAGTATGAACCATCTTGGGTGCTAAGGTCATCAGGAGAGGCCTTTCTCTCTATCCTGCCACCTTCACCGGTGTGCCTCAAAAGAACACATGTGAAAGGGCCTTCTCTGTTGCTTCTCCCAGACTTTGGAACTCCCCCCCTCCCCGCTGGAGGCCAGGACTGCCCCATCTCTGCTGCCTTTCCAGAATCAAGCAAATACCTTCCTCTTCAGGCAAGCTTTCCCTGAATGAGGGAGTACCTACTATGTGACTTTATATGGATTACCATACAATACATGATTGCATTGACTGATTTCATAAAAACATTAGTGTTTTCCATGTTGCTTTTCACCCCTGATAATGGATTTTTCTTTTCTTTTGTAGGTCTACTATTACCTTTTAATGTTCTAAGATGCCTCTTTTAATTCCCTGTTCTTAAATTGAATATGTCTTAAATGTTCCGGGCTATATATTGCCCCTCATTATTGTAAGCCACCTTGGGTCCTTTTCCAAGGAGAAAGGTGGGGTAAAATATTCTAAATAAATAAATGATTCCTTGTCAAAAACATTAGGGGGAAGGTGGATGCTTCCCTGATGCTTCTGCTCAACACAGCTCTGCACGATCTACGCCACAGTCAGCTATCTCTTTGTGGCATTTTTGAAAATATCAAAACAAAGAGGGGGAGACAGGAAACTGCACTTCCAACTATAATTCATGAGACTTTGAATTTTTAAAGGACGAAGAAAGAAAAACCTACCTCCACTATGAATGATCGGCTGCTAGGAAGTTATTTTAAACCCTCCCATTTTGCAACAATGCAGGGTTTGTTTGCTCTTCAAGATTGTGTAATTGATAAGACAAGGTAATTGATTTTGTAATTATAGAAGGATGGGACCCAGTGGTTAGAGCAAGCAATCCAGAGCACTGTTCTAGCATGGGGTTCTTCTAAGAAAATTGTAGAAATCTTATTCCAATTTTCTTTTTAAAAGCAACTGGGCCTGTACCTACAATAGCACCTTGAAATGCAGGTGACAATTCAACATCAATCCTTGGTGTTGGGTGTGACTAGTAACCTACCAGCGGCACCATATTCATGAAATATATTTAAGTCTTGTAAATCATTACCTGACTTCCTAGCCGGGTTAAGTCTGTGCAAGAATTCCAGGCAAAAATAAAAAACAAAACAAAATAAAAGCCAAAAAACACATGGCACCTTAAAGACTATTACAGTATATTTTAATGTAAGCATTTGTGGACACATCCACTTCTTCAGACATATAGTAGCAGAATGGAAGTAACATAATTGCCCTATATAACCATAAGGATTGTCCTAGTTTTAAATATGTTACCGGTTATCTCCAGGAAAATGTCCATATACATTTTCCAGCTCATTATTTCCCCCCAAAAAAGTTGGCCTCAAGACTGAGAAAATTTCAAATTTCTAGCTTCCCATTAAAGGGCAATTAAGAAAACCTGATTAAAGTCTTGGAGATGTGCAAGAATGCCTAACTTGAATTCTAAAAAATATTTTGCTTTCTTTTCTGACTAAAGAAAATATCATCTGGCAATGGTCTTATGTCTATCATGCAAGGGGAACTATGGACATTTTGTTACTGGATATTACTGTACTGTAATTGATTTTTAAAAAAAAAAAAAACCTTTGTCTGTAAGATATACTTGGACATTGATTAAAAACCATCCTATTATATTCATGTGGAGGGTTTGACTCTGCTCCAGTCTCTGACGAGGTTTCCAACGTATGTCACGCACAGCTAAGCACTGGGATAATTAGAACTACAGACACAGTATACGCAGTCCTGAAGTGCTCTGTTTTACTGCCGGGCTCTAAAGTTTTTCTGTGTCATTCAAAGGCAAATAAAGGCTTAACCGGTTGAGATTATAATCATGGCCACAATATTAGATCTGTCTGAAATTGAAAGGATATAAACTTGGGAACGTTCCACTGTCCTCTTCAATGCCTTTTCTTCTGAAGTACCCTTTTCGTCCTGTCCTGTTACTGAGTTCTCGTGTGGTCCTGCGCAAATCACTATTCTTTAGCCATTAACCTACCTCACAAGGTCATTGTGGTGCTGGTGAGGACAAAACCGCCCAGAGTACCCTTTGGGAAATTGGTGCAGTATACAAATGTTTTTTAAAATGAGAGAAGAAAGATAGAGCATCTTGAATAACGGGGTCTCCTTGAACCCTGACAAACAATGAGTCTTAGGTAAGGAAGCTGGTGAGAACAACCTTGTTTTTCCAATCTCAAACTGGAATCATTGGGTGTCTACACCCCCATCCAGCATGTTATGTACTGTGTAGTTGCATCTAACACACAGAAATCTAATAGGGTTTTCAGAGTAAGTGAGATATTTAAGGTTTTATCATGGCCACACACACACCCATCAGTTTATATGGCTGAAAGGGGACTTGAATTCAGGTCTCCTAACCTGCCACTTCATATACTATACCACACATCTAGAGAGTCAGTAAAATGCAGTCGTGGGTTAAAAATGCTCATCACATCTGCCGTCCTAATGTACATAGCAAGTTGGATTCCAACCTGGTCTACCCGAGGATCAGATCAATGCTCAGCGCTCTGAATGTTCCTGGGTTGTGCTTCCACGAACACGGGGATTTGCTGCTAGCCCAAGCAGATAGTTCTAGGTTCCACTGCCATGATACTAAAAAGACAACAATGTACATTCAGCTTATTCTCATCTTTCAGTTCAGCCAGGCCGTGGGTCAGACGGACTAGGGAAACCTCTTCAACTAGTGAGTTTACTGAACAGTATTGTTAGCAGTGCAACTTTTATATCAGGGCTGTCCAACTTTGAAGGGGCCGAGGTCTACTTATTCCGGACAAAAGTGCCTGAGGGCTACTACACTAAAACCTTTACTTATGAATTTTATGCGTTCCAAACATATGCTCATAAGTAAAAAAAAATTGTAAGTAGAGCAGCGGTTTCCCATAGGAATGGACTGAAAATCAATTAATCCTTTTTGGAGGGAACATATTTCAATGCATTCCTATGGTAAGGCTGATCATACACATGCTTCCCTTGCACCCGCTTGAGCTGGTGTGGACAGGTGCAAGGGAGGTGCGTGCATGCTGGCACAGATTGCCCGTTTGCTTGCCCAGGCTGCTGGAAGACTTTTTTTTTTAAAAAAAAGGTGCACCTTTTCTCCTCCTGATTTCCCCCTTCTCCCTTCCAGCTCCCTCGCTGCCACTGCTGCCGCCGCCCATAGCTCTCACTCACTTCTGCCATGTTCTCTGTGCAGCTGGAATGGGCCAAGACAGCAGCAAGGCAATCACATCGCCACAGCGGTGCAAGGAGGAGGGAATGGCTCAGAAGGGAAGCAGGAGGAGTGGCAGGTCATAGTCTCTGTGAGGCAGCTGTGGGGGGTGGGAGGAGGCGGAGGTGGAGAAGGAGGATGGAAGGGTGGGAGGAAGAAATTCTCCAGGGGGAGGGAGAAGAGGGAGACGTCATCATGCAAAGGAGGTGGGCATGCCCATGACACCACCCCTCACTCTCTCCTCTACTCCCCTTCCTCCGCTCTGCACCAACAACTCAATTGGTCATGAGACAGTGGCGTGCCGATCATCTGGCCGGTAGGGAGAGTAGGGGACTGTGCCATGGCCCCTGAACTGCCTCGCTTGGCTGAGACAGTGGGCTGGCAGACCCAGAGCTTTGCTGGGGCAGTGGTGGTCCTTGGGGTGGGGGAGGTAGAGGTGGATAACTTATCTCCTCACATTATTTATTGATGGCTGGTGGGCTACTTTTGAACCCTTCACGGGCTACTGGTAGCCCCCGGTCTACCTGTTGTACAGGCCTGTTTTATATCAACCACATCTTCAGTATTGTACTACTAACAAGGATGAGAAGCCCCCAATGAGCATGTTGTGAATCTTTGGTGCTCATAAGAAAAATCTCTCTGCTGTCCAGGGACTAAAGCAGTGCCCCTTTCTCTACCGGAAAGACAATGGCTGCACTTTTCCCTCCTCATTATACTTTCTTTTCAAGCTTCTCATGTGTACGCATTATTGTTATGTTCCACTTTTCCCCCCCTCAGGCAATTGGTTGCCCTATCAATTATAAGTTTAAAAAAACATAATCCTGCAGTTCTAGACCTACCTTTAGGGAGTGAGTCATCCACAATTGCTATTGGACTTTACCCCGACCTTTGTGTGCATTAACATGTTGTGGTTCCGCAGGAGAGACTAATCAGCTAATGGTCACAGCCCAGTGATGGCAAGTGAGGTATAGATGAAACTGCTAGCTTTCCATGAAAGAAGCAGTGTGGCCTGTCCTTGTGTCTTTGTGGCCTTGTCTTCAAAAAAACAGCACCTTCTTTTCGTAAGATGAACATTAGCATCTGCTGAAAGTTGCACATCGTGCATCAGTTCAGCATCGCTACAGTGGCCATCCGGAAGATCTTTGCCATCATTGTCCTTAAATGCAACCTTGTCTTCTTTTTCACTTGCATTCTTCTATGGGAATTCTGCTCTGCTTTTCTCCACAGAATGGGACGAGGACTCGGAGTAATTATTTCAAGTTACAGGAAAAGAGATTCCATTTGAACATTAGGAAGAAGTTTATGACGGTTAGAGCTGTTCAGCAGTGAAATAGGCTGCCACAGAGGGTGGTGGAGTCTCCTTCTTTGGAGGTTTTTAAGCAGAGGCTGGATGGCCATCTCTCGGAAATACTGTGATAGGGTTTCCTTACTGGCAGGGGATTGGACTGGATGGCCCTTGAGGTCTCTTCCAACTCTACGATTCTATGATTCTAACGCAAATCACATTAATGCTGAATAAAAAGCAGAATTAAATTTTGAAACTGGCACATTTTAATTTAATTAATGTAAATTAACAGCACCATTTAAACACATTTAAAAGCACACCACTAATGAAAGTACAGCATCCACCAAGTGTCCAGGTCCTCCTTCAGCAACTAGTGAGTTGCTCAAGGCTGGCCTGAATGAAAAGAGAGGTTTTGCCTACTATTAGAAGTTTGACAGGAAGAGAGTTCCAAGGGACTGAGTTCAAAAGAAATGCAGTGGAAGACCTTGTGTGTATACATATTAGAGTCTGTTAATACATGCAAAGAGATTGAAGTCTTTTGGGCTTAGTTACTGCAAAATCCCTGCAAAAGACAATTAGCCTGAGTCTAATCTCATTTATAGTGGTTTAGATACACTGTAATTCCATGACTTCAATTGTATTACCCTGCATGTATGCCAGCAGTGCTGGATTAACCAATAAGCTTACCACACTCCTGCAAAGGGGGTTAGTCCATGTGGTTTTGTACACATGTTAGCCTCCATGCCTGTGCATGTGGTCTTTTACTGGCCATGTAACAAGTAGCTTCCTCCAAGCAAATGCCACCTAAATAGATGAGCTCTGTAGTCTCAAAGCTTCCACAGCCAGAATCTGATGGCTGTTGTGGGTTTTTCAGGCTGTTTGTCTGTGTTTTGGAAGTTTTTCTTCCTGATGTTTCGCCAGACTCTGTGGCCAGTATTGTCAGAGGGTAGGAGCTCTGGGAGCTAGGAGTTCCCTGAGTTCCTTTGCCCTCTGAAGATGCTGGCCACAGAGACTGGCGAAACATCAGGAAGAAAAGCTTCCAGAACACAGACAAACAGCCTGAAAAACCTACAACTACCATGAGATAGTAATGAGGGGCGTGGTGGCTCAGTGGGCTAAGGCTTCCAAAAACTGTCGGCTGCAAAGTCAACAGCTTGGAAGTTCGAATTCCGGATGCCAGGCAGCGGAGCAAGCTCCCGCTAACCCCAGCTCCTGCCAGTTCGAAAGCATGTAAATGCAAGTAGATAAATAGGTACCGCTGTAAAAAGTGGGAAGGTAAAACAGTGCTTCCTTGCAGCCATGCCGGCCACGTAGCCACGGACTTGCATAACACTGGTGCTTTGGCTAGAATACAGAGATGAGCACTGACTAGACATGGGCACGGAGTGGCGAAATTCTCGTTTCCGTTTTCGGTTCTCGTTATCGTTACGTAATGAGAACGGTAATGAGAATTACTCCGCTCCAGCTTGAACCAGACCCGAAAAAAGAAAAATTGGCTCAGGTTTGTCGTTGTCGTTCATGGCATCGCGGGCTCGCGCAATGCCATTGCCAACAAGCAGCACAGAAAAAAAGTTTTTAAAAGTAAAAAAACCCCACCCGATTCCCGGCCAAAAAGGCAGGCGAAAATATGCCTGCCTGAGTGAGGGCCCCCCCCGGGGGGTTTTTGGGGGGGGGGGGGTGTCCCGGCCTCCCCCCTCCTTTCCTGGGCTGTCTCTATGCCATGCAGTGGGGGGGGGGTCCAAAATGGCGACTACAATATTTATGTTTAAATCGTGGTCCAAAAGCCCACTAAAGCACAACAGAAATATGTGAAAATAAGGTATTTTAACTGCCTGAATTTTTATAGTAGCAGCAGTGGGTTTTTCTTGCAATAAAACGTCTCCATTGATTTTATTTTAATTGTTATTTTTTTACACCTGCGCATGTGCAATGATGGGCTGGCCATGGGATGGGACCATGCAATTTTTTTGACCCATTCCACCAATCGCATGGCCAGGTTTTGACTGAGACTTCTGGATGTGCAAGAGGGCATAAAAAGCCCACTAACCTTAACCCTAACCCTAACCCATACGCCAGTACACTGTCCTTCTTAGTGGGTCAGAGGCACCCAGAGGTGCAGCCCACTAACCCACCCTAACTCTAACCGTAACCCTAAGCCTAGCCCTTACCCTAACCCCAACCCTAAGCATAACCTGTATGCCAGTACACTGTCCTTCTTAGCGGGTCAGAGGCACCCAGAGAGGTGCCTTCCAGAGCCCACTATCCCTACCCTACCCCTACCCCTACCCCTACCCCTAACCTGTACGCCAGTACGCTTCCCTTCTTAGTGAGTCAGAGGCACCCAGAGAGGTGCCTCCGCCACTTACCCCAACCCTAACATAATAACATGTACGGTATGCGCTAATCACTTCTTAGTGGGTTAGAGAGGCACCCAGAGAGGTGCCTCCCAGAGCCCTCTTACCCTAACCCCAACCCCAACCGACAAATGGAAACAACAAATTTTTGAAAATTTCTGTGACAAACGGAAACGACCCGAAATGGACCGGTTCCGACAAACGATAACTCGAAACGTCATTTTTTTCTGGTTGTGCCCATCTCTAGCACTGCCCCTTGAGTCGCACACATTTTCAGAACAACAGGGCAAGAGTGCAAGAATAGGTTGGAAGCTCATTCCTAAGGGTTTTAAAAGTAGAAATTGTGTGAGTCATTGCTGGTCTCTTATTTTTCCAGATGAAATCTCCACCTGACACCAGGGCTTGCTACAATCTTCCTCCTGAAGACAGAGTAAATGTTCAGACACGTATCAAAATTATGTTATTTATCCTGACTGCAGGATTCCACATTTGCTGGCACCAAATCCTATCTGCTGGGCAGGCAGCATGTATGATAAGATAAGATAAGATAAGATAAGATAAGATAAGATAAGATAAGATAAATCTTTATTAATTCCACATTGGGGAAATTTACTTGTTACACAGTTCCCAATATAAAGAACAAGCAGGGTAGGTGCACAAGAAGTGCAAAGTGAGAAAGAAAGAAAAAAGACAATAGAAATTAGATAAAATAAAATAAAAAATCCAATATACTGTACAAACATCCACTATAAAATCTGGATATAAAAATAAAATGTGAAAAAAGTAGAAAGAAACTACAATATACCCCCATATGAACAGCAGGTCAGACTGCAGAGTTATATAGAGTCTAACAGTAGTGGGAACAAAAGACCTGCGTTAGCACTCCTTCCCACGCTGGGGATGTCTGAGTCTGCCACTGAAGATGCTACGCAAAGCCCCCACTGTCTGGTGCAGTGGGTGAGAGGTATTGTTCACAATGGATGTCAGCTTGGCCAACATCCTCTTCTTACCCATCTCCTCCACAGAATCCAGAGGGCAGCCCAGGACAGAGCTAGCCCCCCTGACCAGCTTGTTCAGTCTGTTCCTGTCCTGCTCAGTACTGCCTGAACCCCAGCAGACTACAGCATAGCAGAGTTGAGAATCATAAATGGACACAACATCTAAAAGAGAATGCTTCTTTAAAGACAAAAGAGGATATATGTTGAAAGGAGCTGATTAACTGGCTCCGGGCAGAAAACACAGCTTAAAAACCAGCGAGCAAGTGAGGAATGAATGAAATAATCCAGACTGGGAGAGTAAAGAATGCAGGGTTTACATGCTTTAGCTTGCTAATGCTTTCCAGCAAATAATGTAAGAAACTGCCAGGTCGGGATGCTCTTAAGACCTTGTAATCAAAGACAAGTATTTTCCCACCACAGTTGCTACAATGACAGAAGCTGCCCACAACCTGGTAAGAGTTTTCTGACTAATCCCTTTCTTCTCCGTGACAAACATGTGCAGACGGAAAAAGAAAGGGCCAAAGGAACTCACTATGTACAGCAACTAACCTAGAAAAATAATGTGCCTTAGCGAGTGCCTCCGCTCACTCAATTACTCATCCACAATATTTTATGCCACCTTTCCCCTTTAAAAGGGACCCAAGACAGCTTAGACATAATTAAAAACACACTATTCTCATGCCAAAAACCGTAAGTATACAAATATTTTAAAATAATTCAAAATATTTAATAAAACTGGTCAATAAAATCATTGCTGCAGACACATTTAAAAGCAACAGGCACACCAATCCACTTTTTAAAAAAACCTCTCAGCTAGTCAGCTAGACTAGAGGTCTGGACACAGACAGAAGCCCCAATGTCACTAGATGTGGGACTAATCTTTGTCTGCGAGGCTTGTGGTCATTTTCAACTTATTTTCTCTTACCCACTCTCTGTTTGAGTTGTGAGTCCTCTGGAAAGGGGACGATTGCTTCTGAAAGAGTGGCCACAAGGGAAAGGGGGGCATTGGGTGGAGACATGGGATGAGGGAATACTGGCAGGGAGCAGCAAGCTACAAGAAAGGGAGGGGGTGGTCCTCGTGGCCTAGCCACTCTAGGAGATATGAGGGGAATGTCAGACAGGGGATGTCATATCTGAATAAGGGAGGGAGTAGACTGGGCTGGGGGTTGTTGGTTAGGAAGTGTCCAAGGGGAATCCCAGCACATTTTAAAAGGGCCGTTGCCACAGCAACCCTCTTCAGGGTTGCCACCCCATCCCATTCCTGCGACGTGAGGTCAGGGCCGGCAGTCCGTAGCCATCTCACTCCAGGATTGTATACGTTCGACAAAATCCTTTCCAGCTCATTGGGCTCTTGGCCTGAAAGCTTCCTGCCCTGCATTCCGTCCCCTGGAATGCAGCGCCCACCACCCACTCCGTTCTGCTCCTGCGAGTGCCTCGTCTCTTATGTAACACACCAGCAGCAGTAGAAGTGCTCTGAGGAAGAGCTCCAAGGCATTTGCCGCACCCCTCCCAAGGATTTCTGCATTTCTGCCTGGACAGCCAACATGTGGTATGTTAATACAATGCATCTCCGCTGACCCCAATTCTGGAAATCTCGGCCGAAAATGGTAAACATGTGGAGAGGGAAGGGAGAGATTCTACAGATTACTTCCAAGGACTGCGATCCTGTATTACCTGTTGTCATTTTTTTCACTCCACTCCCCATCAGTTCCCCACCCTAAACATTGTAAGATCTTCCTCCAGTCGTTTCATAAACCTCTGAGAGGGGAAACATGGCAGGTCTCCATAAAACATCATGTAGTTTCAGCAGTATGGTTAACATAATATGCTCAAATAAATGATGATGTGCTCCCCCAGTCCACTGGGTTTAATTTCTGGAGTTTAATGAAGATTGATTTTTCAAAAGCTCATTGCACTGGTACTTCCATTTTTTTGAACCTTCTGGACGCCAATGTTATCATCTATGTGGCATACAGATCTTAAACGCACCTTGTCCTCAACCTTCATCTTTTTATTACATGGACAATTTCTGCAAAGGAACTAAAATTCCTCCATTAAAGGATCCCAAGACAGGAAATCACTTTTTCCCCCTTGACTATTTTTCCTTCCTCGTTTCAACTTTTCAGTCTACTTTCCGCAGATGCTTCGGCCGTACTTTTTGCTTACTTATTGGCGGTATGAAGGACAACAGACTTAAAAGCTAGGAATCTGCACACGGTCCAGGCCACAAGCTTCTCAACAGGGGAGGCACGACCCTCAGGTGCACAAGTGCTTTGGATTTGCACCATCCCAGGCACCGTGCAAGATTTGCAGCTTTTTTGCCGCACAGTCCTGAATGTACTGTTCCCGTGCTAAAGATAACCAGATCCCCGGGGCTTTTTGCACGCACACACAGAGAGAGAAGCAAAGCAAGAGATGCATCGCGAACGGAACGAAGCAAACGAGGTAAAAAGAGCAGGGCGGGATTCCTTTCACTTCTTCTGCCTTGTTGGAGAGGGAGGGCGAAAAGGGGGGAGAGGACTCGAAGCGTCCGGCAGGCCCCGGGACTCAAAGAGCCTTTGAGGACAGCGCGCGGCCAGCTGCAAACAGCAGCTGCCTGGGCGGCCGTGCGGGGGGACATCTAGTGGCGCGCGCCCGCCCTCGCCGGCACCGCGCGCCGCTTGGGACCCGTCCTTCTGTTGCTTCTGCGCTTGCTACGTGCACACTGACACTGTCCTCATGGCAAAGCCCGAGCTGGGCTGTACCACCGAGCCCTCCCCAAGAGGGTTCGAGGCCGACCCACGCCACTCAAAGGGCAACGAAGGCAAGCCCCGAGGCTCGCCCTGGCCTGACTCGGTCTCCCCCCAACAGCCGCCTTGCTGGAAACGAGCCTAGCTGGCGGCAACCATTGTGGGGAAAGGAGGGGGGGAAGGCGGCGGCGTTGACGGTTGGGCAAGTACAGTTGGTTCCTCCCTAAAGTAAGGACGTGCAGAACCGAACGCACCGCACCCCGCGCTGTAACTCACGGGGAATGGAAGGAGGGAGGGGCCTGGCCCGCCGCGAGGAGGGGAATCAGACTGGATTGGCGAGCCCGGCGGGGGTGTGGCTCCAAAGGAGCCGGGCGCGACGGCCATTGGAGGGCTTGGAGCACGCGTCACAGCCCTTCATTTGCATGAAGCCCGGGCGGGGGGAGCGGGCAGGTTGCACGGCCGTAGTGGCCGCGAGATGGGCTGGGGAGCAGAGGAAGGGAGCCGGGGAGCAGAGGAGGAAGGGAGCCGGGTGGCGGGCGGGCGGGCTGGCAGCGCTCCCTGGAGCCGGCGTCGGAAGGTGGCCTGGGCTGGGGAGAAGCGGCGGCGCAGCGGGAACCCTCCCTCCGAAGGGTGTGTGGATGCTTCACTTCGGGGAGGCGCCAGAAAGTTCAGGTAAGTAGGATCGCTGGGCTGCGAGGGAACGTCGGGACGGGTTGCAGGTACCCAGGCTTGCGAGTTGGGCGTTTTCGGGTCCGGAGCAAGGAAGGGGAAGCCCCGTCTTTAAAATCGATTTATTGGCGGGTGGGATTTCTGGCTCCTGTGGCTCAGAGGAAGCGGCGGGACCGTCCTTGAACAGGCGCATCCGTCCTGAAGAAGAGGCGAAACTTCCTTCCCATCACGTCGGTTCCCGGGGAAGGGATCGGATGTTCCCCCAGTTAGCCGGGACCGGGTTCGTGGAAGGTCACTGGGATCCGCGCGTAGTTGGCCAACTCAGGGAAAAGGCTGCCGAACTTGAGAAATACATCCGCGGTGGAAACGCCGCTGATGCGCTGGAAGGGAAGCGAGCGAACAGTTTAACTTTTGCTCCCGGAAAAGTTAGCCGGGGGTGCACGCTTGCTTGGCGAAGTAGGTTTGGACCTTTGCTTAAACTTCGTGGGTTGCAACGGAAGGAACAGGGCTCCCCCCCTCCACCCACAATAATTGTAGTTAAGGGCGCAGCAAAACTGCTTAGTTGAAAACATTCTACTTTATGGCGGCACAGAAAGTCGGTGCCTGATCGAGGATGAACTTCATCTCCATTAAATCGGGAAAACTGGGTTCAGACGTTAGACGGAAATGATGTATAGAAAAGGAGAACCACTAGGGCAGCATCTCTTCCTAGATGTCTGTAAAATTGTAGATGGTCTTGAAATACACTCCTTGACTGATATGTGGAGCTATTTCCCCCTATACTGTATGTTTCTCCAAGATTAACTTGCTCTTTGGATTTGGGGTGGGGGGCAGCTGTGGAATGAAGGAGAAGGTGACCTAGGAAGAATTTCTAGGTCGAAGTAAACAGAAGGAATAATCTCAGGTCTTTTAACATTGTCTGGGGCAATGCAATGCAATGCATTGCTTTATTATGCTGTCGAAAGCCCCACCGGATGCAGTGATCTACTCCTGGGTTGCATAAGTTCAGAGGGACCAGGGATGCTGGGAGAGCTGCAGTCTAAGCGTATTTAAATATTGTTCTGGATCTGGGGAACAATTCAGGCAAACGTGTTTGCTCTGGGTGAAGAAGAGTGGTGTGGGGGTGGGGCTCTGCATGTGATCTGTTTCTTGTGTTTTTTTTCCAGGTCCTTGTTGGTTCGTGGCAGGGCTAGGAGGGTGGGCACCTGTGTTTGCCGTCCCACTCTGCTTAACTCTCCAGAAGCAGATAAGCCACTGACTAACGCACATTGTGCTGCTAGTGTCCCCACTGTGCGTGTGACAGCGGCTAACCTGCTTTTCGGACATCGCTGTGTGTCCCCTCCCGTGACCCTCCCTTCCCAGAAACAACCACGCATCGGAATCTGATGACCCGTCTCCTGCTGTGAGTGCGGTAGGAGAAAAGACCCTTCTGCTCTCAGCTTTCACCACTCGCAAGCCTGCACGTCCATGACGACTGCGGAAAAGGGGGACTCTGTGGATGCTCTTTTCCCTCCAAGGCTTGAGGTGGGAGTCAGCAAGGGAGCTCTAGATGAAAGGAGGCCTGCTTGGAGAGTCCTCCTCTCCTCCACTGAAATGGGAAAAATGAAAAAACTACCAGGATCTCTGTAGGAATAGCAGAAATGAATGGTGTTTAGTCTGTGGAAGTGAAAATAGATACCAGGTTTTGGGGGTGGGTGGGTAAGGAAGTTAATCTGAAAAATAGCCATGGTGGAAATGTATTGAATCAAAGAATTGGGCTCCTGGTAGACTTGAGTGAAAGAACGACTGAAGTCCTTGATGCTGTGTGATAAGAAATCGAACCACAATAGGGAGATTATCTTCATATATGTTGTTGCAGGAAAGTATCAATAGAGGTGGCACTGTAGCTTTTTGAACAGTCATTCCATTTTAAAAATAATAATAATAACCAATGCTGTTTGGAGGCTTCTGCACCTTCCTCCGTGTCTTCTGTGTGGCAGCAAACGAGGACTGGTGGTCTTAATCACAGCAGAGAGAAACAGCTCGCTGGTTGGGCTGCTGGAAAGCACTTCTGAGCTGATCATATGCCCTTGGTGTGCCTGTATGAGAGACCCAAAGGCTTCCCCAGGTATGCAAGACCAGGCTTTAGTGCGATTGGTGGTGGCTGTGCAGGAACACAGATTTGCCTCTTCATTTCATGTCATAGGAAACCTCATGTTTTTTTGTCACCCGTGAAGGGATGTCTTGCATCCGAAGGGCATTTTTAGTTCTCTGCTGGCTGGCTGTTATTGTTTTTGTTTTTTTGCCCAAAGGGTTTCAGGCCTTGGGAATTTGCATTTTTAACTTTGCTTTGTATGGAAGAGTTGAAAGGAGGTCAGCTTCTTAAACTCTGGTAAGGCTTCAGCCCACCCCACCCACCCATCCCACTGCCTCATGTCTACTGCTGTAGCTTCAAGGGGAAAAAGAGCAGGGCCCTTCCTTTTTCAAAGGAGCACGGGTGGTCCACTTATCATACTTCAAAGAAGCTGGCCAAGGTTTCCCTTAATCTTGTCAGCTCCCTTGGGGAAAGGGGGGGGGCAGACTGAGAAGTGTTGTGGGCAGGCTTAAAAGCATACCTGTGGGGCTGCTTTTAGATGGACCATTAGGTGATGGAGTGGGTGGGTGGGTGCGGGAATGCCTTCCCTCAGAGCGTCACAGAGCAGGTGTAATAAAATGTCAGTTGTGAAGGTGTCAGTTCTGAATAGCATATTTTACCAAAGTGCAGAAGATTCCTGAGTGATGATAATCAGTGCTTTGAATGTGTCAGTGATTGTTGGCCTTAAAGATATGGGGATGACTTCACTCTTTGTTTCCCAGTGGAAGGTAATCGGAGTAGGTGGAATAATTGTTTCTAATGATGCTTTCCTGTTGACTTTCTTTTATGTTGATTAAGAATTTTCTCCTGGAGTGCAAAAACCTCCTCCTCCTCCCCCCAGTTTTGTTCCATCCTCGAAGAAAAGAATTCCTGAACTTCTGTGGTTTTGTAACACTGGCACTTGTTTTGTGTAGCATTTTAAAATCTGTAATATATTATACATACTTCTGTTGAAGATGAGCACCTGTCAGTCCTAGCAAGTGAGGTTATTGTGTTCGGTCAGATATTGCATCTTTCACACATACACATTCACCTGATAAATATGGCTGAACTGGAATTTGAATCCAGGGTGGATTTGATTTAAATAATGATTTAGATTAAAAAGTTAGAGTTTGGGATTATTAATTTTTTAAAAATCAGATTTTAAATTAAATTGTGATTTAATTCAATTTGATTTTTAATAACACACATTTGTTTTTCTTTACCCTGTATGAATCCATATCTTCAAAAAAAAATTCAGGAAGACAAATAAGCAATATCTTATTGTAAGCCGCCCAGAGACCTTTGGGTAGTGGGCGGCATATAAGTTGTAAAAATAGATAAATAAATAATATTAGAATACATGGTAGGGATGTATATCCCCCACCTATATACAGGTGGGAAAAATAGAAATGTGTACCCACCCGAATAGCCACATAATGGTTAGAGAATATGTTTTGCTTACATATGCAGTAGTTTCTTTACATTTGTCTTGCAGTTTCTGCTCATAACATAGTTCTTTCTGGCTTTCCTTTGGGGGTTGTCAGCGCAATTATTTTAGTTTAACCTAAATGCCTACAGGGGGGGAAAAGGAGTCATGTTGACGGATCCTGGGAGAGGAATCTTCATGGATTGTCTTGTCTGTGTGTGCGTTATTATGTGTATGCTCCAACTCCCCAAACTGTGTTCTAGGGAACCTTAAAGTGCCTGTGCAGGTCACTGCAGTCCTACTGGATGTTTTTTCTTATTGGAGTAAACACCACACAGGTTCCTGTGTCTAACAGCTGGTTCCCCATTGAATGGTTTTCAAGAGACGGCCATACAATTAGAAAATAATTTCCACGTTTGAAAGAGTTATCATGCAGAAAACTTCTGGTGACAGCTTGGATGGATCTGTCCCCCAAAGTCAGCTCATCTCTTCATGTAAGCAAAGGGATGTACATTAATGTATGATCCTGGTTGCAATTAAGATGAAATGTAAATAAAAAGCAAAAAAAAAGCAAAGTGTTCTGCTTATATACTGCCACATACCACTTCAAGTAGCCTCTGGGCGGTTTGCAGTTTAATTATAGTATGCAGGCTGCACATTGCCCCCCCCCCCACCAGCAAGCTGGGTACTCATTTTACCGATCTTGGAAAGATGGAAGGCTAAGTCATCCATGAGCCTGCAGGTTTGCTTACACACTAAGAAACTAGCTGCCATTGGTTACTCATCCGAATGGATCAAGGAAAGAGGCTGAGTGTTGTTGACGCAGCATCTGCAGTTATGTGTTTAAGTTGTCTATATCCTGTTCCAAAGAGGAAAACTGTTTTGCAACATAAATACATACAGTAAATCTTTGCAAGCTGAAGGTAGTGGGAAAAGAGGAAAACCCAAATGTGAGATGGATTAATTCCATAAAGGAAGACAAACCCTTGAATTGACAAAACCTGAGAAGGGCTGTTGGGGATGGGACATTTTGGAAGTCACTTAATTCTCTTTAAGTCAGAGGCAACTTCAGGACACATGGCAAAGACAACTTTGCACAGGAGGGTGATATTCCCCATCACTAAATTTCATAGAATAATGAACCCCTGCTCAGTGCAGGAATCCAAATCAAAAGATGTGTGGCTTCGTTATCTAATTTTCTTTTGCGTTCCTCCTTGAACTTTGGAGCACTCACCACCAGCCAAGGCAATTGGTGCCATGGTTGTCCTGCACTAAGGATGTTTTTCCTGATATTTGACCAGAATTGGGCTTCTTGGAACATGAGCCCATTATTATGCGCTTTGCCCTTAGACATGTTTGACAACAGAGCCTGCCCATCCCCCGTATGACAGTCTTTTTGGCATTTGAATAGTGGGATCATATCTCCCCTTAGTCTTCTTTTTTCCCCAGAGCGAAACATGATTCATGGATTCATGTTGTTATGTGTAAAATGGAAATAAATATGGCCTAATGCAGGTTCGCTGAAAGACTGAATGAGGTCATAGCAGGGCATGAGGCATATGTACTAAAAGCCACTGGAATATGGGGAGACATGGTTTGAAAAAGCTGATAATGTTTAGGATGCAGCAGCCAACGAAAACAAATTTTTAAAAAAGATTCCCCATGTGTCATTTATACATGTATTTGTTTAAAGTGGTTAAATAATAGCATTTTAAGTACATGTGTGGCAACAGTGTATAGAGAATATAAATTTACCAATTTACCATGTCAACTTTTTACATTGTTTAATCAATAAATGCTTTACAACATAACTGTGTACATAATACTTTTAGTGGAAAAGCACAAATGACAGTTTATCTGCATGTAATATTTGATCATCCTTAGTGGTTGAAAAATCTGTGGGAGAGTGTTTTTCCCCCCTGCCTCTTACATCATCGGCTGGATGTGCAAGTTACTGCATTTGTATTTCCATTTGATGGGGGACATCAGTTCCTACTCAGCAAATATAAACAATAAAGACTGTACTAGGTTTATCCGGACGGTGGTGTTCCTGTCTCAGTAGGGCCTTCTGATGCTGAACGGTATCATGGCTGCTCTAAAGAGCACACGTTTTGCGTGAAAGAAGTACAGTACATACGGAGGAGCTTTGGTAGGGTTTTCCCAACCAGAGATATGAAGCTTGAGGCATTTAACAATATGATAATCCAAATTCATGCTTTATTGCTAGCATGTGAGTATCTAAAAGAGAAGGGATCAATTGCTGTGCTTGGTAAAACTTGACATGCCTGACAGCACACCTCATATAGATATGAGAGTAGTTATTTGCAGGATTGCGGTTTAAATAAGATATGAAGGCTCTTAATTGAAGTTACTTAATTAAATGCTTACGTACTGGAAGAGGCAGCCAGGCAAGTTGTTCAGTGTCTTATGGATCTGTAATGAGGCGGCTCTGATTTTATTTATTCCAACCTTATAAAGAAGGCCCACAGAGTTTTTTTCCGAGGGTTAATGAAGCAACTTTCTTTGCTGCAGACTCATGCATATGCCAGCCACCAGAATCTTAGAAGAATGTAAATAGTGTTTTGGGGGGGCAGAAGAGCAGACATTTCTTTCACAGAAATGTGAGCAAGAAGCTTATATAATACCTTTTCGTAAAATCGGTTGGCAAGAAATTCCACAGGGAGAGAGAACCTATTCATCCAGAAGCAGCCAGAATATCTTCTAACACATCACAGGAACCAGGGGAAAAATAATAACATGAGTTTTAAACTGACTTCCAACCAGTAAATCAGTGCTGTACAGCAGCAGTTCTCAAACTGGGTGCTGTGACCACATGCCAGGGGTGTCTCGGAAATAATATTTAATTTTCGCTAAGCTATAGCAGTTTATAACATGGCAACACCATTATCTCCTTGTCTATGCTATGTCTGCCACTCATTGGCCATTTTTGTGGTTGTGCATCATTTGTTTTGAGTGGTACCAGTTATCGTCATACCAAAGAAAAAAAAGATTCAAGTGGATATGATGGTAAATTTGTATTACTTTATTTTAAGAGACTGAATATTTAGTGAATAAATTCATCCAAAGTTTCATTCATCACATCAAAGACAACTGAGCATTAAATTTGCACAGTTTTTTCTTCTTTTCCTAAGTATTCAAATTGCTTTAAAGGTAGCTGCGCCACAATTTTTTTTTAGCCCGACAAGGGTGCCACAGAGAAAAAAGTTTGAGAATCACTGCTATATAGAAACAGGTATATTCAGTGGTGGCAAATCTTCAGCACTCCAGATGTTTTGGACCACAACCCCCACAGTCCTTTGTCAGTGGCAATACAGGCTTGGAATTCTGGGAGTTGTGGTCCAAAACATCTGGAGTGCTGAAGGTTTGCCACTACTGTCCTATGCTGAAACAGGGATAGATGCCTTGCCTGAAATTTTGGGATGAGCCTCTCCTATGCTTAGACTGTAAACTGACCTTCCTTATGGATTCCTTGGGTTTCCTTTGAAAAATGGAGGCTTATGTGCAATAATAAAAATGCAATGCACCAAGCATAAGAGTCCTGAACCATCTTCAGGAAACAAACAAAGTGTCTGCATGTAAGATTCTGTTGACACAAGGCAGGAGCAGAGATAATGCTTTCTGTTTTATTGTGGACTCGACTTTCCTGACCAAAGCGGTCTAGTTAAGCCTGCTTGCCCCAGGAGGAGTCCTCTTGTTTGCCAACCCAGCCCTTCCTGTTGACGTCACACGGACGAGAAATACTGCTTGTATGTCACCTGGCAGGGTGTTGGAATCAACAGATCTCTTCTTGTCCTTGTACATCTTGCCATAATATAGGATACAGCCCTTAAATGCAATACATGTTGGTAAAAGAGATTGCTCCAGAATGGAGTAGAGGGCAATTGGCCAAGACCTGGCAGTGCCTCATGCTTCAGAATAAATTGAAAGGCAGAACGTACATTCCACATTTTGCTCCTGAGTGTCTTCACTTTGATGTTTCAGCTTGAGCAATTTCAGCCGCCTGTTTTTGAAATGCAAATAAATGCTGTGTGCCTTGAATAGGTGAAGAGTACGTAATAAATGGAGTTGTTTTCTGTGTGCGAAAGAGACAGTGTGCAGAGAACAGCGCCATGGTATTCCCGTACAGAGGCCTGCCTAGGAAACCCAGTGGTTTCCCAAAAGGACAGTTCGACTCCCACTTGGAGAAGGTTGCTTCCTTGCAGGACAAGTTCCTTAACTAGCACATCTGCATTGCTTTGTCAGCTTGGGGGGGGGCGGAATTATTTCTTTCAGACACATAAAAATAACAGTTTGTGGTTAGGGATGTGCACTAGCACCAGAATTCAAAGTTGTAATTACGTTGTTTTGAATTTGGAATTTTTGAAATTCAGACTTTCTGGATGTTCAGAACTCTGTTACAGTCAATAGGAATACTATGTGTCCATTATTTTCCTCTTTAAAAATACAGTTTGGGAAAACATATTAAAGGGATTGTCCTGTATCCTCGTCTGACACCAGCCCAGTGATTTTGCCAACGGAAAGAGTGCACACCAACGCTAACAGGCAGGCTGGTTGGACCCTGAATTGTGGAAGTGCCAGAACCATTGGGGAAGCAGAGGGATTACATACACACCCACACTTTGCCACCACCAGTTTCCTGGGTCACTTTAATTCTTGCAATAAGAGAGTCTGATACCAAGTTGTAGATTTTCAAACTGAAACATGCAACACTTATTGATTTACAGTTGGAGCTTCAATATTATTTATATAGCACTGACTAATTAACGTATGCTTTAATAAGATGTAGTCCACAATACTTCTTTTTTTATTCACAGTTACTTTTGTTTATATTTCTCTATATCGATCTTTATACCAGTCCCTACCCAACCTCAAGATTTCACTCCTGACTGACTGTTAAGTAACTCTCTTAGATCTTAACTGCCTTATGACTCACTGGCTTCTCTCCTTTACCACAGGGTTCTCTGCATTTATAGCCTTTAGCCACACCCACTGCTCACTGATTGGCTATTATAAACACTCCTATCCATATTCATAAATAGCAGTGCATATGCATAAGCAACCCTGTTCATCATAAGAAGGTAAGTCACACTGGGGATTGGGCAAAAGCCTTGGACAGCTCTAGCAGGCAAATAGAGGCAGCGGATTGTTTGCCGTTTAATTTAGGGGTTCAAGAGGGTTGTCTGTAGTGGAGAGCGTAGCACCATTGATTAAAGGATCTTAATGTGAGAAGAGCAATCAGAAGAATGAAAGAGGCAGAAGGGGAAGGCAAGAGATGGAAGCATGGCATACTTAGAAACGTCAGCCAAATGTGTCATTCTCTCTTAATGAGGACTTCAGGGAAGCCCAGCAGTGGTAGGTGGACTTTAAAGGGAAACAGATTTCTATAGATCCAGATTGAAGGCAACATGGTATGGACTGGCAGTGTCCCCTCCCTGAGAGAACACGATTCCACTCAGCACATGAGTTGGTGACCAAGACAGCGGTCTCACTGCCACCACCGCCAGACCTCCCCAAACACTGCTCTGGTCAGTAAGATAAAGGACTGGTCTCTTTTGGCTTGTAAGGCTCTGCCTCTTGAATGTCCAGATCCTTGGAGGTGGATCCTTACAACAAGGTGGGTGAAGAGCTTTTAGTAATAAAGGTAAACAAATAGATTCGGAACATATTTTTGTACCTCAATGTAATTCATTTATGGCACAACTAATAGACAAGATGGTGTTCAAAATTGGAATCTGTAAACATACAGATTTGATCAATTGAATTGCCAGCATCAATTAATTACATCAAAAAATGGAATTTAAAGCACAGTTGATCTCTTTGTGAAGAAATAAGTTAATCATCAAGAGGAATCTTAATATAGAGAATGTGAATCCGAAATGACAGGTTAATGTGGAAACTCTCTTAATCTCCTGGTCCTTGTCAGGTAGGCACAAAGGTCAGAATTGTTTTAGGAAAACATGGAGCAGAAGAGCAGTGGCAGAAGCAGCCTTCCTACCTCCAGCTGGCTGTTCTTCACATGTTGGTTGTGGAAGTAGAGTCATGAAGGGCAGCTCACTGGAAAACAGAACCCACTATGACAGTGTTGGCGAACCTATGGCATGGGTGCCCAAGGTGGCACTCGGAGCCCTTTCTGTGGGCACCTGACATCACCCCTTCACAGCCACCTGGATTCAGGTTAAATTGCTGTATTGGCACTTTGTGAAAAAGTAGTGGGTTCTGAATCGCAGTTTGGGCACACCGTCTCTAAAAGGTTCGCCATCCCTGCACTATAAGATGGGAAGCGGGGAGGAGGAAAGGTTGCAATAGGATTTTGGTGGAAATGTCCAATCCTGAGAGCCTGTGAGCAGATGTGGACTCATGAAATGCTGGCCCTGGAAATAAAAAGGGAGACTCAAGGGTTTACCATGGCTTCTCTCACGCCCCTCCATACACACACCCAAGGTCTGCTCTGGAGAGCTAGACGGCCTTTCAGATCAGCCTAGTATGCAGCACGTGAAACTGCAGGGGAAGAGGAAGGAGCTGGGAAACACCCTGTCCTGGCTCCCTGGGCTGAGCAGCACCCTCTCAAAATGGCCCATCTTCCCTTCATGGAAGCATCACTCTTGGTCCCATTGGCTGCTGTCAGTCTCTTGTCCAGTTGTGAAGGAATGCTGGTTGACTAATTATCAAACAGCTGTAAGAAGTACATGTAATCATTGCAAATGAAGACTTAACTACTAGTATTTTTTTTAAAAAAACCACAATTTCTTGGATCAATCTGAAATTAAAAAAAAAACTTGGTTTGTTGCCCATCATAATAATTACTTTTGCTAGTAATGTAGCGGATCGATTCTACAACAATTCATATTCGAATCAGTAAATCCTGGCAAAAACAGTTTCTTGGTCTTTGAAAGCCAAGGGATGCTATTCTGAACAAAAGCGGATAATTCTGTCCTAAAGGTAGCATAGGATTAATCCGTAAATCATTTGCACAGCTGATTGTTTTGTCATTTGAATTGTAAAATCTGCAGCCCCTATTTTGGAGGTTGCAGAGTTGTGTGAGATGCTATAGTTATCTGGTAAAGTAATTGCTCACCATTGACTTCAACATATAAGGACCGCATGGCTTTTTTCTTTTTCTTTTTGTCATGAAATTTTTTTCTTTGTGTTCAGCTGAAATAGACTCTCCTGTAATGTAAGTTAAACAGATATCACTGATCCAGTCATCTGAACAGGATGAGAACGCTGAGGCAACTTGCTTTCAGCAACCAGCAATTTCATGGACTGGCTAAAAATACTCTTGATCCAGACCCACAATCAAAGCAAAAGAATGCTTTGTTTACTATCAGAACAAATAAATCGGCCAAACTAGTATCAAAATGCTAAAAACCAGATATAGGAAATACGAAATATGAATAAGAATCAAAATGCCTGCTGGAGGAGGAAAGTTTTAGCCGAGTATCGAAATATAACAAATAGGGAAGCCAAGGTTTATCTACCTTAGAAAGATATTCCACAAATGGTAGGCCACTGTCGGGAAGGCCTGTTGTCTGTTACAGTCAGTGGCACCAGAAAAGACTCTCTGAAAATGGTCCTATTTAGGCTGGAGTGTATGGGAACAGGTAGGTAGAATGGCCCTAGTCCATTTACGGGCTTTGAAAATTAGCACAAGCACGATGTGGATAACGAAAAATGCAAACAAGATGTATCTGGCATCAGACATTGCAACAGGAGTATTCAACACGATGGACAGTTGCTGCCTTGACCAACATTCCAGAGCCAAGCAGGTGTTCACTCTGTACTTTTCTGAGATTAGGTAAGTGCGACTTGTGTCCCTACTACTGTTGGAAGGAGTTGGGATTTGGTTTCTGGCAATCACAATGTAATCGCTGGAGCAAACCAAGCTTGTCCCAGTGCACTCTTATCCTCACCTTTTATTAGAGCCCCTTTCAGGGACTTCTGAGGGTGGTGGCGGCTCAGCGGGCTAGAGCGCTGAAACTGTTGGCTGCAAAGTCGGCAGCTCGGCAATTTGAATCCTGGGTGCCATGCCGCGGAGCGAGCTCCCGCTGATAAACCTTAACAGTTCAAAAGCACGTAAATGCAAGTAGATCATTGCAAGGTACCACCATAAAAAGTGGGAAGGTAAAGAGTGTTCTGTGTGCAGAAATGTGTTCAGCCATGCCGGCCACATGTCCACGGACTTGCAGAACACTGGCTCTTTGGCTTGAACATGGAGATGAGCACCACCCCTAGTGGTGCATGGTTCAATTTCTGGGAACAGACCAAAGGCGAGCTTTTGAATTTCTGATATTGTGCCTTGTCTGAAGGACAGGTCGAGAAAAGGCCCACAGCTAACTCTGGGGGCAAGGGAGAAAGAGAAAAATTAACTTCTACCCTTTCACTGGGGAGAAGTGTTCAATTTGTTGAGTTTTGTGTAATTAAACAGCAAAATGCTGGGCAAGTATAGGCTTAGAATAAAAAGCAAGTTTTTCAAGAATTCCCATGATATAGGTAGAGCAGGAAAAACATTCCACCAGACTACATGAAATAAAGAATCATTTAGTCTGTTAAAATGATGAATAAGGAGAAAACAGCATAGTGTCTGGTAAACTGGTACTAAATGGCCTGCTCCCAAGGGACAGACCCTGAAAGGACTTGTCCTTTAAAAAAAAAGGCTGTAGCCCAGTGGTTCCCAACCTTCCTAATGCCGCGACCCTTTACTACAGTTCCTCATGTTGTGGTGACCACCTTGCTCTCCTTGGAAGAGGCTGCAAGGCCCCTTTGACAGGCCACTGCCACAGGGGCCATAGAGAACTTCCCTCTATACAGGCACCCTCAGCCAATCACAGCCTCCTGTGCCATTGACTGACCTCCCTTCCAACCTATTAAGCTGTAATTCACTCTTCCCCCTTCCTCCCCCTCCTCCTCCAGACCCAAGCTGTTTGTGCTTTTTTCTTCACTGGCTCATGGCGACCCCTGTGAAATGGTTGTCCGACCCCCAAAGGGGTCCCGACCCCCAGGTTGGGAATCACTGCTGTAGCCCAACTCTTGATGGGTGAAGCCAATTGCACTGGAGTCTCCGACTGCAGCCCCAATGGCAGAATGTCTCCTTTTGGAGGCTGGTAGGCAGAGGCCAAAGGGGTTTGGCTTGCTCCCCTCACTGGGCTTCCAACAGAAGCCTACTGTGGTACTTAAGGGTTCTGGATCTTGCTCCCAGCTTCTCCTTACGCCGTCCCCGCTTCATTTCCCACACTTGGCTTAAGTAATAGCTTGCTGTACAGGGGCCAGACGTTCCTCCCCTATGTAGTGAGAAGGCTTCTCCCAGTGGGCCATGAAATTTTAATTAGAAACAATCAGGCAGCCTTGAAATGGGCACGGCAAGCAGCAGAAGTAAAATCATCAATAAAATATACAGTGGCAGAAACGTGTGATGGGCACGGCATCTGCGCCACAGCTTTTACACGCACGTACAGAGCACACGATGAACTCAGAGGCACATTCCCTTGGTTTGGTGGTAGATTTGCAAACGTGGCTAAAGGTGGGCTGTGCCCAGCATTTGCTGGCTTTTCCTTTTAAGGACCATCTCTCTGTCCGCACTGCTAGGGATGGTTTCATGCACAAACACCTCACTTCCAACTAATAGTTCTTGCGATGTATATCATAAGGAGCACGTGTCTGGCAAAACATGGCGCTTCCTCAGCTGTGCAAAAATGGCAGGGCTCATAAACCTCAGGGTGCATGGGTGCTAAACTGACTTAATGTGACTAGAGGATTCATAAGAGGTGCTTGACACAGATGCATGCAAGTCATACTCTGTAGAGATGTGGGTGCCTTGCTGTCAATGGAAGGAGCCGTCTGCAACTGGCAAAGTGAGCGAGGAGGAAGAAAAGTCTAAAGAAACAGAAGACGAGTTGAAGAACATGAATGTAAAGGAAAATAAACTGAAAGGAGAGGGAAAAATAAGCATAGATGAGGGGGAAAGGGGAAAGGAAAAGGAAGAAGGGAGAGTGGTAGAAGGGTTGCATGCTGAATCAGTAAGAACAGTTGACAGGAGTGATGTGACATGGGGGTGGAGCCAAGGGGGGTAATAGGATATAAGGAAGGAGGAACTGAGAAGGGCTGTCAGATAAAGCCAGAGACAAGAGATGCATCTCTGCAGGTGTGGGAACGTAAGAACAAAGTGACGATAAGGGTGTGGGAAAAAGGAGTACAGACTGAACCGCCAATATTACCCAAGATAGATGTGGGGCTGCCATTACCCCTACCGACTCCTACAGGCGGGTTAGACAGTTGATTGTGCAGAACAGGCACAGAGCGGTCAACCAGTGACATACATAAAAAAAAAAACCCACAGAGAGACTTAAGGGGATGGATCCCTGGATGGGGCTGGGAGAACTCCCCAGGATATGTACGTCACCCGTGTTGCAGGACACTTTGTGCGGGACCTTTTAATAGCACACTGTGCTCTGACCCACAAATGAAAAGTACCAACCTTTTTGTATGCGATCTACAAATGTCAAAAGACTTGTTGTTGCAGTTTGGTTCGGAACAGTTGTTACAGTATCTGAAGTTGAAGATGTTGCACATAAAAGAACAGAAGAAAATGCTTTGAACAATAACAATAAAAAGTTATTAAGTTTCGATAAGCCTGCTGTCTTTTACAATGATTCTCCTGAAGAACTGTTGACACCGTTCAACGAACCTTTACACTTGCCCAGAGCTCCTACGGTCACAAGCTCTGCAGAGAAAAATCGCCTTATTTATCTCCCCTACCAAAGGAGTATGATCTTTCTCATGCCAAAGGAGGAGTCTTAAGGGCATCTTATCTTCCAAACATGACTGATCTGGATTTAAAAACCTTGATGACAACTCCCCACCTCAATTTTCCATGTGCAGCCACGAGCACCTGTGGTCACAGCTGGGGTGAGGTGTGTGTGCCACTGGTGCAAGGCTCCTAGTCTCCACTCTCTCCCTCCAGCCTGTCTTGCAAAAATGTCTTCCGAGGTTCTCTTGATCTCACCAACCCCTGCGTAGAAGGCTTTAGGGGACACAGAAGCCTATATTTAAATCAAATAAATAAATATAAGCCCGAGGAAGGAAGCAAAAAACAGGAAACATCCATGAAATGGGGTGTCTTCGTTCACAGCATTTTACTTCTAGCAAACTTACAGAGATCGATCATCAAGTTAGGACCACCACCACCACCACAACAACAACACGGTTAGGACAGCAGAGCTGGAAGGCAACTTATGGATCATGGAATTATCCCTTGTTAACGAGACACTGTGGAGAATTGAACTCCACAGCCAGATGAGCTTGAGTTATGTAGCAGTTCTAATTAAACCAGTTAAATGTTTATTGAAATAACAGAGATGATGGTAAAAACAGAGGTATGCATAAAAACAGTAGAAACAGAAGATGCATTTTCTTAGAAGTAATATCAATAATAAAGGTTAACTTGAAGCAAATGAGGACATAATGTGACAATTACAACATGCAATGGAAAAATAATATAGTATAGAAATTATTAAAGTACAATATTCCTATCATGAGGAAAGGGACAATATAAAGCATAAAAGCATTACATGTAAATATATGATTCATATAATTCATATATTTGATATAAAACATTAAAACATAGCATTGATATATTAAGCAAAGGCACCATTAAATGAATGCCAAACAGCTGTCAAGTTTCCTTTCTAGTCCCAATAGCTTAAGTAAGGGGTGCTAGATAAATATGTGTATATAAAACTCCAACATGGTCTAGTAGCCACTCCAGTCCAGTGAAATTAAATATTCTAAGATCCTGGCTACAAGAAATCGGAAACCCACACCTACATATGTCCAGCATTCTTACATATTTTCAGTGAAAGGTTTCAGAATATCCACATCATTTTTAAAAATTATCCAAGCAAAAATTTAAAAAGCATTAAAAGGAATATGGAAATATAAACACAACCAGGAACATTAAAAACCTAACAGCCCATCACAGAATTTAGTAGCAAAGTTTTTAAAAGAAAAATCAAAGGGGAAGGGAGTCTAAGGATGAAAAGTCAAACAATAAAAAGCTCATTTCTCCATCTTCAAATATGGTGACAAGCAAACAGCTGAAAAGCATCAGACCAGAGTAAAGAGAAGGAACCTGTTGCTGCAACCCACCCTGTCCTTCCCTTGTTTGAAGCAAAACCAATCCACTTGTCCCCATCTCCTGAGTGGGCTGTGTAATTCATCCGGTGTTGATTAATTATCAGACCGGAGTTTGGGCCACTTGTGTAGCCTATCTTTCAAACGTTTATACTTGGAATTCAGGTACGTTCTCATGCCTCAAAGTTCATTGCTGAGTCCATTGGGGGCAGAAAATCCAACGAGACCAATTATTATTAGGAATCTGACATCCGGCCTCCAGAATACATGAGAAGCTTTGGGGCTTTAGAAGACCCATGCAGCTCTGCACAAAGGCAAACAAACAAACAAACAAGCAAGCAAGCAAGCAAGCAAGCAAGCAAGCAAACAAATAAATAGCAAACAAAACCAGATATACAGAAAGAACATTTGAGTTTAGACATTCCGAGCTTGCCCACACTGGCATGTAGTTATGATACAGTAGTACCTTTGTTTTACGAGCATAATCCATTCTGGAAACAAGCTCTTAAATCAAAAAACTTGTAAATTAAAGCAAATTTCCCCATAGGATATAATGGAAACGTACCTGATTCTTTTTGGGATCCCAGTTTCCATTATTTCCTATGGGGAAATTTGCTTTGGCAATGGTGAGCCAGTAGCCACAGCGAACAGGAACCATGGTGAGGCCCAGAAGGTGCTGCTGGCTACTTCTTGGCCCAGCATGAGGTTCGGCGGCAAGGTGTGGCCCGGAACCAGATCTCGAGGCCTCTATGATTGGGAACTCTACCGGGTCCAGAGGCTTCTGTGAGGGCCACAGATGGCTCCAGAGGCCTCTCCTGGGACCACAGATTGTCCAGAGGCCTTTGTGGCCAAGGCCTCCACCAGGTCCTCGGGGGCCATAGCAAGGGTCGGAAGACTGGCAGTCAGAAGCCAGCGGTCATAAGAACATAAGAAGAGCCATGCTGGATCAGGCCAAGGGCCCGCCTAATCCAGTTTCCTGTATCTCACCATCGCCCCACCAAATGCATCTGGGAACGCACAAGACTAAATATCTGTCTCTTCATACCACTGCCTGCATCTTGCCTTTGAAGTACCCTGTTTTTTAAGCCTGGAGATTACACATCCTCATCATGGCTTGTAACCTGTGATGGACTTTTCCTCCCGGAATCTGTCCAATCCCCTTTTGAAGGCATCCAGGCCAGATGCCATCATCACCTTCTGTGACAGGGAGTTCCACAGACTAACAACACGCTGGGTAAATAAATATTTTTTTTTTGTCTGTTCTCATTCTCCCAGCCCTCAATTTGAGTGAATGTCCCCTAGCTCTGGTACTTTATGAGAGGGAGAAGAGCGTTCCTCTATCCAATCTACTCATGCCCTGCATTATTTTGTATATCTCAATCATATCCCCCCCTCAGGCACCTTTTTCCCCATACTAAAGAGCCCCAAATGCTGTAGCCTTTCCTCATAAGGGAGGTGCTCCAGCCCAGTAATAATTTTAGTAGCTCTCTTCTGCACCTTTTCCAGTTCTACTGTCTCTTTTGAGATGTGGTGATCAGAACTGTACACAGTACTCCAGGTGCAGCCTTACAATTGTTTTGTACAATGGCATTATAATGTTGGCTGTTTTATTTTCAATCCCCTTTTTTGATGATCCCTAGCATGGAATTTGCCTTCTTCACCACTGTCACACACTGGGTAGGCACTTTCATTGAGCTGTCCACCAGCACACCAAGATCTTTTTACTAATCCATCACTGATTAATAATAATAATAATAATAATAATAATAATAATAATAATAATAATA
>JAHTLZ010000016.1:75057238-75093681 GCA_023846285.1 Phrynocephalus versicolor
GGCCGGCGGAGAAGCGGCGGCGGCGGGTTGGGGTGGTCGAGGAGGAGGAGGAGGAGAAGGAAGAGGAGGCTTGGGGTGGTCGAGGAGGAGGAGGAGGAGGAGGGAGCTGAAGATGCGCCGCCGTCCCGCCTCTTGCTCTCTCACGCCCGCTCTCCCTCCTGCAGGAGGGGGGGTTCAATGTTTCGCTGTGCCGCCGCCGCCGCCGCCGAGGAGGCTGCCTGGCTGTTTGAGGCGACCGAGTGAGCGAGCGAGTGAGGCGGCGGCGGACGACGAGGAAGAGGAGGAGGAGGAAGAGACCCGGCGCCGCCACCGCCACCGAGAGCGAGCGAACGAGTGAGGCAGCTGTGGGGGGGGGACCTTGGACGGGACTCCCTGGCTCCCCTCCCCTCTTTCCGTACCTGCCTCCCCTCCCCTCTTTCTCCGACCACCCCCGTCCTCTTCCTGGGCAGCCGCAGGTGGTGGACGGAGGTGGCTGCGGGGGGGGGGTTCGTTGTACAGATTTTTCGTTGTACGGACCCTCCGTTATACGAGGGTCCACTGTACTGTATTTATGTGTGCGTTTTCCCCCTTTTTTCACAGTATGTTCAACAGCAGCATGAATGTGAACCGTGTAATGCAAATCGAAACAAAGACATGCTGCTGTAAATGGTGTGTGTGTGTGTGTGCATATTCTCTTCTAGAACTGAAGCTTTCACTCTTCCTCTTTTGGTTCCCATTCACATATTGTAAGACCCACTGCAAGGTCAGCCCAGATAAGTAAGTGATGGGGAGCACTGGAAAGGTCCCAACTTAGTCTTACCCAATTATTACTGCAAGTACCTTAATAATTCTGCCCACACCATCTCCCAGGACTTGAATCTGCTTCCGTCCCCCTGCCAAGTCCAGACCTTTCCCTGTATGCCACCTGTACTGCTATGTGTCATTGGGGCTTCACTGGGCTGACCTTCTTGTTCAGGATAAGCTAGAAAGCCTGGCTGCAGCCTCTCTGTAAAGGGGAAAGGGACAAGATAAGCTCCCCAGGCATCAGCCCACCTGCTACGGAGGAGAGCACTTGATGCTGCCTGCCCGCCCTCGCCAACCCAAGGTCAGGATTGTCACAGAGCAATCTGCAGTTCAGCTGCTTTGGAAAATTTACCCTGGAACTCAGAACAGTGTAGGATACAGAGCTATTCTATACTCCATCATAAAACTATACAGACAATAAATATTTTTGCCCAAGTACAAGCTGAAACGGCGCTAATTCTCCTTCTCCAGAACTAGAAAAATGTATTTGGCACAAGTCACAAATGGCAAGACTGTGCTAGCACCTCAATCACATTTTACCAGATCTGAAAGGTTGTTCCTAAAAACACATTCAAGATAAAAAGAAGGAGCAGGGAGCACTGAAGGCCAAGAATGGTCTGCATCTCGGTAGCATCTTCACATATGGAACAGAATGCTAACTAACAGCTGTGCATTTTTCACAAAATAACCAAATACAAAATACAAATTGGTGCTCAACAATACATACATACATACAGTGCATTGATAAAGTTCTGTAAGGAGTCCAGCTGACAACATGATCCTTTCTTGCAGGGCATAAATTTACAATAAAACTTTCAGAACAGATGTAGAGAACTTGCTACTATTGTATATGTTTTGGACAGCAACTGTCCAACAGGTTTCACACTCCTCCAGGGCAGTAGCTATTTAATCCCAAGCAATCCTGCATGTGATCACGTCTTAAAATAGAAATGCTTTTTAAAAAATTTCAGAGAAGCCACAAACAGTATCTTTATTTAAAATTATAATAAGAGGTTTTAAAAAATACAAGCAGTCTATTCCCTCCAAATGGATCACATTCTTTTTCTTTTTTTAAAAAAAGTCTGTAAAAATATTTACACAACCATCTACATTCATAATTCACAAAAAAGAAGCCAAATACATACATGAAATAGAGTTTTATTTCTACATAGTTATATTCACAAGGCAATCAGTCCTCCTTGGCTGGCCTTTTTACCTCCAGATGCTCTGCTTTGCTGAAACAACTGCAAGACACATAAAAATAAATGGAGTGATCCCATTATGAGGGCTGAGTTTTACATAAATGAGAAGATGATGACAGAGAGGAGAGAGGAATATGCTATTCCATGCAACTGCAGATTTGATCAAAAATAGTGACAGGAGTAATCTTTATGGTAGCTTGATCTAGTTGTAATGATAGCAAACACACCAAGTCTTGGGAGATATTTTAAATAGGAACCTAGAAGGTGTTCCCTTCCTATAGTTCACAACACAGAAAGCCATACCTGTTATCTATCATTAAGCACAGGTATCTGATCCCAAGCAAGCCCATACTCCGTTTATCAACCAATCTTGTATTTGAAAGCAAGTATGGGCTTAACATTCTCAGAAGACATCCTTAAAGGAACGCACACCAATCTTGTAAAGGGAAAGCAGCATGAGAATATAGATTTGATTTAACACAGAGCTATAAAGCAGAGAGACAGACCCACATTACGCGGTCCTTCCCCCTCAGTTGTGAACAAAAGGGCTTGTCACTATTTCTACTAACCAGGCTGAAAATCCCGATGAAGCACACCTATAAACTATTCCATTGCTCAAGTTCTGATGTTTGAAATAGGAGACCTAGACCGTCTCCAATGGGAGGTTTTGTCTCTTTTCACACCCTTTCTATGGGTGAAGAAAAGAAAACTCACATAACTCCGCCACGCTTCAGCCCACACAGCTTTCTGTAGTAATGTATTAAAAAGTAGCCTGTGGAAAAACAACACAGACCACCATCTCCATTACCGAGAAGCACAGGAACCTGCTCTGGTTGCTGACACAGCTTTATGTATGATTGACCTGGAGACAACGCCAAGGGAGGCATCGGCTGTGCTGTAACGTTTTGAACCCAGGGCAGTTTGTTCTGATAGGGTGACAATTTCCTAGCCAGTTGGTGAACCCTTCTTCCCAGTATGGCGTTTCTGAGCCAGACTATCTGAAACTGGCCCAGTTTCTTCTGAACAAAAATAGCAGCTCAGAAGAGCTATTCTTTTCAAATAATATACAGTTCCTCAACTGATCGCACTGTTACTCAAGGGCCTTGGATCTGCTCTCCCGATACAGAACACTTTCCCCTCTATTTCCCGCTCAAATACTAATTTTATTTGTTCAGAGAACTGAAATGTACAGTCTAGAATTACAAATTAAAGTGGCACAAAACTATCTTTGGTGAGATTGTAAGGATAGTACAGTGTTTCATATCATCGTAGGGCTAAAATAAGCCCTTTCTCAAAGAAAATCTAGGATGGCATATGAACAAAAAGTCAAAATTTATTTGAGATAGTGAGGCATACATTCTGTATACAGGTTATAAAATGGGGGGGGGAGGAGGAGGAAGAGAAAAACCATTTAGCCTCAGCTTTATTAGAATCCAAACTATGCAACCAAATTTTATGTTTTCAAGGACCAGGGGAAAAGCAGCTTGAGTGAAAGACAAACCAAGGTCACATGCACGATCCTTGTTGCTGAGTTTCAAATATATTTGAATTACCAAACATCTCTAGCAAAATAAGCTACCCTGCACTGGAGGCTAAAGCAACCGCTACAGAACAAATGCCATCTTGTGAGTGACCAAAACATCACTGGCAAACAACTGGCAAACGTCCCATTCATCAAACAACATGCAATTAGTAGACTAGGATAAGTCTTAGCCCTGGTTCGCTTTCTTAAGCTTCAGAGGCGGCATCTCCCAAGATGATTCTGCCAACTCCAGCCCCCAGCCTCATCCCTGTCGCCATCTGTCACTGCAGGCCCTGACACTTAATGGGTGAATCCTGCAGGACTGCCAAGCCACTGCTGTTCGGAGGAAGGAGAGCAAAATGGAGAGAGAAGGCAAGAGAGAAAGAAAAAAAAACAGACAGCGGAAGCATTTGCCGCTCCTTACAGAGGGAGGCTGCCCGCACCAGAGCAAGATTAGGACATTTGGAGGATGCTTGACAAGACCAGGCATTAAGCACACAAGAGCTGTAGGCCCGCTCAAACATACACACCCTCAGGGTTCAAGCTGGACACCAGGGGGTTCTGAAGGTTCCGGGGATGGCCGAGGAACTGCTTGGCAGTGGCTCGGGGAGGAGAGTCCGAGTCTGAGCTGGAACTGGAGACATCTATTGAAAGGAAGCACATAAAAGGTCCGGTCAACTCAGAGAGCATTCCCCCCCCCCCCAAAAAAGTGAACAGCCTTCATTTTCAAGAACTGCACTTCAGTCCATGTTTACTTTTGGTTCGGCCTCTGTGGGACAAATGTACATTCCTTCCTGCCTTTGAGGAAAATGAAAGTCCTCTCAAAATATGTGGCGGCTGCAGGGTTTCCTAGAGGATTTGAAGTTATGGAACACAGGCTGCCTTTAACAGATACCCTCTGCTGAAGGACAATTGTTGGAATCCATCTGAAGACTTCTGCACCCGTCAACATCTACAGTACTCCAGAATGTTGGGAGATGCTGTGGAGCAATATGGAAGGTGGTGTATGGGGTACAGGGGAAAGGAGGATGGAAAATCACCCTTCCTTATATTGCTGAAGGAAGCCTTAAAGGGAGCTAAGAGCTTTCTGCTCAGAACATCACTTGGATCTAAACAACTTATGTCTGTAAAAAGTTCACTGGTGCCATTCATTTTATTCTCTTGCTGTTGTTTCCCCCTCCTTCACAGCACATGGCCACAAAGTAAGATGCCAGCAATAAATGTAATGCTCCCAATCCTTTAATCATTGTTTAGAGATCAAGAGCTGGTCATATGATCGCATACTATCTTGCATGAACAGGAGAGATTCTTCCATGGCTTCCATGATACATAACAGTAACTTGAGTTTTGATTTCAACACAATTCTGAATCAGGTTTTAAAAAGAAAGAGAGAGAGAGAGAGAGAGAGAGAGACATACAAGGGATCTCATAGTTTGTGGCCAGAAACTGAGACAGTTTCCTTCTTTTCCAACTTCAATGGGAAATCATGTTACAGCACAGGAAGAGAAAGAGCTTGCATTAAGGGCTCCCAGTATCCCTGCCCTCCCAGGCCCACCCTATGAGTGGTGTCCCAACCTCCATTTCTCTGGTGAGCTGGCAGCTCAAGGCTAGTCTGATCCAGCTGGGGTTCCGCCTCTGGTCTGGCCTGCAGTGGAGCCACCGTGACTCCCGTCTGCTGGATGAACTGCTGCAAGTTACACTGCCTCAGCTCCTTATTTAGATCCTCCAGCTCCTGGTTCTGGGCCTGCAAGACAGAGGACGAACAGGCAGAGGGTGAATGTGTCCTGAGATACTGCAGCTAGAGAAGAAACAATCCTTTTTTAAAATTAAATATTTATTGTCATTGTGTGTATATACACAGTATACACATACAACGAAATTCAGACACCCAGAGACCTGATCTTATCCCAGCTGCGTGCCCAAGTTTAGTGAATTGTTCGGTGTTCCTCAAGAATGTGCAGAAATGCATCGGAAATGATGTCCCAGCAGAGGGTTAATGACAGGAGTAATATGGCAAGCGAGATCCATTCCTAGGTATTGACACATTCTGAAAGCGAAGGGGCAGCTTGGCTCCAGTTTCCAGTCAATATCCTGTGGAAGCCCAGAGTCTGGTTAAGGTTAGGGTGGAGATCTATTCACCAGCTCCAGACAGCTAATTCCAGTCTTTAAAATATACAGTATGTAGGCAATAACAATATTTATTTGCGGCCACAGGCCCAACCACAGCTCAACTGCCCCATGCATACTTTTTTTCAAAAAAATAATAATAATCCCCAGATGCTCCATTTTTTCCCTTACTGAAGGGATGAGCAAATTCACCTTCTTTCCAAATACTGTATGATTGGTACTGGAGATTGACACATACCAAGGGCAGAATCCTTAATCCTCCATATCAAGGGGCTGCCTTTTTTAGCATGATGTGCCAAACTGCAGTACTGTAGTCTTGAGTGGGAAACATATCAGCAAAAACAAATGAAAACAAAACAAACAAACAAAAAACAAAGAAAACAAAAGTGTTGCAGCACCTTAAAATACATGCTTCTATGATCAAATATAAAAGTGGAACAGGTGATACCTTTATGCTACTAGAAAAAGAACAAAAATGTTGCTAAAATTTCAGGGGCGAAACATCCTTCCTTGCTTAATAAAACCAGAAGCACCCTTTAATAAGAGCCAAGAGGTGTAAATCGAGAGGGGGAAAAACCTCCAGCTTAAATTAAACCTGATATTTGAAATGCACTCTGCAGCAGATCTTCTCAAAATGACCTTTGAGTGGCAATGGTTACTTTTGTTTTCTTTCAGAGCCTGGAATTATTTAAGTGGGTTCCACAAACAAATACACCATCAAGTCATTATAAACAGTTTGACAGAGGCAAAAGGTGCACATGTCATTTCCTCTCCTCAGCCACAAGAGGGCACCAGTGCTCCATTCACAATTAAAAGCGGTAGGAAGGACATAGGAGTGAGAGTTTGTATTTGCGTTGTTGTTTCTATCTAAAAAGAGCTCAGTGAAAAGGAAACGAAGAAACAGCAACCATCTGCACAGCCAGACATAAAGTGCTTCTAGCTAGACCTTCTAGCATAATTTCCACCAGACATTATACAACTGAGTCAAAACTGGAAGCGCAATCCTGAACTCCACAAAAATAAACTTTTTAGAGTTGAAAATTCTCAGCCACCCCCCAAAAGCCTCCTGCTCCTGAGCCCTTGTGTTTCTGAGCGCATCACTGTTTTGGGCCCCTGTTCTCCAAGTCAGGCAATTCAGCTTGTGCTGCTTCTCTGCCCAAAGTGAGTGAATTGAACGAACCGGAGCAGATGCACAGCAAAATGGTGTGTCTTAGGTACAGCTGGGAGAAGCTGGAAAGGGCAGAAGGGTGAATTATGCCAAAACAGATTGCCTCTGGACTTACAAAAGACTGGTGTTTAATTCCTGAATTCCCTATAACATGTTTCTGAGCCTGGAATATGGTTTAGGAAGGACTCGTCTAATGTAGTACTACCTGATACACTTTGATGTTGGTGAACAAGTAAGGTGTACCATTATCTAACAATTTGATGCTTATACTCCCTGCTTGCAGTGTTATAACAAGCTGCACATTCAATATGCACATTCCGTGCAAGCCAACATCACATCATGACAGCATGCCCGATGGACACTTCACCTACTAAAGTATCTTTACCAGGTTCAATTCACACCCGTTACATCTTTAATTGTGTGCGATGACCACTGGCCCCTTTCTGCTTATCAGGCCGTATGATTCTCTGAGCTACTGGTTGCCACAGTCCCACTCCAACTAATGCAACTCATAATCCTCATGAAATGAGTCTTCAATGAAGTTTAGTTTAACAGAGTCAAACAGTAGTTTGGTGCCAGGAATGTGTCAGACTAGCCTAGTCTCAGAGCACGTGGTGTTATGTAGGCCTGGCCTCATCTGCTTGTTGCCGCAGCTCATGCTGCCCAGGACCTCCCGGGTTCATAATTCAATAGCTCCCACAACTCAGCTGATTTATTGCTAAGTGCCAAGGCACGGCAGATTGTAGAAAGTTATATGCTGCAAAGGAAAGGAAAGGGAAGCTTAATGAAGGCCAGCCTTCCTTCCAGAAAGTGGCTTTCGTCTTTTTTGCATGGGCTGCTTTGGCGCCAAAACTGCAACTAACTATTATGCAATTGCGCCCTCATTTTATGCCTATGTATTCTCATTCATTCATTCATTTAGATTTTTATACTGCCCATCGGGCAGCAGGGCCACTCTGACTGGTTTACAAGTTACAACACATTACACATCATTACAACAGGACAGTAATGTTAAACTAATAAAAAATTACACAACATTCAGCAACTAAAACAACATATATGACATCATTCTCCAACTCTCTCAATTGCACACTAAAATACAGACAAGAACACACCTTCCTGAAAGTTTGGGTGAGGGGGAGGGGCAACGGCATTGACACAGTGTACCATAACCTAGATGCCCTAAGCACATCCGATCTCGCCTGATTTCGGAAGCTAAGCAGGGTCGGCCCAGGTTAGTACTTAGATGGGAGACCACCAGGGAATACCAGGTGCTGTAGGAGCCTGGAGTAGGAACTGACAAACCACTCCAGTATTCCTGCCAACAAAACTCCATGGGCATGGAGTCATGAAGAGTCAGTCACGACAGTAATGACACAACACACACACACACACACACACACACACACACACACACACACACATACACCATAACCTGAAAGATTCAGAAGTGTTCAAGCACAAGGCTGCGCCCATGGTCTACCGCCACTTTCCCACAGAGTACCTGGAGGTTGTGCTCAGCTTCTTCCAAGGCCTTTGCCACCAACTCCAGGCTGCTTTCCAGCTGGCTGCTCTGCTTAGCTTTGGTTTCCAGGTCCCTTTTCATTTTAGCAGCCATCTCCTCCAGTTCAGCAGGGCTCTGGGTAGGGACGTCTTTCGCCCTTTTGGCCCTGTCTGCAATTTCCCGCTGGATTTCCCTCTCCAAGGCCTCTGTTTTCATCATAAGCTCGTGGATTTTCCAGGTGTACTCCTCCATGGTGACCCGCAGGCTATGGACTTTCTCCTGACGCTCCCTTTCCCGCTCTTTCTCGGAGCGCAGTTCATTCTGCCAAAGGTCTTCCTCGTTCAGTTCAGTTTCGTTCTGCCGGATCGCCTGCTCCAGTTGCCGGATCTCGTCCTCCTGGCAGGAGCCTGGACTGTATTCCCAGTGCCGGATGTCTACCTCCAGGGCATCTCCCTGCACCTCCAGGGAATGGAGGTGCTCTTGCTGGTGCAGGACTGTCTTAAAGAGCTCCTCTTTGGAGAGAGGGACCCCGCTGGCACCGTCCCTCAAGCCCCCAGGGCCCTTTTTGGGCTGCCTCAATCTGCTCTTGGCAAGCAAATCACTGGAGGCCACTGGACCCAAGTTGAAAGTTAAGGATTTTTTGGGCTGCCTGGGCCTGGCCACGTCCGTGCTGACTGGCCTTGGCTTGATGGGCAGGCTGGCCCTGACCAACGTCCTTTCAGGGACCTGTGGGGCATTGTCTGAAGAAGGCCTCTCTGTCAGGCTGGGGCCTGTGCGCTGCAATATGAACTGAACATCACTGGCATACTGCCCACACTTGGCCAGAGAGTCTATCGGGCATTCATGGGGGAGAAGCTGCCTCTCCTTCTCCCGGAGTCTCTGGATGAGAACATACCGTCCTGTCTGACCTAAGAAGAAAGAGAGAGAGAGATTACTTGGGGGCTTTGGGGGGCTCCTTTGGTCTATAACAGGCATGTCCAAACTTTGGCCCTCCTGATGTTTTGGACCACAACTCCCAGAATTCCAAGCATATGTTTCCAGTGGCAAAGGACTGTGGGAGTTGTGGTCCAAAACATCTGGAAGGCCAAAGTTTGGACATGCCTGGTCTATAAGCAACAATCATCATTCTTGCTCCAACCCAGTGAACTGGGGCAGGGGGGAAGGAGAGAAGAGGGATGAGAGAGACTGGCCTATGAGTAGTTAAGCCAGGCATGTCCAAACTTCAGCCCTCCAGATGTTTTGGACCACAACTCCGACAGTTCTTTGTCACTGGCAATCTAAGCTTAGAAATCTGGGAGTTGTGGTCCAAACACCAGGAGGGCTGAAGTTTAGACATGCCTGAGGTAAGCAACGGGAGACATTACAAGTAACCTTAAAGCCTTCTCCCTTTCTTTCCTTTGTCAAGGAAGACACCTTTATTTACTCCACATTTCTAATATGAAAGTTACTTCCACTAAAAACTAAGGTTTATTCTGGGAAATGCACATGTGTAACTGGAGGCTGCTAGTAATCTATCAGAAGCAGCTGCATTGAGCAAGGATTTCTTGGCCATGAATACCAGCGCATCCTCTTATCTAAGGATTAGACGTGAACCTCACAGACAGCCTCTTCTACCTTCCCAGCTCAGCTGCAGCATTTCGCCAGCAGTCACGAGCTCACCTTCCCCAACAGTCTCCCTTCTGATTAAAGTTCCATTTTGCACACAGAGAAACAGTAGGCTTTTTGGAGGGCACAATACTGGAAAGGTAGGGACAAAGACAAGCATCAACAGAATGTGCAAACTAAAAAAGAGGAAGAATATGAAAAACTAAATTATATTAATCCCTTGGAGTGTTGGGAGAGGGAACAACCACATAGAAATATCTGGTTAAAAAAACTCCAAAAACCAGAGAAACTATGCAGACTTAACTGTCCCACCTCTGAGTGCCCACACACTCTGGAGTGTCTTTGAAACTCTTGTTTCACATCCACTGACATTATTCTGGCTCCAGGTCCTCGGAGCATTTTCACGTATACGTAGATCTAACCCTTTCAGACAAAGTTGTCATTGCTAAGCGTTCCAAATTAGCAGCTCCAATAATTTTGAGCAGTGAGTCAATAAGCGTCTAGCTTTTCTGCTTTAAAAACTCAGAGGATAATTTACCAGCGCACACAGGATTCACATAACCCATAATTGGAACCCTGTCTTGCAAAGTGAGCTCTGAAGTTCCCCTTAAATCTGGTTAGAGGGCAAAAGCAAAAATGGATACAAAGTTTGCTTGACAATGCGGCGCATTTCCACATCATGAAACAGAACAAGTCCTTTCTATGATGCCCGAAGCAGTGGAATCAGCATAAATGTGCCCATGTAACAATTATTGGGGGGAGGGGGCAGAGACACACAAGCATATGTAAGCATTATGAGTCATGCTTGTACACTGTAAATACACACCAGTCGTGTCCTCTCAATGATGGAAAAGCAACATGCTCTTTGGAACCTGGGAGGTGACAAGCAATGCCCAAGGCCGTTGTGTTATGAGGACTTGGGCTTAATGATTAAATACCAGAGCTGCCCAATCCCCACATTAGCGTATTGTTCATTCTGGACATTATGTTACTGGGTTTTCAAACCAACTGGTTTCTCTTCAAGTCAAAAGAGGAACCCCCACCCAGAGACAGCAGCCTAACGACAATCCAAAGGACCACGAAGAGGGCAATTACCCACAGGCCTTGCCTCGTCCTTTTAGAAAGCCAGTGCTTGCTGTCACAGCAAATCCTACTGCTCTCCCTTCATAAGGAGTTGCTGAATGCTTTGGGGATGCTTTGTGCAAGAGAACGCAAGAAAGAGGAGGAGTTTCTCCATCTGATTCTTACATTCTCGATACAGCAAACAGACCAATAGACCAGCTAAAGTCTGCCAAACCCTTCTCACTTGCCCATGGCCAAGAGGGAAGAAATGCCAAGACTAGTCTACCATTTCTACAGACACACCAGTGCCTCCTAGCAGTATCCATTAATTCAGATGAACCAAACTACTTCCATCTTAGTTGGTCATTATAATACCTTATATGAACTGCTAGATAAGATAGCTCAGTGGTTTAATATATAGTTGAGGAATCAGAGGTTGAGATTTCAGTTCCCCACGGTGCCTTCTTGACAGGGCCTAGGCCAGTGATAGCGAACCTATGGCACAGGTGCCAAAGGTGGCACTTGGAGCCCTTTCTGTGGGCACCCGACACTGTCCCTTCACAGCCACCTGGATTCAGGTTAAATTGCTGTATTGGCACTTTGACAAAAAATTAGTGGGTTTTGAATCGCAGTTTGGGCACTTGGTAAAGGTTCTCCATCACTGGTCTAGGCTCCATAGGGTCTCTTCTAGCTCATTAGTTCTAAGATTATTTATTTAATCAATCAGTCAGTCACTGTCAGTCATTTCTTTTACTGCTGATTTAATGTGAAGCACTACTCTTAAGTGATTTTTCAGTGCCTTCTGAGTTTCTGCTCATGTCCTGGCTTATCAAGGCTCTCTGTTGCAGGTCTGGTAAGAGCTTTTTAAGCACAACCCAGGCCGCTCCAACTGCCCTGGTCTGTAATGACCCTCAGTTTCTTTATCCATACTGTGGGTACGGCTACCCCATTCTCTCTTGGACATTCCCATCCACACAAGGTATGCATGCAATTTACACAGCAATTAGGTCTGAAAGCAGACTCCTCTTGGAGCCAGTGGAATACTTTGTTCCACCCCAATTGCGCAGATGGTACAATTTGGGAGATGCACTGGGAGGCGGGGTGTATTTTATCATTCATTTGTGGCCCTTTCCTGACAAACGAATCCTAAGTGCATCAAATTAGGCATTTTAAAAAGCCTCTTTTTGATGTCAATAGAAGGTTGTTTTCCAAACCTAATTGTGGCAGGATGAAGGCGACAACGGGATGCCTCACTGGCTGCATTCAACAAGTTGGATAGAGCTCCTCTCATCAGTGAAAACACAATGTGTTTATCGGCTTCATAGTAACTAAGAAGAACCAGCTGCTTTCCTCTATACCACTAGATTTCTCTATTCCAATATAAACTCCAGTCTAGATGATGTTTCTCTACCACATGTGCCTTAATTATTTATTTATTTATTTATTTATTTATTTATTTATTTATTTATTTATTTATTTATTTATTTATTTATTTATTTATTTATTTATTTATTGGACTTATATCCCGCCCATGTTCCCAGAGGAACTGTTCCTGTAAAGACAGGAGGAAACTATAAGCAGCCAAAGAAAAGGCAAAACTACAGGTGCATCAAAGAGGATCAGCTAGTCCACAGTAGTACAAGCATCCGGGTTACAAAACTGGGCAGGTAGTGGTGGGTGGTGGTAGTTATCAGCAGTGGATCCCCAAACACTGGGATAACTTTCACACCAGAAAATGGTGTCAAACTTAATCCCCATACACCAAGTTCTCTTGTACCACTTGTAAAAGGGAAAATGCTGGCAATATCTGGGTTGCACGCTGCGTAAATCCATGATACCAGTGGCTAACATTCATGTGGCTACCAGTGCTTTTCACCTATCACACAAGAACAATCCTTGCTTGCTTATCAGGGACATGAACATTCTCAAGTGTGAGTAAAGTACTAGCTTCTCAGTATATTTTAGAGCCATAAAGCAGACAAATATTGCAATGCAATTTATTTAGTTTTTTTCCCTCCTTTTTATTTGTTTGATATTGCTAATTGATGTAATTCTGTTTTGTTGTAATATTGTTATTGTTTAATTGTGTTATTGACTTATTTATTTACTTTATTGTTATAGGCTTTTTTCTTTTACCTCTTGGTCGCCAATGACTGCCATTTTGGTGGTGTCTGGCCATGAGAGGTACGCTAGGAGCTGGGGGATTAGTCAGGTAAGAACTAGGGCCAGGCAATTGCTGCCTGTCCCCCGTTCTGATCCCTCAGCTCACTGCCACATGCCAGGGAACCACATCATCAGTGCTTTTGACCTGTCCTGCCTTCTGGTCAACGCCAGATTGGCCCATAATAAAATCCCTGTCCTTCATGATGCCATCATGGAGGGGCAGGCCGACCTGGCTTGTTTTACTGACACCTGGGTGGGGGCAGAGGGAGGGGTATCCCTCTCCCAGCTGTGCCCTCCCGGGTTCAGGTCCAGCATGTGGGCAGGTCGGAGGGTTGGTTGGGTGGCCATCGTTTACAGGGAATCTTTGTTCATCAGCAGATCCGCGGCGTTGGTGTGACCTGGGTTACAATGCCTTCATATCTTGGTGGTTTAGCAGGACAGGTTTGGCATTGTGCTAGGGTACCGTGCTCCCCACAACCCTGAATAATCCCTACCAGAGCTCACTGAGTTCATCTTGCTGGCTCGTTTGAGGTCCCCCCACCTTCTGGTGGTAGGGGACTTCAACATGCATGTGGAGGATGGGCTTTCAGGAGTGTCTCTGGATTTCATGGAGTCCATAGCCTCCATGAATCTGACCCAGCATGTTGTTTGTCCCAGCCTTTTTAGAAGTAAGATTGAGGCCATCCAAATCACTTGGAGTTCTTTTTGGAAGATGGGCGGTATACAAACAAACAAACTATTTATATGAGAGTGCATCTCTTCCTACCTTTAGTAACTGCTTTCCCCCCCATAGTGGACCCATTTATTTATTTCTGAGTAAACATACACATGACTTTGTTGCAAGCTTACTTTTCAGACAAAGTCAAGAAAGGGAGGACTTACCAATGGCACGTGCCAATGCTATGACAACCTCTTGGCAAGTTGTCTGTTCTGAGACGCCACATACAATGCGCTGGACACCATCCACCCAGACCTTCAGCTCCATCACCAGGAAAGCAGGAGATTAGACTTTCTGGTTCATGGCTGTGAATCTTCCCTGCAGAGGGATTTAAAAGAAATGGGATTTCAATGCCCTGTCTGATTTCATTCCTACATACCATACAATTTCTTGCCTCAAGTCTGTTTCAGGAGCAAGAAAATTAAACAGCTGAAAAGCAAGGAAGTTTGGGGAGTCTGCACATTTTTTGTACTGCTACGCCATCATTTTCTAGCTTGTTTGCTTTAACAACCAGTTCTGGGCTAATAATCATTTGCAGAATGACTCAAACAGAAATAAGTATGGGAAAGGGGTGGGGTTCAAAAGACCATTTTACTTTCATAGATTTCTTTATCTTACACCAGTATCCCCAGAAGGAAAGGTAATTTACTGTTCTAAATAGGTCAGTAATACTCTGCTCTCTCCACACTGGGCATAAACTTCAGAAAACCCAATATATGTTTGTAGCTACAGTAACTAGACTTCACTTGGTTTTGTTCATGCTTGACTTCTCAAAAACAGATTGTGCTAAATAGCTTAAATCAGTGACGAGTAACATGAGATGAAAGCATAGTTGCATTTCATAACCTCTCAGTCAATGCAGTAATGAGCACAACACACTGCAAAGGTGTAGCCAACCAGCAGGCGATACCTGAAATGAGATCTGGCCAGAAAAGAAATGGCTGTAAAAGTACCTGGAAGTGAGAGAAAGGAAGGAAAAGGGAGGGAGCAAAAAAAGAGTACCTTTAACTTATATATTTTGCTGGGTAATGTGGTGGTAGTCACAATCAGTAATCTCGGTCACACAAGTCATGCAATAGACAGCATAGAAAAACAAGTAAGCCTTACAGCTTGAATTATGTCAATATCAAATATTTACGCTCATTTAATTGGCAGAAACAGGTTCTTAGAGAGAGGGTGAATGATTAACTCACTATTGTAACTTTTTCATTTGCTTCCAAAATCACCTGACTGGAATAGTATGCCGCACACCAAGGATAGTGTCCTAGTATGCTTCAGATGAGCACAAAAATCCTACCAGTGTAGGGACACAGGATCGCATCAATTGCAGAAGCACTGCCACAGCGCACGCAGTGATCTCCCAGAACAAAACTGACCTTTCATACCTACAGGGGCAGCACATGCTTAAGCAGCATGATTTTGCTGACAGGATTTAGCTGCTCAGCAGACATCTAGGATACAGGCCGCAGTAAGTGGTCCTGTTCTTTCCACCTATCCCTGTATATATCAGAGAATCAATGTGAGCTTGTTCCTTTTCACATCTGCTTCAGATGTATGGTATTTTTCCATCTATAAGATCATGCCATATACTAGATGCTCCCACTTTTAAGAATGAATAGCTAAGGCATCTTGGTCAGATATCAGTCTGTTGGAATCTTGCCCTCCTCGATGGAAAGTCTCCTTTGGTTAACAATGCCACACCTTAAAATATTTTCGGCACTCAGCCTTACTAAGTACAAAAATATATAAGGCAAAAACAGGAGAAGGACCCAGGCACATGTATGCATGCACACATAGATCGATTTTTCACATTGCCGTATGTGTATTTCAGATGTTCCCTTCTACACTTAACTTTTTTGGCACAGATCTCTGCATGTAATGCAGACTGAGAAATATTAGCTACAAATGCTAAGCTACTGTCATGGAACATAGAACTGACTGTCTGACTGATTCAACTCATATACTGCCACAGCATTCTCTGGGCATTTTACAACATATTTATGCAGTGCTCACTTGGCTCCCAGTGAGCAGGACCTCATTTTACTGTCCTCAGAAGTCTGAATCAGCCTCGAGCTGGCTACCTGAACCTGTGGGGGTTGAACTCGGGGTGTGAGCATAGGCTTTACTGCAGTTAAATCACTCTGTCAAGGTACTTACAACAACATAACACTGGTAATGTGCATTTAGCTGGCTGGATAGCTCAGTGATTTAGGTATGTGCTATGGAGCCAGGCATCAGGAGTTCAATTTTCCCACTGTACCTCCTGAGAAGCAGAGCTAGACTGAGTGGGTCTTGGGTCAGTTACACAGTCCTCGGTTCCCCCAGAAGAAGGGAATGTGGTTACAGTGGATTAGAACTGAAGATATTATTAGGGAAGAATGTAAAATGACAATTTACAAAAGAAAAGAAATATTAGATATATAATGTAAGAAACAGTTAAAATGGGAAAGGACAGGCAAGAAGAAGAAGAAAAGTAGCAGACATAGGATAAGAACCCTGAATGCAGTTTTTCAACAACTATCACATAGAGACAAAAATAGCTATTACAATAGCCAGTGAAGACAAATAAAGAAGAATAACAAAAGGGGAAAAGAAATCTCTTCCAGAATATCTGATAAATTAAAGGGAAAATTAAGCCTAGATTCGGAATGCTGAATGACCAAAAGAAGAGCAAGCAATTGGACCAAGATAATCCACAGTATTGTATTTTTGATCACTATGTATGGGTGCAAAAGCCAGACAGTAAAGAAAGCTGACAAAAAACCCACCATGATTTGGTTGAAATATGGTGCTCAATGAGAGCTTTGTAGACACTCTGGATTGCAAGAGAGATAAACAAATGGATTCTAGAGCAAATCCAATCTGAACTATCTCGGTAAGCAAAAACAATGACACTGGGGCTGTCCTGCCTGTCCAGGCAGGATTGTCTGGAAAAGACAATAATACCAAGAAAGTCTGAAGGCAGAAGATATAAAGAGAAAGATTAAATCCGAAAAGGACAGACTGTCTAAACAAGGAACTCAGAGTTGAGTTTATGAGAGCTGAGCAGGGCTTTTGAGAACAGGATATTTTGGATTCATGATCTGAAGGCAACTTGGTGGCATGAAAAAAGCATGACTGTTTTTGGCAGCGGCAAAAAGGAACTGAGAGCTCATGCAGGAACCAAAGAGCATGTGCAGCAAGTGAAGGAGGTCCAACACCAGGCATGTCCAAACTTCGGCCCTCCTGATGTTTTGGACCACAACTCCCAGAATTCCAAGCTTGTATTTCCAATGGCAAAGGACTGTGGGAGTTGCAGTCCAAAACATATGGAGGGCCGAAGTTTGGACATGCCTGTCCTACACCATACTGGAGGCTTGGAGAAGACCAGTGACCTTTGCGTGGGCACAATAAGACCCATTTGTTTGAACTCACAGATGCCACAAAGAAGAACCAAGTGCTATGATACATAGCTGAACTTATTACCCATGATAAGCATCAGAGAGAATGATCTTCACAAGTCATACATTCTTATTCTGTGTATCATCTTCGTGAACTAGTTTGCCTGCTGTACTGTTATGATGATTCATATGCTCAGGAAGTGTACAGATAAAATAAAAGGAAATAGATCAAATTAAAGGGGCATTCATTGTTTAGATGTTGAAATGATCTGGACTGCTGACAGACCATGACTGTCATTCAGGAAGAAAGGCTAAGTAAGAGCCAGCTAGCACCCCAGTTTAGCTATGCTCATGATCTTTGTTCTCAGAAAACAGTGAATGGGGATTTTCTTCTGCCCAGTAGATGCAAGCAATTTTTTGTCAAAACTCCTAAAAACCATGCCAGGGACAGACATGGTCCACAATCACTAACTGACAATTAAAGAAAATTCTGAACCGTTAACACATTGTATGACTATCTAGTATAAAAGACTCTATTATCTTTGAATTTCAACATTATCTACCCTAGAATGAATCTCTAAGCCTTTTTAAAATAACTCTCAGAGTCAAAAACAGCCTGTTCAAATACATATAAATCCTAGTAGTCTGGTCGTTTCTCTGCCTATACCAGTGATGGCAAACATTTTAGAGACCGAGTGCCCAAACTGTGATTCAAAAGCCACTTATTTTTCGCAAAGTGCCAATATGGCAATTTAATCTGAACACAGTAGTACCCTGGATTACAAATACTTTGGGTCCTACCCTTCAGGAAAGCAAGTATCAAAGAGGAGGCTATTGAATTTCCTGCTTCAAAATTCAAAAACCTTCTCTTCGATCCTCACTTTCCCGAAGGATAGCACCCTTCGGGAAAGCAAGAATGGAAAAGCAGGCTTTTGAATTTCCCGCAGCCACAGCACCTTCACTGTGGCTACAGGAATTTCAAAAACCTGTTCTTCAATCCTTACTTTCCCAAAGATTAGCAACCCATCCGCCCCTCTGCCCTGGGCAGAGAGGCAGATGGGGTGTTACATCATTGAGGAAGCCAGGGTGAGTGGCTTCACCCGCCTCTCTGTAGCCATTTCAGACCGCCGAAATGGCTCCGTGAAGAGAGATGGGCAAAGGGGAGGCAGTGGTTTGTGGGCTTCTTCATAGCCCCCGTATACTCTCTAGCCATGCCACTTTTGGGATGCCCAGAGTGGGGTAGCTAGGGAGTAAACTGGGGCTACGAACAAGTCCACAAGCCGCTGCCTTCCCTTCACCCAGCTCTCTGCATGGAACACAGTGGTGTGCTCCAAGTGGAGGGGAAAGTGCCATGGCTATGAGTGGCCAATGTCGCGTTCCCACAGACAGGGCTCTAAGTGCCATCTTTGGCACCCATGCCATAGATTTGCCAACACTAGCCTATACAGCAAATAGAATTAACATCTCATACCATGAGTAGATTTGGTAAAAGTATCACAAGGGTGAAAATTGTAAGATTAAGTGCTTCAGTTTGCTGAATTTGCCTGTGCTATTACTACCTGCTGAGATGTAGGAGAAAATGGATTATTTTCATTATCAGCATTCTAATGCAATGGTACATCTGTAACTTCTCCTGAGAGATCACCATAATTTAAGTATTAATACAGGACCGTCTCCTCTAGTTAAGCTTGTATCACCATCCAAACCTGCAAAAATGGCTACTGATGTTCAGCCATTATACGGTCAGCCCCTATACGTTATATAATACACTATGCAGGCAAGCCTCCCCTGTTCCCTTTAAGAGAGATATAGCTTTATAAAGTGTATTTATTATTATTATTATTATTATTATTATTATTATTATTATTATTATTATTATTATTATTATTATTATTATTATTATTATTATTAATCCAATGGCCCTTATATTGCCTGATACTATAGTACAAGACCTCCTAACAGGTCACATTAAACATTACCTAGTAGTTAGGGACAGAAAAGACACAGTAATAAAATAACATTTCATTCTAGTAGCTTCTTATGCAACTCCATCCACCTTGACATGTGGCAAGTAAGAACAGAGTCATGTACATAAGTGGGAGGGGCAAGGGCTGTGTCCATCTGTGGGGCTCAGCAGACAAATGGGAGGGTGACTCCACCTAACCTAGACAAAAATATGTCACAAGCACAAAAGAAGAATTACAGGGATACTGTAAGCTCCACATGATAAAAACAATGCATCACACTGCATACTGCACAGACAAATGAAATACAGAGTACACAGACAGACACTATATTGCAGTTGTGCCATTAGAGGGTATCAGTCTAATTTTACAGGTAAGCACAAAAGTATGATTGACCAAGAAAAAGGTCAGTGATTACATAAGAGACAATTCCTGAACCAAATAAGTGATAAGAGTACAGCGGCATCTTGGTTTACGAGCATAATCCATTCCAAAAGCATGCTCATAACTCAAATACTCATGTATCAAAGCAAATTTCCCTACAGAAAATCATGGAAACTTACCTGATCCATTCTGGTGTCCCAGTTTCCATGATTTCCTATGGGGAAATTTCCTTTGGCTGGGAGCTACAGCGGCCTCCAGAGCTTGCCCTGGGCCCAGCACTGCTTGGGGTACACTGCAGAGGCTGTGGCCGGGCAGCGCTGGGCCCAGATCACACTGCAAAGGCCCATTCCAGGCCTCACCTGGCCTGTGGAGAGCCCCAGAGGCCACCTCCGGCCCAGGCCCAAGCCCAGGAAACCCTGTGCAAGCCCACTGCATGGCCCAGAGGCCAGTTCCAGGCAGCAAAGGGTCCGCACTGAGGTGAGCCTTACAAACTGAGGCAAAATTTTACTAAAAAATTTGCTCGGTTTGCAAAATATTCATAATCCAAGGTACCACTGCACCTGACCATATGCATGGTGTTTTGTCTCAAAAACACCAACTTCCCTCCAAGTCCGGAATAGTAGGGTGTTTAGAATGATGGCATTCCTCTCACCGGTATTAAAATATCAGTAATTCTCTCTAAAGAATTAAGAAGTTATCTTAGCAACAAACCAGAGAATAAAGCAAATCAAATCAATGTGGTCTGCTTATATTATGCCCCATAGCACTTCAAGCACTCTCTGGGCAGTTTTACAACTTATTTATGCAGGTTACACAATGCACCTCCAGCAAGCTGGGTACTCATGAGCACAGTTTTAGCAGCAGTACAGGCATTCAACCACTATGCCATGAGGCTCCGACATTCTTTTTCTATTCTGCTGAAAAGTGTGTCAATGTTCCCCACTTCAGCTTCCTTCCAGTTATGAAAACTATACTGAAATGAAAACAGTAACCCCCCGCCTATTGTGAGGGTTAGGAACCCGACCTGACCCGTGGTAATTGAAAATCCATGATATGCAGATGCAGGATTGGGTCAGGACTGGGGGGGGGGCTGTTCGGGGCCTCTTGTACTTACCCCAGGCCTTGTGCTGCCCTGAACAGGCCTCTGATGGCCTTCCTGGGCCACCAGAAGCCCCAAAAATGCTTCTCGCCAAACTGTAAGTGACTTCTGGAAAACCGGGAGTGACCTCCAGGTCACTACAAAGCACTTATGGGGCCTCCGTGGGCCTTTCTGGGCATGTTGGAGGACTCAGAAATGCTTTTCTGTGAACTGGAAGTGATGGCAAAGCTGTCAGAGGCCCATTTGGGGCAGCACGAGGCCTGGGGTAAGTACTAGAGGCCTGAAACAGGCCTTTCCAGCTCACCCCAGGGGTCTTTTTTCATATACCTTGGTGGTACCTTGTATAAAGGAATTAATTCATTCCAAATGAAATTATGTTAAGCTAATTTTCCTTTATACAAATTCCCATAGGAATGCATTGAAATCCGAGTGATCCCATTTTATGTTGTATGGATTCTCCCCATAGGCAATTATGTTAAGCAAATTTCCCCTATCTCCGGAATTTTTATGTTGTACAAATTTTGTGTTATACAAGCTGTTTGTTATACAAGGGTCCACTGTATTGCAGTCCTGCAATATACCAGGACCGCAGTAGATGAACCGCAAAAGGGCAGGGGGTTACTGTATATTAGTCTCTATGATTTCATAATATTTTCCCTCCACTTTTTTATTTACTATACATTTTATGCTAGTCTTTCTGCTTATATCAATGGCAAGTTAAAATGTTGATGGGAATTAATTACTCTTTTTCAGTAAGATATTTTAGTTATTGATAGGAATTTCCACTTAATCTATTAGACTCTGTGAAAGTTAAGAAAAATATGTTTGAATTTTGAAAGAATGTCATTCATTTCTTCATCATATTAAAGAAAGAAAAAAAGAAACAGGAAAGACGCAAGTGACTGAACCTATTCTGAAAGCAGATGTTAACTGAAAAAGATTTGTGTCAGCAATTTTAAACTAGTATTGTTTGATCTTTGTTAAATGCTCAGTTATAAATACTGATAGTATACTTCGTTAATATCTAACAGATGCATCTTTATGTGAGCTTTCATAGATCAAAGTTCACTTCTTCAAATCAAAATCCGTTTCTTCTGTCTAAAGAAATGGATTCCAGCTCACAAGAAGTGACTTTGATATAACTCTATTAGTCTGTAAAGTGCCACAATGTTTCTCTTTCTTTTTCACCTGTAATTTTGCCAGCATGCTGGCATTATCTGTGGAATTTAGTTTGCATCTAAACTAAAGCCAGATACACAAAAGTATCTGGGCAATTACCTTTCCTACAAGCTTTTCTAAATTTTCAGTACAAATTTACTTTGTTGATTTTGGTTCTGATATCGGGTAGTGCAGTTTGCACTAAGGGGGAGGTACAGAAATAAAAATAAATACATAAAAATATTAAGAACTTGGGAAATATGAATGAATACTTTTTGTAGTGTGTTACTTAATATCAACAAACTTGAAAAGCTGAATTTTCCAAGTACAGAGGAAAATGTATTTTATCATTTGTTGCAACCATTATTTTAATCTCCTAACGAAAAGACTGCTACAGTAATACCATGATTTACGAGCATAATCCATTCCGGAAACATTCTTGAAAACCAAAACATTCTTATATCAAAGCATATTTCCTCACATGAAACAATGAAAATTCAAAGTAAACTGCCCAGGGAGTCCCTTCTGGGAAATCGGTGCAGTATAAAAATATAATAAATAAATAAATAAATAAATAAATAAATAAATAAATAAATAAATAATTCCGGGATCCCATAGACCACATACTGTACACACAAAATGCCAAAACTCACAAAATAAGTTGGCTAGAAGTTTTGGGTACTTGGCTACAGAATCTCCTCTGCTTGGGACTAACAACTGGATTTTCCTCTGTGTTTTTCATGTGACAATAATAAAAATCAATTTGTAGCCATATACACACTTGACTAGCTACCCCATGACTAGAAATGGTTTGAAAAATAAGAAAGGCTGTTGAAAACAAATTCAAGACAAATATAAAGAAAAAATAAAACCCTAACCTGCACTCTCTTTTGAAAATGTTCCTGGCAGGCGCAAGGGAAACCTCCCTCCCAGTCTCTTCCCCCTGCTTTTGAAGCTTGCCTGAGAGGGAAGGTTCCAAAGAATCCCCCACAATCCAGAAGGGAGAGAGGGACACCACGGGCTTACTTGTGATCATGTGGCCCACTCCAGTGCTCATATGGTAAGACATTGCTAGTTGATCGAGGCAAAATTAATCAGAAGTGGTTGCTCATCTTGCAAAACAATCTTAAACCAAGGCACTCGTAAAGCAAGGTACAGTGGTACCTCTACTTACAAGTTTAATCTGTTCTGAATGCATGCTCATAAATTGAACAACTTGTAAGTAGAGCAGCCGTCTCTAAAAAAAAAATTGTAAAACACTGTAAGTAGAGCAGACCGCATCTAAAATTTGTAAGGCAGCAGTTAAAACGCCAATGATTTTCTGTTCTTAAGTTGAATTGCTTGTAAGTAGAGGTACGACTGTAATTCATTATGTAATGAAACAACAAAACAGAATTTCATTTTTTCTTCTGTGCCCATCTCCAATTTAAACCCAATGTAGGAACTGACAAGCAACTCCAGTATTCCTGCCAAGAAAACTCCATGGACATGGGGTCACCATGTGTCAGTTACAACTGTAACAAAACAACAACAACAACAACAACAACAACAACAACAACAACAACAACAACAACAAATATGTGCATGAAAAGAGCCATTTCCTGAGAGGGATGACAAGAACGAGGGGTGTTGGAGGTGGATAAAGAGGTACTAAGACAAAGTCTGCTTGGGGATACAGCCCTGAAAACAAATACAGTACAGTGGTACCTTGTATAAAGGAATTAATTCATTCCAAATGAAATTATGTTAAGCAAGTTTTCCTTTATACAAATTTCCCATAGGAATGCATTGAAAATGGAGTAATCCCATTTTTATTTGTACGGATTTGCCCCATAGGCGATTATGTTAAGCAAATTTCCCCTATCTCTGGAATTTTTATGTTGTACAAATTTTATGTTATACAAGCTGTTTGTTATACAAGGGTCCACTGTATATGTAAAGAAAAAGACAAAAGTGGTAATGGCATCAGCTCAACCAAATGCCTGCAGTAAATACTGTGATACAATTATTAAACCATTTTGCATTCTGCTAAGGTCTCTTCCAAAGTCAACTGCAATACTAGAAAGAAAGAGTGTGTGGAGACTTGTCATTTAATTTTATGTATGTTACATGAGCACAGGAAGCTCTCAGCCTCTACCATCATCAATCATTTACAATCTGCAATTTATTTTCATGCTACACCTCTCCTTAAGGGCACCACTCTGTATCAGAATTCAAAGTTTAGTCACTGTGGTAGCATCTGTTGCTGAATGTATGGTTACAAGCTCTCAGCTAGGATGGAGAGGAAAGAGATGCTGGCAGGGAAAAGAGCAATTATTTATTTTTCAAATAAAAACCAGTCTTACCATTCTCCAGGAAAACCACCATTCTGTCTGTAGGTAATGCAAATTAGGGCTCCCCTGAAATATGAGTGCTGTTTTGGATCAATATACATTAAGCAGTGCTCTCCAATGAATAAAGATATTTATGAGGTGTTTTTCTGTTTTAAAGATGCTCTCTCTCTCTCTCTCTCTCTCTCTCTCTCTCACACACACACACACACACACACACACAGAGAGAGAGAGAGAGAGAGAGAGAGAGGATATAGTTTAACAAATTGTTGATATGAATTCTGTAACATGGACAGAGCCATTCTTATAACCATAACTTCACAATGTTTGAAAACCCAAGTAGACAAGAAGTATTAGGCCACGGAAACAGAAACACCAGCCTATTCCAGCTATTACACAGACATCTAGGCAGTTACTTCATGTCCCATTCGTCCCTCCTTGCTATCCTGCATGGACACGGAGTGGAACCGTCCACTGTTGCCAAAACTGCTCATCACCTGCAAATCGATGCCCAGCAGCCACATGGGGCAACCAAATCTGAGATGGTAGGACCCTGTCAATAAGAACATGTGAATCGTCTGCCTGCACCCTGAAGGTACAGTTGATGGGCGAAGTGGCATTTCAGGATCCAGAAAGCTGATACCACACCTGTGGGGAAATGCTAAAAAGTAGTAGATCTATAGATTTTTAAGCCCCACCCCACCCCATCTGAACTTGGAATAAACACAGTCTTGTAAAGAAGGCTGTACAACTGCTTCTCCATCCTCACCCAAAGAGAGTTTGTACACAGTCCACTTCTACAACGGGTAAAACTTCTACCATGTGTGTGTCAGGTAAAGCTCTTGGCCCACAACTAGTAATTTAATAGTACCCACATAAGTTATGATACTTCATGCCAGTGCTATTAGTTTTACCTTATAATCAAAACATAATGTGCAAAAATGTTTTAAATGAACCAAAAAATAAATAGGAGACTATTTTGAGGAGAAATGTATATCAAAATAAATTGCTCTTAATTCTTGCAAAAGCAGTGGAGTTGGCAGCTAGGTATGCAAGCAGTTACCAAACAGCCCCCCCCCCCACTATAGATAGGGGGACAAATGACTGGTTCCTTAGTAGACTCTAAATCAGCACTTTCATCAATGTGCCATTAAAACAAATTCTTACTGAGGCAGCATTGGCAAAACGAAAAATTGCTGTTAATTTCCCCAAGTCAGCCTGGCCCTGCATGAACCTTGCGATACAAATCCTTCTTTACATTAACAAGTCAAGATTTCCCAAGGATATGATATTTTGAAATAAGCTAATGTGAATGTTTGATGTATTCAGATAGCTATCTGAACACAATTCCCATGCTTCACATTGCGGCAATGGCGAATGTATCTTAGATTAAGGGTGCTGCAAAAGGACTCACTTGCCACAACTGAGCCTAAGTTAAGTGCTCAGTTTTTAAGTGGAATGTGGATAGGAGCAGCTTGAGGAATCTCTCTGTGGTCTGTAGTTACCAGTGCATGGGAATCTGGAACAGTGCTCAAAATCACAATCAGATTGGAAGCACAAACACTTACTTTTACTGGGGCATTTTTTTTACATTACCATCAAAATTCACTGCAAAATTGCAGAATCCATAAATCCAGAATCCATTTGTCAATCATCCATTTTCTCAGTGAAGATGAAATGGCCATGTTCCACATCAACCCTCAAGCTTTTGTGTTTGTGTGCAGCATGTGTTTTCAATTGCAACTGCCAGACACAACAGACCGTTCACAAATGGATTTTGACATTAATACTCCTGCTGTTCTCCAGGACCAAAGATTTATATGGTCTGCTTCATGGGCAGAAAGACCCAAGTGCAACCATGTAAGGAAGTCCATAAAAACTACACCCTATTACCTGTATATACTCAAGTATAAGTCGGCCCAAATATAAGCCAAGGCACCTATTTTTTCCTAAAAAGCTGGGAAAACTTATTGACTCAAGCCTAGAGTATAAGCCTAGGGTGCCTTCTCCAGTAGGCAGGACTTGCCCTCCACCACCATCCCCAATCCGGCTGAGCTCTCGGGAGGTGGTGGAACAGGAAGGACTAGCCCTCTAGCACCTTTCCCAAGCCAGAAGAGCACTCTGGAGCCAGCGGAAGTGCGATAACTATATTCACTCGAATACAAGCTAAGGGTGGTTTTTTCCCCATAAGGGCTGAAAACTTCGGCTCATATTTGAGTATAACGTGGTACCTCAACTTACAAATTTAACCTGTTCCAAATGCATGCTCTTAAATTGAACTACTCTTAAGTCGGGGTACCTATATAAAAATTGAAAAAATAAGTTAAAATTTTTTTAAAAATGGAAAACAATTGTAAGTTGAGCAGACCATATCTAAAATTTGTAAGGCGGCAGTTAAAACGGCAACAGTTTTCTGCTCTTAAGTTGAATTGCTCTTAAGTTGAGCTGCTCTTAAGTCGGGATACCACTGTATATGGTATTTTGATAGGTTGTGGACTGAAAAAGAAACCACAGCAATTTATCCCAAGGCCATGTGAGTTTGGTTAAAGGGAGTAGAAGCAATCTTGTGCTGGTGTAGAGACACAAAGAAAGAGGTTTATTGTGCAGTCACACATTTACTTGGCCATCAGGGTCTCTCAAGTCATAATCTTTGCTAGAATCATAGAATCATAAAGTTGGAAGAGACCTCAAGGGCCATCTAGTCCACCCCCTGCCATGCAGGAACCCCCATCACAGGACTCCCGACAGATGGCCATCCAGCCTCTGCTTAAAAACCTCCACAGAAGGAGACTCCACCACCCTCCGTGGCAGCATATTCCAGTGCTGAACAGCTCCAACTGTCATGAAATTCTTCCTAATGTTTAAATTGACTCTCTTTTCCTGTAGTTTGAGACCATTGCCCTGTGTCCTAGTTTGTGAAGCCATGGAAAACAAACCAGTCCCTTCTTCTGTTCACTTTTGCCAGGTTTTAAAAACAGAATCCAGGACTTGTTACTGCAAGTTACTAGCTGTGCTACAGCAAGAAAAGCACTAAAAGATTACACAATTTCCTTAACTACTTAGGGATCTAAAATCCAAGTCAAGGCCTGACAAATCTATTTTGCTGCCTGAGGCGAAGGACAGGACAGATTTTTCCTCCCCAATTGACATACGGAAAGTAACTGGACTGCCAGTTAACTTTCACTTCATTGCAGCAGATTATAACAGGATCCTCTACCATATGATACACAAGCAACAAGTCTGTTTAGACTGTAGAGTCTTACAAGTGTATGGAATATAAAACCTTGTTCCCTGGCAAGTGGCAATAGCTAGGGGACTCAGCCAAATAATGGGGGTCTTGCTTTTACTATCTGCTCCCTCCCCCCGAAAACTACAACTGCCACTGGGCTACAACTGCCTTAACCTAGTATGTAAACACACACACACACACACACACACACACACACACACACACACACACACACACACACACCTATTTTTATCATTCTAGTTCTTGTCACTCTTGGTGTTCTGGATGTGAGGATGGTCATAATACATAACACTTGGCTATGCTACTCAGTTAACATAAATGGGCCCTTCCTGAAACCATCATTAGCTGTCACTAGAGTTGTAGCCCATCTTCATATCTTAGGAAACTGAGGTCTGCCCCTACTTCTTTGTCACAGCCTCCTAAGTGCAATCTGATACTTACAGTACTAACCAATCTCAGATGATTCAGTCCACAAAGCACATCTTAAGACTGGAATGCAGATACCATGGTTCCATTTGGCCTAATTGTTCAAATACTCTGTTTCTTCCTCCCATCCTCTGCTTTTTCTACTAACTCGCTGAGTGAACACTTTTGGAAAACTCAAAAGCATGATTGAAAATACCGCGGTACCTAGACTTAGCTGAGATCCCTTTTGCTTCTCTTGGTAGCTTCCACCATCACTCTCTTTTTTCTCGTCAACTGCAAGACAGGAGATCTTTTGAGCTGCTAGAGAGCACTACTGGGAAGGAGGCAAGGCCAAGCCATGCTCCCAGCAGCTAGCCTCTACTGTCACTTTGTTCCTTCTCCCCTCTCAGAAAATTGCATGGTAAGCTTGACTCACAGTCTATGCAACCTGGGGAGCCACTGAGCTCCTAGAAGTGTAAGCAAATAACAGCCCAATGGCCTAATTAAAAAATTTATTAAAAACAAGTAAATAGTATAGAGAACAAGACAATGAAAAAAATAAACCAAAGCAGGGATCAGCATTACACCCTAATAGAGTTAGAACTATGCCTTGAACCAGAGTTATGTGTGAATACAGTGGACCCTCGTTTAACAAACGATTTGTATAACATAAAATCTGTACAACATAAAAAATTCCGCAGATAGGGTAAATTTGTTTAACAGAATCATCTATGGAGCGAATCCATACAACATAAAAATGGGATTACTCCATTTTCAATGCATTCCTATGGTAAATTTGTATAAAGGAAAATTTGCTTAACATAATTTCATTTGGAAAGAATTAATTCCTTTATACAAGGTACCACTTATATTTACTAGTTAAAATGCACTCTTCTCCAGCCATTTATCAAGTACAGTGGACCCTTGTATAAGAAATAGTTTGTATAACATAACATCTGTCCAACATAAAAAATTCCAGAGGTAGGGGAAATCTCCTTAACATAATCACTTATGGGGCGAATCCATACGACATAAAAATGGAATTACTCCATTTTCAATGCATTCCTATGGGAAATTTGTATAAAGGAAAATTTGCTTAACATAATTTCATTTGGAATGAATTAATTCCTTTATACAAGGTACCACTGTATTCAAAATCAGGGGCCATGGAAAGGTGTGTTACTGTAGCTGGCTAGCTGCTATTCCCAGTCCCAACCCCAATATGCTAAATTAACCCTGCTGAACACAGTCTTCTTTCTGTGGCACTCAGGAACCTGGATAAGCCAAGTAGAGCAGATGTGGTCAAAGTACAGAGGTTTAAAGGAGGGGCAGTAGGGGTGTTTCTGCTCCCCCCCCCTCAATGTTTACATACATGTCAACGGGAGCCCTATTCAGCTGTCACTCAGCTGGGTGCTGTGAACATGGTCAGAGAGAAGCACCTAGGTCTGCTCCCTCCATTGTTGCATTCTCACCAGTTAACCTGTAAAGGGTAACCCTTCTTGCCTGGTGGCTCTACATGTGAGCAAGTCCAGACTTTCCTGGGGTTTGGCTCACAGGTAGAACCTGCACGTGAGCAGGAAACTCTTCAGATCTAGTTCTGCAACTGTGCAGAATGCGACAATAGAATAAGAAGAGCTAAATTCTTTCCTTTTGTCATGCTCCCAGTGTCGGGTTAAATGATGTTTGAACAGGACTGAAGTGTTCATTATACAACTGTAACAAGGAGAAATTCTCTGTTTATCATTTTATATAGTGCTTATTGAATGATTCCAAAAAAATTACACTCGTCTCAGTAATCCTTACAACATCCTGCAAAATATGCCAACATTCTGAAACCACCTAGTTTTTCTGCTAGATTATTTCATAAATCAAAATAAGCCCATACTAATCTCACTCTCTGAATCCAAAGCAACTTCAACTGAGAAAGGCAATGCAGGAAGGAAACAAGTAGAGCAATACTTAATAGTTTCAGCATAGAGAAGCAGAAACACCCACAGCTTCTGAAAGAGCTCCCAAATAACATAATGTGTTCTCAATGAACCTAGAAATATTTTTATTTCTTGTGAGATCCCACACTGACACTATGCTGCCGTTTCAGGGGCCTTATTCAACTGTTACATAGGATTTAACACAGACTGCACCATAAACCAGCTTAAAAAACACACAAGGACAACACTATACTTTTGATGGCATAAATTATATACAACAGAAAATCCTTTGGATTCATTTGAGGGCCTTGTGAAATTCATGCTAGCAAATCTCAACAAACATGCTATTAAATGAACATGGTAATCAACACCGTTATTAAAAGCTACCTTATTTTGTCTTTTCTTTTTCTAAGAGTGGAAAGTAAAAAGGCTGGAACAATCTATTGCTCTGTAATAGACTAGGCACAAAATATGGTTGAAACTCTGTCCCTTCCTAGGCAACAACATGAAGAAAAATGAAGTTTGCACCTGGGTTAAAGGTGTTTGTATTTGTGTCAGAGCTATTCATAGTCTAACACCAGTATGGTACAATAGATATGAAGTGCTGAATTCAAGAGACCTGGATTCAAATCCCCCACCCCCTTGGCCACCAGTGGAACTGGCAAAACCGCTTAACTATCTTACCTGAAGGCTCTATTTAGATTCCACTCATTCAGCTCCACCTTATGGCACTTAACAGACACATTCATATTCTGAAGGTGACGTAGTTTCTCAGACTGAATGCCATTCGCAGGATTGGACTGCTTTTTCATTTCCTCCTCTCTTGTCATCAAGTAATCCAGCATTTAATTCATCTATTCCAAAATGCTCCTGGCAGCTTTAAATAATTTGAGGCATACTCATGTTCAGAACACCTATATTTCTTGAATGCACAATTACAGGTAAAACTTGAAAAATTAGAATATTGTGCAAATGTTCATTTATTTCAGTAAGTCAACTCAAAGGGCGAAACTAATACAGTGGAACCTTGACTTACGTCATTAATCCATTCTGGAGGTCTAGACGTAAGTCATATGTGACTTAAGTCAAACAAACTTTTCCCATAGAAAGTAATGGGAAAGTGGATTAATCCGTTCCAGACAATGAAAAATACCCCTGAAAACAGCAATTTAACACAAATTTGACTGTCCCCCCAACACACACACACACACACACACACACACAAGCCATTTTCATTTTCCAGCAGGACTTGGCACCTGCCCACACTACCAAAAGTACCAAAACTTGGTTCAATGACCATGGGATTACTGTGCTCGATTGGCCAGCAAATTTGCCTGACCAGAACCCCATAGAGAATCCATGGGACATTACCAAGAGAAAGATGAGGGACATGAGACTGAACAAAGCAGTGGAGCTAAAGGCTGCTATTGAAGCATCCTGGTCTTCCATAACACCTCAGCAGTGCCACAGGCTGATAGCATCCATGCCACTGCCATTGAGGCAGTAATTGTGCAAAAGGGGCTCAAACCAAGTACTGAGTACATATGCAAGCTTATACTTTTCAGAGGTCTAATATTCTTCTATTTCCAATCCATGTGTTATTGATGTCATGTAATATTCTAATTTTCTGAGATTGTGAATTTGGGATTTTCATAAGCTGTATGCCATAACCATCACAATTATACCAAAGTAAGGTTTGACATATCTCACTTTGCTTGTAATGAGTCTATCTCATATATTAGTTTCACCTTTTGAGTTGACTTACTGAAATAAACGAACATTTACACAATATTCTAATTTTTCAAGTTTCACCTGTACAAATGTAAGAGGTCATTTCATAGCTACTGGCCATTAATTCTTGTGGTTCTTAGCGGTGAAAAGAAAGTTAGCAACACAAACAGTTGGGGGGGATTGAAAACAACACCTCAGTTTGTTCAGGCATAAAATAGCAGATGCTTTGCATACTTCCATTGCCCTAACCAGTCATTCCCCCTTCACAATCATTAACCATAATACCTTTCTCCAAAAACAATGAAGGAAAAACAGCCTGAATCTTAGCCACTTCTAATGGACAGCCATTTTCATACTAGCAAGAATTAAAAAAACACAAAGGAACTGCATTCTCCTTCCATTCCCTTTTGAGTTTTCCACACCCTGCATGTGTAGAAAAGAATGAAGCAACAGAGACAGCTTACTAGCTGTAAGTAGTTATTTGGTCATTGGTTCTACATACAGAGCCTATTTTAGGAAGCTTTTACAACTAAACTGAAGTTTGAGGGCGTGCCCTAGTTGGGCCTCCACTATTGCTCACTTATTCACTCACTCACTCATGAAATGTGTCTCCTTTTCTGCTAGGTTCAGACATCCACCTGCAAAAGCAGCATAAAAATACAAACTAGAAATGGCGCCTACAGCAGGGCAAGAGACTGAACTGGGCGGCTGCCTGGATGACCAAGCACCACAAGTACTGCAGATCAGAGGATCAGGACCTACAGCTGAATTTCAAGATGCTCCTGGACAAGTTATCTAATAAAGATATTAGGAATGAAAATTACAATATACAGTGGTACCTCGACTTACGAATTTAATCTGTTCCGAAGGCATGCTCTTAAGTCGAACTACTCTTAAGTCGGGTGCCTATCTAAAAAATTGAAAAAATAAGTTAAAATATCAAAAAAAATAATGAAAAAATATGTTTGTAAGTCGATCAGACCATATCTAAAATTTGTAAGGTGGCAGTTAAAATGCCAACAGTTTTCTGCTCTTAAGTCAAATTGCTTTTAAGTCGAGCTGCTCTTAAGTCGGGGTACCACTGTATATATTTTCAATTTTTTTACAATCTGCTGAGCAGTGTTTATTTAGTAATGTGGTGATTTAAATGGTTTTAGTGATATTGGTACTTTAATATTTGATTTTTAAAAAATGTATATTTTAATTATCTCTGTCAGCCATCCTCATAGCTATTCTTTAGACTGAGGAAAGGCAGGGCAGGCTTGCAATAACAACAAGTACTGTCATGATGCTACATTCCAACATTTTCTGGTATAGATGAGAAGGCCTGGACTCAGCACTGTGGTGGAGGGATTCACACAGGAGGGATAAATTCACTGTAGCTGGTGAGTCTGCTGTCACGCTGCCTCATTTTGGCCACTGTTAGGGCCAGCCCTGCTTGGATGTGAGGCCATTAAAAGCAATATTCACTGAAAGAGCTGAAGATGTTGCCTCCAATTTATTTATTTATTAATTTTGAATATTTTTACCCCACCTTTCTCCTTAGAAAAGGAGCAAGGCAGCTTACTGTATTGAAGGACAATATACAACCCAGAACATTTAAGAAAATATTCAACTTAAGATTTTAAAATGTTTCCAACAGCAGAACTTGTCTCAATGCCTCTGGATCAGAGACCTGCTGTTACTGATGCTCATCTGGCCATCTTGTCAGTTTAGAACTGATGAACTTATTTGTTTTCCTAGTCATAAATGTACAAATGAACCAGCTGTCCATTGGTCACAATGTCCTATCACAAGACATAGCATTTGGGGAAGCAATCCACATACAAAACCACCAGTCCCAATTGAAGGTTTCAGCAGATAAATTTCGAAGAGAAACAATGAATCAGGACTGTTCTATGAGGGCAGAAGAGTAAGAAAGATAATCAGATCACAGTAACTTTCCCTTGATTGTTAGTTGGTTTTTTTTGTTTTTGTTTTTTTTTTTGTAAATGTCACCTGGAATTCTACTGTAGCTTTCAGCCAGCATAAAGCCAGTGGTGTAAGTTTCAGCAGTAAATTGCCACAAATTAAAAACAGACACTTTCTATCGCATGCTGATATATAATTGGTATCTGATAAGAAATGCCCACATCCAATTATTAACTTGCAGCAATCTACAGCAATACATTGACAAGTATAACTTAATAAGATTCTTTTGCTGGTAAATCCATCTGAAGGATCGCTCTCTCTCTATTTTTTTGTCAGAAAGTTTCAGTCAAGAATTTTACAGGTGGAGAAGAGTATATTTTTAAAATGTACTTGACCGAGCAGTGCGTCCTGAATACAGGCCACCCATGGCAGGAAAGCATGACCACTCAGGGGCTGTTAGTAGAGCCTTGGGGAAATAAGAGGTGAGACCCAAATCAAGGGACCAGTTTAATAGCTGCTGTTACAGAACAACATATATGAGCACTAGAATACTGAACTGGAGCCACATTAAGTGTTGAGAATAACGCAGCTAGAATTCTGAAGTGGAAAACAGCATACAGGATCAGTAAGTGTGCAAGTCAAATATCTTATATGGGCAAACCCAACTCTACCATGTCGATACACTGTCTAAATCTGGCTTCTGTTCGTGGTGACCAGTCATGGAAGGCTATGGCGCATGATTAGGAACACACAACACTGCTGCATACTGAATCCCTACAGTGACACCTCTATCGCAGCACTGTCAATGTTGAAAAGCTCCTGCTTTTTAGTGAAGAAATCCCACACGGGCCTTGTGAAGTTATTTTGTGAACTGCAGCTTCTAGACTCCTTGAGAGTTATAAATCTACTAGAGTAACTTTTCCAAGTGCCCATTCCCATTTTGAAATACTGGGGATTAAATTCCAGACCCTCTGCATGCTATGTATTTCCTCTCTCACTTAGTGACAGCATTTCCTTAAACAATCGTGCATAAAGTTATTGAGAGAGAGTCTGCAAGTTGCTGTTGCTTCAAATCCTGAATGTCTTGCTGGACAGGTTCCTGTTTGCACAAGGGAGAAATTTTGGTTCAGTTCTCACACTGCCATTGACACTGCCATATGGATGCCTGTTGTACAGTATTTCCGTATTAAGCAAAGAAAGGCATTGCTTGCCTGATGGTTTTTCAAATTATTCATGGTTTCATATCCTTGTACTAGATTACCTGCCCGCAACATTTAGTTTCTGTTACTAGCTGTCCACATTGTATTGTTATGTCCACATAAGGAAAGCATTCCAACCCTTTTATCATTGCTTGCCTTTCACTCCCTCTTTCAAGTTTCACATTCTTTACCACTTCAGTGCTGAATCAGAATAAATTATATCATGTCTGTGCTGGGACTGGTACCTTCCAACTGTTTTCATAAATGGTCTAGAATTAAGGATGCACAGTTAGCTGGACATGTTTGCAGAGGACACCAAACAACTTAGGGTGGTTAAAATGAATATGGACTGAGAAAGGATCACCAAAGTTCTCCCTAAACTGGAGAAACAGACATTAAAATGCAACTGAGTGTAAACAAATGTAAAGTCATGCACACTGGGCCACCCCCCCCCCCACACACATTTCATGTATACCTGAAAACCTGAGGGTAAATGAACATGAAAAGGGTTATGGAGTTGTGGAGAATAGGTTGATAAAAAAATAACCACCCAGCATGTGGCTGCTGTGAAAAAGACACATTGGGATGGTTAGGAAAGGAAGCTGAAATGGAACTGCCAGGGGCTATTATGCAGCCATCCACCTAATTTTGAAAGTCCTTGGAAATGGATCAGTTCTGGCAAGAGAGACCATGCTGACTTGAGAGCAAGGAAAAGCAGAGAAAATGACATCAAAAAGGAGGTGGCAGCAGGTGGGTGGGTGTAGAGAGGCAGGGTGGACCATCCTGGCTTCAGCCTCATATAACATGGCCGTATAGCCCCATCAATGCTAAAATACTATGATCCTACCACCAGCTTCTCCCTGGATATTTAAAGGACCAACTAATTGTCTTTCTGTGAACCCTTTCCAGACATTAAGGCCACCAGGAAAGGTCCTCTTCAGAGTACTATTGCCTATGGAATCCACAGTCTTCTCCTGCATTATTCCCAGGCCGTGGAATACACTTCTTTCTGATTTGCAACTTGCAATTAATTTGGAACCCAGCAACAGAGAAAGACAATTGATTCATCTAGTTTAAAAGCTGTCAACTCTGACACAGTGGCTTTTCAAGGCTTCAGACAGGGGTTTTATTCCTAGCTTTCCTATTCTCATCCAAGGACTAACCAGGGCTAACCCTGTTTGGCGTCTGGAAAGAGACAAGATTGGGTGTGTTCATGGTGGCATCATGACTCTTGACTTTTGCTGCTTTGAAGAAGGATGTGATGACACATGTCTTCAAACTGGTCTCTTAAGCCGATTTAATTATTTAGTAATACAGTATTTAATTACTGGTTATTATGATGATTTTAATGGTTTTATTGTCTAGGTGATTTTTATTTGATTTTTATTTCTGCCTCATCTGTCTAACTTGTTTTAAATATGATTATTACTCATATTACCATTATTTGTACAGTACAGTAGTACCTTGTATAACGTAATTAATCCGTTCCACATTAAATTACGTTATACAAATTTTACGTTGTACACATTGACATTTCCCATAGGAATGCATTGAAAACAGATTTAATCCGTTCCAATGCATACCCAAGATCAGGGCTGTCCAATGTGCCGCTGCCATGGAGCGTGTGTGTGTGTGTGTGTGTGTGTGTGTGTGTGTGTGTGTGTGTAAGGGAAATGCCTTCCAACTGTGCGGGGAGAAGGGAACAGGGCTGGCCAGGAGGGCTTTCCACCCCTCTGCAGAAGTGGCCGGGCGGGTGGCGGGGCTTGGGAAGGAGACCTCTCTGGGGCGGGGGCTTTCCAGCCCAGCGCCGCTCACCTTCAGAGAGCTCCAAAAGGGAAGCGCCCGATCCC
>JAHTLZ010000016.1:75093691-75113348 GCA_023846285.1 Phrynocephalus versicolor
CCTTCCAACTGTGCGGGGAGAAGGGAACGGGGCTGGCCAGGGGGGCTCTGGATTTTTTTCGTTGTACAAATATTCCGTTATACAGATGGTTCATTCAAGGGGCCCATAAGCCACATACTGTGCACACAAAATGCCAAAAACACACAAAAGAAGTTGACTAGAAGTCCACAAACACATCATGGTTTAGGTACCTGGCTGCAGAATCTGCTCTGACTGGGACGAACAACTGGATTTTACTCTGTGTTTTTAATGTGAAAATAATAAAATGCAATCTGTAGCCACATACACACTTGACTAGCTACCCTATGACTAGAAATGGTTTGAAAAGAAAGAAAGGATATTGAAAACAAATTAAATATAAAGAGAAAGAGAAAAAAGTCTAACCTGCACTCAACTTTGAAAACCTTCGTGGCTCTCTCCTCCTACTGCTTTTGGTGCTTGCCTGAGATGGAATGTTCCAGACAATCACTTATAATCCAGGAGGAGTAGGACAGAGAGAGAGAGAGAGAGAGAGAGAGAAAGAGAGAGAGAGAGACCGACCGACCATTGGCTCACTTGTGATCATTTGACCTGTTGCAGTGCTTGTATTGCAAGACACTGCTTGTTGATCAAGGCAAAATTTAGAATTTTGCTTGCATTGCAAAACACTCTTAAACCAAGGTATTTGTAAACCAAGGCATTGCTGTAGTGAACAAGCAAAATATAAGCATAATGAGTGAATAAGGTATTTTGTAAAAATGGTTGCCCATTCCTTCTTTACAAGAATCTAGGTTATAACCACACTTGGAATATATTGTACAGGGTAGGCCAATGGATCTCAAAAGCTAAGTATTAAAAAACTAAATCACCTCTAAACAACATCTGACCTTGGGCAGCATTAATGTCAGTATCAAGCCAAGGGCAAATGAAAGAATGTTAAGTGTTGATACAAAAAACTGACAGTGTGATGGTAGCTACCATGGTTGCCTGTAGCACTGAAATGTGGAAAGTAACAGAAGACCACCATATTATTTTCTAAGTATATTAAATATGACTGTGTAGAAATGCACTCACTCATTCCCTGGTAGACTCTAGATTATGATTGGAGGCTAAGAACCTCTGGGTGGAAATTGGATTGGGCAAACAATTTGCTCACCTACAATGTATGTTCTCTGAACTGACATGACAAATATGGATTTGCACCAATGCATAGTCATCGTTTGGACCCTTTAAATAATTTTATTGCAGCCCCAATCTGTCCTGTTTACAGTAGAAGCATTAAAAAGTCCTACAGACTCAGATCAAGATGCATCCCTCCGTTCAAAGTTCACAAGGCAAGCATGAGGGCTGAAAAAGGATGAGGAGTTGGGTGAAAGCACAGATGGCCACTCAAAGAACAAACATTACAGGTAGGTGACCTGTCTTCTTCATCTGGCAAGACTAGCAACATTCCATGGGAAAAAGGATTCATGAAGTGGGCAAGCACTCCAATCAACGCAGCACAGCGGAGCTCACTAACAATAGGACACATTCTTCCAATATCTAGTATCAAGGCAACGATGCCAGATGATGATCAATGGCTGTGAGGAGACTGGGGCTTGATAGTGTTCATGTCACAAGACAACTTTGAGTGAGGGAGTAAAAGCAGCCATCATTTAGCAGAATGGTTCTTCGTAATTGTCAGCAACTGCTGGGCCAAAGCAATGGCTTTTGCTAGCCATTTAGCAAATCACTGGGGGAATATTGGAAAGCTCACCCAAGTGAGACAAGAACAGTAGGGAGGCTTCTCAAAAATTGTTGTATGATTTAGACAAGACACAAGAGGCCCTTTTCCATTTAAGGTGTACACTAAGTTTTCAAGGCAGAAGATGGTAGATGGGATGCAAGAAGGCAGGAAAAACAGTACCTTCTGAAAGACAGATTGCTGGAATTACTTGGGGCAAAAATGGAATCTCAAGACAAAGAACGGTTCTATCGTGATACCAACTGAGGGTAGAGTTTACTCACGTTGCATTGATGGCAACAGTAAAAGCCCCCCTTGGCAGATAATACACCCAATGAAAATGAAGCAAGTGGTTTCAACTGAGTTTCCATCAACTCCATCAGGACGAAGCAAAACCCACAGACTGAGACTAATAGTGCCAGAACAAAATTCTTGTTAAAGGAACTTCTAAACTTCTGAAAGTGCAAAAACGAATGAATTTAAGGTCGTTTGGAGGGCAAGGTTTGCCAATCAAGTTGGCAAATAAACTCTCACGGGAGAAATAGATACGGTAACTCATTATTCCAAAGAGAGAGAGACCAGAAATGGCAGAAACCTGGTAAACAGAACAGCTGTTGGGTGTCCAACAAAGAACTACTGAAGAGAATGAATAATGAAGAAGAAATCATAAAATGCAAGAAGACTTTGGTCATATAATGTAAAATAAAACTTGTCTCATCTGACCACCCAAGGTGAAAAACATAGAAAGAATGCAAAAAGAAGCAGAAGGGGAGAAGCATTTATCTACTGAATATTGATTTGGATGCAATATAACATCACTGTTCAGAGATGTGCATCCAAAGTCAAAACACTTCCTTGGTAGGGGAAAACTAAGAACAAGATAAACTAATGAATTATGGTGTGTATCTATAATAATGACTTGATATCAATACTTCACCATGTGCCGACACTGTTGTTTTTGCCTTATCAAGACAGCTAGCTGTTTTCAGGTATCCACCACTTGGCTATTGTTTTGTCTTTCTTTACTCCCCTCCCGTGTAACCAAAACTGGCAGAACAATTAGAATACACGGTCCGTTAATCCCACTGCAAGTTTGTGCTGGGTTTATCTTTAATGTTTGTTATCACTGGGGTTTAATTCAATTACTCCCATAAGGCAGGGAAAGCCATGCCAACATTCCCCACATGTACATTGTGTTGTGATTCTTAGCAGCATGTTAAATCAACACCTGGATATGAGGAAATATAACTCAAACCAGATGAGCTAGTGTGTTTACATTTAAACAGGTTCTTATGCAGATAAAAGCCCACTTCAAAGAACAGGCATTTCAGGTTGCTGGGAAACATCAAGTAATTTCAGATAGGACCTACCTTTTCAAAACCACCTGATCACAGGCAATACAAAATCCCTTTATCTCACCCAGCTGTGTTGCTTTCTCCATGCTAAATCCCTAATCCCTGGAGAGAAACACTTAGCATACAAGTATCTATCCTGTTCTACACTTCCAGAGAGGTATACTTGAAAGGGTATTAAATATGTGGTATTCTCAGGAATGAAGCAGATTCTCATCTCGTCTTCACTCCTTATCTTATTCTTCATGGTGGTACCAGTGGATTAATAGATATAGCCTCTGTTTTAGAGCAGAAACCAAAGGACTACATGGTGCTTTAGACTCATGAGAGAACAAGGTAATAACCTTCTTGGTATGGGTCTCAAAGATGAAATGAGAGGATGAAATCAACATTATGTTGCTCCCTAGGAATGTGGTTGTTTGCTTTCAGCTCGCTCTGCTTCCATGGCTTGTTGGGAGAGTAACACCGGCAGATGAGACAGTAGAAAAGACAGGAGAGCCCCAAATTCAAAGAGAAATGTAAAACAAAACTAAACTAAACTACCCTACTCTGGTAGGAAATAAACAAAATTCCTCTTCTAAGCAGTACAGAACAACAGGCCTGTTGGATCTCACTTGTATTCAGACTGAAATGTGTAGTAACACTCAGAAAGCAGATGTGCAACATGTGATGATGGCAGCAATTCAACCAAATTAAGAATATTCATCTCCCATAATGACAGAATGAATGGACAGAACCAAGAGTCAATTTACATCGACTGATGAAAGTTGTGTTCTCTATGCCAAATACCTCAGGACAGCATAGCCTTACCTTAAACAAGGCTCAAGCTAAACAATATGCTTTGCATGTATTTAGATGAGTTGTCCTTCAAGTGAGGAAAGAGAGCTTGTACACCATACATGTGCTTTTTCTCTTCTGCAAATCTTGAGTTTAGTGTGTTTTGTATTGCGATCAGCCCTTGGAACAACATGTGAGTCTTATTTTGAAAATCTGATAGGTGGGACAGGCACCTGAGAAAGTGATGCCGTGGGACAAAAATCTCCAGTTCTAAAAGATAAAAATGTGAGAATGTTTACTTAAAAATGGATGAGGCATGTGCAACAAATGAAATGAGACTACATTTCGTTAAGGAGAAGCATTACTTATTTTAACCCCAACCTGGGATGCACAATGGGCCTTACTCTATTCTCCAAATGTAACAAATTCCAAATATAAATCTGGAAGTTGAGTCATGGCTACTGGACTTCTTTTTTGAGAGATAGAAACCACCTGATCACAGGCAATATGTTTCGCTGCTCATCCAAACAGCTTCATCAGTCTGAATACAGATTCAGACTGATGAAGCTGTTTGGATGAGCAGCAAAAAGTTTCTATCTCTCAAAACAGAAGTCCAGTAGCCATGACTCAACTTCCAGATATTTGGAATTTGTTACATTTGGAGAATATCAGACTGATGAAGCTGTTTGGATGAGCAGCGAAACGTTTCTATCTCTCAAAAAAGAAGTCCAGTAGCCATGGCTCAACTTCCAGATAAACTCACCTGGATGACTAAGAATATTCACAAACATATTCCAAATATAAAGGTTAATATCAGCTGCCCTTTTATAGCTAAGTAGGGTGCTGATTCTGTGCGTATCATAGGGACAGTTTGGTTTTCTAGAATAGCTGTCCAATATGAACTCCTTGCAGCCATGCCGGCCACATGGCCACGGACTTGCACAACACTGGCTCTTTGGCTTGAATACAGAGATGAGCACCGCCCCTAAAGTAGGACATGACTAGCACGCATGTGCGGGGGTGGTGGGGATGAACTCCAGCTTAACAACAAGGTTAAGAGGCACAAAGACCCAATATTTCATTTGTTGCCTGGTAAAACAATTTGGAACAGGGTGCTCATAACCTATGCGGAAACAAAAAAAATTGGCTCAGCCTCTGATACAAGCCGCATTCCAAATTGCTGATGCATGAGATAAAACTGGGAGGGAGAGGTTTTATAGCTTCTTGATTTCATTATGCCAGAGTGCAGTGCCTGCAGTGGAAGGTAGTCAACATTAACAGTAATAGGATGAAACACGTTTTATTTTGTTCATAACTGCAGCCTGCTTTTTTTTTTAAAAAAAAAATGAAGTGTTACTTGAATCCTACACTGAAGCATTCCATCTATGGGGGAAATGTTTATATCTGGAGGCATTTAAAACCTATTCATTTGGACCTCAGGTTAAGTTCAAATCCAGTTCCCAAATAATGCATTTGGGGTTCTATCTTCAGAACACAGGTAAAGCGCATTGGTTTGGGGAGGGAACTGTAACGCATATTAACCCAGCATAACATATTTTTGCTTTTGTTTTTAAAATCAGCCAGGTACAAATAATGATGACAGGGAATAACAGGGCAGATGGAGTGATGAGATCATACCCTTTGACTGAAATTGTTACTTGGCCTGCAATCAAGTTGGAAAGCAAGAGGGATACACAGACATGCTGCACAAAATAATAAAAACCAGTAGCAAAATCTCCTGGCTGAAGCTCATCAACATTCAGACAGATATTGGTTAAATTCAGTTCATGACTATTTCTAATCCTGACTAATAATTACAACAACCATGTTATGTTTAACTTTAACTTTATTATTAGGACCATGGGGCAGCCTTGTTAGGTGCACAACGTTAAAATACAGGAATGAAACATATACAGTAATATTTACATAACATAATAGGTTATGTTTGTTATGTGACACCAAGTCACTTCTGATTTATAGCTGTAGAAGAGGTATCCGTGTTAGTTATTATGGATAAAAACAAAATCAAAATAAAACAAATTAAAAAACCAAAAAACATTAGGACACTGTAAAGATTGTTATAAAATATAGTGAATTTCCATGACTCAGTAGGGATTTCAATCCAGGTAGTTTGAGTCCATCATTCTGTCTACTATACCATACTGTGTCTCTTTCATGTTATATTACTTTAGCAACTGCATTTTTCATGGAGGTATGCTAAGGCAAAAAGTATTTGTGGTATTTCAAAATGTTTGGAGAATTCACACACTTAGTGTTTCAGCTTGTGGTTAGCACCGCTACAGTGCATTTTTAACCTTCATGTAGTTCCTTACAATATAAATAGTAGTTTTGTAGACATACAGCACATCTTGGAAGAGATTGGGAGAAACCTGCAATTTTCACGCTGCAGAAGATTAGCAGCTAAATTAACTTTCAAAGCCATTAACCACACATTGAGAAATCCACCAGTTCATACCAAACTAAGACTGCTTTTTTTAAGGGAAGCTTTTGCTACTTAATTTTATTCTTTTTACAGAAGGCTAGAAAGGCTGAAGAAATAAAATTGATATACCAAGAAACTTTTATCATTGGACAAAAGGCACATTGCAACATTATCGCAACCCTTTCAAAAGCTGTGGACAAAATCAGCGTGGAAGCATATTGGAGGGCAGACTTCCTCTATCCCGGATATAGAGGGACCCAGGCCTGTCTGCAACCTAGGGAAAACCAGGCACAAGCATGTGGAAGGATATTTATGGGATTTTATTGGAAGGAGAAGAGGTGTTTATGTTTCCACTATGGCCAGATTCTCTCCAAGAAGGGAAGAACAGGGAGAATGAAAGAACAATGGGAGGGGAAAGTAAAGCAAAAGCAATTAAGAATCCTGTGGTATATTAACAACTACACTCCACACACAATTCTGCTTCAAATAAATCTGGTCCAAGTTTGGAATACTAAGTGTTCAACCCCAACTGGCCATATTGGTTGGGAGATTCTAACCAACTGCCTCAAGAAGTGGTGAGTGCTCCAACACTGGAGGCATTCAAGAGAAATTTTGTTAACCACCTGGCAGATATGCTTTGATTTGTATTCCTACATTGAACAGGGAACCCATCGCCTTATAGGCCCCTTCCAACTTCATTATTCTATGATTCCACTTTTTAAAAAAACCCTACCCTTTTCTAGTTCTGGATTTATTGGCAACTGTTGCAACTACTTCTTAGCCATGCTACCTCTGTAGGACAATGGGAGCTGACAACTTCTATAAATCCAAAATATGAATTAGTCAATGTCTCGCCCATGTATATGTGCATGCACACACTCACTGTACGGTCAGGACTATAGCATGATTGGGGTAAAAACTCTGTGTAGAACCTATGGTATAATTTTTATTCTAACATCCAGAATAAAAAACAGCCATCTTACCATGAAACAATGCACGAATAAAAACAAACAAAATGCCCTGTGGCTCTTTTATCATCATCATCATCCCTGATAGCATATCATCACTGTGTGTGGCCATTCAACACAGTACAAAAGGGCAAGTCCCACACTCCATTAATTTGGCACAGAAAACCACAGAGGAATGGGAATGAAATAGAGGCAGGGATAACAGAAGAAAAATGTGAAAATGGACACCTATTTAGGCTAAGACATGGAAGCAGACTGTGCATATGAAGAAACAATGGTAGGGAAATTGCTTAAGCAATTCACAATATGGAAATATTTCTATTATGTCATATTATTCTGCTGGCCTCATGTTTTTTGAGCAAGACAGCCTGAAGATTTTGTTGAATCAAACAGGCAGAAATTGCTGCTATTTGAAGAGTTAGGTCATTCAAAACTCTTTTCACAGCAAAAACAACCAGAAGTCAAGCTGCCATTTCCTTCTCAGTGGAAGCAAAATCCAAGCCAAGAAACTGAATACTGTATCAAGATCAAAGGTAGATACACACTTGTACATTCATTTTCTCCTTTATCCATGTGCAGTGTGCACACACGTACAACTTTAAAGGAGAATTTGGTTTTGAAAGCTCCGGCAGAAAATGCACATATAAATGTTGTATTACAGTAAAAAGGAGTTTTGAGCCATGCAGCCATTAAAACAATGTTGTATTAGTAGTATATGCCATCTAATTAGAAACATCAGTGGCTGGGTTGTCCTGCATCCTCTGCTTAAGCTATAATTATATGGCAAGCTTAACCTGATACGATTTTCTGTGTTCTAAGGAAAAAGCTAGACAGCTGACCTATAGGTCTGTCTTAATTAACTTTTATTCCGAAAAGGAATTTTGCTGCAGAAATGTTATGTACCTGTACCTAAGTGCCTACCTACACACAAAAAAGCAAGCAGCAAGAAGATCTGGCAGCTTGAACATGTGTGTGTTCCTATCTTATGTTGTCCATATACTGGGAGGTCAGCATGCTCCCATCAGGTACAAAGTGCTCATTCATCCTACATATGCTCATTTTCCAGTTTATCTAGTTACTCAAGTGGAAGGTTATTCTACCTGAGCATTCTCTCCTTCATACAATAGCCTTTTCTGTGAACACAAAGAGCTTTTCAGCAACAGATTCTGGGAAAGTTCAAAGCCAATTAAGTTTCCTTATTGCATTGGTTCCCATGAGAGATTTAAGTAAAGAGAAGGCATATATTCTCAATCAGGTAATACATCATGTTGCCTTCATGGCCCCTCTTTAACTCTCTGAATAAGTTATGGCTAGGCCCCAGCACCCGTTATGAGACATCCTATTAAAATATTGTTATATCGTGCTGTATCACGAAAGGAAAAAAGCAGCTTTAGCCTAGAAAATAAAGTCATACCATTCTGCAATACAGTAATATAGAAAAATACAGCTCAATGACTTCATCAGTTTAGACAGAATTACAGTATTTTCCCATGTATAAGACTACATTGTTATCTAAAATTGTTAGACTAAAAATTGAAGGTTGTCTTGTACATGGAAGAAAGCTGAGGCGAGAACTGTGTGGCTTTGAAACTATAATTTTGGGTTGGGAAAAGTGGGGGCGTCTAACACACTGGGGCATCTGATAGATGGAGAAATACTGTATATTACATTATGCAGCTTCAAAGCCACCCTAGTCCTGAATGGGCACAAAATTTTACAACACAAACTTTCTCCTATATTACATGAGTCTGATTCCCTATGACTTGAAGAACCTGCGCTTGAAAGGTTTTGAAAGCTCCGGCAAAACCAATGCAAAACAAGTTACAGTACATGACAAAATACACAATGAATTCAAGTAGCAAAATTAGAAAAGGAGCCTTTTGGGAGGCATGGACCACTACAACACAAGCACCCAAAAATAAGCACTTTTGAGTGTTCTGCTCCCAGTATAACTCCTGGGAGTTTCATGACTATCTTTTTTGCAAGAGCCCCAGTGAGACGCAGCAATGCAACTGGTACATTCCATGTTGTTTTAGCAGCTGAGGTCAGCAGAACCACTGAAAGGACAAGAACAAAATGCTGCACAGAAAATCCAGTGACACTCAGAAGTTTCACTTTGTTGATATGGGAGTGAGGTGTGGAACAAAAAACAAGAACACAGAACTAAAATGTGCATGACTACATCCTGAATGTATACTGGCAAGAATAACGACTCATTAAGTGTGACTTCATCTGTTTGCAGTGATGTGCATGAAAATTTTATAATATTTTCTCAGGTATGATTATGTATGTAATTTGAGCAGTGGGTCTGCTTTCAAACCTACTCTTGCCATTTTTGGTTCATTGGTACAGCCTTCTCTCCGGGACTGAGATCACAAGAAATCAGTTCTGCTCAGTATTGGTACAATACTGTTTAAAGCAGTGTCTGTGACTCCATAAACCTCCTTTTCTTGGGAGCAATTTTTTCAGTTTTAAAAAGGTTGCCTTCCTCCTCTCCAACTGAAAAGCATCAGGTGAGCTAATTCCACACTGTATGTAGAATTGCTAAGTTCTTGCCAGTCCAAAGCTAGAGAAAATGAAACCATGAAGGCCTCCAGATAAGCCTCTTCAGATAAGCCATTTTTACATATCTACAGGTGTGGGTCAGTCAGGTGGAATACCCAGAATTGACAATACAGTGGAACCTTGACTTACATCATTAATCCGCTCCAGTGGTCTAGACTTAAGTCAAACATGAACGTTTCCCATAGAAAGTAGTGGGAAAGTGGATTAATCTGTTCCAGATGATAAAAAGACCCCCGAAAACAGCAATTTAACACAAATTTGACTGGGACAGGAGATTCCTTCTGGGGATGTAAATGAAATGTCTCTTCAAAGAGAGGAGGAGGCAGTGGAATTATAGTCCACAAGTTATATGCCTCCATTTTTTTTAATGTTCGTAGCAACAATGTCTAACATTTAAGTTTTACTGATTTTTAACCTGACGTTCCAAGTTCTGAACAATTCTATGCTTAGCATTAGAGTCCCACAACTTTATAGCTCCCCAACTAAAATGCTTCCATTGTGGACCAGACTTCTGCAGCCAGATTTTTTAGAAGACTGAGCCGACTGTCTAACCAGCGAGGCCAGCCCCGAGCTCCCGGCCCTTCTTCTCCTCCAGCAGCAGCGGCGGCTTCGGTGAGGCCGAGGATCAGCTCCAGGTGCTCTGAGCTGGCCTCACCGAAGCTGCCGCTGCCGGAGGAAGGGAAGAAGGCAGGAGCAGTTTGGAGGTGGCAGCCGCAATGCTGGGTTGTGGCTGCCGCCCAATTCCGGAGCCTTTCGCCGGGGCTCCGAGATGTAAGTCAAAGCCTGCGACTCAAGTCAAACAGGCCCCTTCTTGCTGCAAGTCAAATATGATGCAAGTCAAGCAGTATTTAAGTCAAGGTTCCACTGTACTGTGAACTGATGTCTTTAAAAAATCCAAACGGCTCCTTTCTACTAAACACATTTAGCATTTTTATAACAGGAGTTCTAAAGAAAACTCCCCCTAGGGTGAGAATCCTCTCTATGGCTAAAACCTGGCGGCTGGCGCTTTCAGAGATGTAATTCTAGGTACTTTTGCTTGTGCCCCAGTAAACAGAGTGCATCTTTCATCTGAATCAAAGTGGCTAGTATTGCACTGCAAATGCACTGCCACTCTTAAGTCAAAACAGAGATCAGAGCAGCCCGGAAGCCAGGAAGTTATACACACAGTATTGTACCAAGTGGGTTTCTTCTGTGGGATAGCACAGTTCTGACTCCATTAGATGATTTTTGAACAGAAGTTTTTCTAAAAAGCACCTTTCAATTTTCTTTGCAGCAGTCTTTCATGCAATTTTATTTCTTATTTGTACACAATGCATTAATACATTGGCTAAAATCCTGTTGCTTAGTGGACTAAATTGCACTAAATTGTACCTATTGAATCAATGGGGACATTTAAAAGATGGTCTAGTTTAAAAGCATTACTATATCACTAGTTAATCGGTCTAATGGCCTTGATGTTTCAGGCAGTAATTTCATGGTACCTTGCACACTGCAACAACCTAAAACTAACACCTTTGAAAATGTTAACTTTGTCTAAAACATAACCAGCAGAGTAAATGAATAGCCAGTTAACATAACACCAGCAACACAGTATGTTATCCAAATTTATTTCGGCAAGCTTTTTCTTTGCTGTTATTATGCCAATGCTGTCCTTCTAATCCCTGTTAGCTGGAATATGGTATCTTGTTTTTATCCTTAATTGTCAACAAAGTACATTATAAATAAAAATGATAATATGTGTTACTTGACAGGATGCTAACTTACTAGATAAAATATTACGAGAAAAGCTTTCTTCCTCTTCAGAATATTTAAGGCTATACATTTTGAATAAACTAGTTGAATTCCATCCAATATTGCTAATCCCAATTTAGTAGGAATACTGATTTATGCAATTTTGGAGCAACAAAGTGTTCCAAAATCCTTCTCTAGTTCACAGGTCAAAATAATGCTTGAATCTTGCCATAAATGAATAAGAGAGAGAGAGCGCTACAAGAAATTCATTTGAAAAGCCAACAGTTAGGCCAGGTATTTTTCACCATGATTTACTGTATATAGAGCACCAAAATGTAAACAAAATTAAATATCCGTTATTCCCATCTCACTCACATTCTTCAGGTATGTGCTTAGCAAAAAGCAGAGGGGGGAACAAGAGTGGCTCAGCTACTAAATGGGCATGAAAAGGTGCCAAAAGATGATAAAGGCAGATGGCACTCCAGACAAATGTGAAGTACAAAGAGAGGGGATAACATTATAGCTTGAGATTAATAATTAGATAATCAATTGAAGACACTGCCTTGTTAGCCGAGAAAGAAGACTGAGGGAGGTGTGATAGCATAGTGGTAGGATCTCAGTCATCCCACAGTGCAAGGCATGTAATAATGGTGTCAAGTTACAGGAAGCCAGATTTTGGCTGAATATGAAGAAAAAAATCCTAACTGTTAGAGCAGTATGTCAATGGAACCAATTACTTATGGAGCATGTGGGTGCTCCAAAGGTGGAAGCCTTTAAGAGAAAACTGGACAACCATTATCATTTCTACTTAGATTTGGATTCCTGCAGGGAGCAGTGGTCTTATATAGGTGCCTTTCAATTCACTTCCTGTGAATAAAATGATTTGATTCTCAGTAACTGTAGATCAGAGCTGCCTAGATGCCCTGAGCACATCCGATCTCACCTGATTTCGGAGGCTAAGCAGGGTCAGCCCTGGTTAGTACAGTCACCCCCCGCCATTTTGCAGTTCAGGTACTGCAGTCCCACTACATCACAGGATCGCAGTACCTGCACCTCGGAGCTGCGCAGGGGGCGGGGGGCGATTGAGTCGCTCCGCGCCCCCACGCTCCTCTGAGAAGCCTCAGAGCCGTGGGGGGGCGGGGGGGCAATCGGGTCGCTCCGTGCCGCCCCCTGCGCTCCTCCGAGAAGCCTCGGAGCCACGTGGGGGGTGGCGGGGGGGTAATCAGGTCGCTCCGCGCCACCCCCCGCGCTCCTCCGAGAAGCCTCAGACAGGCGCGCGATCACCCCCCGCCCTCAGGACCCACCCCACCCGCTTCCGGATTTTCGTGCATCATGGGTGGGGTGGGTCCCTAACCCCCGCGATCGGACTGTACTTGGATGGATGACCACCAGGGAATGCCAGGGTGCTGTAGGTGCCTGGAGTAGGAACTGGCAAGCCACTCCAGTACTCCTGCCAAGAAAACCTCCACAGACATGGGGCCATGAAGAGTCAGTCACAACTGTAATGATACAACAACAACAACAGCAACAACAACAGCAACAACTGTAAATCAGGGCCAGGGAGGTCCTCTGAACAACATACAGTAGAATGATAATGTCACTGAACTATGTTGGCTGTCTAAACCTAAACAACTTTATCATGCCTTATGAATTAGCCATATCAATTAACATCATACATTTTAAAGAAAACAAGGGGGGGAACCACACTCCTCTGTATTAATGAGCGGGGGGTCCTTGCCCTCACTTATGTTTTAAAGATTTACAATAAAGCAAGCCACCTCAACTTAACAACCAAAAATGACAATACTGTAATATATAGCCTCTTATGTATTCAGTTATGGTAAGATTCACAAATACACACACAACTGTAGTAACCATCCATTGCTTGTACATTGCACATTTATATAACTTATATTGCATTAGAGACTGCTTAACTGTATGCCATGCTCAGACTTCCCTACCTTAGCAATCAAGGACACAGCCTCTGTTTAAGACAGCAAATAACGATGGCCTGAATATTACAGCACAATGCTGGAACAGCAGGGAAACTGCTAGAAGACTTGACTAGCACAATTTACTAGCTTTCTGATTGCTCCAAAGATTACTGGAAAGCAACAAGTATCTTTGGGGATGCCTCTGTACCAGATATTTCTATTACTAGGTGTTCTGGGACAAACTAGAAGAGTCTGCATTATACTCAAAGAGAATGTCTTGCTGGAAGCAAACGTCCGTCAATGATGGTGGTAGAGGTATGGCAGGAACAGGCACACAAACAGAGACATCATTTTCAAACACTGCTTTCTTTTAGACACAAAGAAAAGAATAATCCCTAGATAAGAAATAGGAAAATTGACGTTGGGTCCCTTGAACTGCCAAGTCCAAAGAAACAGTGGTTTTTCTGCCCAAGATTCTCTGCCAGTCCTCCCAGAGTTGCTCTAATAATTTACATCCTCAACAAACTAAAGCCAACCTCATAGTGACAGAATCAACTGTCTGAAGAAACGCACAACTATTAATTGAGGTTGAAATGTTGATAACGACCCTGATGTGCTTCGCAAATGCCCACTTTTAAAGCAGTGCAGGTGATTCATTTGGTCAAAGGTAGAATAAATCCTGGCCACCAAATAACATACATTAATGACATTCTTTTACATCAGAAATTGAATGGCTAGCTGCAGTTAAGCAAACCAATTTATTCTCTTTCACAAAATTCAAACCTTTATCTCATACTCCAGAATGGTCATCTATCTCAGCTAACAAGGCAGTGTGTTCAAAGGCAATATAGAAATGATTGCTTCACACCGGAGAATGGTCTTTTTAAGTTGAACAGAGGGGAAAGAAATCAGAGAAGAGTTTTGCACAATCATGCCGGCACCCTTATCAGACATTGTGATTCATGCTTGTCAAAATTACGCACAACAGGAATGGAGAAAGAGAAGATAAAGCATGAAGGTTTTTCGTGCGATTTATTCCCCAAGGACTTAGAAATACACGCTTTATCTTTTAACAGCTTTCCAGAAACAAACAGACCTGTTCTGGTCAGTGTCAGACTGACACACTTTAAGTAGTCAGAATGATAGGCACCCAAGGCCATTGCATCTTTACAATGGCACAAGGTGGAGGCCTTTGCACAGAACAAATGCTGTACAATCTGTTCTGAACAAATGCTATTTTGTACCTGCACATCTTCATTACAGAAGACCAATGCACACTGTGTTCGGAGTCTGTCGCAGGGACTGTTTGTATCAAGTCCCACCATCAAGCTACCTTTCTACAACCATTGCTTCTTTACTTATTTAAAGGTTCATTCTATTAACCCCACCTTTTAATCGTGTGAAGTGCAAAGCTGGAAGCGGCCCTATAGAACAGGGCTGTTCAACTTTGAACAGGCCAAGGTCTACTTTTTCCAGCCCAAAGTGCCTGAGGGCTACTACACTAAAACCTCTACTTATGAATTTTATCTGTTCCGAGCACATGCTCATAACTAAAAACTTTTGTAAGTACAGCAGCGGTTTCCTATAGGAATGCATTGAAAACCAGTTAATCTGTTTTGGAGGGAACAGATTTCAATGTGCCATGGCCTTTGAACTGCCCTGCTTGGCTGAGACAGTGGGCTGGCAGACCCAGAACTTTGCTGGGGCAGTGGTGGTTCTTGGGATGGGGGAGGGAGGGGTGGAAAACTTAGCCCCTCACTTTTTTTATTGATGGATGGCGGGCTACTTTTGAACCCTTCGCGGGCTACCGGTAGCCCACAATCTACCTGTTGGGCAGGCCTGCTATAGAACATCAACTCCAGTCCCTGTGGGGGAGGCAGTTCCTCTCTGCTTTGACAGTTTTATGATGACTTTGGTTTTGATAGCCACAAAAGGGCAAGTGTTCTGGGAATTGTTGTTAGCGGGTGTAATCAAAAGCCAATCCAGGGTTCATCGGCCTACGATCGATGGTCAGTCGGCATTTTTGCTGGCAGCTAGACAAAGCTTTCTTCCCTCCTCTCTCCCCTTGCCCAAGGATCAGCTCTGAGGGATCTCGCAGCCCTCCCGTGTCAATTTTAAAGGTTCACTTCTGGGATTGCTGGGACTGTTTTCCCCCAGTACTGGCAGAACAGCTCCTGCCGCAAAATACTGCCCATAACACCCGATCATCTAAGGCAGGGCATTTGAGGGTGCCGCCGCTGAAGGAGGCTCGTAAATCTTTGACGAGAAATCAGGCTTTCTCACTGGCGGCCCCTCGGCTCTGGAACCAACTTCCTCCTGAGATTTGTCTGGCATCTTTCCTGCCGTCTTTAAGAAACATCTAAGTATGCGGCTATTTAAAAAGGCTTTCCCTGGGTATTAATCTATTCTACTAATGATTTGCTATTATATATTTTATTTTGGTTTTGTCTGCAGCCCATCTTGCTCCTGTTCAATGTTTTTCGTATATATTGTTTATTAAGCTATTATGTTTTTACTTATTTGTTGCTCATCTATTCTATTCTATTGCATTGTACTGTTTGTGGGTCTGATTTCTGTTCAGTTTTGTAAACCACCCAGAGTAGCCGTGTAGCTAGATGGAGCGGTATATAAATTAATTAAATAAATAAATAAATGCTGTTGGATTCCTCCACTGAGGCCTACACTGGAGGAGTAGCTGAAACCAAAAGCAGTATAATACGCATCACCATTTTAGCCACTTGTACTTCCTTTGTATGTAATCCAGTAGGCAATTTCAGAAAGCAACATGGCCCAACCATCATAAATGTTTATTAGGGATGTGGTCTGTAATTCAGATCAGTTTCTGTTGTGGGTTACTAGAACCACTACAAGTAAAGAAAGAGCTTGACTTGTGGCCTACAGTGCAAGAGGGACATTTGCCCCGTGTTGAAGAAAAGGGTTCAAGGTAAACCCAGTGAAGACGTTTATTGTCTAGCCACATTTTAGACTCAGAGAGCAGGAAAGCATACATAGATGTGTACCTGTACACACACACACACACACACACACACACACACACACACACACACACACACACACAATCTGAATGGCACATTTGTTTGAACCTGCATTTGCTACTAGAAGCAAAATTAATAACGAAAATTTGCTTCAGCACACTCTGGGTTAATGAACTCTACGAGTACAGCCTCACTACAAAATGAATTCAGAAGCCTAACCCATTTTACCTGTTTTGTGACTTCAAAACAATGTTTCTTTCTCTTATTCCTCTATTTCCTCTTCCACCCTACAAATGTTGGCAGTATTTTTTTTCACATGGTATAGTGCTGTTTTGAAAGAAGAAAAAGTCTTGTACTTGCAGATCTCAAGTACTGTAATAAACTCAGAGAAAAGGGCATCATATTATGGCATTCTGCAAAATCAAGTTATTTCTCCTTAGACAGCAAAAAACACTAAAAAGGGAAAGGAAACCTTGGTTCATAATGGCTCTCAGAAGCCTCTTGAAACAAAAATGTATTTCTGAGGCAAGTTTTTAGCATAGTTTGCCCACAAACAATAAAGGATCTATTGCACATTTATTCAAGCTGTAGGACTGCAAATGATGACCTAGACCAGGCATGTCCAAACTTCAGCCCTCCTGATGTTTTTGACCACAACTCACAGAATTCTAAGCTTGACTGCCAATAGCAAAGGACTGTGGGAGTTGTGGTCCAAAACATCTGCAGGGCTGAAGTTTGAACATGCCTGACCTAGACCCTCCAGCCCAGAAGACTTTACTGTGAATAAGTGCCACAATTCCATAATAAAAGAAAGACACATTGGAAGAAGAAACAGCCTGCCTGCCTGCTTTTCTTTTAGCAGTTCATGGTCTACCCTCAAAGGACATTAAGTAGTGTGTGTGTGGGGGGGGGCAACATCAGTCAACTTTCCATCACATGCAAGGACAGCTAGTGTAGGAGGTCTGGCTACTACTACGGGGTCACACAGATGAAGAAGAAACTAGCCATGGTCATAGCATTCCAAACAGCTGTACCAGTAATTGCATCCTAGAGTCCAAGGCCCTGACCCGTGCAAGAACAGAGCAGACCTTCTGGGGCACTGTCCTGACAAGCCGGCAGGTAGCCTGAAGCTCCAGAAACACCACCCCAGAGGAAGGCCAATGATACGGATCCCTTGTCTTACTGGGTGGAGGAGGAGTCTGTTTGGGGAGGTCTGGCTATGATGGCAGCGGGACTGCGGTCCTACCCACCAACTAGCGTGCCCAGTGAGAGAGTGTTCTCTCGGGCAGAGGACATTTGCCAGTCCAACCGCTCATGCCAGGAACCTGGATCTGTAAAAAAAAAAAAAAAAACATTTTCCCTCAAGGTCAACCTACCATGGCTGGGCTTCTTTGAGGCTGCCTTTTAAGTAAAAGAGAATGGCACACTTAGCTCACAGTACTAAGTATCTCTTGCCTCGGTCTGCTGTCCCCTCTTTTCTGTCACTTCCATTGTTCTGTCACTCACTCAACGGTATTGTACTCAATGCTGTTGGAGCAATTCCCACCTTACCACAGGAGATGCACTTGCTCCAATCTGTCTTCCTCCCGGTGCCGTCCAGAATATTTGCCCACTTGCCATTGCCACCTGTCCCCTGATTCCCTAATGCTGCTGCCATTTCCTGCTGGCGTTCCCACTGTTCAGGGTTCAATCAGTACGCCCGTGATTGTCATTTCCTAATAACTATGCATTGCTGGCTGTTGGCGTGCACTCCTTTTGTTTGACATAATCACCATGAAGCGGTCAGAGGACACTGGTAAATCCTGTTAAAATATTTTGCCCGCTTCTGTTATTTTAAAGGGGGAAATCATGGCTACATAGTAATCACGTTGACTGTACAAGAGTCCCAGACATCCAAAAATTATTTTTTTTTTAAAGTCCAAATCCCAAAGACTGTTACTCAAAATTCAAAGTCTATCTTTGCACATGCCTAGCCACAAGCTGTATGGGGGTTGTTTTTTAAGTAACTGAAAGAAATAGCTTTCCTCAAACAGAGAAAGCAATGTTGAGGAATTGATCTGTAAAGAAGCTATGCTCTCCAAGTGGGACTCCAACTTGTTTTATGGCACAATCCCTAGGAAGCTGCCGGAGGACACAGGGAAATCCCTTTAAACTGTTTTGCCTGCTTGTGTTTTTTAAAAGGGAGAAAATAATGGCCACAAACTTCACCCAGAATACAATGGAGTACTGAATATTTGGAAATTCTGAATTTTTTTTAATTCTCAATTTTTAAAATGTTGATGCTAGTGCACACCCCTACCACTCACAACTAGACACAATATTTAAGTCATTAGTAGCTATTATGTGTTTGTACTCTCAATGTGCCAGGCATAAACATCTTCCTCAACAAGAAGAACAGACGAGTTTCCTGCTTCTTGATGTATCAGATCAGGTCTTAGAAAGTTCAATTTTCCTTACAACTCCAGTTTCAAGGTCCAAAACAGTAGTTGGTTATTGCCATAAATAGAACAATAGCTAGATCAATAGATTTGTGGATAGATAGATAAACTGATAGATACTCCTTACTTACAGGTTTCTCAAAAGTAACGGGAACAGGGAATTTTAGTAACATTCCCCTCTGAAAAGTGCTACGAAACACACTCTGCTCTTGTCCAACCATTTTGCTCACTCCACATGCGCAGCACGGTACAAAGCAGAGCATGGCCCAGCCCTTGAACCACATGGCAGTCCTTCACCACAATTTCATGAGTAAAATGAGTACCCAGCTTGCTGGGGGGGGGGGCAATGTGTAGCCTGCACTCTATAATTAAAATTGTAAACCGCCCAGAGACTACTTGTAGTATGTTGGGGCGGTATATAAGCAGAACACTTTGCTTTGCTTTGCTTTACTATAAGAGTGACTTAAAGCTGAAATTCCACCCCCAAACAGTGGTGTAGCGGGAGGGGGGCAAGGGGGGACATCTGTCCCTGGGTACAGCATCTGGGGGAACCAAATTGACCTCCCCTTCTCCTCCCAGTCCTTCAGCCGGCCAAGACCACATGAGCTGCCCACAAGCCCAGAGCCAAGCCAGTGCGCGATCCAAGTGGGCCAAAGAGGAGGGGGTGGCAAAATGCGCTTCCCCAGCTGTCAAGGGTTTGTTTGTTTGTTTGTTTGTTTGTTTGTTTGTTTGTTTGTTTGTTTGTTTGTTT
>JAHTLZ010000016.1:75113358-75168808 GCA_023846285.1 Phrynocephalus versicolor
TTTGTTTGTTTGTTTGTTTGTTTGTTTGTTTGTTTGTTTGTTTGTTTCATTTTGTTTCATTTCTATACCGCCCATCTTCCAGCAGGAACTCTGGGTGGTTTACAACAGGATTAAAGTCGACAATACAATACAAATTGGGGCCGGCCAGATGGCTAGCTGGCCCACTCACCCGCTCGCCCCTCCCAGCCCCCTCAGCATGTTGCCTACACCTTCCCTCCTGCCTGGCACAATAATAAGTCTGGGAAAGCTATCAAGGGGGCGTGGCGGGAGCATGGCCAATAGCACGTGCCTGGAGAACAGGCCCCCACCAGGAACATGCTTCAGACCCAGCAGGGTGGACTTCTGCCCAGTGGAAGAAGCAATGGGGGTGGGAGGAAGAGAGGGAAGTCAGGGGTACATCAGTAGATTTAATCTTCATAATTATCCCCACAATCTCTCTCTCTCTCTTACACACACACACACATGTGCCTTAGCAGCAGGTTTTTTTAACCCACCATCAGCTGGATCAGCCCATAGCAATCAAGGGGGAGCAGTCCTTTTGTAAGATGAATGGCTCTTGCTTGCCTGCTTGTGTTGCAAGACCCAACCTCACTCTCAAATGCTCTACAGTCTGATAGGGACAGCTGATGGAGAGGGATTGTCATCTGGCGGGTTTAGAGAGAAAGAAAGAAAGACTGCAGATCAGTGTCATTTCCAGTTTCATTCTGAAATGTAATGTTTGTCTCTTCATATGACGAACCCCCTTATGGTTCATACCTTGTCACAAGGGGGCCAGGAGAGGGCACAAAACTGACTTTGTCCCCAGGCACTGAAAACCCTAGTTATGCCTCTGCCCCGCCCCCCAAAAAAGAGTGGAATTAGGCTTAATGAATTACAATTGTGATATAGCAACCACCTTGGGTTTTTTTAAAAAAGAAAAAAAGGTGGGAAAAAAATATTTTAAATAAATCTTCATTTTGGAAAGGACACTAATTACAAGTGACTTGTTATTTATAACTGACCATTTCCAAACTCCAAGTAGTTAAAGGACAAGCTGTCTAGGATTAGAATACCATCTTGGTCAATATATTGCAGTCTGCCAGTGAATTCAAATTACTACCGTGTATACAATTTGCCTCATTCCCTACCCTCCTCATCATTTATCACAGAAAAGCCCACGTGTTAAACATATGAAGCTACGTCATGATAGCCTGGTAGCCAAAGATACACATTTAAACAGAGAAGCCAAGTATGGAATTGAATTCCCAACCTCTGACTCTGCAACCAGAGACCTAGACCACTGAGCTATCTAGCAATTCATTATATTCACTTATCTTTAACTTCCATTTCCTATTTTGACTTTGTTTAAGCAGCCCAGTAAGAATCTCTGCAACAGACTCTGTAAGGAGCATTCAGATGCAATTAGATCAATTCTCAAAGGCATTTACACTTTTAGCTCCATTCTCTTCACTTAGTGGACATGAATCTTATTGGGGTTTGAGAGAGGGGGGAAGAGAGAGTTAATAAATCTGCAGCCAACAGAATAGTGGAAGAACCACATACAGCTAAGGAAAACCAATCATGAATGATTGAGCAACAGACTTGGCCCATCAGTTGCAGGGCAGCTTTCGCCGCTTTCCTCCTCAATTTAAATTTACTGCAGGATACATTATTGCTTCTTTTGATACAAATTTATCTCATTCCAAGTTGCCATTAATTGCATTCATAAGTTGCAGAATGAACACATTTGATTGAAACCCTTCAAGTTTAGCCTATATATTCTGCAGCACAGCACTGACTATGCGACCCAAAATTCCACTTACAGCATCCTAGTTAAGTTCAAGAACTTGTTTCAATCTTTAAACTTCTAAAGTACAAGCTTCGGCATAACATGCCCCAACTGAACACACAGGAAGTTAGAAAGGAGCACAGTTCTTTCCCACCTCTTTGCATGTTGCAAATGCTGCTACAACGCAGCAAGACACCTTGATGGATGATGCTCCGTGCAACTGATGAAGTGGGTTGCAGTCTGAAAAACATACGCCAATTAGGTCATGTTCATCTTTAAGGCGGTAACAAAGACTTATGGTTGTTAGAGGAAGGTTAACACCTGTTAATCAGAAGGATAACTACACTATTGTGTAAGCTACAGAGCTAATGTGTGCTTATTAGCACACAAGTGCCAGTAGTTGGCACACAACTCTGATGAGTATCTAAGTGATTTTTTTAATTGTTGGCATTTGCAGTCCAATGAAAAGGTTGCAAAATTACCCCCCACACACTCATCTGACTCTGGAACTATGTAATCAGTCACTAAAAGTAATCCTCTCCCTCCCTTTCTCTCTCTCTCTCTGAGTTTTATATGAATGAGGAAAGATTTAACAAGTGGTTTAAAAAATACCCAGCACAGTTTAAAATACCACAGGACACCATCTACTGATAGGAAGATAATGTTTGAGACAGCTCATCAGAGCAGAATTCCTGGAATTCCAGCTGGCCTAAAGGTTTCCAAATATGTGCAAGCTTCCCTTCGTCTCTTACAAAACCATTGGTACCACATAGTTCTGGGCTTGCACACACCGCCCAGGAAAGTCACACATTTTTTATCTGCTTGCGATAAAAACATTTGCCAACTCAACAAGGGGGAATTCATACTCTCCTAATAAATCTTCCAGCACCTTTAAAGGAAACATTTTCCCTGAGTTGACTTTCCTTTCACAAGCAGAATAATTCTGCACCACTACATTTCCACAATATTATTAATTTTAAAAGGGAGGAAAGTGAGTTGAAAGAAAGTAACACACGCTCTTTCACTTCAGTCATCTCACCATCATGGCCTATGTTTTAACGCAACCTACAAAGTGTTTTTGCAGTAGAAAAACTATCACACCATGGGGATTCTTCAAACGTATGGTCTTTAACATTAAAGTTCCAGAGTAATGTGGTTTATAATAGTAACATACTGTATTTGTATCATTTCACACTGGCGTTCATATCAATTAATATTTGACTCATTTTTACAGCAAGATACAGAAAAAGTATTCAAAATAGTGTTAAGGGTACATTACCAAAGTGTTCTTTCAAAGAAAACCAGATCCGTTCAATCTACCTGGTTAATAACATTATGCAATGCAGGAGTCTAATAAGAATGAAATATAACATGTGATTTCTGCAGTGCGGGATGTCTAGCACATTTTTTTTAAAAAAAATCACTTTGTATCTTTTTATAATGCTATGCTACCAAAGCCTTTGCAGCTACTATGAAAGAATGTATGTCACACCATCTCTTTAGAAATGTATCACTGTCAAACACTGCCTTTGATATATAGTAATACGTGTCCTTCCACTTTGGTGGTCTGCACAGCATCAATCTTTTCTTCAACAAACAATGCATGAAGTTACAACTTCTAAGTCATGGTAAGCTTGAGAAGTCATTTTGCATCATCACCCCTATCTTGTTAACAGCATTGCTATAGATTTCTATTAGGAAATAAATTATGTACATTAGGCATGTGTGCTAAAATTTCACTGGGAGAAAATGTCTCAGTGTACCTGAATCCCACAATTTCAAAGAGGCAGAAGCACATGTACGTGCTGGAAGACTATGACACGCTGAGGAACAGCAGTGTGTAGGAAAACAATTCTGTCTGCTTGTTCATTCCACAATGACAACACGTCAGCCCAAGCACTTCCTTGACAACACGCATGAAGGAAATTTCTCTTTTGCATCTTGTGGTGAGATAAAGAGCAAGGCCTGTCAAAGACATTTTGCCTGAGGTAAAGCAATACACGGTGTCCCTGTCCTGCAAGTGACACAAAGCAGAAAATCCCACAAATGCTGTCCCCCACAATGCATTTTTGAAAAGTCAATAATAAATTACAGTGCCCTTTCAAAACTCCTAAATTCGGACACCCTGAAGTAGCTCCTACCTTTAGCTAGAGCTGCTATTGTCCTTATGGAGCAATAAACATGTTTGCATTATCAATACATCTGAGAGACCTCATTATCCCTTATGTTAACATCTCTTAGCCAAACCAGGAGAACTCCCTGACTTATAAAGAGGTACACACTTTAGCTTACTACTTGCACACAGGACTTTGGGGATTTCTTTCAATTTCAAGATATCATTAGCTATAGCAAGCAGTATGGAAATTCATCAAATAATAATCAACAAATAGTATGATGTTTCAATATTAGGTATCACACCCACAACTCCCAAGCCATAGCAATTTATATGGACTGGAAGCTAAGATTATGAGAGTTTTCAGAATAATCGAGCTGAAAAGGTTGTCATGGTTCATGTAGTTCAGTTCTCTGCAGAAACAGGACATCTAAAACTGATCATCCAAATTGTTTGCAGTATTTAGTAGAAATCTTTTTTTTTCTATTTGAACCCATTAATCCAATGTCCTATCCATAGAGCAGTGGTTCCCAGCCTGGGGGTCGGGACCCCTTTGGGGGTTGAATGACCATTTCACAGAGGTCCCCATGAGCCAGTGAAGAAAAAGGCACAAACGGCTTGGGTTTGGAGGAGGAGGAGGAGGAGGAGGAAGGTGGAAGAGTGAGTTACAGCTTGAAAGGTTGGAGGGAATGTCAGTCAATGGCACCGAAGGCTGCGATTGGCTGAGGGGGCCTGTAGAGGGAAGTTCTCTATGGCACCTGCGGCCTGCCAAAGGGGGCTTGTGGCCTCTTCCAAATATGGCAAGGGGTCACCACAACATGAGGGACTATATTAAAAGGTTGCGGCATTAGGAAGGTTGGGAACCACTGGGCTAACTGGATGTCTCAAGAGGCTGCAAGGGCTGGGCCTCTTTACTCTTGAACAACAGTGCCTAAGAGGTGACCTGACTGAAGTTTATAAAATCATACACAGTGTGAACAAAGTAGATAAGGAAAAACTGTCTTCCCTATCGCACAACACTAGAACTAGGGGGCACTCCATGAAACTTTTGGGTGCTGGATCTCAAATAAGAGAAAGTACTTTTTCACCCACAGGATCTATGGAACTGCCTGCCAGAAGAAGTGGTGACGGCTGTCAGCCTTGACAGCTTTAAGAAATGATTAGACAAACTCATGGAGAACAAGGGTATCAATGGCTATCATTATAGAAGCCCAAGGACAATTACCGGGTTGGAGAGATAGGCAGGATCTCTCTCAGTGCCATTTGCGGGGAACCATAAGCAGGTGAAGACATCTGCTTGGGAATACTCTGAGCAAATGGTGAGCCACTGCGTGAGACACAATGCTGGACTGGATGGGCTGTGGCCTGTTCCAGCAAGGCTGTTCTTGCGTTCCTAAAGTCCTGATGTTCAAGCTGGATTTTGAAAAGGAACAGACAGTTGAGATCCTACTGTAAACATCCGCTGGCTACTGTAGAGGAACAAATAATTTCAGAACAGCCTTTAACTGTGAGAATCATGAGAAAGTATGGGTTCTTCTGAAAGAAACTGCTGTGCTTCAGCACTTGATTATCTTGACGTGTAACTATTTTTTGAGGATAAGAGGCTACCAGTGTCTCCAGAATACGGAGACAAAGAATGGTTTCCTATAGGCCAGTGTTTCCCAACCTTGCGTTCCCAGATGTTCTTAGACTGAAACTCCCAGAAGCCTTCACTGCTAGCTGTGCTGGCCAGGATTTCTGAAAGTAATGTAGGCGCCTGGAGTAGGAACTACTATGTCACTCCAGTATTCCTGCCAAGAAAACTCCATGGACGTGGGGTCATGAAGAGTCAGTCAGTACTGTAATGACACAGCACACAGCACACAAGAACATCTGGAGACTGAGGTTGGGAGCCAATGCTACAGGCAAAGGTGCATTTTATCCCCTTGTTCAATCTGTATGTAGGACATTTCATATGGAAAGCCAGATCAGATTCAGATGAAGGAAGAATGAAAATTGGAGGAAGAAAAATAAATAATTTAAGATATGCAGGCAACACTATCTTACTAAGGAGCAGCAATCACTTGAAATGACTTTTTGCAAAACTGAATGAAGAAAGTACCAGGACTGCAGGTGAACATGAAGAGAAAATACATGAATATAGAAGAACTGTACAACTTTAATGGTAAGAATGAAAAAAATTAAATAGAGAAAAATGTGTATATCTGGAGGCAAAAACAATGAAACCTAGGCTGTTCTACATTGGGCACATTATGAGGAGACAAGATTGTCTGGGAAAGACCATAATGCTGAGAAAGGTTGAAAACAGCAGGAAAGAGGAAGGTGAAAAAAAGAGATAGATCGACCCCTTAAAGATTACCTTTTCTAATTCCTTCATTGCTGCCCTGATGCATGTCAGTTGTCTTCTGATTTCCTGCCTGCAGCCTCACTTTGGATTGATGATTAAACCAAGGTTTCTAGCTTTCTGCTAGTAAGATAGTTTCCTCTGCATATCTTAAATTATTTATGTTCTTCCACTAATTTTCAGTTCTTCATCAGAGTCTAGTCACTTATTATGCTATCTTCTATGAAAGACACATAGATAGTAGATATATTGACTCCATATCAATTAAAACTTTTAGCAGAGACGATAAAATAAAATGATTTGGACTGCAGTGCCATTTATAGTACTAATTCACTGGACCTCACTTCTAAATAAAGATGCTTGGGATCTTATTGTTACTTCAGAAACACGTAAATGTTCTATCTAACATCAAGCAATACAAGAAGAAAAGCTGTAACCCAGATAAACAATTCAAGAGCCCAAAGAGATGACAGGAGACCCAGTATCTCCAGATACAGTATGTTTATATCTGCATTTTGAGAAAGGCCCTAAGAAAACCCATATTTTCCCCAATTATTCTTTACCCTTTAAAAGCTTATAAAAACACCTGAGAATACACAACTATTTCAGGGTTCAGTAAGAAGTGTCAGAACCACTAAGATTCTCATCTTGATAGTCAGTAGCCCTACAGATGTTGCTAAATTTCAGCTCTCGTCATCCCCTATGACAGACTTTGATCACTGACTAAAAATTTCATACCAAAACATATTTGCAGGACAATAAGTTGACCACCCATGTTTAATGTAGTTAGTAATTATGACTGTGTAGTCTATGATATATTGGTATCTATGGCACAAGGAGCTCATGCACTGATCTGACATCAGGTTCTGTGATTTTCCACATCCAAATAAATCCAGCAAAATTTTCATCTGAGTTAACAGAAGTTACCTGGTAACCACGCAAGAGAAATGTAGCACACATAATCTTTTGGATTGTATTCCAACACGATTCTCACCTGACAGCTTACATCATGTCTCATTTCTGTAGTGCCCAAAGAAATGCACTCATCATTTTTCTTCTCTTGTGTTCTTTTTTTTTAATGACTGCTTTCTGTTACCCTTTATGTTACTGCTGATGAACCCTTTATTGCAAAAACCATGACTCTTTCCTCTGAGTGAACCCAGTAAAGAACATGAGTAGTTCAAACAAATCCTTCCAATGTATATTGATTTGAATTTGACCATAACAAACTTGCCTAAGGTTGCAACCGAGTCAGCGAGGGGGGGGGGGCAAACAGGAGGAAGTCAGAAGTTTCCAGCCTTCAGTCACATGATCCAACAATATCACCAAACACAAAACACAGCTGGGAGAAAGAGGTGAGTACAGGACAAGCCTGATGGGAGCAGCCAGTTTTACATAACAGGTATAGCAATGTATAGCTTAGGATGGCTTTACACATTCTTTCCTGATACAGAAAACCACTTGGTAACTAGGGACACACAGTGACTGCAATGCAGCCTGAGTGTTTATTTTATACGATCTGAAGAGAAACCAGAGTATATTTTACCCTGTAGGCTAGATAGCAAGCTGTGTGCTGCATTAGTTCACTGTTTGGGGGGGGGGGAAGGAATCAAACAACAGATCAGCAATCAGCTGGAAAAAAAAGATATTATAACACTGTGCAAGCCTTGCAAGATACATTCCTTTTACTGGCAATTGATCATGTCTAAAATTCAGAGTAAACTGAAAGCAAGTCACAGTTTTGCATTGGTCGCAAAGGGATTGGTTAATGCAGAGAAGTGTATAAAGTTACATAATAAAAAGCCTGTTTGTTTTATCTCCTCAACTTTCAACAAAGATGTGGGAAGAGTGAGATCCTGTTGCCCGGCTGAGTGCGAACACAACATGTGCAACTGAAAATGAAGTCTGCTGCCCTGTTGATGCCACCTGCGCCTACTCATTGTTCACTTCCCACCAATCTGTCTGATAGCTGTTGAATACTGAATGTTAGCAGGTCAGGATATTTCATACAGAAAGCTCCAAACTGATACATGAAGTAGAATTTATCTCTCTGTAATGATCAGCTGCAACATTTCCAAAGCAAAAGTGAAGAAGAAAATCTTACATCTTGCTTTCTGAGTATTTTATTCCCAAAATAAATACACATGACTAAAGCCTTACAGCCTGATGCAATGCATGCATACTGCAATATTGCTAACATGTTTCCAAGTAGAACTCATACGCTTTCAAATACTGTACTCTGCTATCTTTGTTTTTCATACAGTTATAGCTGTTGACACATGCTCTTCTAAGCCTTCAGGGATGGGGTGGGTCAAATATCTAAGAGTTCAAGGAAGAGGCTAGATATAAATCGAGCACAGCGCCGAACATGCAAGCATATTTGACTCTTCCCCCCACTGTGCCACATGCACATCAAAATCCAGTGCAGGGGGATATGGCTGAGTGCTTGCCCTAAAGGCCCCCTCGGTCCCACCAAGCTTCTGCTTCAACTGTCTAGTAAGAAAGTCTCAAGACTTTCTAAAAGGATATTTCTATTTGGAGAGGCAAGCCCCTGGCGCTGGAAAAGAAAGCTAAGCACAGGATCTCCAGATTATCTGGTTCTAAAGCACACGGGCATCTTCTAAAACACTCGCAACCAAACTCCATAGGGAGAGGAGGGGGACTTGGTCCTGAACTCTATTCGCTCGTTGGGAATCTTGTGTGGCTCTGGCAGGGGCCCTGAGGAGACACAGGGAAACAGGTAGAGCAGGCTGAGCCACTGGCAAGCGGACTTCCGAGTGAGCGGATTTTCTCCTTGGAAAGTAAGGGACTGGGAAGGGAAGAGAGAGGGGCAGGCTGCCAACCTGTCCCACCCTTCCTTAGTAAGGCACGAGGGAGCAGAAGAGCCGGGAGGGAATCCCCAGCTTGTGGAACAGAGATGGGTGGGAGAGAGAGAGAGAAGGGAATCTGAATTCCACTTTGCGGCGCACCAGAAGCAAGTTGGAGGAGATCACATGGAGCGTGGGGAGGAGAGGGACCCGGGAGAAAGAAGGGACGACGATTCCGCCGCGCCGTCCCTACGGAGATCTGCTCAGAGCTAAGCCCTCGTGGAGGCAGCTGGCTCCCAGGCAGCCACGTCCAGGAACAGCAATAGGGAAAGGGATCCCCAAGAACGCGGGTTCTTCCACGGCGGGGCGGGTGGTGGTGGTGGTGCTAGTTTTAGGAGAGAAGCAGCGCTCTCCGCGTCCCTGGCACGCACTGCCTTACCTGGCCCAAGCGCCGCTCTCCATAAGCCGGGACAGAAACAGCCCCGCAAATCCTCTTTGCCCCAGAGCAGCCCAGCCCTTCCTTCCTTCCTTCCTTCCTGCAGCAGCAGCTGCGCCGGTTCTCGCCGCCGTCGCTTCGCCGAGCAAGCCCGACTGCTCCAGCCGCTGAACCAGGTGGAGGGCGCCGACGGCACCCGCCCTCTGCCGGCCCCACTCCCGGCTGGGCGTCTCGGGCGGGCGGATGGGCTGGCCGGCCAGCCGCCTTCCCCTTAATCCCCGCCGCTCGCCTGCTCGCCCGCGCCGCAGCTCTTGTTGGCTCAGTCTCGGTGAGAAAGGCGACCTCCGCCTTCCGCTCCCGGTGCAACCTGACGCTTGCTTCGCCTCTGCGCACCGGCCCGGAGCAAAGCGCTCCACCCCTCCCTCTGCTTCGCCCCGCCCCGGCCCGCCTCCCCGGCCTTGGCCCCGCCCCTTGCCCTGCCGTGTCAACAGGTGAGGGCTGACCAAGGACCGAAGGTGGCGCCGCCCTGCAATATCAAGGGTTGTTTTCACGGCGGCGCCAAGCGCCAAAACAGCGGCGTCTCCAAACTTGCGACGAGAAGCGGTGCTGCTTGGCAAACATTCACTTGCAGCGGAAGGCGGCTTTTCAGGAATTGTTCGCTGTGGTTCCTTGTTCTCTCTCTCTTCTCCTGGCGGCGGGACGGTGCGATGACCGTTCTGATCTCGGCCCAGGCCGCTCTCTGAACAATTTATTTATTTATTTATTTATTTATTTATTTATTTATTTATTTATTTACATACAGCCCGGCTTTCTTCATTTTAATATTTTATTATTATTTCTTGCTCTTTAATCAGCTTGTCTTATTGCTGCTTCCTTGGTCAGCTACTTGATCCAAAACATTTTTAGGATCCAGAAATAAAAACACATTTCAACTGCTTTGTCTTTCTAAACAGTTGTCTGTGTTAAAGTCCAGGGTTCCGCCCCATACAGCAGAACAGGGCAAAGTGCAGTAGACATTCTCAAAACCAGTGTTCCTTTTCTGTTCCATATTGTTTATCTTAAGATGTTCTGGGTCATTTCCATTTTGCCTTGGGTTGCATGGCTATGATGCCACAGTTCACTTAATCCAAATCCCAGATGATTTATATTTGCCAAAACACCCCACACGTTCATTTTTGGTCTTCGCCTCCATTTCTTTGATGATTGATTTTTACTGTTTACCATGAATTTGGCTTTCTTCAAATTCAGTTTCAAATGGTGTCCATTTCTGCGAGTTCTGGGATGATGCATTTACTCCTTCAAAAACTAATTTAGTTGCAGACATCCCTTTTGTAACTCAAAAGATTTATTTAACAAAGGGTTGTTCCACTACTACCTCACAAGGATCCCATCACATACAGTTTCATTGTTCCATTTATTCATAATAGGTGAAAACAAGTTTAAACAAGCATTGCTTAATGGAGAACAATTCTCCCATGGAGTTACTAGTCCACCCATGGGTGTAAATGAGGGCTGCAGCAGACATGCTGACCCTGGCAGGAGTGTTTGTTCCATCCCTTCTGCTCTAGTGCCTCTTGAGGGATAATTCCTGGGTCTGTCTAGAAACCTTGTTCACCCTCCCTGAATCACAGCTCCACAGACTTCGTCTTTTATCCAGGGCTTGGTCACTATCTCTCTCGCTCTTTAGCCTCTTTTAAACCTTTCCTTCCTTCTCTCCTCAGTAGAAGAGCTTCACCACAGACTTTTGGTTCCTTACTTTCTTTGCCTCCTTTTTTGGCAACTGGAAGATAGTCCACTCCCCTGTCCACCTCATCCTCCTCTCCTCTTTTTATCCCCCTCCTGGCTCTTTCTCCCCTCCATCTACTATTGGTTCTTCCTTCAACTTGCTTTTTCCTCCTCCTCCTCCCTCCCCTAGTCTTCCTCCCCTTGATCATATCCCTTTTCTATATCATGTCCATCACCTTCTCGGTTCCCTAATAATTAGTAAAAGAATGGCTCTCAGCCATTCCCTTGCAGATCAATTGAACAGGAGGTGGTCCACCCCCTGGCAAGTTTACAGTCTTGGTTCTTCTCTCACTAACTTTGCTTGACTTTACTGGATAATCTTTGCTCTCCATCTGAATTGCCAGGTAATAATACTGTTACTGTCTGGATATCAGATGTTGTTAATAGCTCCTCTGTTAACAATATCAACATTTTAATCAGTAAATGCTTCTGTGAAAGTCTTCTCAGATAGCTAAGCAGTAACTAGAGTATGCATCTTTGTCAGGTCATGCTGATCTTGAGTTAAGTCAACCCTAATGGAGTTTCCAAGATATTTGAGATATACAAGGAATAGTTTTAACATTGACGCCACCAGTGAGCTTCCATGGATGATCAATGATTTGAACTAAGATCTCATGACTCCTAGTCCAGCACTCAGTCCATTACACTATACTGACTCTACACCAGACTTGCCACACTCTTCCTCATATCTCATATTCTCTGTCATTTGTCTCCATCTAATTGTTACCTACTCAGATCCATCACATTTTACAGATTAAAATATTTAACATATTTTCACATGACTTTATATCCATGAAAATCCAATTACAATTTTAACATTTAAGCCACAAAATTGTTAAGCAACAAATTTTGCAGCAACTCTGTCTGACCACCCACCCATCCATTCATCTGATTTTGTTTACAAGTACAGTTCAGTTCAACCAAAGAGAATGGAATGAATGTGCCTCCAATATTATTTTTAAACCTAGCAGAGATGAGTCTGCTATCTCTGGGGACATGTGGCCCAAAGCACAATCAGATTTGTGCAGTTCTTTTCCTCCAGCTTTTCATGATGAACAAACCAGGTCAGTGTTTACCCAGCCAACCAGCGCTGCATTGGGAGTTGAGTCTCGGAGACTGGCAAGTCAACGGGAGACAAAGGGCTGCATATCTCATTAAGAATCTTGACTCCAACAGTGGTGGAACCATTTTTCTGGGATATCTTACCTAGCTGCATACTGAGTTTTACAAATTATTTTCATGCCTGAGTGAGCAAAAAGCAGCAGAACAATCGCTACCGGCCTGTACAGGCAAAACCAAAAACACTTCCATTCCACCCCATGAAGTTGTTGTCTGTTTATTCTAGCTGCAGTTCTACTGCATTTGCGAGTCAATATCTGCAAGCCAGAGTTAGTTATGGCAATCTGTACTAGTTGCTGTTAGTTTAACTGTAGCTCTACTGTTACCTTCTAATGTTCTAACATGCTTCTTTTAATTCCCCATTCTTAACTTGAATATGTCTTAAATGTTCCGGGCTGCATTGCCCCTCATTATTGTAAGCCACCTTGGGTCCTTTTCCAAGGAGAAAGGTGGGGTAAAAAATATTCAAAATAAATAAATAAATGGTGGTGGTTGCAGAGGAAAGAGAGAAAGGAAAGGAAAGGATGAATAACTAAAGCAACAAAAAGCAACAGCTGCACTTTCCCACGAGCAGTAACACCAATTTCTTAGATTTTTCCATCCTTCTCCTATTAGATTCATTGTATATTGCTTCCAACTTTGTGACACCATCACTTGGGAAGCGGATTTCTGGAAGTGTCCTTAGAAACTGAGAATTACTTTATTGTACCATTATACTTTACTAGTCCTGTTGACTGGATTAGTTTCCCCTTTCATCAGCTGGGATTACAGAAAGTGCTATCATGGTATTGCTGTTCTGGGAAATATCTTTCTCTGCTGTTCCTGTTCATCTATAGATAAGGATGGCACTGCCTACAGATAAGCTTGATTACAATATCCAAGGATTTCTTGCTGAAGACCCATAACTGTTAATAGGCTTTACTCTGGATCTGCTCAAATGCTATTGGGACTTTGAAAATTATTTATTTATTTCCATTATTCATTTCAGTGTTTGGCACCTCAAAGACTAAAAAAAAATATTCACATTAGCTTTTGTGACTACAGTCCACTTCTTCAGATTCATGAAGCAGTGCATCTAAAAACTAACTCATTGTTACTCTTATTGTTATTTACAATGTTCAGAAAGTAGGTTAATTGTTGTGTGTTCCTCTGTTAGGGTTTTTTTTTTGCAATGAAACCTAGTGGCCTGTTTTCTAGTAGGATTTTACTCCATGCAACCATGTACATATCAAGGCACCTACATATACTTTCCTGCTCAGAGGCATAGCTAGGGTTTGGAGCGCCTGGGGACAAAGTCAGTTTTTGTGCCCCCTCCTGCCCCCAACTGCATCTCACCCACTGAGCAAGGGGTGCCCGATCCTGGGGGAACAGTGGGGGAGGGGAGAAGGGTCCCTCTTACTCACATCCTCTTTGGGGGTCTCCTGGACAAGGCTCTCCTGTGCAAACTGCACAGCATGCAGATAGCGCCAAGCAAGTAATGTGATTCCCCCCCCAAGCATCACCTCCGTTGCACACTTCCCTCTCCTCCTTTCCCCCACCTAAGGCTTGGCAACCATTAGCCCAGGGAAAGGAGGAGAGGGAAGCAGGTGATGGGATTTTTTCCCCAAGCAGCACCTCTGCCACACGCTTCCCTCTCCTCCTTTCCCCAGGCTAATGATTGCCAAGCCTTAGCAGGGTGAAAGGAGGACTGCTGGCAGGATGGCACATGGCTTCCTCCTCCTGCTCCCCCTCTAGGTGCCCCCAGATTACTGCATGCCCTGGGGCAAATGCACTGTTCTACCCCTCCCTAGTTACACCAATGTTCCTGCTGCAATACACATAGTTACACTTACTCTGAAGTAAAATACTGTATTGCCAGGATTTTGGCCAGTATGGATAAAGTTCCTGTCAAAATGCTTCTGAAATGCCTTTAAAGGTAACTTTTGAAAGTTAATAGAAAAAGACAGGCTATCTACCTGTAACTGTAGTTCTTTGAGTGGAGGTAGTGTGACCAACAGAGGGGAGGCTGGGTGGATTGTGTGAATTCACAGATGACCACTCCAAAAAACATAGTTACAGGTAAGTAACCTGTCATCCTTCTTCATGGTCTCTGTGACTCATACACATGACTCACTCCCAAGTTAACGTACTGGCTGATGGGATGTCATGCAAGAATAAAAGAGAGCACTTCATGACCGAACAATGCATCCAATTTTGCTCTGACATCCAGTTTGTAATGAATGACAAAAGTCATACACTGGGACCAAGTTACAGCCTTGGGAAATGTTGTGTAACTGGACCTCTTTTTGTTTAAAAATGACATTACATACTTGTTTGCCTTTTTTGTTTCCCTGGTTACAACAGTCTATTAGTTCCCGAAACAGATTGTTCTATTACCATTGAATGAAAGAACATGCCTAACATTCAACGTATGAAGTGTCTTTTCCAGGGAAGATGTACAGTAGGTGTTGTGGGGGTGATGGTGGAATAGGTAACACTAGTAGTTGGTTAGTGTACTCAGAAGCGCTTTAGCTAAGAATGAAACATTTGTAAACAAAGTCGCCTTATCTTTATGAAACTGTAACTAAGGTTTGTTTGTTTGTTTGTTTGTTTGTTTAAGAGTATTTTTACCCCACCTTTCTCCTTGGAAAAGGACCCAAGGCGGCTTACAGTAATGAGGGATAAGTACAATTGTAATGAGTCCAGTACAATTAAGACCTGCTCAAGTATTTGAAAACAAGGAATTGAGGGACATCTTATAGCAGGCCTGCCCATCAGGTAGACCGCAGGCTGGTAGCCCACGAAGGGTTCAAAAGTAGCCCACCACCCACCAATTAAAAAGTGAGGGGATAAGTTTTCCACCCCTCCCTCCCCCATCCCAAGGACCACCACTGTCCCAGCAAAGTTCTGGGTCCTGTCAGCACACTGTCTCAGCCGAGCGGGGCAGTTCAGGGGCCATGGTGTGGTCCCCTGCTCTCCCCCCACTGGCTAGATGATCGAGCTGGTGCAAGGTAAGCGTGTGCATGGTCAGCCTTCCCATAGGAATGCATTGAAAATCAATGAATTAAGGGGATGGATTTCAATGCATTTCTATGGAAAACCGCTGCTCTGCTTAAATTTTTTTTAACTTGGAATGGATAAAATTCATGAGTAGAGGTATTAGTGTAGCAGCCCTCAGGCACTTTGGGGCCAGAAAAAGTAGACCTTGGCCTGTTCAAAGTTGAACAGCCCTGTCTTATAGCATTAATAGACAAACATTACATTAAAGCAACACAGTTATAAGTAGTCATAAACACAAAGTTTATGTGAAGCCATAGATTCATATAAATACACATGGTAATCCATCATTCAGGAAAAGCTTGCCTGAAGAGAAAGGTCTTTGCCTGTTTCCGGAAGGATATCAGAGATTAGGCAGTCCTGGCCATTAGTGGGAGGGAGTTCCAGAGTCTGGGAGCCACAGCTGAGAAGGCCCTTTCATGGGTTCCCACAAGATGTACCTGTGCATGTAGTGGAATGGAGAGAAGGGCCTCTCCTGATGACCTTAACACCCAAGTTGGTTCATAGCCCAGTGCAGCCAAATCCCTTGCATGCCTAGGTGAAGTTATGGCAATCAAAAATATAATTTTGTAGGTCAGCAGCAGAGATGGGGATAAACTGCCAAAACAGTGGTTCAACCATCAATTCTCCTGCCCAATTCTCCTGCCCATGAACAACTTATAAATCGGGTTGTTGGTTTGTGTTTTTCTTTTGGACAGCCCTGGCTTCTGGGAGGCAATCACCCACCCACCCACCCACCCCTTGTGTCATCCCAATGCAATCACAGAGATGGGGACTTCCCAAGGTTTGATTTGTCGGTTTGTTTAGACAGAGGTTCTCTAAGAAGAAGAAAAGGAGAAATAAAAATAGGAAATATTTGTCCTTTTGTATTTGTTGGGTCCTTTCAATCCAATGAATATTAAGGGATGAATATTTAACAAAACAGCAATATTTGTTGAATATTGTGATTCTTTTTTTTTAAAAAAAATCCCCTTCTCTATTCAGTAGGCTCAAACGAGTCAAGGACAAGTTTTTGAAAAAAAAAAGTCTTTGTCATCTGAATCAAAACCACTGTGTGCTTGTCTACCTAAAAGAATGTCAAAATGGCAGAATGATGATACCATTTGGTCTTAGAGGGTTCTAGAATTCTTAATTACAAGACCAACCTCTGCTTCTTTTCTGGGGAAATCCCTGCTGCACATTTATTTGGATTATAATCAAATGGAAAAGGGGGGTTGCTGTTGAATGCAGCAAGATGCACCTACTGCATAAAAATAATTAAAAACCGATGTTCTTCCATTGATAAGGTTGTGCCATAAAACTGTCACCTTTCTTGGCAGCAAGCAACATAGGGCCCTGAATAAAATAATGTCTGTGCAAAGAAGTGCCAAGAATGAAATGTGTCTACTTTATGTTTTCTAAACTCCGGTTATTTGCTAAAGTCTCGAAGGATTAAAGTTTCAAAGAAGCTGAGCCCTGACTAAACAGATTTTGGGCTGGCCCTTTATTTCAGGTACCCTTCCGTTGAAATTTTGTAGATTAAAGGAATTTAAAACAAAATAAAGGCCTGATTAACAGGTTTTTGGGGGTGGGGGCGTGGGGGGGGGAAGAGTTCACTGGTCTCATTATAGCAAATGACTAAAAAAGCTTTCCTATCAGAGAAAATGGGCCATGCCTCTTGTAAGCAGCAAAACCAAAATCTTTTTACTTCTATATAATAACATGGGGTGCATAAATGCCCTTTGCAACGCTTATGGACTATTTGCTTCAGGCCAGTGGGTGGAGAAATTTTAGGAAGGGGCTGTGAACCAAGGTTTCGGTTAAGAACAGGAGAAACAGGGAGAATAATAAAAAACCTTTACCACCTTGGTTAGGCAATAGAGTTGTGCAGGAGGGGCACTGGAAGAGTGAATCCATGTATTGACCATATGTATTTGCATTTATATTTTATTTTAGGTGTTTAAAGACTATGTATTTGGAACAGTTTTATTTATGTTGTGGATCAATACCTTGGTCAAGAAATATATTTGGGATTTTTTTCTTATTTTGCTTCTAAGAGGCCTTTCTGTTCTTCTTTTCCTACATCAAGCAACTCCTGCTCTAATGCCGGTGAATAAAACTCAGGATGTACACATTGTATGTATACATACTGTAAAGTCTTTGTTGGTAATACATACACACAGACCCATAGAACTCGATGTTACATTTTCAAGTTCTGTGTTCACAGAGTCATACTCTATGCCCATGGCAGAAGCAGAAGATTAGGAGAAAAGCTGACTGGCAGCTGTAACAAATAACTGGTCAAGACATTTTGCGGGCAGTCTATTTTCATCACATCTGGTCCAATTTTTGAATCACTTGCCACAAGGTTTATATTAGCTTTACTTGATTTAGAGTGGTGAAGAACATGAATTTTATTTATAATTTTTGTTTTGTTTTTGTTTTTTGTTATTATTCATTATTTCTAACTTCTTACAGTTCCAATAAAGGGATCTCCTAACTCAGAAGTTTGTTTTTATTAATAGATCACATGGTTTCAATTTGTCTTTGCTGTTGGAAACTTCACAGATTTATTGGCTGGTGTTTGATGGTGCCTTCAGATCTGCTATCTGTCTGCCAGAGCTGGGGTTGGAATCAGTTTGTGTCCCATCAACACTAGGACATTGTACTCCAGATTTACGTCTCATTCCAAGATACTGAGCCACATCAAAGTACATGTCATTTCAAAGTATTGATCTATAAAATAAAGCAACAGAGGATTTATCTAGCCATGCTTAATTGTGTTTCTCCCGCTCATTCAGGTATGTACAATTTTTTTAAAAAGAGCTGCAGATCTTAAAAGAGCATTATTTATCATATGGGAGACTGATCCTAGAGAAATGAGAAGGCTTTGAAAAGTTTAAGATTGCTTAACAGGCCCTCAGCACATATAATCAAGAAGATACTGGGTGCCTCAGTGAATTCCCAGTGGAGCAATAATGGGTAATGGTGGACTAGCACTGGGCTCCCTAGCCTAAGAAGACACCCAAAGGAACAGCCTGGTCTCAAGGGAAGCTCACCTTTTTGCTGTGCGGGGGAATTATCCTGACACCAAACAGATCTCAACCTGGCTGACAACTGAATGACATACCATGCAGGGAGCCCCAAAGGCCATTTCCCTTAGCTCCATGGTGGAAACAAAGTTTGTGTATCTGTTAGACATCCAGCTAAATGATAAATAAACAGCCTGATGGGAGAGTGAGCAAAAAGGTCATAGCATTTTTTCCTTTTCTTTTTTTTAAGTCTACAGTTAAAAGCATCAAGTCTACAGTTTTTAATTATCAGATGAGATGACTGGTTAGGCCACTTTTTACTGAATTGCTGTATGTGATATAAATGCAATATTAATTTTGGGCTTAATGAGAATTAAGTTTGCTTTGTGTGTGGTAACCATCAGGTTGATATTATATTTTGGGAAGCGTCTTTCCTTGTTTAAATGCTTAGCTTGCAAAATGTGTATATAATGTCACTCAACGCCCTTAATTGGTTTTTTTAAAAATTATATTCTCCTGACTAGCTATCATCTTAAAAGAATATATGCAACACAACAGAAGATATTTTTGAGAATTATGCAGCATGGAACTGCAGCACACCATTTATTTATTTTGTATGGCGGAACACAGCACCATCAAGCAAGACTTCGCAAAGAAGAAGACCACAATAAAAATTATTTTAAAGACATTGTTAGCTTTGCTTAGAAAATGCACCTGAGATTTTAGCAACATAGATGGGTCAGTGAAGTTTGCTCCAATGTTGGTGTACACAGTTGTAGGCTTAATGTTTAACTAAAGTAATTTAGCCATTATATAATAATCAAAGTTTACTGTAGTTGCATTTGTCCTGTTAAAATGAATTCTCCAATCTTTTAAGGGCAATGCTGATTCAAGAAATCTTCAGGCAAGCATTCTAAGCTATGTTTCATGCCAGATTTAAGGAAATTATATGCACTGGGCAGGTGATGGTGGTGGGGATGGGGATGGGAGAGAGCAGACAATTGTGTCTGGCCATTGGAAATCAACAGGAACCCCCTAGACTGGTTCTGAATTAAGAGGTGAGTGAGAGTGGAAACGTTGGTGCTCACAAAATAACACATCCAACATCTGAATAAGAAGTCCAGAATGGAGACAAATACTTCTCCATAGCCATAGGAGTTATTTATATGCAGATATCCACTAGCGCAAGCCAGAGAAACCCCAGCTCCTAAAAGCTTCCTCCACTTGCTAAGGTACTTGATAAATTCTCATTGTTCAATTTGTCTAAGGTGATATCCATTTAAGGCAATCACAGAATTATGCCTGTGAGAGACCAATGTAGCAGAATTTTTTTTTGACACCATTTGCATGCAAAGCACTTGCAAAAGGAAAATACCTAGCAATTGGACTACAGATATCTGGTGACCAAGAGATGAAATGACTGACAATGAGTGTCACCATCCAACAATATATCCAGACAAGATAATATTCCTTAGATGTACATGTACTATATAATATAAAAGGGTGTATTTGGTCTACATTTGGAATTTAATTCTCACTGATGGGCCAAAGATATGCATAGTAAGGTGATGCCACTTCTGACCGTGTGTGGGGATTTTTTTTTTTTTTTGAACATCAAATACCAACAGATGTAATAGGTTCGTTCAATTCGCCCTGCGATGTTAGGCAAAAAATTCTGGATTTTTTGCATATATCAAAAAAGGTACCACAAGTTACAATAACATATTGCATTCAGTATGCTGTGCATGCTCTTTTAATCGAAAACTTTGACAGAGAAATTAAAACATTTAGTTACTACAATTATTGTACTGAAATCTATCTGAGGATATGCACTTAACCATCATAGCTTTCATGCTTTTTTAGAAGACATTGGTGTTGACCATATAAGTGCTTCTTTATCACACTGGCATAAGGTGGCTCTCCAAGGGACATGTACTAAGTAGAAATTTTGAAGCCATGGAAAAAAATATTTGGAGAAAAATGAAAAATGGGGTGGGGGGGGGACAGTTTTCCATGGGAGATATTGGCAAAGCAAAAATGGATACTGGATCAATTTCTTTTTTACTTTAATTCTAAAGACAGTGGTGATTTAATAAGATCTTATTGAAATACGAGCTAATGCACATATTCAAACGGAATGTGAAAAATTAGACTCAGAAAAACTTTGGTGTCCTCAGTTAGATCTATTGCCACAACTAGCAAAGGCAGCATTGCAGACACTTTTACTACCATGTATCTGTGTGAAATAGGCTTCTTCATCGCTTTTGCATTAAAAATGCTTAAATGCAAGTGACAACATACGTGTAGCTCTTTTGAAAAAAGAACCCTGCTTTCAAGATACTACTATGAATAAATAACAACAAATTAGCCACCCAAATTGAGACATTATTTTAATGTTATATTAATACTTATATGTGTATCTATTTTTAGCAAATAATTTATTTTGCAATTAATGTAATTTACTAACATATAAACTGAAACACATTTTCCAGGGGGGTGCAAGAATGTATTTTGAGATTCAAATAGGTGCTAACCACTAAAAGGTTAAGAATCTCTGAAGTAGCACAGCAAGGAAGTTAATAAGATATTTGATCCTGTACATTGTTACAAATGAGCTACTTGTAAAAACAAACAGCAGTAGCAATGCGTAACAGTGATTATACTATTTAAAATATATAGTACATTTCCAAATTCTGTTTTATAAAGAAAATGAGTATGTTAAGGAATAGGCTGGTCTAGAACCCCTTTTCTAAGCTGCTATACAGAAGATGTCTTTCCTTCCTGTGTGATGGCCTGATCAATTTTACCACATGCAGCTCATGAACAAACTGAGGTTGATGCAGGCATTCTCCATCACATTAGGGAGCGGCCTCCCACTTCTGTCCATGAGCTATTTTGTATTATGTTAACATTCTTTATTGTGGGTTTTTAAATGCATTTTGATGTTATTGGTAAGTTTGCCTTGGGGGAATTGTAGCTTGCAAGGCAGAATGATGATAATGATGATGATGATGCAAGTCTGTGTCTCTCTTGTACACACAGCATATATTCAAAAGCAGTTCCCTAGACATTTCAACAACAACCTAGAGCAGTGATGGTGAACCTTTTAGAGACCGAGTGCCCAAACTGAGATTCAAAACCCACTAATTTTTCACAAAGTGCCAATACAGCAATTTAGCCTGAATACAGGTGGCTGTGAGCTGTCTAGATGCCCTAAGCACATCCGATCTCGCCTGATTTTGGAAGCTAAGCAAGGTCAGCCCTGGTTAGTACCTGGATGGGAGACCACAAGGGAATACCAGGTGCTGTTGGTGCCTGCAGTAGATACTGGCAAACCACCCCAGGATTCCTGCCAAGAAATGGATATGGTGTCACAAAGAGTCAATCACAACTGTAACAACACAACACACACACACATACAGGTGGTTGTGAAGGGGCGATGTCGGGTGCCCACAGAAAGGGCTCCAAGTGCCACCTTTGGCACCCATGCCATATGTTTGCCAACAATGACTTAGAGCAGGCCTGCCCAAAGTCCGGCCCGGGGGCCAAATCCGGCCCGCCAGGCCATTCTGAGTGGCCTGCGGCTGGCTGGCCCACCCCTCCCTCCCCCTCCTTCACCCCATGCTTTTTTTAAAGAAAGTAGGTGGGGCTTGCAGTGGGGTGGCAGGGTTGGGGAACAACCAGCCCCTGACACATTCTCAGCCACCAAATCTGGCCCTCCTTACAAAAAGTTTGGGCACCCCTGACCTAGAGGGTTCAAAATACTTCTGGTTTCAATTAAGTTCTACTGAGCTGTGAAAATAGTGTGTCTGTCAGTGGTTACCTGATCTGAGATCTACTGTCCAAAAAAGACTCTTGTCGCTTTAGTACACAGCATGTCCTCCTCAACGTCACACCCGCTAAGGCTTTCTATCTGATCCTATGACCTTGTTGACCTGATGTACATCACAGCTCCACTTCCTTTTCATTTCTTGGGCCAGATAATTAAACAAACAAGCCCCCCCCCCTGGGGGCAGGGTCTCTTGCCTAGTGCGACAATTACATCTGTGGTTCTGGAACAGCATCGACACTTCTCAGATGTAGCCCGTTCAATACGACAGGTCTTAACATGTAACTAAGCACAAAGAGGATTGCACATAAAGAAATGCTTGGGACAGTGTGATGTAATGGATGCAAAGCTCTCTCAGTTCAGCCACGTTTGCTTCCAGTTAGAGAGAACTGCAGCCTGGATTGTGAAGTCAGGTTGGGAAGAACAACAAAGCCAAAACAGGCGCAGCTGGTAGTTTGCCTGCCTCCTTTTGTTTCTCACAGGTGTCAATAAGCATCTCATTCTCCCCTTTTCCTGGGATGCAGCAGAATCTATTATGTTCCTGGGAATGCAAACACTGTTTAGTGCCTCTGCTTGCAAGGCAGGTGATGACCTTCGCAATCTGGATCTCTCAAGCAGTTAAGCAACAGAGCCACACTAATTTAGTTATGGGTTTAAAAGACTTTCAAGGAGAATCTTCTTCCTTCCCAGGGGCTCTACACAGCGATGACCCATTGAACCCATTCCTTTGCTCTTAGGTTCAAAAGGCGGCGGCGGGGGGGGGGGGGGGGACAGCTGTTAAAGAGTTTCAATTCCCTGCTGGGGGACTGCATTATAGGGCATTAAGACTACTGGGCCGGTAATGACTGTTTGTCTGGGGCTGATCTCTCTTCTTCAAACATGAAGAAGGTGCTTTACTGCAAGGCAACATAAGTCTGCCTTTCCTGCCTGTCAGTCACCCATTTGTAACCGAAGTCCTGTATCAGAGCATGTGTTAGGATGGAGTCCATGCAAGAACATGAGAACATAAGAAGAGCCATGCTGGATCAGGCCAAAGGCCCATCTAGTCCAGCTTCCTGTATCTCACAGGGGCCCCACCAAATGCCTCTGGAAGCACACAAGACTAGACATCTGTCTCCTGATACCACTCCCCTGCATCTGGAGTTCCTAAGCACACCACTGAGTATGCCATGAGATAGCATGAAAAATGACCATTACAGATATATGCTATGCCACATGCTGTTTTTTAAAGCTCACTGGTGGCCCATTATCCAATGCTGTTTGCGTTCTGTACCTTGTAAACCAAGAGAGCATGTGCTGACAAAAGAACACGACCTAGTCATTTTTTCTCAAGGGCGAGAACCTAGCATTGGTGGATTAAAAACTAGTGGCAGGTTTTTATCTGTGTTGTGGCAATTATTGTATGGTATTTTGTATCATTTATTCTACGTGATTTAATGTGTTGTTAACCTAGAGACTGCAAGATGTATACAAGCTGAAATCACACATGCATACAAATAAACACACACACACACACACACACACAGAGAGAGAGAGAGAGAGAGAGAGAGAGAGAGAGAGAGAGAGAGAGAGAGATGGGATGCAAAACGTCCCCAAAAATGAATCTTATCTTTGCCCTGATCTGACAAAGTGGTCTGAGATAAGCCATTCTCTCAGAAAAAGTCAAGGCTATCTGCAATTACTGGTATGTAGTTAATTAATTTACTGTAACATTTCTAAGCTACTCTTCATGCAATTTGATACAAGGGTGGAGGATAAAAGTAATTAAAATAAAAATTCAGCAGCAGTTTAAATACTAACTGCAAATATGACATCAGTTAATAACCCTTTATTAAGAAGAATTATGACTGAACTTTCAGGGTTGTTTCTAAACAGGGTGCAGTTTGCACTAGCAGTAATAGTTTTGGGATGCTATAAGGATCTGAGCATCCTGCACAGGATCTACCAAAGTTAACGCCTGCCTTTAAGCTCCACCAGTGCTGCCACGTGCTTTGTCTGTATATCCCCTGCTCACTTTTCTGATTGTATTTCTACCAAATGACCCTGAAAGCACCGCACAGTGTTGCAGTTAGGGAGTGTGGGGTCTGAGCAAGGCAGACAACCTCTTAGGCTCCTGCCAGCCTCTAAAGCTGGGAAAGGCTCATGTCATGAGGAGAGACAGTGCCAGGGTCCTATTCAGACCTGGAGTTGGTCCTTTGTGTAGGAACCATTCTGATAATGTATGTTCAGTAAAACATTAAATACACGCTAAATCAATGTATAGCCAAGCTAAAGTACAGTATATGGATGTGCCGTACCTGGAACTTTCAATGTTCCCCGAAAGCAGGGGAATTCAACTGATATAACTCCATATTCTTTGTTTTAGTGACTTGCAGATCAAGCTGTTAATGTTTAACAAAGGTACTGTATTGCTTTTCTACATTACCCCAAAACAGCCTAAGCATTTTGACGGCAACACCCAGACTCCTTTTTAAACAAGCAGTGTTTTCTGATAGGATAAAGAAATGAAACAGGTCACAGGAAGAAGACAAATCACAGAAAGAGAGGGGGGGGGAGAAGATGTGTGTATTTCTTTAGTTTTTGTTTCTGCTTTGGGTGCAACAGTGAAATCCTACTCTGCAGACTGTTACAGGCCTATTTAATAACTTGTGGGATGGCAGCCAACATCCTGTGTTTATGTTTTATTTATCCTTTCAGATTGCTCCAAAAAGGGAAACAGGATCGTTTTTCCAAAGAAAAGGGGGATGGGTTGGGGATGGGGAGTAATTGCAAAGAATCACTAGAATTTGAGATATTACCGGGAATCAAATGTAGATCTCTTCACTTTCAAATATATGCTGACCTAAACTAATATGTAAAATGAACATGTCAATGGTGATTTTGGAAAATTAAAGACTTCTCCCCTCACCCTATGGCACCTAAGGGAATTCCCATGATAAAAGGGATCCCAAGGGAGCATTAGAACCTTTGGGGGTGTATAATCAGGTTTTTCTTTTAATTTCAAAAAGAATTTACCATGGCTGATGACATAATCAGCCTTATACAGCATAACTGTATAACATACCTGCTTGATAATTACAGATGCTTTTCACCTGCCTTTTCTGTTACAGCTAGGAAAATGATGCATCAGAGAGAAGAACTTTCTTCACGCTGCACACTGCAGTTATGGAATGCCCTCCACAGAGGAGCCAGTCTGCTTCCAAAACTGCTACATGTTAAATACTTATAATTTTAAAAAAAAACATTACCAAGTATTCTAATAGTGTTTTGATACAGCAGTACAAGTTGTTTTACCTCTTACCCGCTTGCTTTTTTAAAAAAATATACATATATACATTTAAAAACATAAGCAGTGATAATGAACTGCCTGATATCATAGTGATTTGGGTATCTATCCAGATGTTGGGAGTTTGATTCTTCACTGTGCATAGTTTACGGGGACTGGATCTGATGATCCAGAGGGTTCCTCCAGTTTGTTGTTGTTGTTGTTGTTGTTGTTGTTAAATCTTCAAATATCCAAATTTTTAGTTTTTCAGATAATTCCTCAGTAGCTGTTATTATGTTCTTACCATATCCTTGCACTGATATATTTAATTCATACAGATGAGTGAATATATCTGCTAAGTAGGCAAGTTGACATATTGCATCTCTTCTTTCAAAATATTTCACTGAATTAATTAATTTTGGTTAGTAAGAAGCAGCACTATGGGGTAAAAGATAAAATCATTGTTTTGGCCAGTTGTTTTTAAGAAATTAGGCTTTCAGTGTAATTAGGCAAAGAGTGAAGCCATCTACAGTCTGACAAGATTTTATAGATTTATGAAAATGCCTACTCTGGCCAAACTGGGTTTGCAGACAATTGAAATCTGTTTGCAGAGCTGCCAGCAGACAGTGCTTAGAAAGTACTGAAACTATAGAAATTAATTTTGAGTGCAAGAAAAAGGGAGGAGAACTACTGCTAGCAACTTGTTTATATTAAGGTGCCATGGTCTCTGCTGTTTTTGCAGCAACAAACTTGACATGGCAATATTACACAAAGCTTACTTTCTGGACTACTAATCCCATACTGTTGGAAGATTATAGTCTCTATAGTCCAAAGGGAACTTTTTCCAAGCTCACATATTATGCACCTTTTTAACCAGGTCCTGGTTTTAAGACAAAAAAATATGTGGGCTGGATAGGCCTACAGGCATATTTGGTTTGTTTCATAAACAGCACAACTGACTGTCTCCTGTTGCAAAAAGAGCTGGGGATTTCATCCATCCTGATGAAATCAGCAAAAATGACAGATTTATGATTGCTGTGCCAACAAGGCTTTGGAAGATCTTGAAAACAATGACAATACACACAGATTATGAAGTTGGATGCCAGGAGTGCCATGCCCAGAGTGAACAGTACCTAGATAAGATGCTACAATCGTATTGTATCGTGTGCTGCAGGACAAAGGGATGATTGATTTTCTGGAAATAAAGATAGGCGGTGCAATGGCCTTTTTCTTTCTACCTGCCATCTACCCAAACAGAACTGAATTTTAGGATTGAAGGTAAAGTGCTTTCAGGGTTAATTCTTCCACACACACAATGCCTGTTTTGTATTGGTGTGATGGGGCTCTCCCCCACTTCCCCATCTTTTAGGGCGTTTTGAAGAAAACTTTTCAAACCAGTTCCTTGAGGGTCAGTGATTCTTTCCATATTATTGACAGACTCTCCCTTTGGGGTATATAGCATTGTCAGTGGAAAACTGGTGCTTTGGAAACTGATTTGCAGCTCTATAGATGGGAGTTTGAAGAACAGAGTGGGTAGCAGATAAGGCAATAAGATTTCAAAAGGTGAAAGAAATAGAAGTGGAGGAGCTTTGGGATCCATTTTTACAGCATTTAAATCCAAAAACAGCTCAATCCATCATTGGCTTAAGCACTGTCTGACAGGCAGAATAGCTCCAGGCAATTATTTTGCAGGCTTGCTTGCATAATATGAAAGAGAGGATACAATAAATATGCAGCACTCACAAGCAATTCTCAGGGCACAGAACAATGTTCTCCTCCCTCAAAAAGTGGCATTTGTCTCTCTGTCACATTTGGATGAGCCACCAAGAAGGAAACACCCAAAGGATATCATTACTTTCCCCGCCCCAGTCATGTTATCAAAAGCAGACATACATGTTTAATCAACAACAAAAGGTAAAAGCCAAACTGGTTGGTTAAAATGCTGCAGGCACAACGCAGAGAGGTCTTATAAAATAATAATCATGAGGAGCCTCGTAGTGCTGTGATTAAAATGCTGTACTATAGCCAAAACTGTCCTCACAACCCAGGGTCTAATCCCAGGTTGCTGGCTCATGAGTGACTCAGCTTTCTATCTTTCCAAGGTCAATCAAATGAGTACCCAGCTCGCTCTCTTGCTTTATTTTTTTTTGGGGGGGGGGGTGATGTGTAGCCTGCATAATTAACTTGTAAACCACCTACAGAGAGTTTTCCAGATAGAGACTATTCAGACGTAGAGATGGGCATGAACTGCTGGTTTGATGATTTGGCCCGATTTGTTTCCTGGCTGAACAACTGATCCATGGTTTGGCGCTCCATCCCCTCCAGCAGCTGCCTGTTCAGCAGCAGCACCCAGAGGATGTGAGACAGGGCACTGCTACTGAATGAGTGCCCCGGGGAGGGAGTGGGGTACTGTTTGGATCAGCTGTTTGTCTAGGAAACAAATTGTGCCTAGTGACTGGAATACAACAGAAGGAAGTAAAGGAGAAGGGGATTTGGGGGAATCTGGCCTAGAGATCAGAAACAAAGCAAGATAACTCATAGAATGTTGTGACTGCAGCAATCTGTTCATTGCAAATACAGTACATGCTTCAGGCAACCGAACAGGCAACTACTACATATGGATCAACAGTTAGCCAATGATGAAATCAAATAGTCTCATACTTGGAAATTGGCAGACATGGAAGCTATATTCTGTCTCCCAAAGCAAAGACCAAAGGACTGCCACAATTTTTAAATGAAGCAAAATGGAGTTACAGTATTTGTCTATTTTTAAACTAAGCAGAATCAAAGTGAGGATGCCTGAAGAGTCACTTGAATCGAATTGGAGCTCTTCAAGCACCAAATTTTGCTCCAGCACTTTGGAAGTTAAAAATCCACAGCAGCTTTCATTTCCAAGGGTCTGGGATTCCTGATAGCTGGGCAACTGTGTCCAGCTAATGTATGATGAATAGAGATAGCCACAAAACAGTTTTTTGTTTCGTTTTTTCATTTTTCATTTAGTTACAGATGAAAAATGAAATGCCCTTTACAAAAACCAAAATGAAACAAAATGGAAATTTTAATTTTTTTACATTTTGTTTTCATTTATTCTTTATTTTGATGACAAGTGTGGGCTGATCGGTGTGAGGGTAAAAAAAACAACAAAAAACGCTGACTGGCTGGGCCCCGCACGCAGGCTGGTTGGCGGAAGGCTAAAAAAAAGTACTGATTGGCCTTGCACTACAGCTAATCAGCACCTGGTTTGTAAAAAAAAAAAAAGTGCTGACCAGCCAGGAATAATTAAAAAAAAATGAAAAAATGAAAAATGAAAAAAATGAAAAAAACATTTTTTAAAAAACATTTCATTCCAAATGAAACAAAACAAAACAAAACAAATGAAACAAAACACCATTTTGGCATTTCGTCCCCTTCTGTAATGATGAACTCATGGAAGGGCAGAAGCTAGGCACGGAATAAACTATACAGCTTCCTTGTGTGGGAGGAAGAAGGAAGGAAACTGGTGATTGCTCTGCCACCTTTGCTTGCACACTAGAGATCCAGCAGTAGTTGATAGCATTCAGTTTCCCCTCTCCCTTATTTCAGGTCAGGGTTCCTTATATTCCTTAGTTTCACATTTTTCACAATTTGGGGGAAATACAGGTAAGTACAAACACTTTAAAATACTTATATTCAAATCAAATGAAGTAGGTACAGGTCAACTCTAACCAAAGTGGTTGTGAGAAAATAATTCAGACTCAATCAAAGCTCGCTCTTGATAATTTTAAAGTTTACCCATTAGCAGGGATTCACACAACATCATCATACATTCATTTGCCAGGACAGTACTAAGTTTTGCTTCAATGATTAATCAGTCATGCAGTGGGCATAGACAAACCTAATGTAATGCTGTGCTAATTAAAAAGGTGATCCATGAGGTGAGTCTAAAAGAAATTCTCAAATCCGACCAAATCATCTTTTGGATTTTTCCAGTCTGCATCCCAAGCCCTTAACTGGTCTGTGAAGAAGATACTAGTGTTTTGAAATGTGCTTAATCCAGTCTCTAAAAGGTTTGCCATCACTGATCTAGACTATCCCTTAGGCACATTCCTAATCCAAGTCAGATTTGGTGTTATAGAAAAGAAGCCAACTCTTTGCTTTTTATGTCTGTGAAGATTCTCAGTCATCTGGAAGTTTCTCAATTTATCTGGAAGTTGAGCCATGGCAACTGGACTTCTTTTCTGAGCAGTGAGTTTTCAAAAATTATTACATTTATACTCCACTCATCTGGCCAGGAGTCCCAGTCATGGGGGGGGGGAGCCCAAGTTGAGTCACACATGTGACTTAAGTCCAACGTGTCCTGCAACCCGATTATTCATCCATGGGATGGGTAGTATAATTTGTAGCTGTTCCCTGGGCATATCTTTAGAGGGCCCTGTCTATTTCCCATGCTGCGTTCCTAATTATATCAGTCTCCCCTACCATAGCTATTACCATGGAGATGAAACAACAGGTATAAGGTGTTGTTTTAACCAGAGGTTTAGGGTCTAAAATTGTCTGGGAAACAAACTTAAACAGTACTATACCAAATGAATTATGGGCAAGGATTTGGACAGGACATCTTTATAAATCAATTTCAGCAAAAGCTCAGGAAACAGTTTTTAAGACAGTACACAGATGGTATTTCTAACCCACAAAATTGGATAAAATTAACAGAAGGATCTCAGATGCATGTTGGCGTAATTGCGGCTGTAAAGGTTCTTTAGAGCATATGTGGTTGGCACAGCCAAATATAGAAACATTTTGGAATAAGATTATTAACTGGGTAGAAAAACTAACTAAACAGAAAATAGTTCCAAACAAAATGTTGTTATTATTCTCATTATTTACTGGGGAAAATGAAAAACAAGCTAATAAAGAATTTATATCAATTCTCACGGGTGTGGCTAGAATGGAAATTACTCAGGGTTGGAAATATGCCCAGCATATCTCACTCACAAAATTTTTATATTTATTTTTATATTTATATATTTATGTACTGTCCGTCTTCTAAACACAATAAGAATAAAGATGGGGGGGGAGAATCATCCAATGCAACAATGCCAATCATAATAAAATACCCAAAACAACAAACAAAACGTAATAATAAAAACCTTAAATAACAACACCGGCAGGGAGTCTTATTTTACTGGTATCCAGAAAGAAAGAAAAAATAAAAATAAAAACACCTAAAAATATCAATGGTTGCCAAATGCCTTTCTAAAAAGCAGCATTTTAATGGCTTTCTTAAAGGCAGGCAGGGACTCTGCTGGGCGAATCTCACTTGGGAGTTGATTCCACAGTGTTGGAGCGACCACGGAGAAGGCCTGACTTCTAATAATGGTTTTTCAGGCCTCTCTACACATGGCCACCCGGAATGAGAACGCCTGCGTTGCACTGGTGGGTCAGCCCACAGCTGATCTTAAGGAGATTCTCTCCACCAGGTATTCAGGTCACAAGCCATGGAGGGGTTTATAAGTCAAAACACTACCTTGAACCTTATTCGGGATGCAATGGGCAACCAATGCAAGCAAGCAAAGACTGGGGTGATGCAGTCATATCTGCCTGCACCCACCACCAGTCTGGCTGCTGCATTTTGTACCCACTGCAATCTCTAAATAAGGGTCAAGGGAAGCCCCATGTAGAGAGTGTTGCAATTGTCTATCCTTGAGATCACTTGCGCCTGCCCAACTGTTCTCACGGAAGGCTCATCCAGGTATGGGTGAATCTGGGCAATCAGCCAAATATGGGAAAAGGCCAACTTGGAGACGGCTGCCAACTGCTCTTCCAGGGACAGATCCGAGTCCAAGACCATGCCCAGACTCTCACTCGATCTGCCAGCTGGAGGACAGAGCCCTCCAAACCAGGGAGAAGGACACCATACCTAGTAGAGGACGTCCCAAAGAACAGAACATGTCTTCTCCTGATTTAAGTCTGAGCTTGTTTGTCCTGGTCCTTTCCATGACTGCATCCAGGCAGCTGTTGAGGGTCTGCACTGCCTCCATTGCAGAGATGGTAAAGGAGTGATAGAGCTGTGTGTCACCAGCGTACCGGTGACAGCAGACTCCAAATCCTCTAATGATCTCAGCCAGTGGCCTCATATAGTTGTTAAATAGCATCGGGGAGATTGCCGACCCCTGGGATACCCCAGAGGAGAGTGTCCAAGGGGTTGACAGATCTTCCCCTATCTTAATATACTAGGCACGCCCCCCAAGGAAGGACCAGAGCCAGCTGAAGGCTGAACCTCTGATCCCCACCTCAGCAAGCCTACCCAGCAGGATGCCGTGGTTGACAGCATTGAAGGCCATTGACATATCAAGAAGGACCAACAGGGTAGAACAAGCCCTGTCGGCCTCCTTGAGGAGGTCATCTTGCAGTGCATTTTCAGTCCCATGATGCAGCTTGAACCGCACTGGAATGGGTCCAGGACACGATCCTCCTCCAGGAATGACTGGAGCCGGACGGCAGCAGCCCTCTCAATCACCTTGTCCAGAAAAGGAACATTGACTATTAGATAGAATAGTTGGACAAATCGTCTAAAGCCAAGCCAGATTTCTTTAGAGTGGGCTTCACCACCGTCTCCTTCAGACGGGAGGGAAAAAACCCTTCTCTGAAGGAGGCAGTGGCAATCACTGAAACCCACTCAGGCATGCTCCCTCTGGAAGTTTTTTTTTTTAATAGATTTTTATTGGATTTTTAAGGGGGGAACAGGAAAAAAGAGTATGGGTGAGGGAGGAAAAAAGGGGGGGTACAATTTTTAAAATTTACATTGAGTATATCAAGCAAAATAGAAATAGTAATTTAGCATATTACTAAGATTGCCAAATATTATCACAATACTAATAGATTTGTTACTTCTTGCCATCTTTCCCGAAAGATCTCGTCGTAGTCTCCCTTTAGATAACCAGAGAGTTTATCAATTTCGATACATTCTCTTATCTTTCCGTGGAAATCCTTCTCTGTTGGCGTGTTTGGTTGTTTCCAGAATTTCGCATACAGTATTCTTGCAGCAACAATTACATGGTGAAGTACATATCTCTGGTCATAGGAAATATTTATATCTACTATATTTAACAAGAATAGTTCTGGTCTAAGCTCTATCTTAATTTTCAAAGATCTTTCTAAGAAAAGTTTTACCATGTTCCAATACGCCTTTGCTTCTTTACAAGTCCACCACATATGATAAAAAGTTCCACAGTCATAGTTACATTTCCAACATTTAGGTGAACAATTATACATCTTGGATAAACGATGAGGTGCAAAATGCCATCTATAAAACATTTTATAACAATTTTCCTTAAACGAAATAGATTTGAAGATTTTAACTGTATTCCACAGAGAGTCCCATTTATTTAAATAAATAGTATAACCAAAGTTTTCAGCCCATCTAATCATAGAGTCTTTGACCAATATATCAATCATTTTTTCATTTAACAGTATATTATAAAATTTGCTAAGAAGCTTTGAGTCACCAGAAGAAAGTATTTTATCAAATGGGGTATCAGTAGTCATAAAGCCACCCTCTTTGGAAAGCTCTTTGAAGTGTGAATGTATTTGTTGATATTTCCACCAATCCAGATTGTAGCCTTCTGATACTAATTTCCCTAATGGTTTCAATGAGAGGTCAGCATTCAGAAGGTGTCTGTAAGTTATAACTTTTGAGATTTCACTTGCCTGGGAGCTATAAATTGCTCCCAGTGGGGATAACCACATAGGTGCTTTGAGATAAAATTGTTTTTGAATCAATGACCATATTTTGATTAAGGCATTCCTTATCCAATGCTTTTTAAAGAGGGTAGGTAAATTTCCCTTATACCACATATAGTGATGCCAGCCCTTATCAAGGCCATAACTCTCGAGCTGTAATATTCTTTTATTTGTCATCAAGATCCAGTCTTTAATCCAAGTCATGGTGGCAGCCTTGTAGTATAGTACCAAATTGGGAAGGGCAAAGCCTCCAAATTTGGTTCTATCCTGCAAATAAATATTTTTAATCCTTGCTTTTTTCTTTTGCCATATAAATATACGTATACTTTTTTCCAGATCTGAAATGATCTTAAAGTTTGGTAATATAGGCAGAGATTGAAATAGGAAAAGCAGTTTAGGTAAGACATTCATTTTGACTGCAGCAATTCTACCCATTAAGGATAGCTGAAGTCTTACCAAGTTTCGAGATCAGCTTTGATTGTTTTAATAACATTAACATAATTGTCTTTGAGTAAAGAGTTACATCGGTTAGATACAGTAATACCCAAGTATTTTACCCTATTAGAATGTTGAAAACCAGATTGATTTACCAGTTTTTCGATCATGGGTGGGGTCATATTTTTAGTTAGAACCAATGTTTTTTCTCTATTCACCTTTAATCCGGAGATTTTAGAGTATGCCTCCAGGGTCTTTAGAAGTTCTACGGAGGAGGTCTGAGGGTTCTCCATGATAACCATCAGGTCATCTGCAAAAGCTTGTACCTTGTAAACTTCTCCCTTATTTTTTAAGCCTTGAATGTCTGAGTTTTCCCTTATGACATGAAGAAGAATTTCCAGGGTGGATATAAACAAAAGAGGGGAGAGGGGACATCCTTGCCTGGTACCTTTGTATATATTAACTTTATCTGTGAGGTGACCGTTCACTACAATCCTGGTATTTTGGGTAGAATAGATTTGTTCAATAGCTCGCAACATTCTGTGGCCACACTGAAGGTAATCTAATTGAGTTTTGAGTAAAGACCAGGATACATTGTCAAAGGCTTTCTCAGCATCAATGAATGCAAAAGCTACTTGCTTCTCGGGGTGGGATTCATAATATTCCAACACGTTGAGAAAAGTTCTAATATTGGATTGGAGGTGCCTTTTCGGGAGGAAGCCGGTCTGGTCGTGTGATATCAAAGAAGGTAAAATCATTCGCCATCTATTGGCCAGGATGATTGCAAAAATTTTGTAATCCACATTTAGGAGGGCAATTGGCCTGTAGTTCTGTATCAAATCTTTGGATTTCCCTTCTTTGGGAATCAGTGTCGTATGTGATGATTTCCAGGAATCTGGTATATCTTCGCCTTCAAATATAGATGTAAAGAGGTTTTTCATATTTCCAGAAATTGTCTCCGAAAATTTTTTATAAAATATGGCTGGTATTTGGTCAGGTCCAGGCGCTTTATTCAATTTTTGATGATTGATAGCCTCTGTTATTTCCATCATTGTGATAGGGGCATTCGTCTGGGCTCTCTGTTCCTCAGTAAATTTTGGAAGATTGGCTTGTTCAAGGTATTGGAAGATAGCATCATTGTCAATCATCTCCGGCTTGAATAATCTTTGGTAATATTCCTCTATGATTTTTTGGATTTGTAATTGCTCTGTCTGATTTTCCCCAGTTTTGTCTTTGAGTGAAAGTATGAGTTTTTGTGATTGTACCTTTTTTAACCTATACGCTAACCATCTACCTGGTTTGTTTGCATTTTCCACAAAATTCAGTTTGGCCAACTTGATTTTGTGAGCTATATCTGCAGTCAGAATCAAATTGAGTTCATGCCTACAAGAGGCCAGGTCTTTGTTCAGCTTATCGTTACGGGGATCTTGTGTTAAGTCCGTTTCAAGCTTTTTCATCATTTTAAGAGTTGATTCATATTTCTTTTTCCTCTCTTTATTCCGTCTTGCCATAAATTGGATAACAAATCCTCTAAAGTATGGCTTAAAAGCATCCCATACCGTTTTGAGTGGTGTACCCTTATTCAGATTAGTTTCAAAATACAAATTCAGATCTCTAGCAGCCTCTGAAATGAATTCTCTATCAGTCCAAAGAGTTGGGTTAATTTTCCAGTGCCTAGGCATACCTGAAGATTTCAGTGTCCATAAGATGGCATTGTGGTCAGACAACATTCGAGGTAAAGTTTCTATATCCCTTGTATTTAGTAGAAGATCAGATGTAGCCCAACACATATCTATACGGGAGAAGGAAGCATATTGTCTTGAATAGAAGGTGTAACCATCTTTTAGTGGATTTTTCCTTCTCCAAATGTCATGAAGTTCTAAAATGTCAGACATGTCCAGAAACGATTTGGGCAGTGTGGAAGACGAAGTCTTGAGTTTTTTCCCTTTTGGTGTTTTCCTGTCTACTGAGGGAATGTGTACAGCATTGAAGTCTCCCAATATTATAAGCTGGTGATTCCCATATTGCAACAGTTTCTGGGCCAGTTGTTCAAAGAAGGCTTGTCTTCCATGATTATCGTTAGGAGCATATATACCAGCAATAATTGTTTCTTTGGATTGGATTTTTGCTTGGACAAGAATCCATCTGCCTGATTCATCTTTTTCCAGAAGGATTGGGGAAAGTTCTGGTTTAATATACAGTGCCACCCCATTTTGCTTCTTTTCTTTGTTTGATGTGGAAAATAATTTCCCAATTTATTTTGTATTAAATATTGTTCATGTTTTCTCAATATATGGGTTTCCTGTAAACAGATGATGGAGCATTGTTGTTTTTGGAGAAAGTTGAAAGTTTTCCGACGTTTCTGGGGCGTGTTCATACCATTAATATTCCATGTTAGAATTTTTTTAGCCATCTTGCTACTTCCAATAATATTTTTTCTTCCCTGATTTTGGCCTGAGGTAGTGTTTCGGCCTGGCACCTCCCACTGCGCCACTAGAAACTTGGACGTGCTTTGAAGACTCTTGTTTCGAAGTCTGGTCATCACGGCTGTCATCTTTGGTAGTGGTTTGAGTTCCGGTCATGTCCTCACCTTCAGAGGAGGATGGTGAAGAAGAGGAGGGGGAGTTTTAATCTGGAAGTTTTAATCAGCCAGGACAGTCAAGGGTTGAAAGGAGAAGCTGCGGGCCTGCAGTATGCCAGTGCTCAGGAGGCATCAGCTGAAGACATAGGCCCAAACTCAGCCAACCGAGGAGCCCGAGGGGGTGCGGCACTCAAGATACTCAGGGACAGGTCAGTACAACTGGAATCCAGGCCAGATTGGTCTGACCTGTCAAAGTCAGCTGTCTGGCAGGAATGCGGAAAGCAGCCTTTGGCTACCCTTGATTAAGGTGGGTTGGGACAGCCTTCCCATAGGAATGCATTGAAAATGTATTAATCCATTCCCTCTGGAACGGATTAATTGATTTTCAGTGCTGTTCGATTTAGGAGTTGATCAACCTCCAAAGATACTTTCAGAATGGATTAATGTCGTAAATTGAGGTACCACTGCACTTGCTAAGCTAATAAGTTCCACTCAATGAAGCGGTACAAACTTTGAAACAAAGAAGCTTAAAATCATCCCCCACGGTGTTAACAATGTAAATTCAGATGATTTTAATTGGAGGAAGATTGCGCAAGATTTCTCTAAGCTGCAACATTGTTGCAAGATGTGGATTCTACAGGGAAAAAAAAACATTAAATAACCCATGAAAAGGGAGACTGGTGTACCTTTTTGGCCATAGACAAAAAGGACAAATGTTTGTTCACAATGAAACTCTAGAGCTGATAAACTGGACGGAATATCACACCGTACCATCTAGAAGAGAGACAATCTTGTCGAAATTACCGGACTCTCACTAGGGTCCAGCCCTAAGGGGTCCGATCAAAGAAGTCACACACACGCGTATCTGGTGCCAACTGAACCAAAATGGCTTCCAAGTGCCCCTCACGGGCAGGCTTTTATTTTGATTCACAAGAGTAACACGACAGCAGCAACTGTGCTTTTAGCCAATAAGAGTACATGCTTTATAACATTGCCTTATATGGTACATCAGGCGACTATCACATGCTGATCATATAACCTATTCAGTGAGGAAAATGACACTAAGCTGACTATCTAATGGCGTCCTACATGGCACTGCTTAGGCTAAGCATAACATTAGTAACAGACTCCCACATCTCCCCTTTGTTTATTGATTTTTGACAAGAGGCTCTGTCATATTGTTGCCTAAAATAGATCTTGTTGAATACAATGCTGGAATCATAATCTTCAGCTGGGAGCCTGTGGTATTAAACTTGCAGTATTCTTGGTGTTGAAACACCCCTATAACACCTTGACTCATCTTACTATAAACTGGTAAACAATAGATACAACAATAGATATAACAGCAAAGAGTAATAACAAACACAAGAATCATTACTACTACTCCATAAAGTACACGTATCCTTTCCTTTCCCAATAACCTTATATAAGCCGCCTTTGGCAGCGAGAACTCCTTAATTAGTTGAACACCCTGTCATCAGGGCAAGGAACATCCCCGAGTTTTACAATGCCAACTGCCACCAGGGAGGATCTTTTGTGGAAATTGGAGTAGCGACCATCTTTTTTTAATTATTATTATTTTATTTTTTAAAGAACCAAAAACTACTTGTGGTCTAGCATCCGTTATCACAGACACAGAGACCAGAACTAGTAAGGCATTCCTTTTCATCATCAGCATATTTGAACATAGCTGGCGTGGTATGGAAATCGCCAGGCTGAGGCATTAACTAATATGGAGTATGATTGATTACTCTGGGGATACTGTGCCACAGGCTACAGGTAGCGAGGTGTATGCCCCACGGATAACACACAGATTGATTACCAAAATGGACAATGTATAATTGAAGAAAATAACTGGCTATAGTGAATGAAAAGAGGTGAAGAAAACATCATCGACCAATTCCGGAGTGTCAGTAGGAGATGGGGGAGTTTCCAGTCCTCAGGAGCCAGGGTCATCGCCATTATGGACTCCATCACAGCTTTAGTGTAGGGGGCATGAAGGCCATTAGTCCGAATTGAGGTTTGCAATTCTTTAATAAGCTTGAAATGGAGCGCGGCAAAATATGGTTGTTGGCCGTTGGCTCCTTGCATCACCGGAAAAGCAAGCGAAGATTCGGACGGGAGACTAGCTTCTATCAGAGCAAAGTGGGTAGTTTGTCCCGCCACTGGAACAGGCGAAGAAGCAGAACCCACCGATTGTTTGAGATCAAACAGATCGGGATAATTCAATTTAGGTGTATTAGGCTTTGGTTCAACAGCAGCCGCTGGTGCCCGATATGGTGGCAGAATATCAGGCAAGTCCGGATCAAAGGAATTTTGGTGTTGTTTCGGGCTTGGCGGGAGGACCCGGGGCACGGGCGGCAAGGTTTCATTAATTATGTTAAGAAACGGATTACTCAGCACCCCCAGAGCTTGAGAATCAGCGGCGATATTCTGTGGAGTCAGTTTTGCCAAACATGACCGAGCTTTACACCCAGTATATAAAATTTTTGCGGATATCTTGTGATGGCCATGGAACGTGGCTCCCACCTTATCCCACAGGGCAAGTTCATACGTCCCATCTTCAGGGAACCATGGACATGTGTCATTTATGGCCAAGATGAGTTCTTCGACTTCAGAAGTCAAAACAGAATGTCCATTTTTTGTCAGGAGGAATTTCAGGTCGTCATGGAATTTACACTGTCCAGTAGATAAGGAAGTACCCATACTGCCGTATTATAAATCGGTTCGCTCACCCGGGATCCGAAGATGCGAGGCGCGCACTGTAGCCCTTGAACTGGGCGTGGGTAAGGAACGAGCCAAACACCGGCAATCTCTTACGAGACGAGACAGTTGGGACTGGCGAAGTGGTGAGTGGTCAAACTGACCGTTTTGCCTCACACGGGGCACCAGAATGTCAAAATTACCGGAATCTCACTAGGGTCCAGCCCTAAGGGGTCCGATCAAAGAAGTCACACACACACACGTATCTGGTGCCAACTGAACCAAAATGGCTTCCAACTGCCCCTCACGGGCAGGCTTTTATTTTGATACACAAGAGTAACACGACAGCAGCAATTGTGCTTTTAGCCAAGAAGAGTACATGCTTTATAACATTGCCTTATATGGTACATCAGGCGACTATCACATGCTGATTATATAACCTATTCAGTGAGGAAAATGACACTAAGCTGACTATCTAATGGCGTCCTACATGGCACTGCTTAGGCTAAGCATAACATTAGTAACAGACTCCCACACAATCTTTCTTTGGAAAATTAGGATTATTACTTGCTATATCATGCTTAGTGGTTTTTGTGCTTATTTGTTATTGCCACATCACCGACTGCATCATTGGGAAGTTCAAGGTTTTTTATTTTTATTGTAGAGAATGACAAAATCGATTTACTTCTACAAAGATGTTACACTAGGAGGAACAATTGTGGAATATTACAAAGCACTTGAAGCTGCAAAGATAAACTTTCAATCACACAGTGGCCAATGTTTAAGTAACCTTTGCTTCTCTCAAACTCAGGCACAGTGATAAATACCTCCTGCTCACCACATCTTGGATGATTTTTTTTAAAAAAATGAAATATATAATTAAATCTTATTTTATTAACATTCAGTTGCCCAAGTCTTCTCCAACAGCACTAGTAAGTCATTAAACCCTTATTTCATGTTACTCCATATTAATAAACCTTATTACAAACTAAGTAGGAACAATCAATACAATATATCATTATTAAACTCTGCTGGAAGGAGTTTGCTATGACTACCAGCATTGCAGTAATATTTTTTGTTAAAGAGCCAATGCAGTATTACAAATAACAGTCTTCATTCCATCCACATTAATTCTGATTCTGATCCTGAAGAGTACAGTAAATATGTACAATTATATATTTCATTACACAAAGTGAAAGGAAAGAACGTTAACGGCTGTGGCACATTTTATGAATGTATACACTTAACCCAATACAGGTACACAAACATGAACTTTTATCTAAGAAAATATATGACAAATGGTCCAGTTGATCACTAAGGTATTAACAGCAGTTTCAGCACCAGGTTTTATGCCTCGCTGCAGCTAAGCCTGTAACAAAGTCTTAATATGTTTCACTGAAACATACTAAGTAAGTCAAACTAACTGGCATATCCTTGCCCTCCCCTTACTCTGTTCTCTCCTCTGTTTAATTTTAAATTGTCAGCTGCTCAGGGCAAGTGCCATATTGATGGGCCTATGCAGCAGAAAGGTCAAGATCATGAAGCTGATTACAGTCAGACCTATTTTGTATTGCATTAGTGGTCTTGACTCCATTCCTCTTTCCCCATTTTCCCCCCTCCCCCAACCTCATGTTTCAAGAAGTCTAGAGACTGCATCTATTTGCAGTTTGGACAACTGCATCTCCAAATCTGATTCCAAAGAACAAAATCTTAATACAGTACAGGATGTCATGTCAATATCCGATTTCAACATTGGGCTAAATGAATGTGTGTGTGTGTGTGTGTGTGTGTGTGTGTGTTTAGAAAAGCTGAAGCTAACCACCCAAAGTAAGTGAAGAGAAACTATAAACATTGTTGTTTTTTTTACATTCTAGACTGGTGCTGGCATTTAAAAAATGTGACTGTGAACATTTCCAGAGGCATTGCTTTCATTCTAAAGCTTGCCTGCAATTCAGTAATACAACTTCACACTTGAAGGGCTTTCCCCCTCCAATTAATGCTCACATTTCTGCTCCCAGCCCTGCTTCAGAATGTGCTGTTCTCCTTAGCTAGCAGTTCTTGTCCTTGATTTAACTGAGCAGTCATCTCCCCCCAGCCCCTTCCCCCCCCCAGGGGGAACAGTAGACAGCTTTGTGCTGACAAGTTTCCCTCTTACTACTAGAAGTGGGAGATGTCATTGACTTCCTTAAGCTGTTGCAATTTATTTAACCAGCCTGGATCAATTCCAGGCTATTTTATTCTTTTAACACCAAAGCAGAATGAAAGCAAACATATTTCTAAAACTCTGCCTTTTGAAACCAAGGAATCTGTTTAGAATAGCTCTCATATGTTACAAAAATGTCATGAAAATCATATTCCATCAGCAAGGGATCCCACACACTCCTCTAGCTGGTTATCTGTGATATCATTGTAGGTGGTATTCCATATTCCAGAACTGCACATGAGGCTGCAATATGCTATTAGATATGATCTAGTGACAGAAACTTCACTTCTATATACACAGAGAGTAACTGCTACTGAATAGAGTAAGAATTACTCATACTCGTACTGGGTGTTGTAACTATTATTAAAAATAAGTTAGACATGCTTTCAAGGAGATTTCTTTATTTATTTGTATTTATATATTGTATTTAGAGCAGGCATTACTGTGAGAGCCAAAGCACGCTTGCTTATAAAGAAATGAAAACGCAGCTGTACAGCCTACAACACAGTTTGGGAAGGAAACTATTCTTATCGAATATAGAACAAGCAGGCGAGGACAGCAAAGCATCTCCTCCCTCCTGCCTTATCTCACTGTGTTCCATTTGTGGAAGCACTTTTCTCTCAGCCGAGTTCTGATACTAGACATGTGCAATGCGGGAGAGAAATGTGTTTGAAGCTATGAAGATAGAGAGCTAAGATGGGAAGTGGTAATGATGAGGGCTCATCCCTTAGGGCAAGTGACCCTAACTCAGGCCACAGGTACAAGCACACGCCTGCTTGCCTTCTTACCAGAAGGTGAGTTAGGGCTCACCAGTGTTCTCTTCCTGCTATAAGTCTGTGTGAAAGTGCTTGTTCTCTCTCTCTGTGTGTGTGTGTGTCGCTGTGTGTGTGTGCATACACATACATATATGCAGTATATTGATTATTGCCCTGGGTTTGTCTGCAACCCTTGGCTGTACTACTGTTCACCCTACCTACTGCACTGGGTGCCAGAATGAATGGGCAGGAACCCCCCCCCCTCTCTATATATACTGTATATAGATAGTGTACTTAGAAATTTTGGCATCTACAGGAGAATGATAGAGCCGCAATAGATACAGCAAATCAGAGAGACGCTATGGAAGGAAACAAGTGAAGCCTTCCATTTCTTTATGGCTATAATTATATGTATACTGTACATGATTGATTAGCTGAACAAAGGTGTTGCTTCTAGGTTAAATATACATGCTTCAGATTTGGTTTAATATTAAACACACGTTTAGGCTATGTCTAATGGTTTTACACATTTAGGTTATTATTTCTAATGATTTTAAGCCATTTCTAGTGCTACTTGTGAAGGACAATATTGCTGAGACTATCAGATAATCTATACAGACTATGTTCTGAACTGTATTGCACCCATTTTATTTCTGACAAACAGTGAGATATAATTCTACAAGCAAGGCCATGGCTGTCTCTTCTTAGAGACTGGCATGTGCAGAGAAGCCCTCTGACTTAACAGTTATTTTGGTGGGTACAATAATTCCCAAATATATCCCAGTGCCTTGGAAAACTTCTCACAGAAAGACCAGGGATGGCTAATCCTAATCCTCTAAACAGGAGGATTCGAGATTTCACTTGGAAATACTCTTTAAGCATAAATGCACAAAGTGGCTTAAACAAGTTTGACTAGGGAGAAGGGGGGGAACCACCGACCCAAACAGCCTAATGATCAGTACCTGAAGAAAGCCGTTGCTGCCTGCTAGGCATCGGTGGCGGGTCTTTCTTCTGCTGGTGCTGCACTTGTCCGAGAGGCCCAGAAAGTATGGCTGACCTGCTTCCCGTTGCCACGGACACCTAGGCGTTCAAAAAAGGAGCCAGTGGCCAATCAGGCCCCAGGGCTCAAACAGCACTCAGCCTTAGGTCATGTGATGCTTCCTTTTAGTGTCTAATGAGAGTGAGTGAAAAGCGTGACAACCTCCAAAAGGACCAAAGGGATTTTTTGTCTTTGTATGAGTTCAACACTTCCCTCCTCCTTCTCCTCCTCCTGCCACAGGCCCTTGTTACAGAAATCTGACTTAAGCTGTGCCACAAAGGTACAGGTTGGGGAGAAGGCGGTGGCGGGGGCTGGGGGTGTGAGAGAGATAAAACACCCTGACAAGAGAACTGATCCAGTGGTTGAGCCAATATTACTCACTGAACATGCATTGTGCAACTTCCCAAAATCTGATTTTAAAACTTCATCCTCCCTCTTCACTTCACATCTGTTCATGTCTGCCTCCAATAGCTGCTTTCATGTGGAAAGTTACTGACTCAGCTAACCTGACCAGAAATGAAAGGGCAGACCCACGGGGCTGCTTGGGGAGGGGAGTCCTAAGGATTTTTTGGGCCATGAGTCAAAGTGTTTCCCAGCTGCACTTGAGCTTTTGCAGGACACATTTCCCCAAACTGCTACTTCCAAGGGCAATTGCACAATGTCACAGCTGTATCTGGACCCCATGGACATGGGGTCACAATGGGCTCTCCATATATATACAGCGGTACCTCAACTTACAAATTTAGGCTTTTAAGTTGAACTACTCTTAAGTCAGGGTGCCTATCTAAAAATCTGAAAAAAATTAAAAATTAAAAAATATATTTGCAAGTCGAGCAGACCATATCTAAAATTTGTAAGATGGCAGTTGAAACACCAACAGTTTCCTGCTCTTAAGTTGAATTGCTCTTAAGTTGAGCTGTTCTTAAGTTGGGGTATATATATACCCTTTCTACATCCAGCACAAAAGAAAGGGCAGTGTGAAACTTCAAAACTTGGGGGGGGGGGTTTAACAAAATGAAAGGACATTCTGCGACAATAGAAGCACGTAACCTTCAGAGCATACATTTGGTATACACAATAATCATGTGAACAGGGGTCCCAAGTTCATCGCATTCATCTAAAGAGCACCAGTAAGCACCTAATATATACCCCATAACTCCTAAATACAGTATATATATATTCTACCTCTATATTTGACTCCATAGCACTAAGGCATATAATTAAATTGTTTGGTTTCATCCTTGGGACAAGGCAACAGTAGATATGCAGTGAAGCAGCTTGTCTGTTGACATCACTCCTAAGGCAAACACAGGTGGTGAGAACCGGCGGGATTGTAGCTATACCTGATGCAATGAGAAACCAGAGGAGAACATCCATGAGCTTGGGGTTGGAACGCTGATGTTTGCCAAGGTACAAAAAAATACTCAAAAGTCCTCATTATTTATTTTTTATTTATTTATTTTTGAGTATTTTTACCCCACCTTTCTCCTTGGAATAGGACCCAAGGCGGCTTACAGTAAGGAGAGACTCTACAGTTCAGTACAATTAAGACACAATCAGTTTGAGAAACAGGGAATTGAGGGGCATCTTACAGCATTACAAGGCAACATTAAAGCTAACAATTGATATCACAGTGTCAATGCAATCACACAAGGAGAGATATAAACACAAAGTTATAAGTGGTTATAATACAAAGTCTGTGTAGCCATGTATGGTAGATTCATAAAAAGGCAGGGAAAGCTTGCCTAAAGAGAAAGGTTTTTGCCCATTTCTGGAAAGACAACAGAGATGTGGCAGTCCTGGCCTCTAGTGGGAGGGAGTTCCAGAGTCTGGGTGCAGTAGCTGAGAAGGCCCTTTCATGTGTTCCTACAAGGCGTACCTATGAGGGAGGCAGGATGGAGAGAAAGGTCTCTCTTGATGACCTTAACACCCAAGTCAGTTCATACGAGATTCGATCTTTGAGGTAGCTAGGACCCAGGTGGTATAGTGCTTTGTAGGTTAAGGTCAGCACTTTGAATTGTGCACTACAGTTGATTGGCAGCCAGTGGGGCTGCTTTAATAGGGGTGGTGATCTCTGTAACCAGCCCCAGTCAGCAATCTGCGTGCTGCATTTTGGACCCGTTGAAGTTTCCTGAGGCTTTTCAACGGGAGCCCCATATAGAGTGCATTACAGTAGTCCAGTCAGGACGTCACTAGGGCATGAGTTACCATGGTCAGAGCAGGTTTCTCCAGGAATGGGCGTAACTGGCATACTAGCTTTAATTGTGCAAATGTGCTCCTGGCCCATTACCCCACCACATCCTAAAAGCTCAGTGAAGAGTAATGCTGAGTCTAACAACACATGAAATGAAATCTTACCACAGGAGAAGGAAAAATAAAGGAGTTGGGGTGGGAACAGGAATACAGTGCCTTTCTGGGACAGACTGGTTAAGTAGAATCTTGAACAAGAGTCACTTTTTAAAAAGTGAGGATCTACTGCAACATTCTGAAATCATGTCAGAATGTTGTTTATATATGGAATCTAATCATCTAGAAGTTGAGTTATGGCAACTGGACTTCTTTTTTCTTGAGAGATAGAAACATTTCGCTGCTCATCCAAACAGCTTCATCATGGCTTGAATAGGCTCGTTAGGTAGACAATAGTATCCATAGTCTTAAGGTGAACAATGGCCTAAGCTAACAACCCATTCTTTATAGGTTTCAGCACCTTAGGCAGCTTTTAAGGTAAGAAAGCAAGCAACTCTTAAAGTTGCAGTACAGGCATTTAACCACTGCACCACGAGGCTCCTGATCAAGTGATTAACACTATCAAATACACAAGGAACCAGAGTCCAGTTTTCTAATTAATCATTTGTAACATTCCATTAAAGGGTACTGGTCACCAGCAGATATTTTATCCTTCCATTTGACCCTCAGAGTTTATGTGACGTAGTTGATAGAGTGATTGACCAGGACTCAGGAGACCTGTATTCAAACTTGGACATAGAAACTCCTTACAGATTGGTAATGGTAAAATCACTCCTTAAGTAACTCACATATCTTGAAAGCACTATGAGAGTTACATTAAGGCAGATAAGACACATTTTTACATTTAGATACATAAGTATGTACAGTATTTACATCTTCTGACTCAAGATTATGTTGAATCTGCCTTGAGTCATGAGATATAAATAATGTATATTTACATCTATGACTATTTACATGTTACACCTGATATTTACATCTCCTGATTTACTTTTACATCACCTGATATTTTATACCACTTCCAGTCATAACTAATTAATGACTACATGACACTCAATCAAAGTACACTGTTGTTAAAAGCTACAGAGTTAGAATTAATTTCATTTACAATAAAGGGAGTGGCTGCTGGGCCCTTGATTTTCTAGTCATTTGGCCCACACTTTGATGCTATGAACACAACCATACAGCTGCCATAAAGCAGCTATATATAGCTCCTACTAACGTGACAAAGTTTCAGTGTTGTATTCCACCCACCAGAAACTATGCTGTTCACTTTGCTTTGTTTGTATGTATAGTCTGATTTTTTTTAAAAAAGAAGACAATTAATTACCTTCTACAAATTAAGATGTAGAAGATGTACACATGAATGTAATTAAACATTCAGTTTAGTAATGAAAAGAACCCATGAAAATGATATTGTATGTAAATATCAGGTGACCACAGATGAGCTTTTGAGATGGTCCAAGTTACACAATCCAATAAGTGAAAAAAGAGAGAGAAGAAAAACCAACTTAGAGGATGACTATATGGGTGTTGACCCTCCTACTTGATCCACTGTAAGGATGGGCTGGGTCACTCCTGGAGGCAACATCTTTCTACTGGAGCAAACTAATCCACCCACAGAGCATGGCTATGTACAGCCTTCTGACCCCTATTAGGGGCTTCTTATTTTGGCAAGGGTAGGATTGCACTGTCCCACCCCCATTTATAATATGTGTTGATTACTGGAAACGAAACGAACCAAGATTTCTCCTTCTAATCTTAACTGAACTATTGTGCTCTGTTGTTTTTCAAGTGTGTTTTAATATTGATTTCATTTACCATCTTAATATATAGTTGTTTAATTCTTTTAAAATATTTGTATACTTACTATTTTTAGCTTTTAAATGCTGTTTTTTTCATTATGTCTGTGGGATTTACCATACAGAGACCCCAGTCGTTTCACTGACCATTGGCCTGTACACACCTTCTTTTCTTTTTGCTGCCACCATTCAGAGTATCCCAGTTTTAATAACCAAGACCCAGTTGAGTTGTAACGTGAATAAAATAAAATAACATTTTTGAATACAAAATGTTGTTTCAATTACAAGCTTTCCTTGCGCACACTTAATTGTAAGTTACTCTAAGCAGTTGCAGTCAAGTTCTGTACTTTACTTTCCTCAAACCTCTCTCATCTGTCTCATATCTTAACCTTTCTCTTAATTTTTCCCTATTTAATCTCACAAACCTCAGGCTGAGCCCTTTAAGCCCTTGGGCTCCACCTTCACGCTCCTTATTTGGTCATAAGTGTTAACCCTTTACACCCTCCTGTATAGCCACTTTAGCTATGAAAAGGGTAAACACCACAATGCCAAGTGGCCAATATTGTAAAGAGAGTTGCTTTGCAATATTAGCAAACCAAACTCTTCCTCTAGGGCAGTGTTGGCAAACCTATGGCATGGGTGCCAAAGGTGGCATTTGGAGTCCTTTGTTTGGATACCCGACATAGCCCCTTCACATCCACCTGTATTCAGGTTAAATTGGTGTATTGGCACTTTGTAAAAAATTAGTGGGTTTTGAATTGTAATTTGGCCACTCAGTCTCTAAAAGGTTCGCCATCACTGCTCTAGTGGCTAAGGAAGTGGGGGGAAATTAAGTGTGTATTAGAATATCCATATCCAATATACGCTGCTTCACTTTCAGAACAGCATTAGATATGTGTATTACAAGTTAGGCACATTAGTTAGATAACATGTACATTGTACACATATCAAATGCTGTTTTTAAATTGTAAGCCTTGCAGTCAGGGATGTTGCCATGTGCTGTGAAGTTGCTACCGCATAGGATAAAAAACCCCATAAATTACTGACTTCCAACAGATACTGTTGTTGACAGCCATGCTCAGATTATGCCCTCCTTTACTGAGTCAATTCATTTCATATACAGTACTGTACGTTCTTCCACATAGCTTGCTACTTTCAACTTTTCCCAGCATTATTGTCTCTTCCAGTGAATCTGGTTTACTCATGATACAGCAAAAATACAATAGCCTGGGCTTGACATCACATCATGCTCTGCCGCTACCCCACTCTGAAGTCATGAATTTTCAGATGTGCAGTTTGAGGTGAAAAATGGAATTGGTCCTCCACATGTACAAACAAAAGTGCAAAGGAAAAAAAAGAAAAGAAAAAGTATCAATGTGACTATTAGAGATGGGACATGTGGGGGGAGGGACTGGAATATCAGTTCTATGATTTGGTGGGAATCCCCCAGGCCAAATTATGGGATGGAAAGCCATTAAAGAGTATATGGAGGCCACCTCCATAGGGATGTGTGTTCCCCTATATAGCAATGCAAATCACAAGCAATTCTCATGCAGAGGAATGCTGAAGATGTTGTACCTTCCATGGGAGCTGTCCACTGATATGCCCCTTTCCTCCACCGAGACGCAAAGATCCTGGGCCTCAACTATGGGAGCCGCTCAGCATGAATCCTTAGCGCGAAGGTACTAATCCGAGACACTTAAGAACCCTTTGGAAGGGGCTGTTGGAGATGCGCCTCTTGCGCATAGCGCGTAGTTTAGAGGTGGAACGGTCAATGTTGGAAAACATATGTGAGACGAGGTTAGAGCCCCCAGTCTTGTCTGAAAGGAAGACATGGGGAGACGTGGGATGGTCTTTGTTGGAACGTTCTTTTCATAAAGCAGTTAACATGCAAGAAAGCAGTAATCCGCCTGTTTTGTTGAGGCAGACACCCAGAGGGGAGGGGGAGGAAGCAGAAACCCCTCACACCTGAACAAACAACTCCATCACCGATTTCTTTGTTGTTATTATAACTTGCTTTCAAGTTGCTTGTGACCTACAGAGGCCTCATGAATTATCATTCTCCAAAAGGTTTTAGCATTAGTAATAGTAACCTTGCTCAGGTCTAAAAGCTCAAGGCTGGCGCTTCCTTTTTGGAATCAATTATCTCAGCTTCAGGCATAATCCAATGAAAGTCAACTAAAGACAAAAACATGTGGCATCTTCAACACTATTACATTTTAATGTAAGATTCCATGGACAATATAACAGTTAGTCTTTAAGGTGCCACAGGTTCTTATCTTTTTTGTTTTGTTTCTTTAGATTTTGCCTGATATGCCTGCACTGACTAACACACTCCTTCCTCCAAAACTATCTCACATTCAGTCTTTCTCTTGTTATGCTGCCTTTTCCAAATATTAATGTCTTTTCCAGTGAGTCTCATTTTCTCACATGCCCCAAGTTTGGTAGCTTTAGCTTAGTTTCTAGGGAGAGTTCAGGCTTAATTTGATCTAGTGTCTTCTTATTAGATTTATTGGTGGCCCATGGTATCCCTTCCTGCTCCACATGTTGAATGAACTGCATTTTTTTCTGATAGCTTTCTTCATTGCCTGTTTTTCATATATGTATGTAAGAACCAAGAATACCATAGCATGCATGAATTTCAAGACATTATACCTATATTATTTCACTTAGTATGCATCAGATTAAGCGAGTTGCAGATCATGAAAAATGTAAGCCATGATAAATTTGCTAGTTTTATGCTGTCCAATGACTCCTAGATGTTTTGTTTGTTTTAAATTATTGGTACTCCTTTCTATAAACTGGCTTCCCCTAGATCCAGCCTCATGTATTACAAGGTTATATATCCTACCATGACTACAGACGCAGGATAAATGCCCTTATTTAATCTGGATCTAACTCTTAATTAAAAACATGTGTAGGTTGAAGTGAACCAAGAAATCAGCAGAGATGGTTCGATCTGTTGGATATATGTACCTGGTATGCCATAGCTCCAGGGAGGGAGGATTAAACCAGATAGCTCCCTCTCTCAAACCAGCAAAGAGTTTCCCATGTGACCGTCTGGAGACTGTTTCTTTTTCTAAAAAACATGTCACCAAGAGGACAATAAGTCACCTACTTCAACTTAAGCATATATTGAGTTCTATGTAGCTAAACTGTGGTTGAAATCTGGTTGGCCAACTAAAGCTAATGATGTCACAATCATCAACAGAAGTTTTTCAGAATTTAAAATTTTCCAACAACACTCCAAGGCTCCTGTGTAATTCCCTTCATTATTGGGAAGCCATGAGAGCTCTGGGTGGAAGGAGGAAGTCTTCAACTACCATACATTTCCACAATTAGCATGACTTTAGACAGCTAGACTGCTCTGGGCCCAGAAATGGAAAAAAAGTGAAATACCAACCAAAGTTGAACTGTTGAAAAAACTACTGGATATTGCAGAACTGGACATGCTCTCAGAGGCATTGCGAGACCACCCAAGGCATTTTGTAAATGAGAGCTGGAAGATGCTATATAACTGGGCCCAGAAGCAGACAATTGAACAAGGGGTAAAATAGATATAAAGATGTTTAGATAGTGCCTCCAGAAACTGTGAAAGACTTGCAGACGGCCGATCAACTGTGGAATCCGTAATTCCTTTGTATTACTAACAGATAAGTGGACAGGTATAGAGTTTGCTTGTGTTAATTCTGTAAATTGGTTCTCAATAATTGTCTACTTTGTTTGACTATATTGTGTGAAATAAATATTTTTTAAAAACTACCATCAATTTCCACAATTAGCATGACTTTAGACATGGAGTAGCTGCTATTTAGAGGTCCTTTCAGATAAGTTTGCTAGTTTTACCAAACCTCTCCCTCATATATTTAATATAATTCAGAAGTAATATGCATGTGTGGCAGAAGGAGTTTCATGCCACAAAAAGTTATATGCAGAGAACTGGTGCAAGTCGAGTTGTCAGTTCAGATTTGTGCAGGCAAAGTAATCTGTGCCCGGCGACCACTTGCCTCAATGGCTCCAGCAACTGCATGCAGTTCTCTGAGTGAGTAGCAGTTTTAGTTCAGCATAACCTTCAAATGCACTGTCACCCTGGGGAATGGTGATAAATTTAAACAGCAGTTCCAAACCCTGGAAGTCCTGGGCACATATTCGTCTAGTCTTGGAACCTACCAGGGCAATGGGGGCCTTTTCAGTTCCCTGAAAATACTGTATGCTGACAGCGTACCTACGGTTTAAAAGTAAGTAATTTTGAACAACCACTTATGTGTAATGAATTCCCCCCTACTCCATACATAACAAAGGTATGACAACATCTCTTTACAAATGCAACATAAATAAGGAGGGATTATATTACAACTTTTGCAGAGAAACATTTATAGTAATTAGTAATATAGTGGTAGTTTTACTAAATGGTATAGGACAGTGATGGCGAACCTTTTAGAAGTGCCAATACAGCAATTTAACCTGAATACAGGTGGCTGTGAAGGGGCGATGTCGGGTGCCCACAGAAAGGGCTCCGAGTGCCACCTTTGGCACCTGTGCCATAGGTTCGCCAACACTAGTATAGGAAGACTATCACATGCTTTAAGTGTAAGCTTTTGCTTTGCTTCATAATCAAAGTGTTAATTATAAGATGGACAGGAAGACAGTGTGTCTTGTACTACAGGCCACTACTCTGGAACATTCAGATGCTCTTTTTTGTTTTAACAAACTAGAAAAAGGCAACTATTTAAGTCACTTTTGAGAAATATGAAAAACAGGCTACTTTTAGAAAAATGTAACCCTAACAATAATTGGGCTGGAATAGTAACTTACTAAGTTACAGTAGAACACAAAGATCGAGGTGATGAAGGAATTTTCCTGGGCCACCTCAGCATATGTAAACTGGAAGATCATCTCACCTTTTGCATCTCACTCTGAATGGGAAGCCACGTGTAAATGAGGCTTACGGGCCTCGTGTGCCCAGGAGAGTCCTGACTTTTTTTGCTGCAGAAAGATGGTGTCAGCAGTGGTGGTTTACTATGCCACGTATATCATTCAGATAAGACTGATGTCCTTGCAAAATTAATAGCAAGAGCGCAATGATAGTCTGACTTAGGGAGACAACACAAGAAGAGAAATGCAAATTCAATCACTGTGAGGTGCACAGTGGAGTTCAGGTTTCCCCAGACCTGTTCAACTTAACTGGCCACACAAGGAGAGGAGGAAACTGGCTCAACAGCTCTCTTGTAGCCCTGCAAAAGGTATGGCTGCAGAAGAAGTCCTGCAAACCAAGCTGTTGAAAAAGAGAAAGAAATAGGGAGGATGGCCAAGAATGAGGGATTGTTTTTAGCAATGGTTCAAATGATCATACTGCCAGGAGTGAGGTGAATGCATCTGATATTCAAAAAGTAGAGGTCCCAGCAACAGAGGCAAAAACTATGAAGGTGGGGGGACTTCACAATCATTCATATTTCATTTTACACCATGAGGTCAAAGGGGGAAAAATGCAAAACAGCACACCTTGAGCCTAGAGCATTTCCCACAGTTTTAAACCAATGTGATTGCATCCTTGGGCAAGTTTCCCAATGTTTAAAAGTTTTCTTCATCCCAGTTAGAATTTACTGTACAGTATATAATACTGAAGTATGTTAAATAACCTGCACAAAGTGCTGTTCTCATCAGGAGGTACGCTCATAATTAAATGACAGAACACTGAAACCATGTTAATAAAGCTGTGATATTTTAGTGGAGTATTGCAGAGAGTCTTTATTTGTAAAGATACTACTCCAAAATAAACAAACATCAGCCGAAAAGTAGGAAGGAGCAAATCAATTGCTTTATATACATCCAGTTCTGGAAGGGCCCCCAGAAATATTGTTTAACTTCTGAATGTAATGCATATTTATATGATGTAATTCAACATTTCCCATCACAGCAAGCTTGGGTAATATATTAAACTTCAGAATTCAACAGCATTGTCAGCTTGCAGCTGAAGTCTATTCTGAGTCCATGTGTAAATCACAGAATAGATAAAAGACCCTGGTGTAGCCGTCTTTTCAAAGAAAAGGAAAAAGGCACAAAGCTGTATACAGGCATACTGCACTAAAGGCCAGGGGAGAGGATACGAAACAAACTAACAACAGATTGGTTCTTCCGTAAAGAACACCCTTAGTGCTCCACTCTGCTCAGAAGACAGGGTTCTTTTTTTTAAAGAAAACATTATTTACAGTGCATATAATGTTGTAGTGCTTATCATATTTGATAATGTCACCTAATTTGCTTCAAAATAAAAGCTACGTTCTGCTGAATATTATCTAGAATGAATGCCATCAAAGTGGAAACTGAAAAGGAAGCTAATTAGTGGAATTTACTTTTGTAGTTACTCCCCAAACAAACCGGAGAATGTTGATCTCCTGGTGGTGGGGAGATTAACACAGACTTTTTTGCATCCTGACGCAGGATATAGCTACATGGTCAAATGCTGTGGGATTTGCTCCAATTATAAAATGGGTGAATTAGAAGTGTTCAGCACTGTATGCACCATGACAGCTTGGTTTTGGAATTTCTGGAGGAGCAGAAGCTGCGGTTCCAGCAGCAAGGATGTTCCTACAGAACCAGGAATGAGGGAAAGTGCTAGTCAAAATCGACTTCCGTAATGCATTCAATACAGTACATCGAGATGTCATCTTGGAGGCAATCGCCAGACATTTTCCTGAATTACTTCCATTTGCAATCTCCTCTCTTGAGCAGCCATCCATTCTCCAACATGGGGAGTTTTCATTAATGTCAGCTGAGGGGGCTCAACAGGGTGATCCCCTAGGCCCATTTTATTTCTGCCTTGCTATCCAAGAGTCACTGGTTTCCCTTAAATCAGAGCTAATATTAGGATACCTTGATGATATCACGCTTGGAGATGATGCCACATAGTTTCCAGCGACTTTTTAGCTCTAGAAGCATCTGCGAACAAAATCGGGCTAACTATGAACAGATCGAAGTGTGAAGTCATCAGCCACACGGATGAAACCCGAAACCAGTTTACTTCTCAGGGGCTCATAATCCCAGATATAGACCCAGTTGCATCAACCCTGCTGGGAGCACCATTATTTGATGGACCCCATCTGGATGAAGTATTAAGGACAAAGAAACAAGAGCTTGAATTGCTGTCGAAGTGCTTAGCCTTATTGCCGGCCCATGATGTTTTTTTCCTCCTTCGTAACACTCTAGCAGTCCCTCGGCTACTCTAACTTTTACGCACAGCGCCTTGTTTTGACAGTTTGGTCCTGATAGAAATTGCTTCACAGATTAGGGACACCTTGTCGACTATTCTAAACACAGACCTGAATGAAGATAGATGGCTTCAGGCCTCACTTCCAGTCAGGCGGGGAGGCTTGGGTATCTGCAATGTACTTTCGTTGGCTTCTTCAACCTATTTGGCTTCTGTTGCGAGTACTGCGGACCTCATTTTCACTCTCCTCCCTGAGCATCTCTGCCTCCAGAAAGATAGTTTTATCCATATAGCACTTTCAAGGTGGTCAGCCTTAGCCGCCTTATCTTCATTGGACCCTCCAACAGCTCCTCCTCTTCCACCTACAAGAGCTACCCAAAGCTCCTGGGACGACCCATGCTGCAAAGCCCTAGCAGAAAAACCTAAGGCCTCAGCCAACAACCCAATAGATCATGCACGTGTGCTGGCAGCTCAGTTGAAAGGCTCAGGAGATTGGCTTCATGCTCTCCCACTCTCCAATATAGGATTGAAGCTTGATGACAACTCTCTTTGAATAGCAGTCGGTCTCCGTTTGGGAGCACCAATTGTTTGCCATCACGTGTGTCCCTGTGGTACAACTGTCACCCAGCAGGGCCACCATGGCCTCTCTTGCGGACTTGGTTCGGGCAGACATGTTAGACATAACATGATCAATGACATCTTATGTCGTGCCCTTAACAGAGCTAGTTTTCCAGCTACCCGAGAGCCTTTACATTTGTGAGCTGGAAGCAACAAAAGACCAGATGGGACTACCCTGATCCCCTGGAGCAAAGGCCGATGCTTAACGTGGGACGCCACATGTCCAAATACATTTGCCACGTCCCACATACAAAACACCAGCATCGAAGCGGGATCCGCAGCAGCAACGGGCGAACAATTAAAAAGACAAAAATACGAAGACATGGCAACAGTAACTGACTTTGTCCCTGTAGCCATTGAAACATCTGGAGTCTGGGGAGAATCAGCCTTGAGCCTAGTCCAGGAAATAGGTCGCAGGATAGCCATTACGTCTCAAGACGACTGAGCACCAATGTTCCTGAGGCAACAGCTCTCAATCGCTGTCCAAAGAGGGAATGCCTGCTGTGTGCTTGGCACTCTAGGCCAGCTGACTAAATAATGGTGTTTTTTAGTAAAGTGATTTTAAATAAATAAATAAATACTTTATTTATTTATTTATTTATTTATTTATTTATTTATTTATTTATTT
>JAHTLZ010000016.1:75177232-75316253 GCA_023846285.1 Phrynocephalus versicolor
TTCTTCTTCTTCTTCTTCTTCTTCTTCTTCTTCTTCTTCTTCTTCTTCTTCTTCTTCTTCTTCTTCTTCTTCTTCTTCTTCTTCTTCTTGTGTTGAAAAAAAAAAGGTAAAGGTTCCCCCGCACACTCTAAGGGTGGTGCTCATCTCCGTATTCAAGCCGAAAGAGCCAGTGTTGTGCAAGTCCACGGCCACGTGGCCGGCATGGCTGCTTTTTATGGTGGTACCTATTTATCTACTTGCATTTACATGCTTTCGAACTACTAGGTTGGCAGGAGCTAGGGTGAACAGTGGGAGCTCACTCTGCTGTGTGGCACCTGGGATTTGAACCGCCAAGCTGCCGACTTTGCAGCCAACATTTTTGGAGCCTTAGTCCACTGAGCCACCAAGCCCCTTTCTTGTGTCGTAGCCCTTGTTAAACCATTTATTCCTTGACCGTTTGGAGTAGGATGTTAATTGTTAAAGTTAGTATGCATGTGCATGTATGAGAAACAGGCTCTTTGAAGAAGAAATACACCTTTTCTTATTTCTGAGCAAGGATGACTTTATTCCCATTAAAATGCCTCTTTATGCAAATGTGGTAGTGGTGGGGTCCCAGGTCACTTGGTCATTATAAAAGGCGAGCACTGTACTAAACAAAGGCAGCTCCATCAGGCACTTCTTGCTGTGCTATGCTTTGAAGAGGAGTGGCTGTCTCTGTACGTATATGCTTTGTCTAGGCAATGGCATCTCTGCTTGAGAGGTCTGGGATTAAGGAGAATCCAGGGAACACGGCAACAAAAACACAATGATCACTAGCATACCTGGATTTGTTTGCTCAACAAGCACACAAGACCTCAGCAGATATAACCCTGCATTGATTTTTATTTTTCTGTCAGTCAAACATCACTATACCCATATATGGCTACTGACAGCCCACCAAATAATGGAAAGAGTGGTGAGAGAGATAGGAAAGAAAGAGCCACATCTCTGGTATGTTAGAGAGCTTGCATTGCTGGTTGCCTGGAGCCTGTTGCTGTTTGTAACAATAATACTGTACCTACTTATTTATTCATAACTTTTTAAAAAAAAATCCCCCTGTCATACAGAAAGGATCCCAAAGGGATTTGCTACAGATTAAAATAATTAAAAACAGATTAAAGGTACTTAAAAATATTTTTAGGGCTTTAAGGTTCAAAATCAGCAGCTTGAATTTAGGCGGAGGTGATAAACTGGGAAGACCGTGCAGTTGGTTCAAGACTGATGTTATTCTGGTCTTTAAAGCAAAAAGAGTGGTCTGGCTGTAACATTTTGCACTAGAGGCAGTCTCTTAATCCTTTTCAAAGGCAGCCCCATGTGGTGCATGCTATTTATAGTAATCTATACAGGAAATAACTAACGTGTGGATCATTATGGCCAAATTAGCCTTCCTTAGAAAGGGGCACAGTTGGCACACCAGCTGAATCTGATCAAGAACATTCCCAGCCAAAACAGCCACCTTGCTAACCAGGATCAATGCTGACTGAGTCTAAGAGTAAAACACCATCCGGAGCAGGCTCTAACCCCGATCCCAGATGAACTTTTGTGGTGATCAAAATCAATTTCTGTCTTCTCTTGACTGAACTTCAGTTTGTTTTCCAACATCCAGTCTTCACTGCTTCCAGACGCCAGTTTGGGACTTCCACTGCCTCTTTGACGCCTAGAAACAATGGTATCATCAGCACATTGCAGAGACATAGCCCCAGAATGACATATCACCTCCTCTGGTAGCTTCATATAAATGCTAAGAAACACAGAGGCCAAATATTGAATAGTGGGAATGAAGGCAGCGCTGGCAGATGGCATCTTTGAAGCGGCACCTCTAGCGTGAGTGGTCGCTGCCACACCCAGCGCATGCCAATTGGTCTTTCTCATGTCTTTGAACCTTGCCATGTGCTGGCTTCACTCGACATACCTCATCCTCCTCAATTACGGAAGACTCTGAGTCACTGATGTCATTATGGTGGACAGAGATTGGTACCTTTGGCGTTGACAGCTGTTGGCCTTGTGAATCTCTTGCGTGGGATTGATAGTTGATGTGAGTTTTCCGGGCTGTTTGGCCGTGTTCTGGAAGTTTTTCTTCCTGATGTTTCACCAGACTTCTTGGCTGGCATCTTTAGAGGGCAAGTCTCTCAGGGAACTAGGAGTTCTCACAAAGGGAACTCCTAGCTCTCCTGAGTTTCTTGCCCTCTGAAGATGCCAGACACCGAGTCTGGCGAAACGCCAGGAAGAAAAACTTCCAGAACACAGCCAAACAGCCTGAAAAACTTACAACAACTATCAGATGCTGGCCGTGAAAGCCTTTGGGAATACATTAACCAAAAAAGTATCTGCCCCCAGACCAATCTTCAATTCAGATTGGAACAGATCCAGGTAATCAGCATCCTCTATGAAAACCTCAGGTTGTACCGTACTACCACCCGTTGCTCCAATACATTATTTAGAAAGAGATTACATACTAGCCTACAATTATCTTGGGAGCCAGTTAAGCATTTTTGTTTGCACAAGACTAATTTAGAGGGGTCAGAACCAGAGACTAGATATTTTTTTATTTCTCACATATCCCATTAATTCTCCATCCGGAAAGGTAGACTTCTCACAGACCTCTGGCTTACAGACTGAAATGTGGCTCACCTGGCCCCAACTAGAAGGTCTGAGGCTCAACTAGGCTTAACTGGCTCTAGCTTCTTGTTCAGAAAGAAAACACCTAGCTGCCATTGGGGAAGAGACAAGAAGCTTGGGTAGAACTAAGCTTAGCTCAGCCTCTTGCTTTCAAGGTGAGTCCTTCCTCGGTGAGCCCCATTTACATAGATCCAATAGGTGTCTGTCTGTAAGGGAGAACTTATAGAATGGATAATTATGGGATTTGCATACCAAGAAATCCCTATAGTCAGAACACAGCCCTCATTCAAACCCTGCTATAAGCCTGTTTAGGAACACTAAGAAACCCATCCACTCTAAAGATCTAGTTTTTAAAGAGATTGTGGCAAGCTACTTTAGTAACCTACAGAATCCTACAACACCAATAAAGAGGGAATTTGAGATTATGGTTTAAAATACACTGATCTCCGTACCTTTGCATAGGCCACAAATAGCAAAGAAGATTAGAAGAACACAATAGACACAGAGTGAATTAGATTAGAAATGGCATTACAGGTTTAAAAGCATTTTTTTCACCACCTGTCAAAAGAGAAGCACGCAACAATAGCAAAACCACAGAATAGTTGTGGCAGCCAAAGAGATAAAAATATGAATTCCCTCTGCATATCAGGCAAAGACTATAGCATGAAAGCTGGTGCTAGTGCTGGAAAGATGTTGAAATGGATTAAACATATATGTATTTATATACATAAACATTAAACACAAAGTATGTGTGTTTATAGATTGTGAAGTAAAAATTAAGTAAATAGTGTTTGTTTGTTTGTCTGTTTGGTGTTAACTTACAAAGCACTAAATGGCTGAGTTAAACTACCTCAAAGATCTCAGTATGAGCCGGCTTGGGTGCAAAGGTCATCAGGAGAGGCCTTTCTGTCCGTTCTGTTACCTTCACAGGTGTGTCTCAGAAGAACGCATGAAAGGGCCTTCTCTGTTGCTGCTCCCAGACTTTGGAACTCCCTCCCACTGGAGGCCAGGACTGCCCCATCTTTGCTTTCTTTCCGGAAGCAGGCAACAACCTTTCTCATCAAGCAAGCTTTCCCTGAATGACTGACTACCTATTTGACTTTTAGATGGATTGCAATGCATTGTTGCTTAGACTGAATTCATCATACCTGTGTTTCCATTTTAGTTTCCACCTCTCATAATGATTTTTCTTTCTTTCAGTAGTTCATGTGCTGTTATTAGCGTTAATACTGCCTTTTAATGTTGTAAGGTGCCTATTCAAATTCATTGTTATTAAACTTGAATATATCTTAAATGTTCTGGGTTGTATATTGTCCTTCAATATTATAAGCCACCTTGGGTCCTTTGGCAAGGAGAAAGATGCAGTAAAAATATTCAAAACAAACAAACAAACAAACAAACAAACAAATAATACTCCCTGTTTCTCTTTAAAAAGGAGCCAATATGGCTTACATCATTAGAAACACAATATATTAAACACTAAAAAGAGTAAATTGTTCAAATGTTAAATAACAATTAACAACATTATGTTAAGACATTAAGATGTCCAGCTAAGGAACAGCACAAGCAACTAAGCAAATAGTAGCTGAAGAAAGGACAAAAAGATTGGGGTGAAAGATCAATTTTAAGGGAGTGGAACAGGAGAAGTACAACATGCAAACATTTAACTGGAAAACTCCTCATGTTTATATCTAGACTCTCCCTTAGTTTATCTTGTCCCCAAACAGGGCAAGAAGATCATTAAAAGACTACACCAGAGTAGAAAAGGTTATCCTCAACCAAGTGTTACAGATGGACAGTGCCCCTAAAATGTCCCACTCAACTTGAAATACAAAATAAAATGTATTATGAAACGTTGACTAAAATATGAAAGTTAGTCTCTAAGGTGTCACATGTTTTGCGTCTTTTGTTTTGTTTTGTTTTTCATTGATTTTTGCCTGGAATTCTTAAAAAGACTAACATGGCTACCCTCTAAAAAAATGTAACTTCTTCTAAAGTGATAAAGCCACATGCCCCCCCCCCATCACATTATGTTAACGCTATGGCTTATGGGTAGAGATGGGCATGAAATGATTTTTTTGTTTCATTTTTCATTTTTCATTTCATTTCAGAAAGAAATGAAAAACAAACTGATTTTTAAAGAAAAAAGAAACAAAACAAACTGGGAATTTTCTGTTCGGTCCATTTCGTTTTTCATGAATGGCAAGGTTTCCCATAGGAATGCATTGAAAAGCAACGCAGTCCTATGGGAAACCGCTTTAAACAATCTGCACCTCCCCCCCCCCAGTCGGGCGTGTTGTGGGTAAAAGGCACCGGTTGTTTAAAATGTATTTGAGCCACTGAGGCTTCCTCAGTAGGTCAAATACATTTTAAAGAAACCCACACCTCCCCCCCCAATCGGGTGCATTGGTTGGGGAAGGTGTGGGCTTTTAAAACTTTTTTTAGCCACCGAAGCTGCGGCACCGCTTGCTTCGTTGGCTAAATATTTTTATTAAAAAAACCTGTGCCCCCCCCCATCAGGGGATAGTGCAGATTTTATTTTTTTAAAAAAATTAACCACTGAAGCAAGCACCAATGGCTGTGGCTGCCGCTTGCTTCAGTGGCTAAAAAAAGTTTTAAAATCCCATGCTTTCACCCCCCCCCCCAATCAGGTGCATGTGGGGATGGCCCAGGGTTTTTAAAATACTGAATAAAAAACAAAAAAATGAAAGAAACAAAAAATAAACATTTTTTTAAAAAAATGTTTCAAATGAAATGAAATGAAAGAGAGAGAAACGAAATGAAAAATGAAACAAAACGCCATTGTAGCGTTTTGTGCCCATCTCTACTTGTGAGTGAACAAAATAATTATGGTATGTAATCCCCTATATTTCCTACAACTCTGTCAAGACAAGATTAGCCTTATAATGAATTCCTCAGGGGGCTTTAAATGTGAAAAGGCAAAATAGCTTTAATTACAGGAAAAGCACTCAATTCTCTCGGCTCTGCAGTCATAAGATGGCAAAATGTCTAGACAGTTTTAAAGAAACATAACATAGTTGCCTTCTCAGGGGAGAGGGGAAAACAAAGAAATTATGCTTTACACATACATTTCTTGGACCATGTCTTAAACTGAGCAGAATTTTGGAAACGTCCTTGTAGTGCAAAGAAACAGAAAAAGGGGTATTCTAGTGAAGTGTTAACTGAGCAGCTTATGCTTATCATACCTTTTTTTCTCACTGCCTTTAGAGAAAGCAGTGCTGCCTATGTGCAGTTGAGAGGGTAAATACAATACTAGGGGATAGAGTCTGTGTGTGTTACCCAGAGAACTAAATTATACACTCCAAGCAAATGTACTCGTACATTCTTAGCTCAGAATAAATACAAAATGGAACCTGGTAGTGTTCTAATGGGGAGAACTTTCTCCCCTGTAATAAACAGCAATGTTTGTCAAATGCTCCACACATAGACACACTGCACTGAACTCCTGACCCTGCAAAATAAGCTCAAATTGTGAGGTGAAGATTTGTGATCATTCAAGTGGTATTTCTGCTTCCATTGTGGTACACAGAAAAGAGGATCAAGTCCTATTCAAGTCAAATCTGAATTAGGCCAGAATTCTTCTATCTGCTTTTGTTGTACCTTCTTCCCCAAGGTTAAAAGAAAAAGATATAATGATAAGAAGGATAAGGAAGTATGAAGATAAAGAGACCTGACATCCAGTCAAAAAGCTGCCTATCCTCCATTGTCATTTGAGACAACAAAAGGAACTACTTGAATAGACCAATAATTGATGCTTCACCCTGGAAGGAACCTTTGGCAATTGTCCTGTGTGACCTTTGGAAATGCAAGTAAAGAGGGACTATTGTAGCTGTGTAATTTATGCACTGCAGAAGATTTTGGCTTCCACAGATATCCTGTGAAATCAGAAATGTCAGAAATCACCTGACATTATATAGTGCCTTGCACAACGTTTTGTGGGACAAAATTCTGCTATTTGTCTAGCAACATTTGTACATTTATAGTTTACACATGTGATTAGTGGAAAAGTGGATAAGCTCCCTGGAAGAGGAACAACTGGTAAGGAACTGTTTACACGCCTGTGGACCTACTCTTGTTTATGTACCTGAAACTGCTATATAAATTGAGGAAGGGAGGCCATTACTTGAGATGTGCAAAGTGAAGATACTGTAATAGAATGATGGAGTTGGAAGGGGCCTGTAGATTTGTAATTAGTTTGTTTCAGGTTCTTAGCAGAGTGTATGGTTCATTCTTGTATTTTTCCATTCACTGGTCCTTTTGATTCACACAAAAAGATATGCCTCTTTCCTTTGTTTCCACTTTCCCATTCATGTTTCCTGACACTCTAAATACCCTAAAGAACCCTTCAAAATGATTCCAAAAAGGAAAAGTCAAGGCAACAGAGAACCAGCCTATTCTACAACAGTACATGAGAAAGAAAAATAGTGAAAAAACACATCAAATAGATACCTTTAGCCAAACAAGTGCACAGTAAATTAACCAAAGAACAATTAAACAAACAAAAATGGAAATCACACCCGCAAAACCACTTGGAGAAACGACAAACTAAAAAGGTCACACACAGCCCTCCTCTTCCAAAGAACCAAGGCAGGCAACCATGCAAATCAAAGTAAAAAGTATAATCAAAGTGCCCTAAACCCCTACCAAAACTACTAGAATATGGGGAAAGTTCTCTCCACATTACCATTTGATGCCTTTTCTTCTGAGTCCACTGAGCAGCAGCAGGTAGTCTAGAACCAAACACCAGCAAAAACCATTCAAGGAAAGAATAGGGACAGGGGTGAAGGGGGAAATTGCCAAAGAAATTGTGGTTATGGGTGGGTGTGGGGGTTAAATTTATTTATTTTTAAAATGCAGTGACCAAAGCAAAAAACATTCCTCATAGGGTCCCCAAACCAGACCTTTCTACAGATTTCCCCTCCCCCTCCCAGATGTTCTCACTGACTGCTGACAGTCCTTGTAGGTCACACCATGTCTTTGCAATAACCCTTGTGATGCTGCTGCATGAAAAAAAATGTGTCAGATGTTTGACATATAGCAAATGAAATAAAGATTACAGGGAAGTGGGGGCATGAAAGAAACATGAAACTTTTGTGTACTCCTGTTTTTGTTGATAGGAATCACTTGTGTTTTGGAGGCAATTAATTGACTAGGGAACTTTCAGAAGGTTGAGGGTGTTTGGAATAGAAGAGCAAAAGTCACAAGTGAAGATTTATGAGGTTAGATAAGAATGGAAAGAGAAATGGAGGGGATTCAAGCTTTGAAACAGTCAAAAGGTATGGAGAAGGACAAGGAACTTGTACAAGATATCTAAAAGTTGACGGGAAACCAAGGCCAAGGATCCAAGAACTGGCATCATGTAGAAGAATGAAATATGTGCATAATGTTCCCCATGGCTGCCTGGGAGTGGGAGCTTCAGGAAGGCGGGGTGTTCAACTAGGGGGTGGAGCCTCATTTGCATACAGGGTTCCCAGAATCCCTTGTGGTGGCTTCAAAATGCTCACCATGACCTGTGTATACCAATCCGGATAGCTGGTGGCATGTAGGTTAGGGATTGCACAGGGAGAAGTACTCTCTGGCAGGCTACCTGGAAGCTGGCCACATGGCCGCCCAGCAGCATCCGGAGCTCAGCCACCCGCTGCTGGAAATGCGGGACATTTCAGGGAAAAATAATTTTTCGGGAACATGGTCAGAAAGAGTGATTGATCTGTGAATGTCCCACCAAAAATGTGACACTTGACAGGTCTGAATATGAGTAGTTTTGGAAACAGATACATAGTCAACAGAGGTGGTGGACAATGGAAAGCCAGAAAAGATAAGACTGCAAAAGTCAAGGTGAGCAATGACCAGGAAATGGATTAAACTATTTGTTGAGGCAACAGAGAGAACATGCTGTAGTGTTTTTGCAATCCTGAAGAGAGAGAAGTGTCAAAACCTGATATAGTCTGAATATAGGTGGCATAGGAGAGAAAGAAGTCAAGATAAAGGCTACAGGCTTGTTCAACAGGGTTGTCGATAAACCGAAGTTCCGGAAGCGTACAAACACATGGCGCGGAGCCGAAAATCACAGTTCGTAGCGAAACGAGGACATGCGGATTCTGTCATTACGGGAAAACATATCCGCCCTGTGAGTATACAGGGGGAGTGACTGTCTCGCAATAAGACCACGTGACCGCAACCGAAATCGAGTCGGAAGGAACTTCCTCCCGAAATGAGAAACTGCGTGAAGTAACCGTCAAAGAAAGAGAACTGCATTTGAGAGGAGAGATAAGATGTTCGGTATCAGGAACACTGATGTTACTGTTAAAAAAACATATACCATAAACTGAGTTTTTTAAAAAAATGTTTTGAGTCCCTGTAAAAATAGCTGCATACATGACATACTTGTAAAGATGGATTAATTTGATGGGGAATTGTGTGGTTTTTGTTTTTGTTTGTTGAGTAGCAGTTTTTTTAATTCCTCGACTAAAAGTCTGTTTATTTTAATGCCAATGTGGGATCAAATTGATTCCACCCCCTTGGAAGCACCCCTGTCCATGTTAATTTTTAAGTAGCCCTCCCACTGGCTGATGCTCAGCCACTTGTCCTGGTGGTGTAAGGGAGAAACCTGGCCGCCAAGCAGCCTGCAGGAGCCCCCGGCGGCTCACTCACTCACCCAGATCTTCTTCCTGTCCCAGGGTGGAGGGATGGATAAGGCAAGAGCAACCAAGAGAGGCAGCCCTTCAGCAAACCAGTGCACAAACTCTGGAAGCGGAGGCTGAAAGGTAGTCAGGCAAAATGCTACAGCCACCTCTCTCTTCCCTACATCAGCCAATTTCACCCTGTGTCTCCCCCTTCATCCTGAATGTGTGTGTGTGTGTGTGTGTGTTGTTTGCACATTTGTGGAGTGTGTCAGTTTCCTGCACATGTCAGCACTCGCAAGGTGCCGCTGTGCACGTGAAGGCGTTTTTTAGCATTGGTTCGCTTGTCATGTTCCTATTGTGTTTCTCTCTTGTGGGCGCCCACGCATACACGGTTTCCCACCTTCCTCTCTGAATTCTAGTGTTGGGTTGGACAGAGAGCTCACACATCTGGTGAGGAGGTACCTTCAAATATACCAGATAAACATTTGTTCCAAAGGAATGCAAACTGCTGTTCAAACGCCACGTAACTCAGAGTTGATTTAACTCAATTACCCTTTACATTGCTGAACTACTGCTTACTTGTAAACAAGACTGGGGCAAGGAGGAAGAATCCGGAGTTTGGAGGCATGGAGAAAGTTTCAGGGCAAAGAAATAGAGCTGGACATCATCCTGGCAGTGATGATTTTCAGACGTCAAAGGCTCCTTCCCATCCCAGGGATCCCAAAGGCTTCCCCAGGTCCAAAGAGACCCCTAAGGCACCTCAGAATATGAGGTGGGGGGTTGGAAACTTTACAGATTAATGTCCATGACTGATGAGCTCATTACCATTTACAAACATGCAGCTCTGCCAAGATTTCAGTCTGAATGTAGTTTGCAGTTGTGTCCATGTATTTTAACTTTAGGATTCAATACTAAATAAATACTGATTTTTCTGTTGTCATATATACTCTACATTCTTTTTAAAAAGGGTATTATACGTACATTTTCTTTTCCCCCAGCGATGGGGAAAACATGACCCTGACACAAGGTGTAGGAGGCAGCAGAAAAGGCCTCAAATAAAGGTTTTGCCCCAGGGCATTCTCACTGTATTAAGGAGCCTGAACTAAAACCAGAAAGCAAGAGACTGTGTAGGACGAAAAGGTAGGAATCAGGGGAGACAGCAACAGGTACTAAGTACTGTACAGTATTTTAGATTTGTTAATGAGGAGACAAGTGGTTCTGGCTAGAGCAGTTTAAGTGAAGCACTGAAGGCAGACTGAAGGAGGTTGGTGTGCACAGTTAGAAGAAAGAGAAGATACCCAGGGTTTGTAGAGGTCTAGAGATAAAGGGTAGAAAAGATGCAGCTGACGAAGGAGGAGGTATCAAGGGATGGATGAGGAACTTGAAAAATAAAGAAAAAGTGGTGTATCTTAATGTAGTATGGAGAGAACCAAGGATAAAAATAAGAATTTCTTACAAACCAGAGAGGTAGGAAGGTTGTGAAGGAGAGAGATGGCAATCAGGACAGGAGTCATGAGAGAATTGTATCAAGGGGGGAAATATAGAAGCTACGTGAGGACATAAGGTTGTCAGTCGATCTGTTGGGAACAGGGTAGAGAGGAAAGGGTTGAATAAGTACAGGATTACTTTCATATGATAAATTATTTCAAAGAAAGATTTTATCTTTTATATTAACTTTGAGAATTGGGCATAACTTTAATAAACAAACTCTTGGTAATTTATTGCTTTCACTGATTTTTAGTACTATCTGTTCCCTCTACAAATCTGGCAATATCTTGTACCTTGAAACTCGGCCAAGAAGCACTTTGTGAAGATTCCAGGTGGATACATTATGCCAAGATTAAACAGACACCTGATTTTATACTACTGATAAATCCTATCCATGTCAAAGAAAAGAATCTTACTTTAAACCCCTGAAGGATATATTTGGATTTAGACTAATTGATTTTTAAAAATAAACCTATGAAAGCATCTGGTGCCATTTTGGGGGTGTTCTGCTCCACATGAGGGATTGCCCTTTCATCGGCATTACTGTAACATCATGTAAAGCACCACATGTTTGACTTAAACATCAAAGAGTGAGTGTCATAGGTAGAATTCTCACATCACTCCAAGCCGTTTCTCACATTTACATATTCAGTTGTAGGGGGGGCAAGCATGGATAAGACAGGACAATAAGAGATCACAGATGAAAATGCCTGCGTAACCCCCAAACTGGGTTCCTCTCTCCCTTCTATCTTTTAATCTCCCTCCAACCCATACCTTTATGTATACAGGGAGAGTTTGCTGAGTGCAAGAATACAGGATGAACTATCATCACTATTCCAAATTGTTGATGTAATTTAACTTGGAAAAAAACAGAGCTGGGTAATACTAAACACATTACAGCATATGAAAGACAAAGTTTTACAAACTCTTCACTCTGCCTGGCTGATCCTCCAGTTCAGTGAATATAAAGTTTTCACCTAGGGCCCAAATTGTTAGAGCCTCATTTTTTAAAAATGGCTCTTTTTTTTCTTTTACTTTCTCCCTTCAACATTGGCTCCCCCCCCCCACACACACACACCTTCAACTTTGCCATGTTACTATGGTGACCTCAACAAAGCCCTTACAAGGCCTCTAGTCTAGGGGATACAAGTACAACCTCTAATCACAGGCCTCAGCTCACAAAGCCTTCACCTCAATCTTCAGAGGGGCAGCTGAAAAGGAAGATGAACATGTGAGTTATGAGGGTGGAGATGAGGTGGGAGGCACTTGTTTATTTGGGTGAAATATAAGCAAGGACAATGGATTGTTTCGATATTGTTTCCTGTTCTTTGGGAGAGGGCAGGAGATGGATCTCTTTAAACAGACTGCATTTAACTGCAATAACAGAATGCTGCATTTTTATTCTTAATATGTTGACAGTGCTTGAGAGCCTTTATGGTGTCACAATACTGTAAGACTAGACAGGATCTCTCCCACTCTTCCCAGCCTAAGTGTGGGAAGTAAAGTTGAGAGATGGTGACATACCCAGGGCTGTTCAAAAAAAGAGAGTTTTGATACAGGTCCCCCAAATCTAGGGGCATGAGAAGGTTTCCCTAAATACAATCATATTGACAGTTCTTTCCCCTCATTTTCAAGCAGACTGTTGTTAATAGAGCCAGGTATCATGCAGAAAGTGCTGTAGAGTCATACAGTATATAGAGCAGCCACTGATATATCTCTCAGGAACTATCAGCATTTGTATACTGGTTAACCTTTCAGCTATTTTGGATTCTTCTTCTTCCTCCCATGTGGTTGTGTTTTCCAATTCCTATAGCTCTCAGTATATGCAAGATCAGAAATTACATTTAGCTTTAGAGATGGGCACGACTCCAAAAAAAATGGTGTTTCGTTTGTCGTTTGTCATTTAGGGGGTCCGTTTCGGTTCGTTTTCGTTTTTCGTGAATTTTTGAAAAAAAAAATCGTTTCCGTTTCGTTATGAAACAAAACAAAAAACGAAAAAAAATTGCTCATTTCATTAGCATTTATTACAGTTCAATGTATTTGCCGTAACAAAAACAAAACGGACGACAAAATTTCTGGTGTTTCATTTCGTTTCGTTTCATTTTGGAGACAAAATTCATTTTTCATTTCGTTACATAACGAAATGAAAAAACGAAAACGAAAATGAAAAATTGCTCGTTTCGTGCCCATCTCTATTTAGCTTTCTAAACCCTCCTTCCTCATATGATGCTAAATGAATGCATTTCAATAGGATTTGTATACTGCCTAAGGACATCTCTTTTGTCCTGCAAGTGGCCCGTGGCATCCTTACATACATATCTTCCATAATAATCGACAGCATCAGTATCCTTTTGAACAAGCTTCATGTTGTATCTGCCACTGCCACATTTTCAGTCTGTTGCTTCTCTATTTAGCATACTTGAACGTGCACACACCTTTCCTTTCTCTCAAACTCTGGCTTTGCACAAACTTGCAACTTCAGGATACTGGAAATGGGGTTGCTTGAAGTCAATATGCCAACCTAATGACCTGATTTAGCCTACACCAGACTGCACCAAACGGCCTAGTCTGGATATGTCCTAACTTCTGGCAGGACTCTATATGAAACCAAGTGATTTGCTGGTATGGAATATATAAAATGGCTCTGAGACTAGTAGTTATACAGTAAACCCCCACCTATCGCAGGGGTTAGGGACCCGACCCGACCCACAATAATTAAAAATCCGCAATATGCAGATGCTAGGTCAGGTTGGGAGTGGGCGGGCTCTCTGGGGGGTCTTGTACTTACCACAGGCCTGGCGCTGCCCCAAACGGGCCTGCAAGGGGCTTTCTAGTCCCCCAGAGGCCCCAAAAGTTCTTTCTAATGATCTGGAGGTCACTTCTGGTTTACTGGAAGTCACTTCCAATTTGCGGGGAAGCACTTTTGGGGCCTCTGACAGGCCTGAGAAGACCTTTCCTCCTTAACCCAGGTTTTTTTTTTCATATACTGCGGACCCATGATATATCGGGACTGCAGTATATGAACCACGAAATGGTGGGGGACAACTGTAGTTAGAGATTGGCATGAATCAAACACTTCTTCTTCTTCTTCTTCTTCTTCTTAGCATTTGTCCCACTTGGTGATAGGATCTGCAATTCTTGTTTTGGCCCTCCACTTGGCACGGTCATGGGCTAGGTTTGGGTGAACCGGGGACAAGTTGAATCAAAAATGAATCACAACATTCCTTAAGAATGGCTTATTCAGCAAAAATCCATTGCTTCGTATTCATTGGAAGCAACGACCTTAGCAAAAACAAAGTGATAATCTCCCCAATTTTGATTTCTTTTGATATTTCTTTTAGGGAGCATTTCCCCCCTTTTTGGCCCAAATTGTTCTTTTTCTTTTTGGCTTTTTAGGAAGTTTATTTTGAGGTGTGTGTGAGAGAGATGAACCATTGAATCAGTTTGTCAAAAATTGTTCATAAATGTATGCTTTGTAATTCATTGATCTTAACTAATTACGAATTGCTACGAATCACCATTTTCCCCCGATTCGTGCCCATCTCTAGTTGTAGTTGATAGGAACAGACAAAGAGTTGTTTTGCAAAGAAAATCCTACACTGTTAAGGGTATTTTTTCCTAACAGGGAAAGGCAAATGAGCATGAGATTTCCGCCTGTGTTAGAAGAGGAAAGAGAACTAGATGAAGATGTAGTCTGCAGCCCTCCCCAGAGGGAATACAAAAGAGAACAGCCCGTCATCACCAGGGTGAGCTTGATGTACACTCCTCTTCCAGAAGTTGAAAAAGATGACAGCTTCTCCAGCTCCTCAACACCAATTATGGAACCCTCAAAGCAACAGTGAGTGGTGTTCACAAACTTCTTCCTAAGCATTAAATTTTCTTGTGAGCTTTATGAAAGGCTAAAGGTTGAAACTTTGGCAGATTATAATTTTGCTGTCTTGCAGAGCTTGCTTTAAATTGTGTCCACCCTCTTGACAGGTCTATGTTAGGCATTATCCTGGGCAAACATATACATTTGAGGGATTTATAGTTCAGTCCTACAAAAGTTCACTCAAAAGCCAATCCGACCGTTGCAGATTAAGCATGGTGAGGTTGTAAAAATTCGGCAACCTGCCAAGGTCCAGGATTTAGGAAAGAGCTACCCGATAATAGAAGGCCCTCAAAATAGGAGAAAATGTACTCATGCTCCTGGGAGGGCAGATGGGAATTTTTCTTTCCAGATGTTTTCTTCCAAAAATGTTTAAATATTGGGAGAAAATGGGAATGCTGGTGACCCTGGGGGCCTTCATTCACACACATACATGGCTGGGCTATACGTTGCTCACTCCTGTTCTCTAATAAACCCAGTGCATTTTACGAAGGTAGAAATAAGGTGCTTGCAGGTAAAGGAATCATTTGCAAATCTTAAAAATGTATTGTGCAACCATTCCGTCTTTTTATTTCCCTTCTCACTAGTTTTCTCTTGAGAAAAAAAAGAAACATAAATGTTGTAGAAATATGGGAATCTTACAGATTGAAGGTACTTTCATCTAGACACCCTCCCCCATACAATTCTGTGAATAAGGTAATATGGTTATGCAGTAAAGCCTCACTTGGGAGCAACCACAATCGAATATGACAGTATTGTATTGTGCCAAATGATGCTTTTAGGGTAATTGATTTGCAGGACATAATCTTATATATATCCTTGAATACGTGTAGTGACAAACCTTCATCATTGTTCAGTTCTCTTGGGTCCATACCAAATTAGCTATCATTTAACACACTTAGATTTACTTCTTTTACATATATACAATAATATCTTGGTTTACAAGCATAATCCATTCCAGAAACATATTTGTAAACCAAAGCACTCTTATATCAAAGCAAATTTCCCCAAAAGAAATAGTGGACACTCAGATGTTTCATTCTGGGGTCCCATAGACCACATACTGTACACACAAAATGCCAGAACCCACTGAAAAAGTTGGCTAGAAGTCTATGCCCACACCATGATTTATATACCTGGCTGCAGAGTCTTCTCTGCTTGGGACTAACAACTAGATTTTACTTTGTGTTTTTAATGTGACAATAATAAAATGAAATTTATAGCAATATACACATCTGACTAGCTGCCCCATGACTGGGAATGGTTTGAAAAATAAGAAAGGATGTTGAAAACCAATTAAATAAAAATATAAATGTATTAAAACAAATCAAACAAACCTCTAACTTACACTCCCCTTTGAAAATGTTCCTAGCTGGTGCAAAGGAGACCTCTATTCCTCTCTCCTCCCTCTGCTTTGGAAGCTGCCTGAGACTGAACATTCCAGACAATCAGCCAAAATCGGGGGGGGGGGACCATTGGCTCACTTGTGATCATGTGACCTGCTGCAGCGCTTGTATTGCAAGACATTGCTCCTTGATCAAGGCTCTTAAAAGCACTCTTAAACCAATGTACAGTACTATTAGACCAAATATCTTTCTTATCCAGTCAACCATCGTTGGCCTGTTTTTATTCTGCTGTTTGAGAAGCACAGCAGTCATTTGTACAGCATTCTTGACTAAATTGGCAAGTTATACTGTTTGTGATCTTCTATCTCCAAAAACATTGTATTACAATTTCTCTCACTGCATTCCTAGAAAATATGGAGGTAGTCAGACTTGGAGTGTTTGCATTTCCAGCACTGGATTTTACTATGATATATAAATTCGCATACACTTTTAAATACTTCTTTCCGAGTGTAAATTGTTTTTGGACATCTGTTACAGGGACAAAATTGCAAACTATTGGGATTGGATCTGGAAACCAAGCCCTGTGAGGAAAGATTGAAAGAATTGGGCATGTGTATGTAGCCTTGACAAAAGAGGATTGAGGGGAGATGATAACAGTTTTCAAACACTTGGTAGGTTGTCTTACAGAGAAGGGACAGGATCTGTTCTCAGTCATCCTGGAATGCAGAATATATAATAATGGGCTCAAGTTACTGGAAGCCAGATTTTGACTGAATATCAAGAGAAACTTCCTAACGGCCAGAGAAGTATGACAGTGGAACTGATTACCTTGAGAAGTGGTGAGTGCTCTAACACTCACCACTTCATGAAACAGAAAGTAAAACAGCCATCTGTTAGATATAATTTGATTTGGATTCCTTCATTGAAGAGAGTTTTGGACTCACTGGCTTTATAGGCCCCTTCCAACTCCACGATTCTATTATTATTATTATTCTCACCAAGCAGACTTGCAACCAGTCACATCAATTTGAATGGAAAGACAGTTCAGTAAAGGAAAGAAGAGTTTAACTCTTAGGCTGTGGTCACACCTGGGTTTCGATCCTGATCTTCTGAAGGTCCGGCTTTTCCTCTTTTTCCCATCACGTGATTTAAATGTGGGAGAAGAGGTCTCACGTCAAAATCTGGTTTTTCAATTTTAAAGTGCAGTTCAGCCCCCTTGGCCAGCAGGTGGCGCTAGCATTTGAAAAAAAAAGGAAGACTTTTCTGGGGGGAATTAATCTTTGTGGGACGGATAGAGTTTCCTGTTACTCCGATATGCAGGCAAATTAAAAAAAGAGCGCCGATCAGCCCCAGGAACAGCCGGTGGGTGCTATGCAGAAAGAAAGAAAAAGAAACCCGGATCATGCAGCGGGTCCCACGGCGTCTTCCTCCTTAAAATCTGGTTTTTAAAAGGGAGGAAAAAATTCCCTGGGTGGGAAGGTGAGTCACAGAAACCTCTCTTAAGGGAGCATTACCGGATTTTTGCCCCGTGGCCATGAGGACGGCATTTTGGGGCACGATTTATTTAGTAATTAAAACTGTCTTTAAAGGGACATGTGACCGAGCCCTTAGTAAGCTATTTACCCTAAATGACCCATTTATATATATATGGGGAAGTATAATTGGAAGTCCATATTGGAAGTATAATTTTAATGTGCAATTTGCCGCTTAAAACATTTTATGTTAGTCACATATTCATTTATTAACTATTGTCCTCTTAATCTGTAGATGCCTACCTGGACTTCGAGGACTTCTTAATTCACATTCTTATGAATCCCACAGCATTTCAATTCTCAACAGAAAAAATAAAAATAAAACGTTTCTAACCTTTTTCTAGCCAGAAAGTAAAGGTTGGAGGTGTACCCCAAAAAGCAAGGAAGTTCAAACCACAGATCATCCCTCCCACACTTAAAATATGGCTACAAAATGTTCTATTCTTGTACCTTCACTGCCACCACCAACAATACAAGAGGTCTTTGATTTCCTAAGAAGAAAAATCCAATCAGTTTATCTAAGAGTTAACACATTAAACGCAATGACCTTCCTTCCTTCCTTCCTTCCTTCCTTCCTTCCTTCCTTCCTTCCTTCCTTCCTTCCTTCCTTCCTTCCTTCCTTCCTTCCTTTGAATACAGATAAATTAGCCTGAACTAGCAAAACTTACAGAATTGTGGGCTGCAGTGGATGCACATCCATTTGCACCTATTGACTCTACTGAAGTGCATGTTTTATTTCAGCTCTTCTGTACTACCAGTTATGCACTGCATAGGGAGGTGGTGGTTAACAAGATTTCCTTGGTTCCATCTCCCTAGAGCAGTCCCTATATGTTCCAAGGGCCAAGAATCTTCTGGAATGGCATGGGGCGGAGCAGGGGAAAGTTGAAGGTTGCCAAAGAAATGCCCTACATTTGAAGAGGCAGTCTTGCATGAGCTAAATGTGCTACTACCACAACCTCCCACATCCCTTTGGATCCAAGGTTGTCTCTGCCAGATCACATTACAATTAAATGTCATAATTGCTAGCCTATATAAAAATTACAGCAGCCATGGGCAGAAATGAGAGAGGATAGCATTTTTGCAACTCTTATTAGAGTTGTACAAAAGAAGGAATTTCAGCAAGTGTGCCTTGTTATAAATGACATTTCCTCTTTTGCAGGTGACCTCCCTAATTAAAGTTGATAACAGGCACTGGCTTTAGCTGATGCTTACTTGAAAAGGCTTAGTTCCCTTTCCACCTGCTACTTGTAACCTCTTTGCTGAGGTGAGGTCGCTACTTATTCTTTCTGTCCTCAGGACAAATCCTTCCATCATTGTATTTGCCTTGACCAGGCGAGCAAAGCTGTGTATCTTTGCTGCTTCTTTTACTGCATGGCAACCGAGGGACATCAGACACAAACAGAAGGGCTAAATGTGCTTCTTGGTGAGCTCCAGTGGAAGGAATGAGAGACAGATGGAGGCAGGTAGAAGAATATCTGAAGCTTAAAGGAGCCAAGATCTCACAGGAATCCCTGCTCATTGATGCCAAAAGCACTGACCCTTGAGGGCTGAAAAGGAGGTGGGGTAAGAGGGTGCAGAATGCTGAATCAAGCTCAGGCAAGCGGGACTTATTCTGATATATGCAAAGTCAAGTAGAGCTCTTTGAGAACAAGATAATCTGGGGTGATGCACAGAACAAAACAAAACAAGAGACAGTGATGCAGAAAAGAGAGAGGGATGCAGGTTGAAAGGAACAGTAGACCACAGGTGGACAATCAGAAGAATAAGGATGAATGCATTTGGGTCTCAACAAAGGAACTGCAGAGAGGTGGGTTTTTTATTTCACCTTCTCCCTAAAATGGAGTGGGGAATATGCTTTCAGGTGATAAGTTAAGAGCAGATTGAGTCAAAGCCAAAAACAAGTGGAACTCCCTCCGTCTGGAGCCTATTGTGGAAGGGACAGATCACTCTTGGCCAGAGGCCTAACTTGATTGCTTGTGCAAAACTGGACTCTATTAAATCAGGCCTCTCTAAGCCCAGAGGAAAGAATGAGGCTTTTCTTTAAGTTATGGCCCTGCACAGAAGGCCCATTTCAGAAATCCTTGCCTGATATCAACCTTGATGTCATGCCACCACCTGGTAATGCCCTTTTATGTATTCAGGCATCCTAGCAGGTGCTATTTCTCATTGCTTAATTCCCAGGAGCCCCTAAAATCCTGCACAGCCACCCAAAGATAAAAAGATTATGTAAAAACAGGCACCAAATAAATTAAGTTTAACTCAGAAAATGATGGTCTGGAGGGACATCATCATCATTATTTGAAAGACACCTTGCTGCCCATGGGCAGAGCACTCCCCTCACTGTCATCTTTGCCCAAACAGGTTTTGAGAAGCACTAAAATGTTTACAGGGGGGCCATAGTGGACTTGAAAATTAGAAATAGCAATCCCTCTTTCAAACCAGAGTTAGTAGTCTGGAACACACCCAGGTTGAACTCTATGTTTCAAATAACCCACGATATGTGCCCCCCCCTCGTGGATTATCTTACAACAGATGTAAAACCACCTGTTGCACATGTCCTGCTTTAATGCAAATCCTCCTGTCAAAGCAGAAGGGGAAACAGTCCCTGACCCACAGACTGTCCAGCTCTGGGAGGTTTCTCACCACTACTGATAGCAGTGGGCTTGACAGTGGGCTTGGCTCATCCTCGCCTGCTTGCCATGTAGGGGGAAAGGAGCCACTGGAGCTGTCCTCACCCTGGCAATAATGACATTGACTGCCAGCCAGCCAGCGCCAAGATTGCCAGATATCTCCATGGCACTAGCCAGGCAGGGACACTGTTCTTGCTTCAGGGGCAGCTCCAACAGCCCTGTTTTGCCACAGGACAGGCCCCAGCCCCAGAGCTGCCAACCACTGGGCACCCCCACCCCACCCGCCCCAACTCCCATTAGCTTGGATGAGAGCCCTGGTACAGTTTAAAAATGGCACCAAGGCAACCTTTTGAAACCACGCCAGGGCTTGCATCATATGAAACATCCAAAGTTTCTGTGAAGTGACTTACACTGGTCCTTTTTGTAAGTGTACTTGTGGCCCTACAACCAGTTGCCTCTGCCTGGAAGTTCATGTGATTCGCTCGCCAAAGAGGTTCTTGCTTGAATCGGGTGGTCAGAAAGTGAATCAAGACCGACAATTAGATTTGCAGGAGATTACCAAGGATTTCTTGACACTCTCTTAACAGAAACAGCAGCTTAGTCTCCTTGAAGGTATCATAGGCAAACTGTAATCTTTTTATTTTTGCAGGGATCCTACTTCTCCACAGCAGAACTATGAATTACTGGAAAACTCGCATGCCCTGCTGCTGCTGCTGCACCAGAGAGATCTAGAAATCAAGGGGCTGAAAAACGCTGCCCAGAAGGATCCATGTAACCGGCTTGGGTACATTTTGCAGGAGATAGTGAGGCCACGACAGAAAGGACCAACAAAGAAGTGAGTTAACAGAAAACTGGCCTCTGGGTTTCGTCCAAAGCACATGCAGGTATTAAAATCTGGGTCCTGCAAGTGACAAAAAGGGCCCTGATCCTCACGACCCTGTTGTGCGATCCCAGAAAGCACAGGCTTTATGCGGCAAGAGGTAAACATTGGTTTGAGATGGATATTCTCACTGAGGTGAGACTGAAAGCATCATTGGCAGATTAGCCTGCTGAATGAAAGGTAAATGTCGTGTCAATTCATAAAGCTGGAGACAATAAGAGTAATTCATTAAGAATTAAGGAAATCTTGTTGGGGGGGGCGAAGCTATTGGGAATTATGAGTCGGAGAGACTCTCATAAAGCTTAGGAATGGGAACTAAGCATGTTTCATCTAAGTGCCTTTGAACAGTGCTAGGTATATTTTAAATAACTTACAACTTATTTAAAATATACCTTAGTTTTGATCTGCATGTGTTTAGTGATGTTGATCTCATGCCTACAAAGGATCTAGGCCAGTGATGGCGAACCTTTTAGAGACTGAGTGCCCAAACTGCAATTCAAAACCCACTAAGTGCTAATACAGTAATTTAACCTGTATACAGGTGGCTATGAAGGGGCAATGTCGGGTGCCCACAGAAAGTGCTCTGAGTGCCACCTTTGGCACCTGTGCCATAGGTTCGCCATCACTGACCTAGGCTAATGAATCCTACCACATACAGACCTTTTATTTTGGGAGGTAGCAGCAGTTACACATGTTACATTCGACTCAGCGTTCCCTAATTAAAGTGTTTATTCTGGAACTTTGAAAAAAAAACACGTGACAGTGAGTCCCATAGCCAGATCTTCATGTTTATAAGAAAGGGAACATACGTTGGGGCAGTCTGTGTTACACCGTCCTATATAATGATTGCGCTGGAATGCTCACAGGATTGTTCCATCCCAGGCTGTAAACTAGTAAAAACCGTGACACTTCAAAGATACAACTTGGGATGAAATCTCTGCTTGTAGCAAAGGATACTTTACAAATATCTACGAGAGGGTAGCCGTGTTAGTCCTTTCAAGAACTGCAGGCAAAAATCAAAGAAAAACAAAACAAAACAAATGACACAAAACATGTGGCATCTTAAAGACTAACTTTCATATTTTAATGTAATGTTTTGTGGACACGTCCACTTCTTCAGACATATAGCAGCAGAATGAGGTGTGTAATATAATATGTGATGAGATATACATTTCATACCAGATGTTCATTGGTGGATAGGGGAGGAGGAAGACGAGGGAGAGATGATTAGTTATACAAATGCTGGGAAGGAAGGTTTGGCTAGGGAGTCATAGATATGTTACATATTGCTCATGGCTCTGCTCAGAATCTGTAGAAATGTAAAGTATGGTTTTAAGGTAATTCCTCAAGAGTCAGACACCAGAACAAGATAGAGTGGGGTGGGGTGGGGTGGAAGAAAGGGGTGGGAGAGTGGGAGTTATTACCTTAGGGTCTAGGTGGGAGATAAACTTCCATGAAAAAGGGGCAATATAATAATATTAAATTTGATAATGACTCAAAAACCCCAGACTTACGTTTAATCCATTCTTTTGTGTGTCCATCATGCATATGAATTTTATAAGCTGTTTCTCTTTGTATTCTGGATTTGTAATGATTCTATTCCAAAACGGTGACCTTCAAATCCTTCAAAGAGTGTCCTGGTAGATTAAAATGGTTTGAGACAGGTTTCTGTGTATCATGGTTTCTTATGTCAAACTTGTGTCCATTGATGCGTTTTCTTAGAGATTGTCCTGTTTGTCCAATGTAGAGTGCAGATGGGCATTGTTGGCAAAATATGGCATAGATCACATTGGTTGAGGAGCAGGTGAAGTTGCCCTTGATATTGTATGATATTTAAGAAGTCTTGCTAAATGGCTGGACTGTTTTAATCCATGCTTCCTCCCCAGCTGAAACGGGCAGACATGCCTTTCTCCTTTTCTGTCAGTGCTTCTTCAGTGTGTGAAAGAGGGCGTTCTACTTTGCATTGTATCCCATGAGAGAATGATCAAACAATGACATTCTCCCGCCATGAGGACACCGCTGGAAATAAAACCACACCATTCATTCAAGCTTTTCAGAAAATGAATAACCTGCATGGGGCAGAGGGTCATTCACTATGTTGGTTATAAGAATAGCCTTCCTCTGGTGCTGGAATTCCAGGATATTTATTGTGCTGGGTAACTGTCATAATATCCTCATTGAACTGTTTAATGGGAAAGCATTCTTCTGAAGCCCAGTGCAGTGGGTCACTATGATCTGAAAACCATAGTTATTCAAACACTTGTTCAACCGTAGTTGTTTTAGAATTTGTGTTCTGTTTTTTCTTTCTCAATAGAAATCTCACTGCCAGCTTGTTTTTAGCAAGCTTCAGCCTTATTTCTGGTCAAGTCTGCCTGCTTATTTCTTCAGATCAAAACTGTTAACAACATGGATTCTAGTGCCACTAATTTTTCTTCTGTTTAGATGGCAAGCCTGAGCTTAACAAAAGGACAGTTTTATTCAATAAAGTAACCAGTGGAGAAGTTGTATATGAAGAGGTCGGACAGTGAAATCAGCTGAAAACAATAGAGAGGAGATTTATTTATTTTTAATTGACTGTCTAAATAATGAAAGCGTGGTCGTGTATGTGTCAAGCACAGGGACTCTTCTTCCGGATCATTCATCAGGGAGAATGTCCCCTCTGCTCCCTGACAAAATTTCTGACCAAGCACATTTTGTAAGAAATTAATTTTAGAAATGTTCATATGGGGTGGAGAAAGAGCAAACAACTGCTGTCTTAAAAGAAAAACAAAAACCTCTAATATATAAACACAAAATGGCACGAGGAAAAAATTGTTTGATGGCAAATCTGTTTTTTTGAGCATGGATCAAATAATATTGCACCTGCCTGCTGTGGAGTTGTTCAATGTCAGGAGGGTCTGATTCAGCAATTGCCTTTTATACACACGTAACCACATACCATGTGTTTGCTGCCGCTTCTGTTCTGATGAATGGACTGCACTGTTGGGGGTGTTGATGGTTACTTCTTGTTTCCTGCTGTGCCTCTGTCTCCTTTCCCTTTTGTCTCATGTCTTTTTAGGCTCTAATCTTTAGCTGATTGTGCTAAGCTGTTCCGGAAGCCTTTTTGGCGGAGAAGCAGGATAAAAATACTTCAGATCAATAAGTGGCTGGAGGAAGCATTGCATTTACAGTGATATAATATATTCAAAGGCTTGAAACATGCTAATGTCCATGCCAAAAATGCTGCTGTGAAGGAGGACATCCAGTTTCCATGCAATAAAAAGTATTAACAGCGGGTCCAGTACTGTATGGAAAAGTGATCACTATCTCTCTTTATGCTCTAACATTAGTCTCTTGATGGCTATATTATTCATTCCAAATTAAAAGCTCACATACACATAGATCACAAAAGGACAGGCTGGTTCTGACAAGACACAAACAATCTAGCTAACGATGTCCTCTCTCTCTCACACACACACATTAATAGCACATGCAGCAGTGACCATAGTTTTAAACTCGGCTCATTCACAGAAATGCAAAAATTTAGAATTCTTTTCAAGCAGATAAGAGGGTAAATCCTCCCCAGTCACACCTTACTTCCCTCCACTTTGACATCCCAGCTATGTTTCACTACCCTTCGGATACTAGGCTTAGAGAACAACAGTAGGGAGAAGTGGAAGAGAGGTTGCAAGAGGTAAATGGTTGATGTAGTCAGCTCCCTCCACTACATGTCTCTATTGTTTTCCAAAACGGGAACATGGATGGTGAGGTGCAACTGCCTAATTCATGCCTGGGACAGTATCATATTTGAACAAGTAGTTCTGCCGATGTTAAGTGGTTTGAACTTGAGGTAGATGTTTCGCGTGCTGAACTAATGATGTAATTCTGTGTATGTTTACCTCAGAGTGTGCCTCAAAGTACAGTATGTTCTGCTGAACAGAAGGATTTGCTTTTCAAATTCTAAAGAAGTCTCACCAATATCATGGCAGCCTATATAACATGGCCACCCACCATGATGAGACAGCTTATATAAGATTTTCAAGGCCTTGCACAAGACTGAGACACCGAGTACCTCTTAAATCCATCATGGCTTGTGAAAATGGCACAACATGTATCTTTTCCCTTTCTAGCACTCAGTCCACATGCAAACATGTATATGTAAAAGAGTAGGCTAAGTGGTTACATAGACATAAATGAAATAGCTAATGCTCTTATTTTTAATTGAGTCCATACAGCAGTTATCATACTTTTACGTTTTGTGTATTCACAGAAATACAGAAATTTAGAATTCTCTCCAAGACAAACATACATAATCTTGTTACCTCTCAGCAAGAAGATAACATTCTGCAATTTTCCAATCAAGAAGTTTAAAAAACCCATCGAAAATTAAAATTAGCAACTTTGGGACTGGGGTGTAAATTAGTTTGTACACTCATGTCTAAGTTTCGTGTATTCTCTAAATACAGGAAAGAAATGAAAGAACTGTTATTATCTGTGTTTATTTGTAGAAGCCCAACTGAAATTGCTCTTCAAAAAGAGGTAGACCAATTGACCAAGGACAAGACTGACAATGAGAAGGTGAATTTCTTAACAAAAATACTGTACACAACTTTTGGAAAGTTGCTAGACTATGTCATTCCTGATAGTTGTAACTCAACACAAACAAATTTACAGAACAGAACAGAACAGACAAACTCTGATCCTGGACATGGGCCAGACAGCAGGCAAAACTTGTTGAACCTGTTACAAGAGAGATGTATTTCAGACAAATGGTATCATGCTTTTCTTGGATTAGAGACGTTATTTGTTGTATGTATCATCCTGGAAACTAAGGCTTAAATTCAGTTTGAATTTACGGTTCAATTCAGAAGATGTTAACATAGTCTGCCATCCTGTTTCCTACATCAGACCAGATTCCTCTTCATCTTCTGAGCAAGTATGCATAGGATGAGGTGATGGATCACACACCCCTGATTTCTTCTGTACTCTGTGTGTATTCTGAAAATATGTGCTTTGCAATTTGAGATCAAGAACTCCTGAAGACATGTGACCTTTGTATCAGAAATATGGTCACTTTGTCCAAGGTCCTTGCAGACTCATCTCAACAGACAGAATAATTATTGTGGACAGGCTTCCATTGCTTTGTGGCTGGAGCGTTCTACTCTACCCAAGTCTTCCTTGTAATCTCTGGCATGATATCACGCATGCAGAGATCGAACCATTGCCAAGAATACATCTTAAATCTGTGCAGGGAAATCCTGCCTACCTCCTTGTGGAAGCATAGAATATCTTGATTCCCTTCCAGAAATTCTCCTGGAAGAAACACGAAAGCAGGTTTTCCTGTTGGCATAATCCTTGCAGTTTTCCTGTGTAGGAGTGGGGGGCCGGGTGGGGGGGGCGCTCGAGTTTTTGATCAAGTCTGTCATTTCCATAACTTTAGCTTCTCCCCTTCTATGTTTCTCTTTTCTAAAAGAAAATAAAAGAGCTGGAAGAGCAACTTGTAAAATCGAAACTGCATGTCTTGCACTTACAACACACAGTGAGAGCCCTGTCAGCAAATGTGGATGAAGAAATAGTCACTGACTCCAGCTTGTCTCTGGACAAAGGGACTAAACTGGAATATGAAAGATATGAGGTATGAACTGAACTGATGCATTGCACTGCAAACAAATGCATTATATATTGATTGAAAGTATTTGTTTTATAAAGTATTTAATAATTATGATTGCATATAGTTATAATGCTATGGTAGTTAAATGTATTATTCCTTTGTTTATCAATACCTGGCATGCACTGAATAGTTTTGGAGAATTGGAATGTATGGTTTATAAAGCCACTGTAACCTTCACTGTTCACAAGAGTATTTCTTTCCAGTCAAACAGGCTTTTGAAAAAAGGAATGCATACAATCTTTAAGCAGCAGTAACCCAGCTATTCTGCCCTTAACAACTGGATGAAATCCAATGGTGGTCACCCAACAGTAGAATAGATATCATCAGCACAATGGCTTTCCCATCTCTGCAGTGTTGGAGGGATCCATTGGATTTTCCGTTCTTTCTGCTATTTGAGTAAGATCTGCATTGCCAGTGACTGATTGTGGCTAATTCACGAAGTGCTAGGGTACATGTGAGTCATGTCCCTGGGCATGATCCTGATTATGCAGCCGAGATGGATGCTGGTACCTTGTCCATTAGCCACAATTTTACTTAACTGTTCCATGAACCCCGGTAAGATTCTAGGCATTTTCTCTTTCCTATTCTGAATTATAATTTCTACCAAGTACTGGTGCCCATCTATCAAATCTGCCCATTCCTTGAGCAGAAATACTGTCTTCTGCCATAGAGCCCGGATCGACTGACAAAATGAATCAGGCGCGGCGGGGCTGTTGTTTTTCAGTCAGTGTAAAATCATTTGGGACTCATGTGGCTTTTGGGTCCGTGTGTGTGTGTGTCCTCACTGCTGCCTTTGCCACCTCTGTGCAAGGGGCTGTGCTTAGCCCGGGAGGGGGCAGTTGTGGAGAGAATGCGGTTGAGGAGGAAAAGGGGCCAAAGGATGAACTTGGCAGTATGTGCGAGCAGTTGACTGAGAGGGATAAAAGGTAGAAAGGATTTGGAGGGGGGGGCAGGAGAAGAGGTCGGTTGAGTGAGGGGAGGGGAGGAAGGTGATGGGGGCTGAAAGGGGAAAGAATGAAATCTTGGCTTGGCTGGGAATTAGGTGTCTGATACCAGCTTTTTTGGCAAGTGGACCATGATGCTTTTACAATACTGTATTTTATTTGCTAAAATCCCTGCTATTTGGTACAGTGCTGCATCAGAAAGGACAACTCTATTTTTTAAAAATAGCACAGATATGGACATTCACATGTGCAAAACCAACTTCAGTGAATCGATTCCATATCCGCCTTAAAATAAACAGACCTCTGGTGGAGGAGCAGAAAAATCCACTGCTGCTTAAAATAATGTGCTCTTTGTCCCTTGACTGTACATGTGTGTCATCTGTTAAAATACTAGAACAGGGAAGGAAAGAAGTAAAAGAAAAAAAATGAGAGGGGCAGCATTCCAGGATCTTAAGTAGATGTTGAGACATAGTCAGATCCTGAAATGAGTGCTTCACCAGCATTCAAATGAAATTACATTGCGCAAGGAGTAAATACAGTATTTTTCGCCCTGTAAGATGCACTGGGCCATAAGACAGACCTAGTTTTTAGAGGGGAAAAACAAGAAAAAATGTTTAGCCTAAGGTTTTATGGCAGAGGAAGGGGAGGCTGTAAACGAGGTACAGTAATTGGAATTGTGGAAACCAAGCTGCAAAAGGGAGGGTTGCATATGAGGTAATTGGGGCTGTGGAATCCAAGCTGCAAAAGGGGACACTTGCAAATGAGGTAATTGGAGTGTGGGATCCAAGCTGCAAAAGGGGAGGCTTGCAAAGGAGGTAATTGAATCAAAGCTGCAAAAGGGGAGTGTTGCAAACAAGGTAATTCAAGCTGTGGGATCTAAATTCCAAAAGGGGAGGCTTGCAAATGAGATAATTGGAGCTGTTGAATCCAGGCTTCAGAAGGGGAGGGCAGAGGCTCTGTGGGGACCTCTTGGCAAACCAGGTAATTTTTGACTGGGGAATCTTGGCAGCAGAAGGGGAGGGGTGGGGAAAGGGTTCCCTGGAGGAAGCCCCTTGCAAAGGACATAACTAGAACTGTGGAATCCTGGCTGCAGCAGGGGATTGGAGAAGTTCCCTGGAAGCCTTTTGCAAATGAGGTGATTGTAACTGGGGAATCCGGGCTGCAAAAGGGGAGGCTTGCAAACAAGGTGAATGGGACTATGGAATCCAAGCTACAAAAGGGGAGTGTGGCAAATGAGCTAATTGGAGCTGTGGGATCAAAATGGCAAAAGGGGAGGCTTGGAAATGAGGTTATTGGAGCTGTTGAATCCAGGCTTCAGAAGGGGAGGGCAGAGGCTCCATGGAGACCTCTTTGCAAACAAGATTATATTTGACTGGGGAATCTTGGCTGCAGAAGAGGAGGGGTAGGGAGAGGCTCCCTGGAGAAAGCCTCTTTGCAAATCAGGTGATTGGAACTGTGGAATCCCGGCTGCAGCATGAGATGGGAGAGGTTCTGTGTAGATATCTTATCTCTAAATGAAAATCTGTGATATATATGTAGGGGGACTGCTGTATTCACTCTGTAAGATGCACATTTCCCCTTACTTTTGAGGGTGGGAAAAGTGTGTCTTATAGGGCAAAAATATGGTAAATACACCAGTTTGTACTTTTTAGTGCAGTTAAGCAAAACAGCAACAACAAAAGCCTTGTGGTGCAGTGGTTAAATCACTGTACTGCAGCTAAAACTGTGCTCACGACCTGGGGTTCAAGTCCAGGTAACAGGCTCAAGCCTTCTAGCCTTCTAATGAGTACCCAGCTTGAGGGGGGAAGGGAGGGGATAAATCGTAAACTGACCAGAGAGTGCTTTAAGCACTGTGGAGCGGTATACAGTAATACGTCGGATAAAGAATGCCTCAGATAACAATTTTTTCGGATAACAAATGGAAATTTCCAGGAATAGGGCTGTCTCGGATAACAAATGTTTCATAATGCCGTGCAAAAATGTGTACCTGCATGCATTGCAGGAGTGTGGAAGGAGTTAGAGCATTTTTTCATGGTGTTTTGGAGCCATTCGGGACATGTTTTGCTGAGGGATTTGGGCCTTTCAAACTTGGTAAGATAGGGAGCTGGCTTTTATTAATCTTTGCCCTGCTTTTATTTGCATTTTTGGCTGGAATAGGCTGGGGTAGTCTTGCTGGTTTCTCTTGTCCATGTTTGCATTGCACTGGAGGGGAGTGTTCTGGAGGGGGTTCTAGCTCTGCAAGCCTTTAAATTACATTTTATAAAGAGGTCTGGAACCCCCTCCCAGCTTTTTTGCCTTTTTTCGGACCTCCAGAACACATTAATTGGTTTCCCATTCATTTCAATGGGAAACCACATTTCAGATAACAAATATTTCGGATAACAAATTGCCTCTGGAACGAAGTGTTCTGTATAAGCAGAACACTTTGCTCTTTGCTTTAGCCCTTTAAGTAATAGGAAATGTCTTCCAGAAGGAAGCCAACATCCATGCCCAAGAAGGGTATTCCAAGCTGCTGGGACACAGCTGGAGGTCCCTGTGTCCTTAACAGCATTTCACATCTTGCCCCCAACTCTGTTCAACTATCAACACAAGAGGTAGAAGTGAAAACAAATGTAGTCTTTTTTTTAAAAAAAGAGTGAGAGAAAGAAATAAGAAAAACAGCATTGGAATCCAGTGCCAGAAAACTGTCAACTTGCATTGGTATTAGTGGCAGCCATGTAATGTTGATTTGTGTTTGAGAAGCTTCTCAGGGAACAGAATTTGCTAACCTTCCCTGCCTCACCTCTACCATCCCTTTTAGAAGAAGGAAAAACTTGAGGAGCAGCCTATAGGGAGTGGGCCGTGCTTCTTGTTCAAGCAATGACAGTTTCCCATAAATTCAGTGGAAGTGCTCCTGTACATAAGCAACTCTGACGGTTACTTCACGTCCTTCCTCGTTCCAAGATTACGTTCGTTTCATGATAACGTTGTTCGCGGTCAAGTGGTCTTGTCCTGGTTCTGTCCCTGTTTCCGTTTACCCACGGGCGTGATTGATGGTATCGTGACAACTGTTACTTCACGTCCTTGTTTTGTGACAATTACTGAATTTTCCTTGCTTCATTTACCCCTTTTTTTTTTTGGCCCGGGCTTCCATTTTTTAATATTTTGAATCTCCACAACTTTGCCTTTCATGCGTTAAGTGGCAAAATTCCCGGTTTGATGCCTTCTTCCCTCTCTATGATGCATTGTTTATGCCATTGAGATTGTACTGGAGAATGCAACTTCGCACTCCTGCCATTAGTTGGAGAATGTGTGCATTGTGTGACAAGCGTTACTTCATGGGCACTTGTCTCGAAACAAGAACCGAGACAAGACAATTCCCGAGGCCAGGGAGAGGTATGTCTCTTCACACTCTGTTCCTGGTTCAGGGGGCGTGGTCAGGATGAACTCCCACTGTCATGCAATGGACGTGGAGTAACCTTTTTTCGTACCGGTCCCAAGCGGGACAGCGAACCACGAAGAGAGGGATGTGAAGTAACCATCTCTATGGGAATCCCAGCAAACACCCCTGTCCAGCAGGGCTTCTGCTGATGTAATCCCCTTCCCTCTGCTGCATCCTCAAACACTTTGCCAACACACCCGCCTGTTCTTGCCCTGCTTTGATGTTGCTCCTAGTGTAAGCATTTATTGTAAGCTGCAGACTTTCTGCTTCTCTTTTTAAAACTCATTTCTCTTATTAACCTGGCTCATGGCGGCTCCCATCCAGCCACATTTCATCCATTATTATAATTAAACTTCGCAAGGCGCTGAGATGAACTTAATTGGAATCCTCCGAAATTGTAGGCTTCTCCCAATCAGAGCAGGCTGCTCTGAAGAAGCTTGGGTACGCTTTCTGCACCAAAGCCGGCAGTGCCACAGAAGAGCTGATTTGGCAAACGGGCTTCGAATTTGCTTTTCCACATCCGGGCTCTGCATTAGTCGTTCACACATGTGCCTTTCTGGCTCTCTGGAACAAAGCGATGTCAAGAGAATGACGAAATAATTGCTTCTGACAGGCAGGGTTCTTCTTTGATTCCACTGCACACTTCTCCTAACCTTTCCTGTTAAGTTGCCGCCACTGTGGAGTGCTACATGACTCTCCTCCAGGATTTGAGTGACTGAAAACTCTAAGGAACAAAGCACCGCCCTGGCCCTAAAGCCTTCTACCAGTTCTCACAGAGGCCTATTCAAGTCTCAGCATTGCCTGGGCGGGCGTGAGGCATGAACTGCAAGAAAGAGATTATTGACTGGCCAAACGCAGGGAGCTTGATAGCCTGATCGCTAAGTGATCTTTTGCAAAGAGCAGAAGAAGAGGATCATTCCCCCCTAAATATTTATTTTTTTTTCTACTTGAAAAATAATGGTGGGGGTGGGGGAAAGCTGTCCAAGTAAAAGAGCGCATTTTTATTTACCAAATAGCCAGAACCAGGAAGCCCTCTTATTAGAGAGAACAAATGAGCTGCATTGGAAATTTGTCTCAGGGTAGAGGTATGTATGAAGCCACCTGTGCTATATCAGTATAAATGTCTGAGGAGTTGATCCATGAAAATTCAATTTAATAGATTAATCATAAAATAATGAAGTTGCAAGGGGCCTGAAAAGCCATCAAGTCTGAAACCCTGCCTAATGCAGAAATATAAATCAAAGCCAATCTGACTGATGTTGTCTAATTTTCTCCTCAATGTCTCCAGTGTGAGAGCACTCATCACCATCTCCACAGTGAACTGATTCCATTGCCATGCTATTCTAACCGTCCAGACATGTTTCTTAATATTCAGTTGAAATCTGGCTTCCTGACAGTTGACCCCTTTGTTATGTGAAATGATTAAGATAGGATCCTACAAATTAAAGGAGCAGATAGGACTCTATTTTTATACGCAACAGCAGCGGCACGAATGCTCCTGGCACAGAATTGGAAGACAAAGTATATACCATCTTTGGATGAATGGAGGGCGAAAATATTGGACTTTGCAGAGATGGCCAGACTGACGTGCAGACTGAAGGAGCAAGATAACCAGAGGTTCCAAAAAGACTGGCAAAAATTTAAGAACTACATGGAGATTCATTGTAAGGAATTAAAGACTCTTACCGGATTAGGGTAGAACTCGAAGGATTACTACTTATTTTTCAAATCTTTTTTATAAGTATATAAAAGGGGTTTGTTTGAAAGGAAGGCTAGGAGATGAATAACGTTAAAGCCACGGGAAGAACAGAGGGAAGCCAAATTTTAGTGGTAGATTGATTTTGTATCGCTAATGTTTTGAACTTGATTTTTTTCTGTATATTAAAATTTCCTAATAAAAACGTATTTAAAAAAAAAGATAGGATCCTACAACAGAACACTTTTTGCTCTTCTGTATGACAGACTTTCAAGGATTTAAAGAGTGCTACCATATTGTATTGTTAGCTCACAATAGTGATGTGCAACAATTTCACAATCCTCCTTGCAAGTAGTATTGCTGAGCAAAATATCCCTGATCTTGTAACTATGCATTTTGGTTTATTTTTCTCAAGTGTATATCTTTTCTGGTATCCATGTTAAATTTCATTTGGTTGTTTTGAGTCCAGTTCGTGGGCCTATAAAGATCACCTTGGATTTTGTTTCCATCTTCCAGGACATTCTACTCAAGTGTGTGCCGTTCTCCTCAATTTTGAAGCAAGTGGTCTCGCTGCCAGATGGGTGGTATAAAAATCCAATAAATAAATAAATAAATAAATAAAAATACATATTGCCCATATGAGGACTCTACTTTGCAGTAGACTAGGGATGTGAAGAATACTTGCAAAATTATGCATGCTCATTGAGACAGGCTTTCTTCCCACAATGATTGTTGAGAAACTGGTAAAACAAAGAGCAGATTTGGGATGGAAGTTGTCAATATTGCCACAGTTTGCACAAAATATATGTGAGCAAAACGAAAGTATTTTCCATTTAGGAGGAAAAACACATCCACATCCACACATAGCACAGAAGAGGCTCATGTATCGGGACAATGCAGATAACTCAACTGATGCTCCACTTTGTTGAAGGCCCAGCCAGGAAGGCAGCATCTTTTATGATTTTGTGCAATTTATGAAATTTGAACAAAAAATGTTTTCACAAATGTGGGACCTCTTGTTGAAAGTGCTAGTAAATGGATTTTGTGTACAAGTGCTTTCTTTCCCTTACACTCAAGAACATGAGAGTTTTTTATTTTATTATCATGGATCCACACAAGATTATGCTTCTGTTTGTATACATTTTGAAAAAGAGGCAGTACTCTTGCTGTTAGTTCAAAACTCCACTGCTGTTTAAACTTCCATTGGCCCGATCCTGTTAGCCCCTGTGAGGTAGGGCTGTCTTACTAGTCTGTTGCCACAAAAACAGCCAAGTACCTGTTTAAGAGGAGCCCCGTGGTACAGTGATTAAATGCCTGTACTGCAGCTAAAACTGTGCTCACGGCTTGGGGTTCAATCCCAGGTAGCAGGCTCAAGGTTCACTCAGCCTTCCATCCTTCCAAGGTCAGTAAAATGAGTACCCAGTTTGCTGGGGGGGGGCAATGTGCAGCCTGCATACTGTAATTAAACTGTAAACCGCCCAGAGACTTCTTGAAGTGGTAGGGGGCAGTATATAGGCAAAACATGTTGCCTTTTATTTTCTTTGCTTTGCTTTACTCTAAAGGCTAATGTTTTATTGGCCATTGACTTTCCTGGCTTGTAGCACCCTTCCCCCCGACCCCACATGCATGGCATGTAGCCTCAGCAGTCAAACCTCTATACACTTCTGGGAAAGAAGGAAGCATGTAATGTAATAAAAATTTTAAATTGTTCAGCATTGTAGTAGTCAGTGGGTAGCCTTCTAAGAATTATTGACTGCCTAGGCAGTTGTCATACCATACAAGAATTGATAGTAGAACAGACAAACCAGAATGGATGAGCCTATTAATGTGTTTAATGAGATAAAAAGCCCTGTCCTTGTTTCAGCGGGGGGGGGGGGGAGAGCGAATGAACTGAGCCTCTGGACACATGCTAGTTGTGCCCTTTTTTCCTTTGCAGCTCCTCTTTTAAATTCTTGTGCTCAGGGATGACCATTATGGAGGCAAAATGCCTGGGATAACTAAGACGTTTCCTTCCCTCGTGTCTGAGTATTCTGTTTCTGATACCACATCTGTGACTGAGAACCTTCACAGACATAACTGTGTAGATTAATTTTATCTTAAGTCAAGCTCACTTGGGTTCTTTATTTCCTTTCTCCTTTTCACTTTAACTATTTTATTAACCCCATATATGGATCTCTGCTTATAATCTTTCTGTTTTCTTTTCCACCTTCTACTCCCATGTATTTCAGGTGGTAAGTCCTGCTAACCTCGGCCTGAGGCAATTTTCAAAACCGTTTTAAAAGAGTTTTCAATATCTGACCATTAGGGGGCAGACATGGCTCACTAAATGTTCCTGACTCCTGTTTTTATTTCTCCTTTTCAGGAGAAGGTGGAGCATATTTAGCACGTTGGCTTTACATCTGGTTTACTTTGAATAGATTTTGCTTCAGTGCAAAGTGTTAAAATAGGTGTGGATGTGTTTAAACTAAAGGCAAAGAAACAAAACAACTCCAGTCACTAAAGCTATCAGAGCAAATAGGATCTTCAGTAGGGATAGAAGTTTTGTTGAAATAAGAAAGAGAAAAGAAGTCAAAATATTGTAGTAGTTTAAAGATTTGGGCTTTTTTCCATTGTGAATTTGAATATTATTCTTTAAAATGCTGCAATATAGTGCCAACGTGCAGCAACAGACTCGCACAGCTACTTCGTTAACTACTGATAGCAAATATTGAGATTCTGCTAAGTGGTGGCAATATAATGGTGGGAGCAAACCACTTCCTCTGTTCGTTCTCCTGAATTGAAACATCTCTAGATGTTTTCCTTGACTTTTCTGCCATTCCCTGACTCTTCCTGCAGCCTCCATCCAACTTCTGCTCCCCATATGTGTGTGTGTGTGTGTGTGTGTGTGTGTGTGTTGCATCGTTACAATCGTGACTGACTCTTTGTGACTCCATGTCCATGGACTTTTCTTGGCTGGAATACTGGAGTGGTTTGCCTGTTCCTACTCCAGGCGCCTACAGCACCTGGTATTCCTTGGTGGTCTCCCATCCAAGAACTAACCAGGGCCAACCCTGCTTAGCTTCCGAAATCAGGCGAGATCGGATGTTCTTAAGGCATCTAGGCATATACCCCTCAAAAAGCATGAACATGTCTCATTCCATTCTAATAGCCACTTTTTGATTTGTTTTCTTTTTAAAAAAAATTATTAAAAGGTGTGTCCAGTTGAGTAACTCTTCTATAAAACATCAGTCTGACCCACCTATTCCAGTTGTGTCCTACTGTGATTGTATACTTAATCCCATCGTAAAACCTAAGTATCTGGAAAATGTGTCACTCGGGAAGGGTGTAACGAGTCTGGAAAGGGCCAATTAATGCTAAAAGCATTGGGAAGGGAAAGGGGGAAGTAAAATGAACAGTATCACAGTACCCTTGTACAAATCTGTAGTGCAGCCATTTCTCCACTTGGCACATTTTGGTCACTGTTTTTCAATTAAGACAAATGCCTCGTAAGACAAAAAAACTCGTAGGAAGAAAAAAAATTCCAGGGATAGGCATGCTTCTCATGATAAAAAAAATCTATGGGATGCTTTGCAAGACAAAAAAATATAATTCTGCATGTACCCAGGAAAAAACCCGTTTATTTTTGTGTTTATTCCATCCTCCCAAACAGATTAATCTGTTCCCAATGCATTTCTATGGGAAACCACATTTCATAAGACAAAATGTTTGTAAAACAAAGAGACCCATAGCCTCTGGAACAGAGTAATCCAATTTCAGTGCATTCCTATGGGAAACTGCATTTAGTAAGATAACATTTTCTTAAAACAAATTGACCTGTAGAATGAATTAAATTCATTTTAAGAGGTACTGCTGTAGTGTATTGCAGTAGAAAAGATCAGAAAAAAGGCAGAGAATAATCCTCACTACAATCCCAGATGCCAACTCCATCCCTGCATCTGCTCTTGGCAACCCAATTACAATGTTGACAATGTCAGTCTCTACATTGGAGGCGTCTTTACTTCTTCCTCTGCAAATGTGATCTAACACCCTCCTGTGTCCGCAGTGCCCCTCTGCATTCTATAAAGGGCAAACAGGGCACAAATATGATACCAGGAATGGTAACACATACACACACAAAAACTGTTCCAGAATAGTTCAGTCTACCTGGACAGTCTTTAAATAATTTGAAAGCCACTGTTCTGAAGGGGGAAAACACGCCATAAAACAAGACTGAGATAAAACAAGAGCTGAGACAAGATATGTAAAGATACTGGAGACCTGCTTGAAAGAACTGAATTGTTAAGTCATAATGAAAGTGTGAAATGAAACAATGACTCATACAATTAGCGATTTGTGTCAACTCTGCTCTTGTTACTCTGTGGACTGACAACTGACTTTCCTCATAGCCTATATAACCTATTCCTTTACTAACAAGGTATCATTACTTTGCCACGTTATCTGTATGCCTACTTGATCATGGAGCCTTGTGTGAATATGACAGTCATATAGCCTCACTCTTATGTCTGAGGAAATGAACTTGATCCATGAAGGCTCACGTTAAAATATAGCAGTTAGTCCTTAAGGCACCACGACAATTTTGTCCCTTGTGCTTCGGTTTTGGTTTGCTTGTTTGGTTTTGTCTGATAAATTTCCACACATCAGCAGGTACCCTCATGTTGCCGCAAGAGCAATTTGAGGGTACCTTGATGCAGTTTTGTAATTGCCCGACTGTTCGCCTGAGAATTTCCCGTTCAGTTCTCTGAGCAAATAGGGACAAGTGAAGTGTAGGAAATAAATACTAACTTGATAGATTGCTAACTCTAATCCTGTTGCCTTTTTCTTTTTATGTGTGTGTGTGTGTAGCTCTGGTCTGAGACAGGAAGCAAAGTAACAGCAGCAACCAGTGATCTCAGGCTTCGGAGAATTCCCAAGCATACCAGCTTTGTTGATGCCTTTCATAAGGTCAGTGGCACAAAGACCAAGCTTTTAGCAGAAGAGTGCAATGGCCGGATCCTCGTGTACCCAAATACTCCCACCCAGAACAGCATCACTATAATCTACCTCAAATTAAGAAAGATTCCCAAATCCATAGTCTATTTTAGAGTCATCTCTGATTGGCCAAGCAGGGTATGCAAGCTTTTTAGATCTATATATTAGGGAAGGTATTGCAAAAGGCAGAGGGAGGAGAGGAAGAGAAAAGGACAAATAACAAAAACATTCTTGCCTTAAAATCTTAGAGTTCCTTATCCTATCCTAGCTGTGATGGAGGGGAACAGTCAAAAATTATTGAAATGTGTCTCTCTCAGACATTGCACTGGTGTTATGCATTGGCCAGAAGTAGCGACTGTGTATGTAAAGACTAAGGAAAGTTTTGCTTCTCTGTTGTTTTATACATAGCCAACTCTGAATTTAACCCTCATGTTTTCTGCTTAAATGGAAATCTTGGTGGAGCCTTGGGGTACAGTAGTTACATTGCAGTACTGCAGTGAAAACTTTGGTCACATCCCAAGTTCGATCCTGGGCTCAGGTAGCTGACTCAAGGTTGATTCAGCCTTCCATCCTTCTGAGATTGGTAAATTGAGCATCCAACTTATAAGGGAGGAAGAAAGTGTAGCCTGCATAATTAAACACCAAGCACCAATTTTAAGCACCAAGAGGTGATACATGACCAGAACAGCCAATCACTCAGTAGTCTCCTTACTTGAAATGATGGGAGATATTTTATTTTTATTTTATTTTTATCCTACCTTTCTGCCCTAGTGTGTGGACCTAATGCAGTACACAATAAATTAAAACTAAAATAATAATAATTTAATACCATAATACAGTATGCAAATATTTTAAAGTGTTACTTAAAAACTATTAATCAGAGATTAAAAGATTGGTTGGCAGTGCCATGGGCATCTTCTATAGACAGAGGGAGGCTGGATTAACTCCAGGGTATACCAGTGTTGAAGGTATGGGGAAGCCCACCTTTGGGGCACACAAGAACTCCTTCATTGGGAGATCCGTGGGGGAACTTTCTTCTAAACTCGAGGGATAGAAATTCCCTATAGGCAATTGCAGCTTGATGGTAACCTCTTCTTTCTTTTGTGCTGACATACCTGCTCAGGAAACTGCTTTATAAACCTAGGGAAGCAGGATGTGTTGTCTAGGGTGGTTACTTCACGTCCTTCCTTGAGCCGAGGTGAACTTGCCTCCATGTTGAAATTGGTTTTCAACACGGATCGAGAAGTGGATTGAAAAGATTCCCGAGCTCCAGGACGGGAATCTCTCACCCCGCTTGGACCGCAGTTCAGGAGGCGTGGTCGGGGTGAACTCGGATTGACCCCACAAGGACGTGAGGTTACATTCCTTCGAACTTGGATTGACCCCACAAGGACGTGAGGTTAAGTTCCTTCGAACCGGTCTCCAGCGGGGCCGCGAACTGCAGCGAGAGGGATGTGAAGTATCAGCCTAGGTCTTAAAGACATGCAGGGATACTCCCAGGAGAGTGTAATTGTCAGATTCCCCTGTCTCCAAGCTTCTGAATCACCTCCTGCAACACCCTCTCCAGCTAGGGACCCTGAATGCTCGTGTGCAAAATCTCACTATTTTGCTTTGTGGAATAAACACTGTCACCTGGAGATGCTTTGCAAATATACACTGATCAGTTCCTGGAGGTGACTATGATATTAAAGGCTTGGGGGACTGTAGTTTTTCTCCAGATGGGCCTAGAAAAGCTACCTTTTTGGTGATAACCCCCCAAATCCCCCAGTCTGTGCAACCTGAGGAGTTCTAGCAGTTGTGGTCTAGAAAAACTACTTCCCAAGCACTATTCTTCCATCAGTATTGGTCAGATTTTGGAACCTAAAGAAGATCTTCTAAGTCCCAATGACTATTTCTGCATGCATTTCACTTGCAGAGATTTAGCTTTAATGCACTGTATTCATTCAGTTTCATTGATGAAAGCAATACAGCCCTGGCCAGGCAAGGGGCGGGGGAGTGGGGCGGGCAGCGGGTGGGTGGGGCAGTGGGTGGGCAGGGTGGTGGCTGGCAGGGGGTGGGGTGGCGGGGTGGCAGCGGATGGTGGGGGTGGCGACGGGCAGGGGTGGCGATGGGCGCGGGGGCGACGGACGGCGACGAGCGGCTGGCGGGCGGTGGGAGGACGGACGGCGGGGGCCAGTGGTGGTGGGGGCGGCGGGGGGGGTGGCTGGCTGGCCAGCGCCCTCTCTCCATTTTGGCAGCCTAGGCAACTGCCTAGTTCGCCTTAATGGACGCGCCGGCCCTGGCCCTGGCTAAAAATCTGAGCTGCCTAATTTGCTTTACTTGCCGCTGTTCCTTGTCTTGCTCAACCTTTAATGTTGGGGCAATCTTTTCACTGCCTGTTACATAGTACCTATTACAAGAGACCTATATGTATGGCAGTGGGACCAATTAAGTTGAGCGATGGTGAACACTCCAGCACTGGAGGTATTCAGGAGAAATCTGGACAGCTCCCAGGAAGATCTCCTTTGATTTGTATTCCAGCATGGAGCAGGGAGTTGGACCTGATGGCCTTGTAGGCCCATTCCAACTCCAGGATTCTATAATTCTATATCTATGTGTGCCGCGTCATAGTCACATAGAGCACATGTGCACCTATATACACAGATTCATATCTCGTATATAGAGATATGCACATGTGATTCTAAAGAAAAAAGAAAAACAAACATAATAATGAGGAAGCTGAGCAGCTATATAAAAAGTGTGATGGGTCCAGTGCTGTTCAATATCTTTATTAATGATTCGGAGGAAGAAATAGAGAATATGCTAATTAAATGTGCAGATGATACCAAATTGGGAGGGGTTGCTAATTCTCTGGAGGATAGGATGGAAATCCAAAATGACCTTGACAGATTACAGTGCTGGGCCAAAGCTAATGGAATGGGTTTCAACAGAGGGAAATGTAGGGTCCTGCATCTAGGTAAAAAGAATGAATTGCACAGATATAGGATGGGAGATACCTGGCTGGAAAATACTACCTGTGAAAGGGATCTGGGAGTCTTGATGGACCACAAATCGAACATGAGTCAGCAGTGTGATGTGGCGGCCAGGAAAGCCAATGCAATTCTTGGTTGCATCAACAGAACCATAGTGTCGAGATCAAGGGAAGTGATAGTACCACTCTATTCTACTCTGGTCAGACCCCACCTGGAGTACTATGTCCAGTTCTGTGTGCATCAATTTAAAAAGGATGTTGACAACCTCGAGCAGTTACAGAGGAGGGCGACCAGGATGGTTGAAGGTCTGGAAGAAATATCTATCATATGAGGAATGGCTTAGGGAACTGGGAATGTTTAGCCTTTCAAAAAGAAAGCTGAGTGGGGAATATGATAACTATGTTTAAACATTTGAAAGGATGTCATATTGAAGAGGGAACAGGTTTGTTTTGCATGGCTTCAGAGATTAGGACTCAGGGCAATGGTCTCAAACTAGTTTCCATTTGAACATTAGGAAGAACTTCATGATGGTTAGAGCTATTTGGCAGTGGAATATGCTGCCACAGAGGGTGGTGGAGTCTCCTTCTTTGGAGGTTTTTTAGCAGAGGCTGGATGGCCATCTGTCGAAAATACTGTGATGGGGGTTCTTGCATGGCAGGAGGTTTGACTGGATGGCCCTTGAGGTCTCTTCCAACTCTATGATTCTCTGATTCTATTATTTCAATGAGACTTTTCCCCACCCCACTCCATATTTATTCATTAAGTATGCCCCACTGAGGGACCACAGATGTGGCCTTGCAGATTGGCTGATTTCCCTGCATGGCATTTACACGTTTTATCATTTTCCTCTTTTTTCAGTTTGGAAGTATCATGCTATCTGATGAAGACAAAAAAGAAATCATTACTAAATTAGAGGCGGTTGCTGAGAAAGCACATAGTTTTGGCACCACCAGTGACAGCTCCCTAGGAAGGTAATTGCAAATAACCGGCTTTCCACAAAACTGATCAAAATAGGGGGGTTGGTTGGGAAATAAGGCCACTTCTCTAGATGGCTCTGTGCCACAATGCACTGGAGAAGAAGCCCAAGACAACTGTTTCCATTCTTGGCTCATTCTAGATAGTTTCCTGGTTCTCAGTGTCTCAGTTTTGCTCCAGGGCAACCAGCAGTACATTAAAGGCCATCTCCTTCCTAGATATGTTATTTATTATTCCCCCAGTTCCATGTATGCATGAAAGTTCAAAAGGCATTTCAGGCAGTAAATAGAATTTAAGTTTTACATGCTGCGTTTGAACCCCTAAATAAGATTTGGACTCTTCCATGTCATAAATCTATATGATATGAGGAGTTGCCTTGAAAATGAACTCCCCCCTCCCACCAGAATTAAGGTTGAAACCCTTTCATAATTTATGCTGCATAGGTAACGCTGATGACTTCCTCCGCGGCAGTGATTTTTTTGCCAGTAGAGTGTTTTCTGATCTCCCTCCTCAAAAGTCACCAGACTCCCACGGGACCCCTTTCAGTTGTGGAAACGCCGCTGGGGGCTGTGGATGGGAAGTCTTTAACTTCTGAAAATTATTACAGGGGGCTGATTTTTCCCTACGCTTGGCAATTTTTAGAAATTAAACTGTCTCCCCGGTTCCACAATCCCCAACAGCTTCCTCACAAGAAAAGCCTTTCTAAGGGAGTCTTGGATGCTTATGAGAGGCAAGGACCTGGGGATCCCAAGCTGACAGAGTGTGAAGAGTTCGTCCTGAACAAGAGACTAGGGGCATGTGGCTCAAGGGGCAGAGATGAAGGGTTGCCATCCCCATGACAAAGAGCTGAGGGTGTTGGCAAACATACTAGACCCCCACATTAGTTCATTCATCCCAAGTGTTAGAATGTTCCAACCTATCAGTATATTGTTTCATTATCCAGAACCTGTCTTGATTCATACTCCTGATATTCCATGTTGCAATTACTGTATGTTGTTGCATAATAGTAGACTTTCCTTTTACCTTTGTGCACAATCAAAGCTAAATATCCTTTCAGCTCTAAGTAAATTGCTTCATAAGCCATAGCACTATTCATAGTTTTTTGCTGCTCCCCAGTAGCTGATTGACTATCTTCTGATCTGCGAGCCTCATATTCCAACACTATTTCCGGTTTCATTTTGGATTTGGTTTGTCTCAGAATAGGATTTTCTAATTATAAAGCATTCAGAAGTAGTTTGTTATACTGCTTCACAGTATTAACAAGAGTTAGCCTGAACATCATTGCTGTTATCTATGAAGGATTTTCTACCAACCTGCCCACTAGTTTCCCTTCAAGAACCAGTGTAACTATACATTCTCTTCTTAATTCCTAAAGAAGATGGATGCATCTTAGTCTGGTGCCTTAACTTGGACTGTTCTATCTTATGAGCCTGACCAGAGGCAATGCTTGTAATGGAGTCCATTACAGTGGACTGTATGCTCTCAGTGTTGCTCTCAGCTTCCCTGGCCCACTCAAACCATCTCACCACATTAAGGTGTAGATGCAAGCGCTGCATTTGTTAGTATGTAAAAACTCCAAGCTGTACAAAAACTCCACTCGTTCCCTTAGACCGTGCCCCCTTTGGCTCTGCAAACCTTGGTCAATTGCCCAGCTTGGAAAATGGGCCCAGTGCCACAGACATTGCCCACCTGTGTTTTAAACCAATGAAACCAAATGCCAACTTATTTAAAGAGATTTATTTGGGAAAAGGAAGGAGAAAAGCAACAGTCAAATGAACAGTTGCAACCTGCTAATTGGGCTGCTTGAGTAGACTGTACACTTTTGGATCAACTTAAAGTTTCTGTTGAGAAAGGGGATCTGAATAATTATGATGGCGCCGGACTTTCAATTGGAAAAGGGAATATGTTGTGACCTTTACAATAAGGTACGTGTGCTACTGTGCATTATGGTCCCACTTGATTGGTGCTATATAAGTGTAGTACCAGTGGTACCTTGTATAAAGGAATTAATTCATTCCAAATGAAATTATGTTAAGCAAATTTTCCTTTATACAAATTCCCATAGGAATGCATTGAAAACGGAGTAATCCCATTTTATGTTGTACGGATTTTTCCCATAGGCAATTATGTTAAGCAAATTTCCCCTATCTCCAGAATTTTTTATGTTGTACAGATTTTATGTTATACAAGCTGTTTGTTATACAAGGGTCCACTGTACTAAGAAGGTCTGAACCTATAGAACTTTATTCCCTGTCTCAGCTCAAGAACAGATAGTCAGCTGCCCTCTGAACAATCCTCATGGACTATGATCCCATCTCAGAAATCAAACATCATCACTTCGTCTGTGCCTGAGACCAAAACGACAGACTCCTCAAAGGGTTTGCCATCATTCACAGAGAAAACTCAGCAAGAGAAGAGTAAGATCATATTCTTTCTTCTAAAAAAAGTAGTCTGACATTGGCTGGGAATCACAACTGCAATATAGGAGCCCTAGGGCTAGATGGGCGGTATAAAAGTCAAACAAACAAACAAATAAACAAACAAACAAATAAATAAAATATGTCCCTGCACACACACTCTCTCACACGCATGCATACACACTTGTTCGTGCAGAGCCTTTCTTAATATAGTGCTCTCCAGTTGTTTTAATCTATAACATTTGTCAGCCCTGGCCGGCATACCTAATGGAGATGAGTGAAGGCAGTTGTACTCCAGTAACATTGGGAAAGCACTGGGGAAGTCTTCCCTAACAGTGCCAGTTTTGAATGGGGCATAGAGTCCTGGAATGGAATTGAAGAGGCATGGATTTAATTTCTTACTCATCCAAGTTGCTTATTGGGTGACCATGGGTTGGTCATACTCTCTCAGGTTGTGGTAGGGATAAACAGAGGCAGGAAGAAAGCTGCATATTTCCCTTGAGCTCATTGAAGGAAAGATGAGATATAAACTGTAACAAGTACAGTACATAAAATTATAATGCAATAAAGAGTAATCCTTAATCTCTCCATTTGTATTAGAGCAGCAAGTGTAACAAATAGTAGTTGGAGAGTACACTAAGGGGTACTACTAGGCAGCCAAATGGTCCTGGGATGGATTTGGCTAAACAGGGTTACTTGGAGGTGCAGTATGCCATTTGGGACCATTCTTGCCTCCACTTGCTGGGACTGGGTTGTTTCTAGGCATGAAACCACATTGCCCCTCAACCAGCGCTGTTTAGCCCATTCCCTCTTTAAAAAGAAAGAAAAACTATTAGGGAAAAAACCCCTCTCTATCCTCTCCAGTCTACTGGTCTATGGGGGAGTGCAGAAAACTGCAGTTTTTAAAATGTGTTTGTAAGTAGCATCACAGTGAATTAGCTTGGTAATCAACCAACTACATTCATTATAAGGGATTTTTAAAAACCCTCTGCATCCTCCTTCTCCCCCTTCATGGGAGCAGCAGAAGGAACCTTTAAATTTCTTCATAAATGGTTAATTCCTGAAGGGGCTTAAACAAAGTGACATCTAAGTGATGCACGTTGGTTTGATACTAGTGATCACATGTGCCAGAAATGAACCAAAATGGAGCAATCCTACCCATAGTTTAAAAAAACCAAAAACAAATGTAGGTCCTGACAGGGACCCAAAAAGGTATGAATTGGGCTGGTTTGTGTTTGGTCACCCCAAAATAGAGTGAAGTAGCTCATTCCTAAAGTGTACCAAACTGCAAGACAAAGCAACATCTGATTGCATCTGATTGCATTGTGGGAAGTGTGTTTTTCCTCCTAGGTCACTTCCATGGTGAGAGTGAGGGATTGGAACCACCAGTGGTGGAGTGGTGGCTTTTCCTTCCAATTCAAGTTTCTCCACCTCCTGAAGCTCCCAAAGGCTTCTCCAAGGCAACCGTTTGATAGCTCGGTGGCTTTGGTTTCTGGCTGTGGAGCCAGAGGCTTGGAGTTCCATTCCTCACTGTGCCTCCTTGAGAGGGGTTGGACCCAACAATCCACAGGCTCCATCCCAACAGGTTATTCCCTTTTTTCTAAGGTTATTGTCATATCCCTTAACTGGTTTGTTTTCCATGGCTTCAGAGACTAGGATGCGGGGCAATGGTCTCAAACTACAGGAAAAGAGATTCCATTTGAACATTAGGAAGAACTTCCTGACAGTTAGAGCTGTTTGGCAGTGGAATATGCTGCCACGGAGGGTGGTTGAGTCTCCTTCTTTGGAGGTTTTTAAGCAGAGGCTGGATGGCCATCTGTCGGAAATATGGTGATGGGGGTCGCTGCATGGCAGGGGGTTGGACTGGATGGCCCTTGAGGTCTCTTCCAACTCTGTCATTCTATGATCCCTTCCTTCTAAGGTTATTGTTACCTGACTGAAATCACACGAAGATATTCTGGTCAAATGGCTTAGCCCGTTGCTTTTCAGCTTCCGAGACATTTGCTTTGAATCCATGTTTTTGTATTCCCTATTCAAGAATCACATGGCAAAGCACCCCAAGCTATGGAAAATCAAACTATGTAACTCAAGAAAGGGGTTTTTTATAACGTAGCTGATACAACCACCTGGCAACGTCTGGTGTCAGTCACAGCCTCTTCTCCCGAAGGAATTTGGTTAGCAAGTGCTCAAGTGCCTCGTGACCTGGGCATCCCGTGTTTCCCTTTTTTCCAAAGCCATAGACGTCCATCTCCTGGATCCTTGGCACCTTGCTCAGGCTGGCCTTACTCTCGGACGGCTGTCAGATGAAGAAAAGAGTGCCCATGCCGTGCTTTCCATAGAAGGGTACAGAAGGTGAGTGGCACAGGCGGGATAAATTGGCACAGCCCGGCTTGGCTTTGTTTTGCTGTGAGCCTCAAAGGGGAGTCTTTCACTTACAGCTTATCCAGGGCTAGGAGGAGCTTGTGCCTTGCTGTCTTTCATAGAAGAGAAGCCTGTATGCCATCTCCCTATACCTGGTCCATGCATGTCGATGCTCTGGTGGTGTGTGCCATCTCCTGTGTAGCCAGGATACAAAAGAGCTTGCTTGGCTTGGTAATTGATCTTCAGGACTTAAGAAGGGGATTTTTAAAAAAATCACATCTCACAAGCAGAGAAAGGTCGACGCACTCATGTCTCAGTCTGTAGCTTTAAGAGATAGCTGTTGCTACATGTTAACTCCTGGCCTGAGTCAATATAGGACTTGCAGCCAGCCTCATCTTTTTAGTCTATTGTTCCACCTTTGGCTGTCCTCAGAAGCTCTGCATTGTTCCTTAGTTTTCCATCTTTTTCCCCCCAATAGGCCCTGAAAAGGGATTTTTCTGTATCATTTTGCAACAACATATGTAAAAAGCCCTCATAATTTTGTTATGGGCTTGCAATGTACATACCTGGAAATTCTGGAAAATGTTATCTACTTGACAGAGGTTATCTGTGTATGGTGTTGGTGGTGATGCAATTCATGAGTCACAAGTATCACGTCATATCCCACAGAGATGGGCCAACTGGGTTCATTGATAAATTCTGAAAGTTGAGCCAAAGCTCCCTTTCACCTTCTTGGTTCTTCCTCTCTCGAGCTGTCCATGTGGAAGAGCTGAACTCGGGACAATGAGAAACACAACCAGGTGGCTGTGAGTAGGATCACGGCCATACTTAGCTGGTTTGCACGAGGGGTTCTCGTTCTCTTTGGCTGAGCTGGTTGTCAAAAATACTTGTATGTGTTTTCTTGTTTGTTGCAGCATATAGTTGCCATTTTCTTTGCATCCGGACTAGGCATGTCTGTATGCTTTTTCTACTTGGCATTAATGATTTGCTTTTAGTATGTTGTAACTCTTTCCTTTTTAAGATGCAATAAAGTTTAGTTCCATCATAGATATATGGTAATTCAGCCGGTCCACCATTCAGAGGGTTCCCCAGTTAAGGAAAGGAAAAGGCAGGCCTCAAGCTTTGGTCATATTTTTCCTTTGTTCCTTGCATTCCCAGCACCCCAGCACATAAAATTCTCCCATAATAGGGTTCCTTTCTCTGTGAAGGGTGAAGAAGGTGTGGCAGCTACAAATTAAAGATGATGTAAAAGAAGCACACACACACACACACCAGCTTTTCACAGAGACTAATTGAGGAATAAGATTTACACAGTGAGAGGAAATATTTTTCATCAAGTCCTCCTTTTAAGAAATAATAATCTGAGCTGGCCTTCATGCCTATCTATCAATGATCAACATTCAAGAGGCACTGAACACTAGAACAGGACCCACAGGCCTATATGGGGCCAGCCCTCTTTGCTTTGACTGGCAGAACTGGGAGATGTCCAGGAAATAACAAAGAAAAATGCTAGCAAGTATTTGGCTTCTTAACATTATTTGGCTAGTTTGTGTGCTGAGAAGGATCAGCCAGCTGGTTGTACAATGTTCAGCTGAATACCACCTGTTATTGAGTTTTCAATCCCATTATACTTACGGGACATCAAAGCAGCTGGTCTTCAACCGCTTACTATTTTATGGGCTTTGCAAACATCTGTTGGACTCATAGTCTCTCTCTCATTCTCTCTCTCTCTCTCTCTGTGTGTGTGTGTCTCTCTCTCTGTCTCTCTGTCTCTCTCTCTCTCTCTCACACACACACACAAACACACACACACACACACACACACACACACAAATGTGTATAGTTAATATCTTGCAAAGTTACTTAATATATTTAACATTCATCTTTGTCGTTCAAGGAGTAGCTGTTAGAATCACCTTACCTCAGTGTGACTTTACCAGTACACTACATTTCTTCAACATCTGCTACTAAATATTTGTTCTGTAATTGCCTCCTCATCACATTTGTTCTCTTCTAGGTTTCTTTATTTTCTTTGCCTCCTTCCTGGAACATCTAATCAAAGTAAATATCCTGCGAGGCATGTACGAGTATGTGTCAAGTCCGTAGTTCAATATCTTGCTTGCGCAGACTTGGCTGTTGTTTTTTTCCATGGCTGCAGATTCTTCCCGGAGCTGAGATTTGATAATTCAGAAAAGGTCTGGTTTTTGTGTTCTGTCTCTTTTCTCTTCCTATGGTAGATTTCTTTATATATCTTTTACTCTTATTTCAGCTGCATGTTGCCACACTTTTAGCAAGCTCCGGCACTTTCTGTGGAAGATCTGACTTATACTCTGAGAAAGACAGTCTTAGTCCATCATGTCCGCTAACATGATTTGATTTTACTAGAAACTTCCAAAGTAACAATACTTAATCACTTTATGTTACTGTCTTCTCTCTGTCCTCTTTTAGATGTCATTCTGCCACAGGCTCTTTAAAGATTGTCAGTGTGCATCGTAAAGGCAAATTTGTCCGAATCTTCAATGCACTGTTGAACAAGGAGGTAGACCTAAGTGGCTACATCATTCAGCAATGGGTCGGAGGGTGTCCAGTGTCTCTCTACCGCTTCCCAAGTGGCACCATTCTGCCTGCACAACACCACATCACTGTATGTTTCTTTATCCATCATTTCTGTTTCCTTATCCTTGCTATGGTATAGCCTTGGGTAATGTGCAAAAACAGAATATGTGTTTGTTTGTGGAGAGGTAAGTAACTCAAGGTTGTCCAAGCTCATGCTTTGTGAGGCAATGAATTAACGTTTCCAAATTCTGTCAGAATACCTATTTTTGAGCACACAGAGGATTCCCTCCCCCAAACGGGCCAGCAAACACTCTCTGGGATTTCAGGAAGGGTTCTTTCCTAATTCTGCCCAGAGACTGAGCATGTAAGCTGTGCTCTGCTCTGCTATATTGCAGTGCTCTTCCCCTTCCCCTAGAACAGTGGTTCTCAACCTTCCTAATGCCGCAACCCTTTAATACAGTTCCTCATGTTGTGGTGACCCCTTGCCCTGCTTGGAGGTCACAAGCCCTCTTTGGCAGGCCACTATAGCCTCCGGTGCCACTGACTGACATCCCCTCCAACCTATCAAACTTTAACTCACTCTCCCTCATTCCCCCCCTCCTCCTCCAGACCCAAGCCATTTGTGCCTTTTTCTTCACTGGCTCATAGCGACCCCTGTGAAATGGTTGTTTGACCCCCCCCCAAAAGGGGTCCCGACCCCCAGGTTGGGAACCACTGCCTGAAAGAGAGAAAGAGAGAGATAGAGAGAGAGATGGAAAGTGTGCTCACAAGAAAACAGGCACACACTTTCGCGTATGCCCAGTAATGCCTGGTTGCCAGGAGACAATGTAGGCTTCTCTATACACCTGATCTTCAAATTATCCCTGGAGAAAAATGAAATCATGAAATACTGAGAAGCAAAGGTAATGTTAAATTCAGGGAGGGTGGTTGCTGAGATTGGAGGGTTGGGTGGGAGTGGGTGAGAAAGGGATTTGTGCTTCTTATAACTTTTCCCCAGCTTGCCGTTTCTCTCTTCTAAGTGGTCCACCTAAGTTGGTCCCCACCACCACCATCCTCAACAGACTTTGCATGCCCAGGCTCCGAAAGGACAGTTAGAAAACATCTAATGGTGGGTGGGAGGCTCCAGGTTGATTACGGTGCATGGTAGACCAGACAGAGCTATTACGAGGCTTATTCACTGGCATTCCTGCTTTGTAGGTCTGGGCTGCAGCAGCAAGCCTTGCTCACGAGCAACCTTCAGACCCATTGCCAGGTCCACGTTTTTTCAAGGCAGGCCCCGAATGCGTCACTGTCCTCTGTGATCACAGCGGCCAGGTGAATTTGCTTTGTTTAATAATTTGGTTTGATGGGCATGGGGAATCGTAGCTACATTATATGAACAGAGATGACCCAAAGCACATCCTGACGATATAAATCCTTAAAACTGGCTTTTCAAATGCACATTGTCTAATGCTCTGTATTCCTGGGTCTGCTCTACTATATGGCTACTACTAAAGACACAGAAGTCTTTGAAATGTACAGCATGTCAAGAATTTCTTGGAGCCAAACACAATACTAAGCCCAAGGAATAAAGCCAGGACATGAAACACATCACATATTATCACATCAATAATCTAGTCGTATACTGTAGTGAGAAACAAAAAAAATGCAGATTGCTAAAATTGATCATTCAAATAAAAATAAAAATAATGCAGGAACGAGAATGACTTATTTGTTGAACAGTCTTGGGGACTGATTTAAATATAGCACCATATTCCAAATTACGCCAGCCAAAATCAGAATAGCTATTATGACATCTAAATGCCGCTAAGCTTAAAAAGGAAAGTAGTTTTGAAAGGAAGAGATGTATTGTATGGATTTCCTTTAGCAGAGAATGAAAGACATGGCTACAAAGTACATCAGGAGCATTTATTATCCAAAAGGGACCATGATAGGTCTGACGTAAATGGTGTATGAGTTTTCGAGTTCATCATAAGAACATAAGAAGAGCCCTGCTGGATCAGGCCAAAGGCCCATCTAGTCCAGCTTCCTGTATCTCATGGTGGCCCCACCAAATGCGTCCGGGAGTGCACGAGACTACATAGCTGTCTCCTGATACCACTCCCCTGCATCTGGCCCTTGAAGTACCCTGGTTTTAAGCCTGGAGATTCCACATCTCCCTCATGGTTTGTTACCTGGACTTTTCCTCCAGGAATCTGTCCAATCTCCTTTTGAAGGCATCCAGGCCAGATGCCATTACCACCTCCTCTGGCAGGGAGTTCCACAGACTAAAAACATCTCCACGAAACATTCCATTAAAATATGATAGTTAGTCTTTTAAGGTGCCACATGTTTTGCATCTTTTGTATCTTTTGTTTTATTTTTCTTTGATTTTTGGCCTGGACGACCATTCAATAAAGATTCTCAAAATAAATCTACTCTATTCTACTGCATCCCTTAAGCCATGTGTCCTTCGGCAAATGTTGAATGTCTGTGGTGAAAATCCAGCCATTTTGAGTTGTTTGAGAAATTAGTACACTGCACAGTTAGCTGACATGATATGCTTATGCACATTTGGGCCACCTCAGGGTAAGAGGAGAGGTGTAAGTCATTTTTTTTTTGTACGAAATCCTATGATCTTCCAGAAAGGAGGAATTGGAATCCATAAATTTAACTTGGATTTAATCTGGAAAGGGCCAAGGGTGTGCCTAGACATTATGTCATCTGAGGTGGTGGTTGAGAGGCTCTTATCCCCATTCCAGGTAGAAAAAGTTGGGTGGACTGCTGAGTGTTTTTTCGTCACCTATAAACTTGATAACAGGTCCACATTCTCTGGTACAGTTGAGGCAGTTGCTTAAATGATAGGGTTGGCTCTAAAAAGATTGCATCTTGCAAATTTGACAGATAAGTGGAACAGGCAACTGCACCCCCACCCCCCACCCACCCCGCCAGGAACCTCTTCTGTTCCTTCAGAGGCTTCAAGATTGTGTACCTGATAAATGTAAATGTCAATTAAAAAGTTGAGGTCTAGTAAACAACCTTTTCTCTCTGTTCCTGGCATCTCCTGAGGTTGTGTCACGGCATACCAATCCACACCAATTCACGGCCGCTGCAGAGGCCTACAGTGACAATGTGGACCTTTCCGTGGACAAATTTCCGCTCAGCAATGATGATGATGAGGAGGAGGAGGAGGACTCATCCAGGATAGATGTATCTTTTCCCAAACGGAGCCACATCAAAGGTGCAGATCCAGGCATCCTGGTCAAGAGAAGGTACAGACTTAGTCTGAGAGCCAGCTAGTCAAAAAGAGGACAAGGGCACACTGTTACACAAGGCATTCAGTAAGTGGCAGAGACGGAGGGCCCCTGGAGGGCCAGCGCTCCACCACCACCACCACCAGCACCACCAAAGAATGCTGGACCTCCAGTGTGGTATGCAGTGGCAACATGCATGATGGATGGCTTCCATCTAGCCTTTGTTTAAATATCACCAACAAAGAGGGAGACTAACTACTGCTGAGGCCATCTATTCTGCTGCCCTTGATATCAAGAATGTTTAGCTGAAGTCTGCTTCTCTATTGTTTCCACTCATTGGCTGATATCCTGTAGTAAGCTGCGACTCCACAAGGCCAGTTGAAATGGTGGGGATTTTGCTGAGTCAGCTGCTCCATTGATTCAACAGGCCTCCTCTGGTTGCAATATACTGTTGGACTGCAGACAATGAGCTGGATCCAGTTTGTCCTCCTCCTGCAGATGGAAAACAGCAGGATCACATAGAAAGTTCCAAGTTCTTTTAATCCTTGGGGCAGATTTTACAACACCCCAGAGGGCCCCCCCCATCCTTCTATTTTACTTTTTTTTAAGGGTTAAAAACCAATTTAAAGAAAAGTTAAAGCCATTTTTCAGTGAAGAGGGGAAATAAAATATCCACTCCATAGTCACCTTAAAATAAATAAAACAAATTTTAAAAATTAAATATGTGAATTAGCTTATTTGGCTACACTCTGCTCAGGCTGCCTGGAATTTGGGGGGAAATGCCCATCAGATCCCCTTCCTCAAGGTTTCCCACCCATCTATTTACACTCCTAAGTTTTTGTTTATGCCTTGCTGTCATCACTTCTGGGAGACATGGTTCTGAGTCTGTTTTGATGCCAGCACTGGCGCCTGCAAAATGGGGACTCAGTGCCCATATTCTGCTGTCATGAAATAGTGACGGAACTAATTGGATGGCTGTTCTGATCAGAATGCAATTGCCACGTTTCCATGTGTAGTAGAGATGGGCACGACTTAGCGGTATTCCCGTTTCCGTTACTCGCTTCCGTTACTCAATGGAAATGGTAACGGGAATTACTCCGCCAGAACTCGAACTCGAACTGACGAACGAATAATTTGGTCTGATTTGTTGTGGTCGTTCCTGGCATCGCGCAATCGCGCGATGCCAAGAGGCACAGAAAAAAAGTTTTTAAAAGTTAAAAAAAAACCCCGATTCCCGGCCCTAAAAGCAGGCGAAAACTGTCTGAGGGCACCTACCAGGCCAGAAGGGTGTTTTATTTGGGGGGGGGGGTTCCCCTCCCCCCATCTCCTTGGCTATTGCTACTGCTGCGCTGCTGGTACCAGGCTGGGAGGGCGCATCCATTTGCCATGCAGTGCGGGAGATCCAAAATGGTGACCGCAATATTTTTTTTGAAATCGTTGCCCAAAACCCCACCAAAGCACCACAGAAACATGTGAAAATTAGCTATTTTAAATGCTTGAATTTTTACAGTAGCAGCAGTGGGTTTTTCTTGCAAAAAAAAAATCTCCGTTTATTTTATTTTATTTTATTTTATTTTTTTACACCTGCGCATTCGCAATGATGGACTCGCCCATGGGAGTGGTCCATGCAAAGTTTTGGAGCCATTCCACCAATCGCATGGCCAGGTTTTGCTGACTGTACCAGGCTGGGAGGGCGCATCCATTTGCCATGCAGTGCAGGGGAATCCAAAATAGCGACCACAATATTTTTTTTTAAATCGTTGCCCAAAACCCCACCAAAGCACCACAGAAACATGCGAAAATTAGATATTTTAAATGCTTGAATTTTTACAGTAGCAGCAGAGGGTTTTTCTTGCAAAAAAAAGTCTCCGTTGATTTTATTTTATTTTATTTTATTTTATTTTATTTTATTTTTTTACACCTGCACATTCGCAATGATGGGCTCGCCTATGGGAGTGGACCATGCAAATTTTCCACCAATCGCATGGCCACTTGGCCAGGTTGACCACAGAGACTTCTGAGATGTGCCAATCGGGCATAAACAGCCCACCAATCGTAGCCCAAACCCTAAGCCTAAGCCTAAGCCATACGCCAGTACACTGTCCTTCTAAGTGGGTCAGAGGTGCACCCAGAGGTGCACCCCAATACTCACCCTAACCTCACCCGTAACTAGCCTAACCCTAGCCCTTGCGCTAACCCATCTTAACCCAAAGCCAGATCTACTTGCATTGCACTACATGCAAGTACGTGAGATGCAGCGGGTGCAAAGAGTCTGCCAGTCCGTCACTTGTGGCTCTGGCTGACTCCTGCAGCTGCCTCCAGGAGCCCGCTACCCACCCAAACCAGTACTAACAACAACGAAAAAACGAAAAAACGAACCGACAATTTTTTGCGAATTTTCGTGAAAAACGGAAACGAGCCGAAACGGGCTGCCTCTGACACACGACAACTCGAAAACGTCATTTTCCCTAGTCGTGCCCATCTCTAATGTGTAGTTTTATGGAAGTGCAGAGGGGCCCTTAAAGGGCTTGTGGGAGAAGGCCGCTCCGAACTTACCTGCCCACTGCTGAAGCGGAGTCACAGCGCTGGTCCTTATCTTTAGGGAAGTACAGTGACAGGGTGGCCCCAGAAGAGATTAGCCTTTTGCGACATGAACAAATCTGTGCACCAGCAAGATTGGCTAGCTTGCAGTAGCCACCTGCTCATTTGAGTGCCTTTAGATACAGTCCAGTTTAAAAGGACAGCTGTTCTTTAAGGCTCGTGGCACAGAGTGTCTGAAGATTTTTATTAGGAAAGAAGGATGTTCACTCGTTTGATAATGAAGACATCTGGCCAGCTTCATTCTGAGGGGGTCTCTGGTACCTATGAAGTGTGAGGAATCAAGCAGCATGGTCTTCTTGAGTCACCAATTGGGAGAGATGGCTTTCACAGTTGCTGGCAGCACTATAAATTTAGGAGTTGTAGTCCACAGAACTTTGCAAGCTCTGTTTCTGCCACTATGGCACATGTCTGTGATGCTGGTAAAATCTGGCAAAACAGAATTATTAAGTATGTGAGCGGGAATGGTTTCAGGCGACTCCTACTTGAGTTTAAGATTCACTGGGTGACCTCCGATGAGCTGTGGTTCCGTCAGCCTGTACCGTGTCACCTTTATCCAGCAACATGGGCTTTGTAGTATTAGAATGCCTTACTGGTGATAAGGAAGATTGTGGAGGCAATCTATGGAATTTTCTTTGATAACGTGGAACAAGTGAAATTCTAAATGTAATTTTAAAGGCTGAAATTCTCCTTGTAGCATAATCCAAGTCAACCTTTAGCCTGTTCCTCCCTGATAAACCATTTTATTTATTTATTTATTTATTTATTTATTTATTTATTTATTTATTTGATTAATTTATATACCGCCCATCTGGCAGAAAGCCACTCTGCTGTGCTTCTCAATGGTAGGAGTGCAGGCACACACCCTGAACAATTCCCCTATGAATTGTTGTTAATACCTTTTGTTCCTCAGGGAGGAATGGGTGAAAGTTGCAGGTTGGCTTAAAGGACAAAAATGCTATTGGTCACTGTTCAAGTACTGTAGTATACTTTTTGTGTCTAACAGTTGTTGCTGCGGCCACAATTGATGCCAAACTTTAGCGCTTCCAGGGTGGTCCAGGCTAGTGTGGGCCATTGGTAGTAGCACAAAGCTGAAGAAAAGCAGTTTTTTATTGACTCAAACTTCCTTTCACTGTTCAGGTACTCAAGGCATTTTTCCATTGATGCTTCAGCGACTTCCAAAACTCTGAGTACCCGTTCCACCGGAACCAAGGCAAAAATCAGAGAAACAAGTAGAGAGACCTCTGGCTCAGTTTTGTTTTCCTCGAAACCTCCATCACACACGGGTATGTCAAACAGCATAGTAATTGCATTTATAGTTACTTGGTACCTTAAAAACCCCCTCCGCATGTATAGGACATTTATTGATTGGATTCAGAAAAATCAGGCGTATATTCATAATGAACCACATTCATAACCCAGGAACACTGGACCTCAGTGCTTATTACATATCAGTTACTGGTATTGGGGTCCCTATCCTTTTTTCAATACCAGTTTGAACAGAGAACTGCTAAGGAAAGAAGACCCCTACACCCCTCCATTTTGTCTATGTTCCCAAATTCTACGAGATCCCCATTTGATGCTTTCACACATCAGGAGCTGTTAAACCCCCACTAGGCCACTTGTGCTATTTGGCTAATGATCCTATTTCCCTCCACCACCCCATCTGGGAACTGAATGGGTGAAGGACAGGAGTCTCTGCTTCAGAAATGGGGACATCCTTACCAATCAAAAGAAGACAGTTTCTTTCGTGGATATAGACATTGTGGAACTGGACCGATGTGGAATGAGCAATCTTGTTACTTAAATATGCTTTCACGATTTAAGAACTTGTCCCTCTACATGACTAATGACTTTGCTTCTTCTATGCTTCAGTTCTGTTTTTTTTTATTTGCTAAGACAAGGTCCCCTCTCCCAAATCCACAAGAACACCCCTTATTTCTTGATTTAGAACACAGATTTTAAACACATACTATTTGTTGCACCTCAGGAATAGAATCATAGAGTTGAAGAGACCTCAAGGGCCATCCAGTCCAACCCCCTGCCATGCCAGTATTTCCGACAAATGGCCATCTGCTTAAAAACCTCCAAAGAAGGAGACTCCACTGCCCTCCGTGGCAGCATATTCCACAGCTGGACATCTCTAACCATCATGAAGTTCTTCCTAATGTTTAAATGGAATCTCTTTTCCTGTAGTTTGAAACCACTGCCCTGAGTCCTAGTCTCTGAAGCCATGGAAAACAAACCTGTTCCCTCTTTAATATTACATCCTTTCAAATATTTAAACATAGCTATCATATCCCCTCTCAGTCTTCTTATTGAAAGGCTAAACATTCCCAGTTCCCTAAGCTGGTCCCCATAAGACATTTCTTCCAGACGTTTAGTCATCCTGGTCACCCTCCTCTGTACCTGCTCAAAGTTGTCAACACCCTTTTTAAATGGCTGTGCACAGAACTGGACACAGTACTCTAGGTAGGGTCTGACCAGAGTAGAATAGAGTGGTACTATCACTTCCCTTCATCTAGACACTATGCTTGTTGATGCAACTAAGAATCGCATTGGCTTTCTTGGCCGCCGCATCACACTGCTGAGTCATGTTCAATTTGTGGTCCACCAAGATTCCCAGATCCCTTTCACAGGTACTATTTTCCAGCCAGGTATCTCCCATCATATATGTGTGCAATTCATTCTTTTTACCTGGATGCAGCACACTATATATCCCTCTATTGAAACCCATTCCGTGGCCCAGCACTCTAATCTGTCAAAGTCCTTTTGGATTTTCATCCTATCCTCTAGGGAATTAGCAACCCCTCCCAATTTGGTATCATCTGCACATTTAATTAGCATACTCCTTATTCCTTCCTCCAAATCATTAATAAAGTCATTAGTAAAGATATTGAACAGCACTGGACCCAGAACAGAACCCTGGGGCACCCCACTGATCACATATCTCCAAGCTGAAGAGAGGCCGTTGATGATCACCCTTTGGGTGTGATCAGTCAACCTAACAGTAGCACTATCTATCCCACTTTCTACTAACTTCTTAGCAAGAATACCATGAGGAACCTTATCAAAGGCCTTACTGAAGTCCAGATCAACAATATTCACAGCATTCCTCTCATATCATTATTATTTTTTGTTGCATTGTGGTTATCTATTGCTTGCTTTTTAATGTTGTAAACTGCCCGGAGTTCCTCCGGAAGATGGGTGGTATATAAATTCATAAACAAATAAATAAATAAATAAATACACCAGGCCTGTAACTTTCTATGATAAAGAGATCAAATTAGTCTGGCATGACTTGTTTTTAAGAAACCTGTGTTGACTTTGTAATGACAGCATTGTTTGTTAAATAATTACAGACTGCCTGTTTAATAATCTGCTCTAGGATCTTTCCTGGAATTGAAGTCAAGCTGACTAGGCGGTAATTATTTGGATCCTCTTTCCCCCCCTTTTTGAAGATGTGGACAACATTAGCCCTCCTCCAATCGATGGGGACTTCTCTTATTCTCCAGGACTTCTCAAAGATTATTGCCAATGGTTCTGAAATTACTTCTGCCAGTTCTTTTAATATCCTTGGGTGTAATCCATCTGGCCCAGGAGACTTAAATTCATTTAATGTTTCCAGGTGTTTCTGTACTACCCCTCTACCTATTCTATGTTGCAATTCCCGTCCTACCTCATCTACTCTTTGTCCCAGCTGATCTCTCTCTCTTCCTTTTTGGAGAAAACGGAGGCAAAAAAGGTGATGAGTAGTTCTGCCTTTTCCTTGTCTCCTGTTAGTAACTGGTTATCATCGTCACACAGAGAGCCTATCATTTCCTTATTTTTCCTTTTGCTGCGGACATAACTAAAGAAACCCTTTTTACTATTTTTAATCTCTCTGGCAAGCCTAAGTTTATTTTGCGCTTTAGCTTTTTTAACCATCCCCCTAACCATTTGCTTATATTCCTCTTTGGTGCATTCCCCATTTTTCAATTTCTTTTACTTGTTTTTCTATAGTTAGCTGAGTTGAAAGTTCTTTAGTAAACCATTGTGGTTTCTGTAGACCTCTCCCATTTTTTCTTCTTGTTGGAACAGTTTTAGATTGTGCCTTTAAAATCTCACTTTTAAGGAACTCCCATCCATCTTGGACTCCCTTCTCTTTCAGTTTTTCAGTCCATGGAATCACAGCCAATAATTCCCTAAGCTTACAAAAATTGGCTTTCTTAAAGTCCAGGATTCTTGTCTGACTGTGCTTCTCTTTACCTTCCAACTGTATAACAAATTCCAAGAGGGCATAGTCACTTTTACCTAATGATCCCACCACTTCGACCACATGTACAAGGTCCTCCTTATTGGTTAAGACCATATCTAAAATGGTTGTGCCTCTTGTTGCCTCCTCTACCTTCTGGACCATGAAATTGTCTGCAAGGGCAGTAAGGAATTTGTTAGACCTTGCATTCTTAGCTGAGTTGGACTGCCAGCATATACGATAGTTAAAATCTTCCATTATTACTACATCTCTCCCTTTTGACTGTGTGGCCATCTGCGCACAGAAGGCATCATCCCACTCCGCTGGCTAGCTTGGGGGTATATAATATACCCCAACAGTGACATCCCTCCCAGTTTCTCACCCCTAATTTTCACCCAAATACTCTCAACATGCTTCCCCTGTTGTGTCTCTTATATTTCTTCAGCAGTATAAATGTCCTTAATATATAAAGCTACACCTTCTCCTTTCTTACTAGGTCTGTTCCTTTGAAACAGGTTCAATAACTTCCAATAACTACATTTCAATCATAAGTCTCATTCCACCAGGTTTCAGTGATGCCAATTATGTCGTATTTATTTTGCTGTATTTTGCTGTTTGTTCCCCATGTATGTCCACTATCCTTGCCAGCATTTCTTCTAAACTTCCTACTGTCTTTGAAATAGTATTGGGATTTTTTTTGGGGGGGGGTAGGGAGAGGGAGAAATGAGCAAATACCATTTTGCAAAAATAAATAAATATAAATAAAACCATAAATAAACACATGATGCACAGTTGTACAAGTGAGATGGTAATTTGTTCTTTGGCTTTACTCTGTTCTAATCTTAGCTCACAAGTGCAACTTTTTGCAAACTGGAAAGCCTGCCAAGTTTATTGCTTGGTGATGTTGGGACATGACTCCCCAAAACACCCTTTCCCCGTCCCTTGGGGTTCAAATAGGATGCAAATTTGTGTGAGGAAAGCAGCAGTCTGAAAGAACCCTTGGTACTAGATGTTATACCATAGCAATGAGGGGCTTAACTGAAGTATGCCTGGAAATGTTGAGTCCTACTCAAATATGGAAATGTTTTAGACATTTTCCCCATCCAGAGGAGCTTTGTAAAAGATAGGGGGCTTTTCTAATGCAAATAAAGCACTCTCCTTTTCTTCTTTTTGGCAGCCAGTGAATCCCCTTCTTCTTCCAGTGAGGGAGATTATTTTGCATACCGTTCATGGAAACCCCTCGTTCAGGAACCGGAAGTGAGAGTAAGTAAAATTGACTGGCAATTAATAATGGGGAAGTATAACAGATTCCCTTAAATCTGCACAAGTTAGGTAGATTCTTCTAAGCTCAAGACTTCTAAGCAAACGGGAAGAAAGCAAGGCAGAAGACTCTTGCCTGTATTCTCCCTTTTCCAGATGTTCATTTTAAGCCCCCTCTGCAGCAAACAGTGGTATGAGAATAATATGGTTTCTTAAGTAAGTATTGTTCTATCCTCAGCCATTTCCATGAAAATGTTTAGCCAGTGGAGGTGAACCTTGGGCACTCTAGATGTTTTCAACCACAACTCCCAGTCCCTTTTCATTGGCAATACAGTCTTCAAATTCTGGGAGTTGTGGTCCAAAACATCTGGGGTGCCCAAGGTTCACCAGCACTTTGTCTAGACTCTTGTCCGTTACACCTCTGTTTTATTGTTTTCTACCAACATTCAGCCTTGATCCCATTAAGTACCAGACATATTCGTCAACCACAAAGGTCCGTATCAAACTCATGCCACCGCTGCACAGCAGTTCTGTCTCCACAGCCTTCAGTCTGAGAAAAGTTGGCGTGAGACTTCAAATATATAGTTCACTTTGGCTTGACATCACCCTGGTCTGAATAGCCTTATTAGGTGGATAGTGGTCTGAATAGACTGATGAAGCTACTTGGATGAGGAGTGAAACATTTTGATCTCAAAAGAAAACTCCATTTACTATGACTCAATTTCTGGATAACCTCACCTGGATGACCTATGTAAGACTGCCTTTGGAAAGTGTCTGATGACCAAAACTAGCAGCTATGCCACGTGGGACTCGTGTATACAAAACAGCGGGGGGCACCAGGTACAAAAACTATACCAAGGTGATATAGACTCTCAGTGTGCAAGGGTATCAAACACAGGGTGTGGTTGAGAGAGAGTAAACAACACTCGTTTCACAGGGAACACTTGGTTTAATACCTCCCCACACTTTTTGATGTCTAGCTTTGCTGCAATGATGACAAACCAAAAACCTCCTGTCTGCCAATACTGCAGCAGGCTGTGGCCAAGGATCCTGTTTCTAGTTGTGTACCATATGCCCTACAGTCTTAATATCAAGCTAGTGGCTGTAGAGAAACTTTTAAATAATAACTTTGTGAAATCCAGCAGGCAAGGTGGCACACATTGGGTTTTTAGTATTGGTATATTTCTGACATCAGCAATTTTCCTTTTCTTCAGGAGTTCAAGACCACTCTGGACACTACCCTTCCTATCGTATCTCTGATAGGGCAAAAGAGTGCTCGTTCAAGATACGGATTCAAGTACATGACTTATATGCCTACCACTACCGATCTGCACCTAAGGCGGTACTGTCCTGCTATATGACCTGTTGATGAAGGGTGGCACAAGAAGTTTGTCTGACTTCTTTAAATACACCACACAATCTTGCCATTTGTTTTGCAACCTCTCAGTGTCTTGCAATAGTGATTTTAAGATGATGTCTGTGCCTGCTTAACTGTTTTGGAAGGTCAAAGCACTATAAAAATGCTGTGGAAAGGAAACATCAAGGGGAAAGAAAAAGGCATCTATTGACACCTTGTGAATGTACTCTCAAGTGTTGCAAACACTGGAGGTGTTATTGTTCAGGCAGTGGCCATTTGAAGACAAAAATAATTTGACATTTTGGGATAAATGAAGTGTTCTTGATTCCCAGCCATGTGGTGAGGCGCCAGTTAGAAGCCTGTCTCTTTCAATGGTTCTTCTTCAGGGGAGAGATTTTTTTTATTTTATTTTATTTTATTTTATTTTATTTTATTTATTTATTTATTTATTTATTTATTTATTTATTTATTTAGGTGGAGCCATAGTTGAACTCTCTGTATATGTTTCCAAATTAACCATTATATTTTTTAAAAACCTGAAAAAGATTATAAAGAACTAAATGCCTGATTTTGTATACTTCACCCATGTTTGACCTCAGATAGTCCATTTCCTCAAATACCTTTCTGCTAACACTCTACCCCTCCCATACATTTGTTTTGCTATTAAAATCACATGCCTCAAATGTGAATGGGGCATTTCCATCTTTAAAGACAGAACTACCGCCATACTTTGCAGTACAATAAATCTATTGAGATGAGTAGCATTTAAACTAGTTACACTGATTTTGTCACACTGATTTTGGCTGGAGGGCCACTTACGCATGACTAAATCTCATTCAATACACAGAATTCTGGGTCTCATGTAACTATATGAAGCATCAAACTTGTTGATCTTCTCACGCTGCAATATAGAAAAGTATCATTTTAATCGTGGTTACAAAGTGAGAGACTGGAATTAAATTTTGAGTTTGTTGTGATGGCCATCTTTCCTGCATTGTCTGCAAACAAGCATTCCATTGGTTTTGATACTGCTCCCTAGATATTTGCCTTGGCCCTTCTACTTTAGGTATTAAATGGCATCTCTCTCTCTCTCGTTGCAAAGGTGAGAAGGCACCATTTTAAGTGTCTTCTCACCATTAGAAATGTCCAAAGCTACATTCTTTGAGTCTTTTTGTTTCAACATTAAAAAAACAGCTGAAGGTTTTGAATTACCATATATCAAATGTTTCATTTATTTATACAATTTATTTATTTATACAACTTATATGCTGCCCATTACCCAAAGATCTCTGGGTAGTTTATCTATGTAATAGATTTCAAATTCTATCAAGTGAAGAAGCGGAGAAAGCATTTAGATTTGTACATAATTCATTTATTCTGAACAGAATTCCAGAAAATATCAATTATTTTTAAAGCAGCCATTAAAAAACACTACAGTACAGTACTTGGTTTCAAAACAGTCAATACCTGAGTATAGATTCACACAAATTCTGCTCACCTGTTCCACTGTGTCTTGGATTTTATAGGCAAAGATGCCGTACAAACTAGATGGTCACGGATATGGCCAGCACTAGTTCTCATGACAGTGGCAGTAGGTGTCTCAGCTGTCACTACGACAAGTAGTGACAACCATGTCTCTGAGTTGCTGGTTTAGATGAGAGCTTGATCCGGGAGGCTGTATAAATGGGACCAGGCAAAACTGTAAACACCAGCAAGAACTTGGTTACATGAATCAGCCCAGCTTTACAGCATTTTACATCAACTCAGTATAAAGCATGAATATCTTATTAAAATAGGGTTATTGCCTTTAGAAGAGGTTTGTAAACAGTATATATTTTTCCGATACAGTAAAGGGAGTCACAGAAGATTTGTTGGGAAGTATATTTGTGGTAAAAAAAGGCATGAAAAATACAAGGTAAATGCAGGGTTACTAGGAACAATTCACATCCAATGTAAAATAGTCATCATGCTTGGTGAACGCTTAATGAAGATACATCTGCATGACAACAGCTCTGGATGGATATCAGCTTTTTTCCGATCACAAATAAAACACAATGGTACGGTAAAAGCTCTGTGGACTCCCTAAGAGCTATTCAGTAATTCCACACTGAAAAGAACAACAGTAAGCAAAATTGACTGTTGGCACATCAGTGTGCAATTGAAGTTACTTCCTGAATCAAAGATGTGTTCTGCAAAGGAGAACCCTGCTTGAACAACACAAACATACTAAATTCCAGTCTAATACCGTCAGTCAATTTAGTAGTGAGAAGGTACCCGCACTGCAGCTGGGTGGTTGATGGAAGGCTAAAAGGCCACCTCTGTTCCTTCCTCCCACTGCACTTTTATGGGTAGCAAATTGAGTTGTTCCTTCAGGCCACTTTGCTTGCCTAAGCACACTGTTGGGCTCAGCAGTCAGGATGAATCAGTGCAGCCAGCTTGTGTTGCTGGATCGGAAGATGGGAAACACAGAGAGAGCAGCTGAATGCTTCTGTGGACTTGTCAAGGACATCTGCACAGCTGCTCAGGGCATTTCCTACCATTTGGGAGTCTTGCTTTGAGATGTCACTGAGATATCCGGCCTGCTTGGCAAGCTCTGCAGGACGGCCTTGGCGGTCAGAGGGCGGGCCACATTCAGCAGTGCAAGTCTCTCGGGCGTTTTTGCGTAGGAGCGAACAACAGGTTGGTGAGTATCACTTGTCGCATGGAGGTTTCTGCTGGCACCAGTTCCGAAGAGAAGAAACACAACAGTGAATTAGCACATCGATCTTTGAGGGACTGGAATGGCTTTCCATATTTACACAAGAATGGTTGGAAGCTACTTCCTGCCCACTGTCTCCCCCCCCCCCAACCCCACCCCTGGGCAAAAGTACCTGAAGCAGGGCCCTATGGAATCTGATCCATCATCCATATGGTGCAAAAGATACACCTTAAAAGTTCAAGTATTAAGAGCTCAGGAATTCGCATACCAAAACTAAATGGACTGCACCGTTCCACATAAACATGAACTCTTACTCCAAGCTTTCTTTGTTTCAAAACGTATTTTTTGGGGTGGCATGTCATTTGATTGCTGGGATATTTAAACTGCTGGGAGTCAAAAACCCTTGTAAAGTTTGTAACAGTATCTCAGAGAATCAGCAGCAGATCCAGCTGTACCATCCATATATCCATGGTATAGTTAACAATGAGGGTGAATTGATTTTAATTAGTTATAAGTAATTCCTCTGAAGACTGTGAGGGTGCAACTATACAGCAAAGAAAATGTGAATTCACTCAGATTCACCTGCTGTGAAGTTGCACCAGGGATTTCAGATTTCCTCAGGTCTGTTTGCATTAACTGGCCATACATGACGAAAACCTTGTCTGCTGCTTTCTTGCAGCCCTGTAGGAGATGTGGTTACTGAGGCACTACCTAATAAGGGTTTCCTACTCTCAGTCTTTTCTTGGGGGGGGGGTACAAGGGGGTGCTGCTGGCAGTCCCTCTACCACCAAACATCCCAAGTGTCTAGACAGAGCTGTTGCTTTTGCAAAGACTGGGATGTGGGGTGGGGGCTCAGGTATCTCCAGGGAACAGGTTGATGGGAAGCATATGAGAGGGAGGAAAAAGAGCCCATCAGTGAAGTTAAAGGTGGGTGTTTAAGAAGGTTTGGGGTCTTCTGGTTCTGTGACACCCAGCGAGGGGTGAACAAGAGGAGGGGGAGACTTGGGGCTCAGTGGCGGAAGAGCTGGAGTCCATCTTTTGTACAGCAGCTGACCTGACCTGGCAGCAAGAGCACAACCTCTGGCAGGAATCCACAGGTGACTTCCCTCCCACAAGGGGACAAGCCACAACAGCAGAGGTAAAATCAACAGACTGGAGTAGAGGAATTTTGGGCTGATTCACATTCCCCTTTGCATTATGTGGTCACATGAAAAAAAAAAGAGAGAGGCTACTTACCTGGTTTTTTGAGTGGTCATTCTGTGAATTCACACACATGAGTTTCTTCTGCACCTGTGCAGAGCCACCTGGAACTTTCCAGAGCTTAGTGCTTGTTCACCTATGGACCTTCTCCTTAAATGCACAAGCTCTGACTGTATTTCGTTCAGTTTCTCCTCTGTCTGCTGCCGCTGATAAAGCACATGAAAAAAGACTATTTAGAGGGGAAGGCTGGGTGGGAAGTGTGAATTCACAGAATGACCACTCAAAGAACCATGGTTACAGGTAAGTAACCTCTCTTTCTTCTTCATTGTCTTCTGTGAATATACACACAGGGGTGATTAGCAAGTTGACTTGCTGGGTGGTGGGCTGTCACAGCAAGAAGGAAGTGTGAGCACGGCTCTACCAAATGCAGTGTCAGCTCTGGCATGATATACAGCCTATAAAGGGACACAAATGTGGAAGGCACTGACCACATAGTTGCCTTGGAGATGTTCAGTATGCCAACACCTCTTAAGAAGGTGTTGGAGGTGGCCATCACTCTACTAGAATGAACCAGATGTGGGATGACAAAAGAGGTGGACAGAAGCAGATCCCGGGGGCTGACTGGCCACTATTGCTGCAATATACACTTGTCGAGTATAAAGCGAAAGGCCTTGATGAAAAAGCTGGAGGCAAAAAGTGAGGAGGCTATCCAAAGAGGTGGGTGTCATTGGAATATTATGTTCCCAGGTAAATTTGCAGAAAGCAGCCCACTTGTAAGTGTATAATCTAGTAGTAGCATGTTTTCTGGAGTGCTGCAGTACTTCAGCTATTGATGGGTTATGCACCACATAGTCAGGTGGAGAGAGTGAAGGTCTGGATGGTAGACTCAGCAGTTGTCCTGGGTAAGCAGGTGGGGGGAGCAACAGGTGGTGAACAAAGTCACAAGCCAGGAATTTCTGGGTTGTAACCTATGCCTGGTGAGGCCACCATAGTGCAATAAAGATTGTGTTGGACTGATCCTGGTGTACCTTGATGACCTGTACCCTGTGGCCCACAATCATACCTGTAAGTTTGAAGGAGCTGATTACTCCGATCACTGCTAGAAGCTGGAGATGGTCTATATGAATGTGTTTTTCTTAAGGCATCCATCTCCCATGAATCTGAGTATTGCTACAATGAGCCCCACAGCCCACAGGGCTGGTGTCTGTGATGACCTGAACTGTCAATCTGAAGAGCTGAAAAGAACGTCTCATGTTGAGGTTGTGGGGAGTGGTCCACCAGACAAGTTGTTCTGCTAGTTCTTTTGTGACATTTATTAACTTTTTTGCAGGAATCTGTGAGAGCAATGAACAATGACAGAAACCAGGCTTGGAGTGAGCGCATCTTCAGTCTCACGTGGTGGAAACTGCAGTAGTTCCCACGAGACCATGGGGGCACTGTGCTAACTGCGCTGTTGCCATCAAGTGTGATTGGAAGTGGTGCACGAGGCAAGCTGTTTTCTCCTAGCCTTCTTATCAGCAAAAACATTCTCACCCTGATAGAGACCAGAAATGCCTCCTGTTTACCTTTTCCCCTTAGAATACATAAAGTATAATTTTATATACCTTTTGTGTCTACGACTCATCCGTTTAATCAGACTGCAGCACATATTACCAAATAATACACCAATCTCCCAACGATTCATCAATATATCCCAACAAAATTTGGTAGCAGAGGATGGTTGGGATTTTTTAAGTTTGGTGTTTTTATAAGCTGCAGACTGATAAGTTGTTTTGGAGAAGACGCCGAGATTGTTTTTGGATTTTTGACTTTTTCCTTTTGAAGAAGTCAGTGAGACGAAAGCCTTTTTCTCTGCAAACATTCTTTTCATTCTTTGAACTGGAGAATGCTTTTGCATTGTTTGCCTCTGATAAGTTTGACAGACAAAAGGGAGTCAATGTTTTGAGTTGGCTGAGAGACTGTAAGACTTTCCCTGATAAAGCCTTCTCATTTAATTCAAGTTGGAGTTTTATTGAAGAACTAAAGGGAATTTTTGCCATTACTTAAGGACAGCATTTGGCAGCATTTTAAGATGACTACACCCAAACCCACAGCTTCGGACCAGCCCCAGCCGCATGCTTCAGACCAACCTCAGCTGCAAGTAATGAACAGTGCTGGCGTGTTCCCAATTCCCAAGCTGAGCTATCAGAATTTCCAAATGTGGGATGCTAGATTGAGAGTTTCCCTCCAAGTACAAGACTGCTTAGCTGCTATAGAACAAGAACACATGCCTGAAAGCCAGCAAGGACAGATTCAATTTAAAATGAGAGATGCCAAAGCTTTAATGTTGCTGTACTCCTATATAGAAGATCATGAGACACCTTTGGTTACCAAGTATAGAACAGCTAAAGAACTCTATGATGCTTTAAGGAAGAAATATTTCACCAGGTCAAGTAAAAATGTCATATTCTTAAAGGAGAAATTGTACAGCATGAGAATGAAGGAAGGAGCTAGTATTGATGCACATTTAGATGAAATGTTAAAAATTGTATCTGAGCTTTAATCTGCAGGTGCAGAAATATCTGATTCAGAGTTTAATACTTGTATATTGCTAAGCTTACCACAATCTTTTGCAAACCAAAAGGCTATGCTAGAGTGCACTGCAAAGGTGGATGTGGAATAAACAATAGCTTATTTAAGAGACTCTGGTCTTAAAAGAGCAGTGAGTAACAATTCTGAAATGCCTGTATTAACTATGAGATCTGATTGAAGGGAAATAAGATGCTATTTGTGTTCAAGATCTGGTCACATAGCCAAATATTGTAGATTTAAGAGCACGGAAGCTCAAACACCTAGAAATGCTCCCAAAGTGACAATGTTACCTAGTAGAAAGGGACATTTTAACAACCATAGAAATTGTAACCTATCTCATGGTAAATTCAATGCAAGGTGTAATCAAAGTTTTAATGGTAATAGACGTACTCAAAACAAAGGTAATCAATTGTTCCAGATATCTAATGATGAAAGTGCAAATGATAAGAGACATTTCCTCATTGATAGTGGTAGTTTCATACATGTTTGCAAATATAGAGAAAGCTTTAGTGAGCTTGACACTGAGAATAGACCAAAGATATTGCAAGCAAACCAGCAGAGGTTAAATGTGCTTGGAACAGGAACAGTACCTTTAAAAGTCCTCACATCTAGAAATGAAGTTGTGAATCTCACCTTGACAAATGTAGCCTATGTTCCTGAAGCATCAAATAATCTACTAAGTACTAAAAGGATTGTGAAAAATGATTATACAGTTATACTTAAAGGTGATACAGGAAAGATTATTAACAGTAGTACTGGCCTTGTATTAAAGGTTGAAGAAGAGGATGGATTTCATTATATTATTGAAGTTAGTGATAAGGAGTACACTGCATTACATCAAAGAAATCCTATATGTCAGACTAGGCAAGACACTTGTGATCATAAGAACTGTATTTATTCCTGGCATGTAAAATTGGGACACAGAAGTATGCAAAGCATTGAAAAACTGTTATTAGAATGTGGGATTAATGCTCCTAAATGTGATAAGATGAAAGAGAGATGTGAAATTTGTATAAAAGCAAAAGGAACGGCTCCTAGTTATACAGGAAAATCTAGTCTACAGGACAAATAATTTTTAGAAGAGGTTTATTCAGACTTAGTGGGTCCTATGCCTTTATCCGCAGGTAGAAATAGATATCTTCTTACCTTTACTGAATCCAAGAGCAAGTATAGTTACATATATATTCTTAAAAGTAAAGATGAGACTCTTGAGAAATTTAAAACTTATGTAGCTGCAATTAAGAACCATTTTGGTCAGGCACCTTTGACATTACGTACTGATGGTGGAGAAGAGTATTGTAATGTAGAGTTTAAGAGATTCTTAGAACAAGAAGGAATAGAGTATAAAGTAACTATATCCCATTCGCCACAGCAGAATGGATGTTCTGAAAAATTAAATCATACTTTGCAAGAAATGATTAGATCTATGCTGATGCAAGCAGAATTGCCCAACACCTTGTGGGCCGAAGCAGCTGTTACTGCAACTTATTTGCATAACAGAGTCCCTAGCAGAGTAACAGGTAAAACACCTTTTGAACTATGGTTTGGAAAGAAACCTGGCTTAAAACATATACGGGCTTTTGGAGCCAAAGCATATTCCAATATCCCAAAGGAAAAGAGAGGAAAGCTGGATCCCCGCGCTGAAATTGGCATTGTTATTGGGTATCCTATTGGAGGTAAAGGGTATAAAATCTTTAACCCAGAGACACTGGAAGTAAAGTGTTGCAATGTGGTGTATATAGATGAGAGCAACCTAAAGAAACAGATGTCTCAGAGTACAGTGGCCATTGATCCCCAAAATAGAGAGGATGTTTCACAAGAAATGGTCAGTTGGTTACCTGTAGAGACTGCCAGTCAGATGGCAAGTCCACCTTCAAAGGAATTTACCAGAACAGAAGGGGAAACAGGAACGGGACCATGTGAAACAGATGTAACAACCACTGTGAGACAATCTGAGAGGAGCAACAAAGGCAAACCTCCAGAAAGGTATGGTTTCTGTGAAAACCTTCAAACCATAACTGAACCAGCAAACTTTAAAGAAATCAGTAAGTTACCTGCTTTAGAAAGGAATAAATGGATACTTTTGTACTTGCGAGATATGTTAAATGTTTTGGACCTTGACTCAAATGGAATTGACCATAGATGAATTTTATGCCATAATGTTTTGTATGTTAGTCCTTGAGAAGGGGTGTTGGCATAGCAAGGCCTACATCCAAACATATGGCAAAACCAATCTCAGTATGACTCAGCAGTTTGTATATCTTTTTAAGACCTCACAACTTAAGTAATGGTTCTAGCCTCAAACACACACACTCCTCGGCCGCGCCCTGACCTGCCTGATGTTGGTGTTCTTCCAGAGGCACAGAGAGAGTTGCAGAGTTACTCCTGATTTATTGCTATGTAAGCTTGTATTTTATCCTGTTGTATTTTTAATAAGCAAGGCAGTATATATGTGTATAGCTCCTTATCCCTTTTTTAATGAGCTTTAACACAACTGCTTTTGCCCTAATTTGTATTTTGTATATTTATCTGTACAGACATTCAATGAGTGTTTTATTATTTTTATAGGTTATCCCATTTACCTTTTCCCCTTGGAATACATAAAGTATAATTTTATATAGCTTTTGTGTCTACGACTCATCCTTTTAATCAGACTGCAGCACATATTACCAAATAATACACCAAGCTCCCAACAATTCATCAATATATCCCAACAAAAACAAACATCTCACATGAGTTGATGTTGAGAGGTTGATATCAAAAGCCAATAGTTGTGATGAGGAAAAAATGTGATGCCTTGAAGGCATAGGTATGGCAGTACAGATGCCATGCACTTTGTGAAAACCTGTGGGGCAGTTGACAGACCAACAGGGACCCATATGACAAATGAGGCCAGAGTAATAACAGCAGCCAAAAATGTCAAATTTCCTTTCTTCTTTATTGTTCAGGGCAGTGGCTGACCTGTTCCTGGCTCGATTTTGAGTGGTATCCACTATGACAGAGTTTGGAAAGGAATGCTTCAATAAGAAAGTTGTTTTGCCCATGAGCCTTCTAAAAATTCTTGACTTGCCTTTGAATTTGGCCAGATGAGGAGGGCTTATCCCATGACTCTAGCAATTTTCATGAGAGAAGGGATTAAACTCAAGTGCACCGGGCTTGTATGGTTCTGATTGGTATCTTCATATACTTTATCAGACTGAAGAAGAGGTGGCTGTTCCACTGCTATCTCCATAACCTTAGCAATCCAGGGGATGAACTGGTAATATTCCCCAATACTTTCTGACAGAGAAAGAGGATATGTATCTGCCACATTGAAGCCTGGCATGAGAATATTGGGAGGAGAGCCCTTGATAGACAAATAGCCAGAGGAGTCAGTCAGAGTAAGAGTATTGGGATTCAGTAGCATGTTCTTCTGAGTTAGAAGAACACAGCCTGTCCTCTAGGGACTTGGGTCAAAGGCTGTCTATGTCATACTGGTAGCACAGCATGGCATTTGTGGTGCAGAGGGGGCAGCTCCAAGGCAGGGTCAGTACTGACAGGACCCCTGGTGGCCCCTTGTACGTTGTGGAAACCTGGGTGAAGAGCTGCATGAAAGCGTAGCTGACTGAACATTCACTACTGAGGTCTGCTGATGTGGACATTTTGGTACCGAATCCAGGGCTAGCTGGGACACTCTTGGGGTGCTGATGGATCAGTGCTGGCGAACCCTCTGGTGGACAGGCTGTACTGACTGACTGGAGAATGTGATGGTAATGTCTCCAGTGATGCTGTGGAGGTGATGGAGAGGAACTAGAATCGTAGAACTACTGATACCAGTCATGGTTTTGGTAGCGACATGGAGGTGGGGCCTTGGGACTATAATAGTTGTCATAGTAAACAGGTTTCAGGTTCAGGTGAGCCTGCTTGCACTCTCAGTCTCAGTGTCAAGGGGCTAGGAAGCCCAATGTCCTATTCGATATAGTGGGTCTTCCAGAGACATTTTTGGGCAGGAGGAGGATGGTTCATGTTTGGTGCTGTCCCAAGATAAAACTGCTCTGGGAAAAGCACTGCCCCAATATCCAGCTGCTCTGGGAAAATGAGCTTTTGGGTGCCCGTTGCAAAATTGCCATGGCCTTGGCAGATTTCTCTCTCCATTCAGGTGAGGCACTGAGCTGCGGCGAAGGTCTGCTCCCTTGGGCAGTGAGAGGGGCATCCTTGTCTGCCAACGATGTATCAAGCACCACTGACTGTAGCTCTCTTGTATTAGACATTGGTACTGGTGGGCTTGGTGCAAAAGACAGTGGCGCTGATGATTTATCCTTCCTCTTCTCCTTGTGGGCCAGGGCCAAGGAAGACCTTTCCCCTCTTTTCTTATGTGAGGTGGACTTTGGCTTCAATTTGCTTTTGGTTTTGATGTCAGTTTGGCCCATGATAGGCCCTTTGACGCATACGGTGGTGTTGGACCCTTCTGCTGAGACATCGGTGTCAAAGGCACCTCTGATGGTTGGGGGACCAGCGTCGGCTCCATATGTAGGCGAAGTGATCTCTGCCAGAGAAATGAGCAGAGATGTTGGAGCCTCAGTCTCAAAGCCTGCTTGGTTAAATGTTTACAAACTGGACAAGATAAAGTCTGGTGCAATTCACGAAGGCAGAACAAGCACCAGGAGAGTCCATCAATTAGTGGGATTTAATTATTACAGACTGAGCAATGCTTGATTAGGTCTGAGGAGGCTATAAAATGGCAGTTTGTTTAAAAAAATATCTCAGGGAAATGAAAATTTTCTTGCTTTCATTTTTTTGTTTGTTTAACTCATGAGGATGAAGGTCTAGGAAAGGTCAGTAGAATTAATCAAAAATATCTCTTATCTCTATCAGAAAAAAAACAGGTGCTCTGTCATCAAGGAGCCAGTCCAGCAGCAGCAAAAATGGAACGAGGGGAATACTGTTGGAACGTGCGTATTTAAGGAGGAGATCTATAGGTGGACAAGCACTAAGCTCTGGAAAGTTCTGAGGAGCTCTGCGGAGGCAGAGAAGAAACCCATGTATGTGGTTATACACAGAAGACCACGAAGAAGAATCAGCTTGTCCCAGCCCTGGAGCATCTCCCACATTTTTATACTGTTATTGTATAACTGCACTCTCAGTTATACAATAACAGTAAGGCAACAAATATGTGTACTACTGTGATGTGCAGACAAGCGAACAAAAACATGTAATCTACAAATAGCTTATGAAAGGTTGTTATACATTGTGGAAATGTGCTAGGAAGCAACAGGCAGTCTTGGAGGTATGTTGCCTGTGAAGCCCCTGGAAGTATAAGCGCACAAGTTTATTTAAGTCAACAGGCTTAAAGCATATATAGTTCAGTCCTATATAGCTATCAACCAGCCTTTATCCCCTGCATGTTTTCTTGTATTTGGTTTAGCAATTCTATTTGGTTTAGCAAAAGACTGCCTACATAGCCAAACCTGTCAGTGGTTGGTCCAGTCACTGCAGGTCCTAAAATGGGTCTCCAGTGCTTACTGTCGATACCACAAGTCCTATGCCTTTGCCCGAAGAATGATGAATTAGATGAGGCATCAGCTTTTCTCTGGAGAGTCAGCACTGTAGTCTTCTCCACCACATTTTGTACTGCATCTCTGTTCACAACTGACGGTGGTTCTGGCTTCAGTAGAGCTTCCTTCTTTGAACTAGGTACTTTCAGGTGTCTGATTCTGGAAAGACAAGCTGTCATGCCCTGCCCAGATGTAGGTGATGGACTCTTTGGAGGAGAGGGTAGGAGAAAGGGCTTTGCAATTGTGGGTAATGCATTTTCCAGGACATGTGATGAACCTGAAACTTCAAGGACAAGTGCATCAGTTTACAAGGAAAGCATTTAAGTCAACACGAGTCGCATTATTTACCCAAGTAACTAGGCCAACAACCACGTTAGCCAAGAATCATTTATGAATTTGGGGTAAAGAATGCCTGTTTTGACCAGGCTGAGAATAACCTGAGCTCCCACCTGTTTAGAAATGATGAGTTCTAGAACACTGAAGAACTGACAGCATTTTTCTATGCATATGAACTCTGAAGTGAACCAACCCAATGGTGTTCAGTGAAACTTGCTCCCTGTTGCCTGTGCATAACACTTTCAGAGAAGCCAAGCCTTCTTATTATTCAGATTCAAGATAAAATGGGAAAAACATATGTTCTGTCCTAGATGCTCCTCTGTGAAGAAGCTTTATTCTGGTACAGCTTCTTGAACATTTGGAGTTTGTTTTGTTTCTTACAAGACACCATCAGTCAGCCTCAGTTCCCCCCCCCCCAGCAAAAGGCTGAGTTATTTTGAAATATAAAAAACTCTGAAGGGATCAGGTAGGAGGTATGTGGATGGAGTGGAACTGAAAGAAACAGCAGGTACTGTAGATCTCAAATGTTTTGGATAACAGGGCCTAGGTATAGAGTTGCAGTTGTAGCAAATTTTATCAAGAGCTTTCAAATATTATTTCAAACTCCAATAAACTAGTGAAACTTTCTGAACAAAGCAATTCTCTGTAAGTAGTAACCTTAATAACAGTAGTACAATAGTTTGGGGAACTTAAAATGATAAAACTGATCAGAAATACCCCCCGCCCAATTTCCCCAAGAAAGGGTGTGAAATAATGGGGAAACGTCAGGGCTTATTCACACATAATATTTGCTCTTGTTTAAGAGGTGGATTGGGTATCCATTGATTCATATTAGTTCATCAGGTCTATGTGAAGTTACCAGAGATTCAAATCAATCTCTTCTACTTCATCTGGGAGTTGAGTCATGGCTACTGGACTTCTTTTTTGAGAGATAGAAACGTTTCGCTGTTCATCCAAACAGCTTCATCGCTCTTCTACTTCACTTCCATATCAGGATTATTTCCCCTCTCTTGGGAACTTTTTTTTTTTGGGGGGGTGTTCAGCCCAGGTCCTTCCAGATCTGTGATTCCCATCTGACCCCTTGTCCCAGAGGCTGGTTCCTATAAAGCAGTAGTTCCCAACCTTTGGTAACAAAAGTGTTCTTGAACTGCATCTCCAAGAAACCCTGGTCTGCACAGCAGGTGGTGAAGGATTCTGGGAACTGCAGCCCAAGAACTGGGCTACCAGAGGTTGGGAACCACTGGAGGCAACGACAATTAGAACTCCCCTTGTATTAGCTGCAATGTCAGCTGCAGAAGGGTTCTCCCTCCCACAGCTAATTGCTTTTATCAATTTCTTATGAGTTTCTCCCCATCCCCTTCCTGCCCTCATCTGACAGCCACTAAAAGGACCCAGATGAAACAGACAAATCTAGTCTATCTCAGGAGACTTGCTGATTAATAATAGGTGTGGAAACTTGGAATAAGTGGTTTGGGATCTGTGGGGAAAATAGACCATGGTTTGGGCTGTCAATCTGAACGATATGCCTTGTGCGAGCTCTTGGTTGCTGCACTCAAAATCTAATCATGTCAGTAGACGGTTGTGTTACTGATTCTATTGCAACATAAAATGGCACAGTTCTTTAAAAAAATAGCATGTTACCAGTTACTTCCATTTTCTGTTTGAGAGCTTCTTCCACTTTCATTTATAGCAAAACACAAGTGCTTCTCCTAATGTAGAACTAGAGTGAACAGACATCTATGCAGTGTGACTATGATAAAAGGAAGCAGGCCAAACTATCCTGTGCATGAGAGCTTTAGCACAGTACACCCCAGAATGCTCTGCCTTCTTGCTAACATGGATTAGAAAGTGCTTCATAAAATGTCAGCTGAGAACGGCTTGATGCTTATCACTTCTCTATGAATAGCAACCTGTTTTGCCTGTTTCTAGATAGAAAATGCCTCTCTTCCTCCCTACCACCTTGATTTAACACTGAATGTGGGTTTGTGTGATGATGCCATAAAAGAGTGTGTGGTGCATTCAGCATCAGGATGGATCCCCACTAGCTCTGTACCTGATGATGACTGGCAAGAGGAATGGGGTGATGTGATTTCTACTGTGTCCTCCGGAATGGTTTCTTTCAGGTCTTCATCACAGCTGTCATTCAAGCTGCTGTCCTCCCGCTCCTCCTCACTGTGTGCTACTTTCAGTGCCTGGAGAGGCGTCTTCCTTTGGAGGGCTTGCAGGTGCCTGCCAGAGGTTTAAGCTATTTAGTTAGAGGTTCATCTTTCCCTAACCCTGGCAGATTTGATGACAAATTTAAAGATAAACACATATTTATACTTTGTTATAGTTAAGACACATTGCTTTCTCTCTGAATAAGAATGAAACCTTTCGTGTTAGCATCGCTTAGCATGAGTTCTCATTCTGGTGCTGAAAGCAAGTCTTCAAGGCTACTCCTAAATCTTAGAACATTTTTAGATGATGTGCTTGGTTAAGCTACTGCTAGGCACTCTTGGGAAGAAACCGCGCCCCAACAACTGCAGCCAAGAGCTCTTCTGAGAGCTTTGAGACTCCTGAGAGCTGTGCTCATTTGTCTCCTTCTCTTGCAGCATGAAAGAAGGAGAGATACATGTTTATTTTCTTTTGCTTTTGAAAACCAGTCCCATGAAATTTTCTTAGAATTCAGTTCTGTTAGAGATTATATTAGAATTGACACATAAGAAGCACTGCTGTAGGTGGGTCAAAATACTTATTTCATGTCAGTAGGAACAGACAGAAAACTGGGTGTGTCAGTTTACAAGAATCCACAGCAAGGTACTCAAAGAATGTGATTGGACTGATGAAACACAAGAGTTTCTATAGCTTTGACTCCTACAATTGTGCATATTTAGTTCCAAGACATACAGCATTTTCTGTGCATGACTATATTTTGTCTCAAATTGTTAGGCTAAAAATTGAGGGTCATCTTACACATGGAAGTAAGCCGAGGAGAGAACCATGCAGTTGCGAAACTGTAATTTTGGGGTGGAAAAGTGGGGGTCGTCTTACACATGGGGGCATCTTATAGATGGAAAAATATGATACGTAGAGTGAACTTAAACCTTTTTCTCCCAGCAATATGGGAGTGGCACAAGTATGGCTTAACCAAGTGGAGAGGGTTTGACTCCTTTCCTTGGGAATTTTCTAAAATAAAATCATGAAACCTATCAATGAAATGTATTTACTCATGACTTTTGGGTTTCATACAGAGAAGTTAAAATAATGTTAGGTTAGATAGTGATATTTTAAAAATTTCATTACTGATTATCTGTTATTAATATACTAATATTGTTTGGATTTCCTTTTATTTGTAAACTGCCCAGAGTAATGCCTGGCACTAACTGAGTAGTATAAAAGTAAGTAAGTAAATAAGTAAACAAACAAAGAAAGAAAGAAAGTTGCTTTATCTTGGGAGGCTTATTTGAGACACCCTAAAAAGGTTCCTGGTTTAGAGATTAAATCTAAACTCTTACTGGTAAAGATGCTCTCTCGAGACTTTCAGCTCAGCAAATATGTCTTCCCTGTTTACAGAACTGGTTTCTTCAGAGCCTTGACTAGGTTCTGTTGAATGAGACGGTGACTGGAACAGGTTCATTACTGCAGGCTACAACATTAGTAGAATTGTGTCAGAACATGCCCACCATTCACTGAAAACTCCCAGTTTCTCTCCAAGGAGGTGGCTATGTTAGTCTTTTACTGCACAAATGGATTAAGACTCTCGCGGCTCCTCTTAATCTTTAGACTGAGATGTTTTATTTCAGACATGCTTTTGTTGACAGTAGTCCACTTTTTCAGATGCATCACCAAATGCTACAACAGGCGTGTTTAGCAAACTGGGTATACAACATATTAGTCTTCAAAGTGACAGTATTTATTTATTTATTTATTTATTTATTTGCCTTTCTAGACCACTCTGATTTCCCACAAGGAACTTTGGGAGGTTTACAACGAAAGCCAAATAAATGGACAATAATTAAAATCACAACAAACCACAAGTCAGCAAGTAAACCAAGAAAATCAAGCAAACAAATCATTCTCTGTAAAAATCAACAAATCAAACCTGTACTGCAGGCATGTCCAAACTTCGGCCCTCCAGATGTTCTGGATTGCAACTCCAAGAGTCCTTTGCCATTGGAAATACAGGCTTGGAATTCTGGGAGTTGTGGTCCAAAACATCAGGAGGGCCGAAGTTTGGACATGCCTGCTGTACTGCTTATATAGCAGCCCTTAGCACTTAAAGCACTCTCTGGGTGGCTTACAGTTTAATTATGCAGGCCACCTATTTCCTCCTTCCACCAAGCAAGCTGAGCACTCAATTTATGAACCTCGTAATAATGGAAATCTAAGTGATCATTGAGCCAGCTACGTGGCATTGGGTCATGAGTACTGCAGTTTAACCATTGTGCTATGAGGCTCCCCAAAGCAAAGCTTCCTGTGTGTTTGCAGCGCATCTCTGAATGCGTGGAGACACATAGCACACATTTGGAAAGTCAGGTGACCAATGCCTGAGGTAGTAGAAGGAATATGCCCCTTTCTATAATAAGGTTCCTTGGCACAATGCTTTATTTTCCCCATAAAAATGGATGGCAACTGTCAAGAGACTAGGAAAACCAGGTAACATAGTTTCTGTTGCCTTTTTGGAAAACAGACCTTGTAGTTTGTGCCTGAGACAAGATGACCAAGAGAAAGTGGGAATTGCCCATTGGTAATTGGAAGGCAGCAACCATCTGCACTATATCATTGTGAGAATGGAAACTTCAAGGCTGAACTGAGTTATTTAGCAGATTGTTTAAGTTGTTAAGAAGAAGAAGTTACTTTTAGTCTTTGTGAAGATTCAGGGCTATTCAAAGCCTTATTGGCAGATTTAGAGTGTAGAAATGGGTATTGTGGGTTTAAGTCTGGTACTTAATTTAGTCTAGTTATTCCTTAGGAGAAAGCTATGCTCATCTGCTGTTCTGCTGTATGACTTGCACTCTGCAAATAATCTGGAACTATGCTGAAGTTGTATGCCAACCTGTAAGTATTAGCTTAGGCAACTAGCTATTACAACCGTTTGGACATTTTGGAATATGGGGATTAGTGGTACTCAAAACCAAGCCTTGCCTTGACCATATATCAAGAGGCTGCTCTCCCTCCCCCTCCCCACCGCACTTTGCAAGGTTGATGTAAGGGGTATTAAGAGACAGATATCTAGTCTCTCGTGCTCTCCCAGACGCATCTGGTGGGGCCACTGTGAGATACAGGAAGCTGGACTAGATGGGCCTTTGGCCTGACTCAGTATGGCTCTTCTTATGTTCTTATTCTTGTCTTCTGAGAATTCATATTATATTGGGTGGTGTGGTGGAGAAAAGGAAAAGTAATTTGGAAAGAAACTTACACCTAGCTTTTGCCTCCGTGCATAAAGAGCTTTGATGGGGTTTCCACATATAACTCTGCTGACTCCTGGGGAGAAAAAATGAAAAGAGTTTGTTCTAATTTGTCTTTTCACAGTCCTACAACATGTTTCCTGTACCAACACATCCAGGCTGCTTACATTAAACAATGCGGCAGGTTTATCCATTTTCCATATTAAGGACACAGAATTAATTTAGGGAAAAGAAACAGTGGATTTATTTCTCTGTTGTATTTTGAGTGCCATCTTTGAAGAAAGATAAGGCATAGATGTGAGATGAATACAAAATTTCTGATGGTCCAACTATTACTTCAAAAGCAATTTGAAATGGAGAGCAGATTAGTGCTTCAGTTCATTCAACTAAAGGCAGTAGCATGATGCATAATAGAATAGATGTTCCTCAATATTAAGCAACGGTTTGACTTCTTGTTTAGTGAGAGCTGGCAGCAAACAAGTTGTAATTTATTTACTTATTTGATTTATATACTGCGGCCATTTAGCAGAAAGCTACTCTGGGCAGTTTACAAACATAAACAAAATACAGTGGCACCTTGTATAAAGGAATTAATTTGTTCCAAATGAAATTATGTTAAGCAAATTTTCCTTTATACAAATTCCCATAGGAATGCATTGAAAATGGAGTGATCCCATTTTTATGTTGTACGGATTTTCCCCATAGGCAATTATGTTAAGCAAGTTTCCCCTATCTCCAGAATTTTTTATGTTGTACAAATTTTATGTTATACAAGCTGTCTGTTATACAAGGGTCCACTGTACAATAAAACACATTATACAACTTAAAATAATAAATAAACAAGCTAGTCAATCAGAACCAACATGACATAAATGATAATAAAGAAGGACAAGTAAGCACTAATAAATCAAAACCACTCAGCAGTTCAAAATAATATACAAATAAAAAGAGCTGGTATAGAATTATCATAAAGCAGTAAAGAAGAATGCAGCAACTAAGTTTAAAAAACCTGCACCAACTAATAAGTAAATAAATCAATAAAAGAACAGGCTAATTGAGGATGGGTGGTGTACTCAATGTAAATATCCTTATTTAGACAAACATCTTTAGAAAACCACCAGCATATAAATATACCATATTTTTCACCCTATAAGACGCACCCCTCCTCAAAAGTAAGGGGAAATACCTGTGCGTCTGATAGAGCAAATACAACCCAAGATCTGCCTCACACACCAAGCTCACTGGGGCACCAAAATATGCAAGGCAAAGGACAGCACAGGAAAAAACTTTCCCTCAATGTGCTCCACTCGCACTAGCTTGGACTCTCAACGTTGTGTTGCATATTTTGGGGTCCCAGCGAGGATTAAAGGGGTAACTTTCCCCCTAATGCGCCCCAACACCAGCTTTCCCCCCTGTGGTGCTGGGCACCCTGGAGGAGGTGGACTTTTGTGGATTCGGGGAGAAGGAGGCGCTGGAGCAGCCGCCCCCAAAGCCGAATGACTTCTCCCTTGCCCTTAACTCAATCCTGAAGAAAAGAAGCTAGCGTGTGTGGGGGGGGGGGAGGGGGCAAGCTGCCCCTTCAATCCTTGCTGGGATCCCAAAATATGCAAGGCAAAGGAGAGTGCAGAGGAAACTTTCCCTCCACGCTAGCTCGGATGCTCGACTTTGCCTTGCATATTTTGGGGTCACAACAAGGAATGAAGGGGCACCTCCCCCCCACACACACGCCACCTGAGGACAGACAGTACATGGCCGTTCAAGAATCCACTCCTTGGTAGCCCAAGCCCGCTAGCTTCCCTTCATCAGGATCAAGTTAAGGACGAGGGAGAATCATTTGGCTTTCCGGCAGCTGCTCCAATGCCTCCTTCTTCCCGCTGGGCACCATGTGGGAACTAGAGATAGGTAGGAAAAAGCCAAATCCACCAAGGTGGGGACAGCCAAGGCGGCTGCATACCACAGATTTCCCTTTATCATGGGTGGTTTGGAAACCTAACCCCCGCAATAAGCAAGGGACTACTGTATTAGTGAATATTGAGAATTCAGTAGGACTAGGGACTGGGACACCGAGTACACCAGGTGCTTCCACAGCGGGCGTCTCAGTATGTATGTGTGCATATTTTTTCCACACATACATACCTCTAAAAACTAGGTGCATCTTATGGTCTGGTGTGTGTTATGGAGCAAAACAACTCACTTAGAACAAGGCACGATGAATTAATACTTCATTCAAAAAAAAAAGTACATCCAAGAAAGAAAGTTCCATCAGCACATCAGTGCACCCATCTGTTCCTTCAACTAGAGGTTTAGGAAATGGGGAAGAGGAGCGTAAGCTATTTCATTACCATGAGTTAAGTCGCTAGCATCATCTTCTGGTAGCATCTCCTCACAAATGCCAGTTTCCAGGAGGGTGCTACAACTGGACAGCAAATGGGCACTGGGTAGCCTCTGTGCAGTCTGAGGTCTAGAGGTGAATGTCAACTGGGTTGTGGCAGTCCTCACAGCAGCTGTCCGTCCAGTGACAGATCCTGTATCTAAACAGCCAGAGTGGCATTGGGGGTGAGGTGAGGGAGGGATGATATAATAAACCATCACAATGACTTACGATGGTGGAATCTATTACAATGTGCCCATGCATTCTGCTGTTTCAGAGACAGCCTTCAGTTAAGAACCATGCCTCCAAGAAAGTAGACTGTGTATCCACAAATAGTGGTGCTATAATAAATCTGTTAGTCTTAAAGATAACATGCAACTTGCTTGCTTTGTATGTTCATTGGAAGTTAGGAAGGAAACGATTCTGGTCTTTGAAAAAGGCAAAATAATAGCTTGCTTTAGGGCTATGTATAAGTCATGCTATTTTAAATTTAAAACTGCATATGGGTGTTTGTTCAAGCACCTCCATGGGTTCAGAAGGGATTGTGTCTCTAGGGATAACCATTTTCATCTAATTGGAAAACTCTTGTAAAGTTTGGTGGTTCCTTATATTCCATCTCTCTAGAGTTCTGTATTCAGCGCAGAAACAATTATCTGTGGCTCCGTTCTCCTTAACCCCATAGATCTCCAATTTTGCTCAAGCCATTCCTGCCCGAGATTGTGCCCAATTCTCTTCTTGGCATTTGATCATACCCTCAGTTTCTTTTCCTATCCAGACAGGAATGATTCCAGCATTCAATGTCACTACCCTGAAAACCACTTCTTCAACCTCTACTCCATTGCTAACTGGGCACATACTTTGATTTAACATTTGTCTTTTTCTTCAAAAGCTAGTTACATGCCCAAAATATTTTCTATGCATATTTCTGGATTTTTAGTTGTTTGATATCTCCCCCCTACACACCCTTCTTAATGTTAATGTGTTCTGCTTGCACAATTTTAATTCCCCTGATGCGTGACTTTTCCCCCTCTCCATTGTTCTATAATAGAATTATTAGTTTCTGGAATTCCATGAATGCTAGCTGTTATCTGTAACCCTTTTAAAGCAAGCTTTATTTTGATCTTTCAGAACATATGTTTTAATTCTTTTTATTAAACTACGCTCAGTAATTCAAATTCAGTCTTGAACCTGACAATCCCCATAACCTTTTAACTTGCCAAACTCTGTAATGCCCTGGGCTCAGTTTTTTAAAAGATCCTTGCATGTACCATGTTGTATCTATAAAAGTAGACAGTTGTGAAGTACAAGAATAACTGAGGAGAAAGTTCTTTTTCTTGTTTTAAGGTAAGGTTAGCACCTCTTCTCTTCAGTGAACAAAAGAGTTAGAACACATCTGTTCTACAGGCTATTTTGATGTAACACTCTGACTTCTGTTAGGGACCCTGGGAATGCTGGCTTCCTTCAATGTCTGTATCATTTCCTAATCATCATGTCTCTACTGGTACATGAATATCTTTTGGTAATCTGCACTAATAAACCAAGAATGAAGGAAATTTGTCAATGGTTTTTTTAAGTGCAAAAAGGTAAGGGAGGCATCACATAGTTTTTTTCCCCCCTCACTGAGGAGATAAAAATTACAAATTGAGTTTTTCAAAAGAAACACTGCCATAGAGCTGTAGATGCTAGCTAGGGGTATGTTTCCAAGATGGCCACAACTGCTAGACAAAGTGTTCATGTTTAGGGATGCAAATCTTTGCTTATTTTGTCCTTACAAACAAGGATAGGAAACTGTAAGTGAGGAAGAACCGATTACTTACCTCTCAAGGTGGTTCTTCGATTGGACCTTCGTGAAGCCACACAGATGGGTTTCCCAGCGCGCATGTACGAAGGTCGGACTTCCCTAGCAATAGGAAAGTTTGTTAGTCTCCTCCCCCTCGCACTGAGCATGTGTGATAGGGTTCCAGCCCCAAAACACCTCAGTTCCCTCATAGCTGCTAGCGTGACTGGTAAGCACCACACACAGCGTGACGGCCTGAGGGGAGGAGGGGAGGTGCAGTGTGGCTTCACTAAGATCTACTCAAAGAACCACCTTTACAGGTAAGTAACCAGTTATTCTCCTTTGTGGCCTTCGTGAAGCCACACAAAAGGGTATTACAAGCAATACTCACAGGATGGTTCAAGATATTCATGTGCCATCACAAAAGAAAAGACAGCTCTTCCAAAGGTAGTAGCAGATCTCATGCGAGCAGCCATCCTGTAGTGTCTGACAAATGCCAGAGGCTGGGACCATGTGGTAGCATTACAGATGTCTTCCAAAGGAACACCTTTGAGGAAAGCTGCAGAAGCAGAAACTGCCCTAATGGAGTGGGATGTAACTGAATACGGCAATGGCCGCTTAGCTAACTGGTAATCAAGTCGAATAGTTGAAACAATCCAGCATGAAAACTGCTGCGAAGAAATAGGAGACCCTATTGAACTTGGGTCTTAACAAATGAATTACTTTTGCGTTGATCCTATAGGTGCAGTCCTGGATGTATAGAATACAAGTGCCCTTCTGATGTCCAACATATGGAGCTGTCCCTCAAGAGGAATGGATGGAGCAGGAAAAAAAGGTAGGTAAAATAATAGGCTGGGAAAGGTGGAAGGACGAAACCACCCTGGGAAGAAAGGAAATGTCAGGGTAAATCATCACTTTGTCCTTGTAGAACGGAAGATACGGCGGGTTGTAAAATGCAGTAAGAGCCCAAAAGGAAAGACTTTGAAGACTCACGAGGAGACTAATGAAAACGCAACCTCTGTATGTGGTGGTAAGAAGGAGCTGAGGTGTTTGGGTGGGAACCCTCTCACACATGCTCAGTGCGAGGGGGAGGAGACTAACAAACTTTCCTATTGCTAGGGAAGTCTGACTTTCACGCATGCACACTGGGAAACCCATCAGTGTGGCTTCACGAAGGCCACGAAGGAGGAACTCCTGGTGTATCAGAAAAAACAACATTGCCAAATATTTGTGCTAGTTGACATAATGCAATGTATAGTAAGGAACACACTCTATTCCCATAAACCTTATCACAAGAAAAATATGCCTCAGAATATACCTGAGCTGGAGGTTTCTTCCAGAAAACTTCCTTCTTTGATTGATTGTTTGACAATGAACCAGTCCTTGTTCATCTTGCGCAGGAGAGGAAGGGCTGTTTTGTGTGCTGGTACGTCATCCAGACATTTTAAATGAGGGATGAGTTTCTTCACTTCAGCTCTGTAGTTGTAGTCTGGGACCTGGAAACATCCCAAAGCAGAAAATGCCTCAGCATGATCATTTGAGCCATGCCTTAAAGGTAAGAAATGTCTGAGAAACAAGCATGGAACACTTAAACATACCAGTGTTCAAAGCAAGCATTTCAATTCTCTTGTTCTTCTGCGCTATTAATTCCTTGAGCTTGTACAAAACAACGGAACCAACCATAATTTCGGTAAAAATGATTCTCCGGTAACTCAGCCTAAGCCTACAGTACTCAATCTAACACACTTAGATATATAAAAACTCTGGAAACTCTGTCCTGTCCTCTGCCTCCTTGACATGCACTTTAGAGATGGGCACGAAATGAAAACATTTATTTATTTGTTTCATTTATATACTGCACTATCTTCCTACAGGAACTCTAGGCGGTTTACAAGATAAATACAGCATTTTGTTCTGTTATGTTTAGTTTCTTTAGTAGTTATGTTTTGTTTCTAAGGAATTTTTGAAGTAATTTTGTAACAAAATGAAATGAAACAATTTGTTAATGGTTCCCCTGGGTCCTGTGTGTGTGTGTGAGTGTGTTGTGTCGTTATAGTCGTGACCGACTCTTCGTGACTTCATGTCCATGGAGTTTTCTTGGTAAGAATACTGGAGTAGTTTGTCAGTTCTTAGTCCACGCGCCTAGAGCACCCGGTATTCCCTGGTGGTCTCCCATCAAAATACTAACCAGGGCTGACCCTGCTTAGCTTCCGAAATCAAGTGAGATCGGATGTTCTTAGGGCATCTAGGCAGCCCCTGCGTCCTAGAGCAGTGGGTTTGGGGTTTAAGGGGATGAGTTATTAAACGTCAAAGGGGATCCGCTTAGGAAAAAAATCATTTATAATTGAGTTGGAAGCTGATTACCCCCCCCCCCCCCGTGGGAAAGCAATTAGCAGCTTCCCAACTCAGCATGATTTTCCCCTAGGGCAGGCATGGCCAAACTTCAGCCCTCCAGATGTTTTGGACCACAACTCTCACAGTCCTTCATCATTGGCAATCTAAGCTTAGAATTCTGGAAGTACAAAAAACCTGCCCATATCTGTAACAGACGTGTGTTGCCTCTCAAGCTATTATTATTCATTTGGCTCTGGTTGATAGCCCTTTGGATTCTACTAAAAAATAACAACAGTTATAATAATCAAAGTAGATTCTGCACCTTAATTTGGATACTTACTAACTTCCTTAGGAGAAATCTTGCATAATAAGCAAATGTGCCAACAGTAAAACTCTTTCTTTATACTAGCCCTTTCTAGTACATAAGAACATAAGAAGAGCCATGCTGGATCAGGCCAAAGAGTCTAGTCTAGTCATCTACTTGGAGATCAGTTCATATGCTAGAGCCAAATGGGATGTCCTGAGGGATATTGGGGGTGTGTGTGCTAATATTCCTTTATTACAAAAAGAAAAGTACTTCACTATGGACAAATATAGCCATTCTGTCTGCGTATGGGGCTTAGGGTAAGACTAGACAGGGATGCTATTAGGGACTGGAATGGGCTAAACATGATTGCTAAAAAGTGCAGTCCGAGAACAATCAGGTAGTTTGGAGACAAGATACAACACTGTATCTCAAAGTGACCCTATTTAGCCAGGACCTCCATGCCTTCTTCTCCTGTCTCTTCCTTCGCAGGGAACTGGGGAAAGCAGGATTCCCTCCCTCCTTTTTTATTGGTAAATGAATATCACTTCATTGCCTTGTCAGCAAAGGGTAAAGCTAGATCCCCCCCCTTACTTTTAAGTGACATATCATTTCATTAGTTTTCCACCCAAGTGCCACAGTGCTGCATTGTGGGGGAAACACCTACCTGTGCTGCTTTTGTTTAATAGTAAATGTACCCATGCTAAACACACACACACACACACACACACACACACACCCCAAAAATAGTCCCTTCCAGGGACCCAAAAAGATGCAGATAGCCATGGAAAAAAGTCAGGCTGATTCATTGCTACCAGTGCGTCATGTTGTCGCTGAAAAAGTAAATTGAACCTGACGGTGCCAAAGGGAATTTAAAATGCAAGATAACGTGCCATCTGATTGTACCCTTAGCAACAAGAGATGGGCACAAAGCCCACAAAGCACTTCATGTGAAGCAAGGATATCTACCACCCCCCCACGCCCCAGGCTGTCTGTGTCCTTCTTCCCTGGCAGTGCTCCAATCTTGGCAGGAGTTCAGCCAACCCAGCATTGCCTCCACTATCCGCCAACCACCCTGGTGAAGGGGTGAGCTGGGGATTCACCCTGTGAAGTGGATGAATGGTTGACTGACTTTTGTTATAAATATACACAGTGCTTCTGTAACAACAGTTGTGACACAGACTGCCACAGTTATCATTAAGTTGCTTCTTTTGGTTTATAGACGCCACAAGAAATGAGCTCATCTGCAAATCAAATTACTCAGCAAACTCAGCAATCAGCCTACTATGAATAGCAAAGCTATAAATTTAGTTGAAGTAATATATTTAATGTTAATGCACCATCATCATCATCATCATCATCATTGAACTAGCTAGACAGAGGGAGTACATATAGTGGTTTAGATGAAATCTGTAAAATATCCTTGTACTTTCTTCCATGTTAAAGATATCAGAATGTGAAGACTACAGACTGTCTCTGAAAGCTCACATTAAAATGACTGTATTACTTTGTTTAGTAATTATTGTTCACTGTCCTATATTCCTAAAAAGGCTGAAGGAAGGAAAAAAAAATATTTCTAATTAAATAAATAAATACTGAATCATTCACCACCACCCCCAACATTGACAGTTCCCAGTCCCTATGGTGATTAAGCTTATCAGTGTACTAGACATGTGTATGAGTCTTTGAATGTTACCAGATGGCCCAATTATCCTGCCCTGGATTAGTCTAGACTGAGCTAAACGGGGTTGCTTTGAAATGCAGTATGACATTTGGAAGTTAGTTGGAAAGATCAGTGGTGCAGGTATCTGGCTGTAGAGCCAGAAGTCGGTAGCTTGATTCCCCAGTGTGGAGAAGTATCTATCCCATACCAACAGATCCAGGCCCCAAACAGAAAATTGCCAATGAATAGTCACTCTACTGTGTCTAGATTATACCTACATTTGTTCACTCACAAATAGACTATCACTGACTGTACACACTATTTTATAACCAGATGTTTAATACAATATAAGATCGCTTCCATTCCAAAGGAAAACAGTTGTGTTACCCAAGTACAAGAGCAGTTTCCTTCTTTTCTGGCAGGATGGTGCCCTTCATGGCCTAATTAATTCATTCTGAAGTGTCTGAGAGTTCTATGAGTATCTTACAGTGAAGCACAAGGCAACTACTGGGTTCCATCAGATGAAAATGGGCATGGATGATGTTCTGAACTACAGACACCAACTACCAGTTTATTTCAAAAAACAATAATCTTTCTGTATACATAAATGGGCAGCTGTTTTCTGCTCCTTTCTCACACATCCTTATACAAAGTTAAGTACAAAGCTCCACTAATTTCAATGTAATTTGCTTCCAAACAATTAGATTGCACAGCAACCAGTCTTTGCAGAGCCCATTTGAAATGAAAACTGTGTTAGCTTAATGAACTAAAGCAGGATCTCACACATCCAATACGCGACACATCTATTCACCTGACTCCAGTAGTAGTTGCCCTAGGAAAGCCTTCAAACAACAAACATGCTGTGCTAATCCACCACAAGCAATTTTTTTTATTTTTATATAACGTGCAAGAGGCGCATTCTGTAATGAAACTGGAACAACATACATACCTCTGAAGACTGTGAATTTGGCCTCCAGCAAACAAGATTTCCCTCCAATGTAAGAGTAGATAGTTTACGACAGAGTCCCAAATACTGAATCTGATTAAGGTCCTCAATATTGTTTCCTTCTAGGTCTAGAATCTCAAGATGCTCCAGCAGGCTTATTTGGCTCAGGTCAGCAATGTTGTTGTAGGCTATGTAGAGTTCCTACGGGGCGCGGGAGGGGGGATAGAAGGAACCATATCAATTCCCCTGATTTAATTATAACATTCTAAATGAAGAAACTGAATAGAAAGCTTCCATGTTTTACTATATGGTGTGGTGTTCTACTTTTAGACTCCAAATTGTTTTAAATTCTCAAGATCCCAAACTCACAAGATCATCGCATGGTAAATTACTTGATAGTCCTTCTGAAATATAATACATAGCAGTTATTTTCTGAAATGGATGAAAGAGATTGGTTACTTGCCTGTAACTTTAGTTCTTCGAGTGTGCATCTGTGAATTCACACATAAGGGTCTTATGTGCCTGCGCAGAAGATATTAGGCCGTTAGCAAGCTCCAAAAAAGGCAAGGCCCTCCTACTCCCACTGGGCAAGCTCTCTGTTTCCTGCCTTCTGCCTCAGTTCCCTGCATCACCGCTGAAAAAATAAGCACAGAGACATGACAGTAGAGGGGAAGGTCAGGTGGGTAGTGTGAATTCACAGATGCACACTCAAAGAACTACAGATACAGGTAAGTAGCCAATCTTTCTTCTTTGTGGCATCGGTGAATGCACACATAAGGGTGATTAGCAAGCTGACTTACCAGAGGTGGGCTGTCACGGCAAAGCAGAAGATAGGACAGCCCTTCCGAAGATGGAGTCAGCTCTAGCGCTAATATCCAGTTTGTAGTGGGATGTAAACGTGGATGGAGTAGACCAAGTTGCAGCCTTGCATACATCCGCAATGTCAACACCTCTTAGGAACGCAGTGGAGGAGGCCGTAGACCTGGTAGAATGTCCAGTGGGGACAGATGGTAACTGGATGCTTGCTGCTTGGTAGGCGAGGGTAATAGTGGCAGAAATCCACTTGGAAATTGTCTGTGAGGAGACAGGTAGTCCTTGTGAGGAATCAGAAAATCTAACAAAAAGTCTATTAGACCGTTGAAAGGGAGATGTCTGAGAGGTATAGAAGAGGAGAGCATGCCGGACATCCAGAGACTGTTCCAGATTGGAAGAGGGTGATGGGAAGAAGGTAAGTAGGATGAGCGTTCGCCTGAGGTGAAAATTGGAGACCATTTTTGGGAAGAAGGAAATATCCATGTACAGTGTAACTTTGTTAGGGTGAAACTGTAAAAAGGGTGGATCTGCATGGAAGGCAGCCAATTCAGAAGCTCTTCTTGCAGAGCTAATGGCGACCAAGAAGGAAGTCTTTAAAGTGAGCATGTACAAGGTAATGGTCACTCACTAAAGGTTCAAAGGGAGGCTTCATAAGCCTGTTAAGAACTAGGGTGAGAGACCAATGAGGCGTGAGAGTTTGGATGTGAGGTCGAACATTCTTAAGGCCTTTCAAGAACTGTTTGAGCGTAGGATGCCTGGAGAGTAAAGCAGCTGGATAGTGTCGTGGTTGGTGAGGCATAACAGCTGCAATATATACCCCAAGGGTCAAGTCCTCTATGGAATAGGAAGAGGAGGAACTTCAGCAAGGTATCAAGAGTTGTAGGGCTGGCTGGGACATGAGGTAAAAGCAGCAAAGGCTCTCCATTTGTAAGAATAAAGCCGATTGGTAGAAGGCTTTCTGGCACTAGCTAAAATGTCATCTATGGAGAAGTGATGAGCCATACTGTGAGATGGGGAATTGAAAGGTCGGGATGGAGGATGCGACCGTGGTGTTAAGAAAGGAGATTTGATGTCCTAGGAAGGCGAAACTGGTCAATGCCATTGTAGTTGAGGGTTACAAATCAAGCCTGTCAGGGCCAATGAGGAGTGATGAGAATCGCCTGACCATCGTGTTGCCAAAGGGCAACTATGGTCCACTGAAGGGCAGAAGCGGAGGGAAGGGATAGAGGAGTTTCAGTGGCCATGGTGTCAAAAAGGTATTGCCTAAGGATTGGTACCAATGACCTGCATGGGAGCAGTATCTCAGGCATTTGGCGTTTGCCTGTGATGCAAACAGGTCAAGCTGTGGGATTCCCCAGTGTTGGCAGAAGAGTCGGAACACCGAATCCAGGAGAGACCACTCGTGGTTGCTGTAGACCCGACGACTGAGATACTCTGCTGTTGAGTTGTCTTCGGACGAGATGGGGATCGCCACTGGAAATATATTCCTCGCATAACACCACTCCCATATTTGTATGGAGAGGCGGAGGAGAGGAGGCAAGTGTGTGCCGCCTTGCTTGTTGATATAAAAGTGGGTGGTGGTGTGTGACGGTCTGAACCATGCGGCCGGTAAGTAGAGGTTTGAACGCCTTTAGAGCTCTGAAGATGGCAAGAAGCTCTAAGTGATTGATATGAAGAAGTCTTTCCCTGGCAGTCCACGTACTGTTTATCTGGAGGCCGTTGCAATGGGCTTCCTAGCCTGTCATGCTGGCGTCTGTGGTAAGTTGGACCAATGGTTTCAGAAGTTGGAAGGGATGGCCTTCTGTGAGGCATCTGGGAGACGTCCACCAACAGAGACTTGAGGAGACCTCCAGAGTGACCCAAAGGAGGGTGTTCTGAGGGTTGAGGTGGGGAGAGAAGTTTGCCACTGGCCATGCCTGAAACTTTCTCAACTTGAGCCTGGCATGAGAGAGAACTGCTGTAGTAGAGGCCATAAAGCCTAGTAGATGTTGTGCCTTCTCAGCAGATAGAAGTTGTCCAGGGCGGAAAAGACAGATTGCCTTGGAGAGTTTGTGTCTCCGTTCCAGTGGAAGGAAAAACTTTCCGGATGTGGAGTCCAGCAGCGCTCCGATGTCATAGGCTGTTTGGCATGGAGCGAGTGCAGATTTGGTGGGATTTATTTTTAGTCCTAGGGAGATCAAGACGTGTACTGTGTACTCGACATCCTGAATGGCTTTTTGCTTTGTAGGTAACACCAGGAGCCAGACATCAAGACATGGAAATATGTTGATTCCCTGAAGTCGGAGGAAGGCTGCAACTGGGGTCATGTACTTCGTAACGACTCTAGGTGACATGGAGAGACAGAAAGGGAGTGCTTTGAACTGGTAGGTGTCCGGTCCCACTGGAATTGAAGGTATATCCGGTGATCTTGTCATATGGAGACATGGAAATAAGCAGCCTGTAGATCTATGACAGCAAACCAGTCCCCTTGTTGAAGCAGAGGGAGGATGTGTTGAAGGGTGGACATCCAAAAGCACTTTGGTTGTATGTAAAGGTTGAGGTGCCTGAGATCATCTTGATCTCGATGTTGAAGGTCATCCAGTATTGGCGTTGGGCTGCGAGTCTGAGACCAAGGCAGTCTCCATGCCAAAACCCAGCCTAAGACCCAACTGTAACAGATACAGAAAATTCATTTCATCCAGCAGTGCCTGAAGTTGCCCAGCCACCAGCCACTCCAACAACTTGTCCAAATAAGGGAGGTTTGCTACTGGAAGGTAGTTAACAGCCAGCCCTCGGTCCAGGTTAGGTTTTTGAAGGAGTGGTCTGATTACCACCTCTTTCAAGGCAGTAGAGACCACTCCCTCTCTTAAAGAGGCATTCACAGCCTCATGGACCCAGGTGTGCAACTCCCTGGCAGATCTTTCAATTAGCCAAGAAGGACAAGGTTCGAGCAGTGTGGTGGTAGAGTGGACAGATCCAAGCACCCTGTCCATATCCTCCAGTCTCAACAACTGAAACTCATCCAGTAATACTGGACCTAAGCACAGCACACTGGACGCATCCCTTAATTCTGCACCAATGGTGGAGTCCAATTCACTGCGAATCAGAGCGACTTAGCAACTCATTATGCAAATCAACAGGCTAATAAAAATTGCACAAATAAGCTTACACAAAGAAATATATCAGAAACCTGATTGCCCTACCTTCAAAGAACAACAGGAAGCGATCCCATCTAAATCTGGAAGCCTACAACGAGCCATCCACAGAACTTGAAGATTAGATAGTGCTGTTCCAAGGTCCCTAAAGAAAACATAAAGTTGAAACTTAAAGGAACATGGGCACTCAGTACTCACCATAGCAACACATCTGTGCTCAGGAATTCATGTATATAAACATTGCATTATAATAATAATTGTGCCCCATCAAGTAAATACTGACTCATGGCGAACCTTTTCAAGGTTTTACAGGTACAGAATACTCAGAAGTGGTTTACCATTCCCTTCTTCTGGGTAATCGCTGGACTATACAGCTTGCCCAAGGTCACACAAGCTGGTACAGCTTGGATAGAAACCATACCTTAGCTGAAGCAGACGTGGATTTTACATCCTAGTTCATCCTACTCAGATTCAGAGGACTGATTACATCATGCACTTATATTGCCAGAAATGGATTTTAAAAATCATTAACAGCATAGAGGAAAGCTTGAAAGGGCATATGGAAGTGCCCTTTCTGAGAAAAATTAATGTGTGTTTTGAAACCTGCATTGATGTATTTATTTTACTGAGTCTTATGCAGTAAGTCTGAAATAGTCAACCTGTACTGCACCATAACTGCACCACTGAATGGAAGGCAATCAGAAGAATCTATGTGATATTCTTAGAGAGGAAAAGAATATCAGATTTCACTGAGATCATCCTGTTGAAGACTCTTTGGACCACTGCTTCTACGGATAAAGATGGACAAATCCTGATCTATAATCACCATCAAATTCTTAGACATCAGTCAAAGCTTAATTTCTTCCATTCTTTGTGGCGAGTGGCAACTACTATCCTTGAAGCCTGGGGGCACACAGATTTTTGGTCTTACTGATCTCAACTCATGCAATATTTCCCCTGAAAGCTCCAGACATTTGCCACATTACACTACCAGATATATAACAACCACTGTACGTCATTGTTAAAACATTGCAGGTATGACTCCAAGCCAAACAAATAGCATTGTGATCCTTTAAAAAGGATTGGTCACCCAACAATTGGGACTAAACCTGATTCCCAAAACATTAACTGTGAAAGCTGTATCTAGTAGAACAGAAGGCTTTTAAAGAAAGTATTTATCTAGGTTTTCTTCATACATCCTTTTTGTCATCCCTGAAATTAGAAAGCAGAAGCAATTATATGAAACATCATGGCTGTTAGCCAGAATAGAATGAATGCTCCATTAGCTTTGAAATATAGTCCTTTTTGCCAGAATCATTAGGAAGATAAGTAACATATGCCATCATGGAAGAGTAAAAGAGAGCTTTTTAACTTGCTCTCTTCCCCAAATGTTTCATGTTTCTCCATCAATTATTACTTCATAATCTAAGGTTACTTGGGTGAAAGCGGACTGACAGAAACAATACAGTAACATCATCATAAAAGAAGTGTAAAGCAGGATATTAACAAGGACCTAAAGCGATATTTTTTCATCACATATTGCATAGTCAGTTTCCCTGTTGTCTGCCCATGAACACTTACAGTGCTTTCTGCATATTCAGAAAACAATCCCCAAATTTACAAAGTAGCATGCAGTTGCTAATGGGGTTCATCATTGCTAATGGAGGAACATGAGTCCCCAGATTTGGCATCCTGCCTCATAATTATTGAACAAAACAGGTGTCTAAATCAGGGGTCCTCAAACTATGGCCTGGGGGCTGAATCTAGCCCACCAGGGCCCTGAACCCAGCCCACTGGTAACAGCAGAAACCCCCTCCCCCTCCCCCCTTCCAGCCCTTCCCTGCCTGCAACATGCTGAGCAGGGCCGGGCCGGGCCAGGAGAGGAGGCGGCTCTCCCTCTGGGGTGCAGAGAGGGCACGACGGCCAGGGCGAACAACCTGATCCATGTACGGCGGCTCAAGTCCAGCTGCGGCCACTGCCACCATCCCGAGCGGCTGCCCAGGACAGGAGTCAAGGAGGGGCCCAGGCCCACCCTGGCCACTGCCTCCTTCCCTTCCCAGCCATCCCTCTACAGGGGGAAGGACTGGAGGAAGGTACCCAAAGCAAGGAAGGAGAGTTGCCCCAGCTGCCGCCGCAGGAGTTACAGAAGGAGGTGCACTGGAGGGACCCCAGCAGCAGCACCTCAGGGCGGTGATCTGGAGTTGGAACGGGCCACCCTCCCCCAGGCCTCTTCCTCCATAGCTGCGCCCCGCAGTGGATGTGGTTCCGGCATGCTCCGACTCCCCCTGCTTCTGCATTTCCCAGGGGCAGTGGAGGGGGGCAGGGCCTGGGTCAGGTGGCTGGCACTGCTGGCACCATGCTGGATGTGATATGGCAGTGTCTCCCCCCCCCTTTGCCCCACCCTGACCGTCATCCTCACCCATCTTCGGGACGGGGGAGGTCCCCGAGCACAGCCTTGCTGCTGCCATGCTGTGTCTGGAGGATTGCTCCAGACTGAGTTTTTTCTTTTGTGCTGGGGTGCGGTGGGGGGCCCTGGGCCCGGGGGGGGGAGGAGGGGGCTGGGGGCTGGGGCTCCACCCACTTGGCCTCCCTCCCCCCTTTTTTCCATGTTAGCTATTGGTCTGGCTCCCAGTGGTGTCTGGGTGGTGGTGGACTCGCCCCCTGTTTGAAAAGTTTGAGGACCCCTGCTCTAAATGAATGCTATGATGTTACTTTGCCCAAACTTTAATTTTTAGGAGAGACCAGAGCACACAAGAGATTCAGAAAGTTCTTGCACAGTGCTCAGGAGCCAGGTTTACATAAACATTTCTTTGTGCACACTAGAGAAGCTTCTCACATCCACTTTACAGGGGGCCTCTTTCCCCTGGGGTAACAATGACGGCTCAGCCATAAGGTCAGTTAGGCTCATATTATGTTACAGGAGTAAAGATAAAGTTAAAGGTTCCCACCCGCACATGTATACTAGTCGCGTCCGACTTTAGGGCCAGTGCTCATCTCCTTTTTCAAGTGATAGAGCCAGTATTTTGCAAGTCCATGGCCACGTGGTTGCAATGGCTGAACACATTTCTGCGCACGGAACACTGTTTACTTTCCTGCTTTTTATGGCAGTACCTATTTGTCTACTTGCATTTACATGCTTTCGAACTACTTGGTTGGCAGGAGCTGGGCTTAACAGTGGGAGCTCACTCCACTGGGTGGCACCCAGGATTCAAACTACCGAGCTGCCAAATTTACAGCCGACACTTTCAACATTCTAGCCCACTGACATACCACGCCCCTACAATACTCCTACAATATATCATCACATAACATTTAAGATCAGCTACTACCACTGAGGAAACCATGACTATTGTTGCACTTACAGATCTTCTGTAGTGCCTGCGACTTTCCTGAACAAAAAAAGAGTAATATGTCTGATCCTTCCATGTGACATTCTAAATCCAGAAATATCTTAATGAGGTTGATCTAGAAAAGCATTCCATTAAACACTGTGAAACCATCTTATAAGCATTAGCTCTCTGAACTGTATCTCCTTTTGTTCCAAAAGCAGTGCTAAAATCACCCCATGAAAATTAATTGACCAGCGATTTAGAGGATATATTCACTATACAGTGGTACCTCAGCTTACAAATTTAATCCATTCCGAATGCATGCTCTTAAGTCGAACTACCCTTAAGTTGGGGTACCTATCTAAAAATTGAAAAAATAAGTTTAAAAAAATCAAAAAATGAAAAAAATATTTGTAAGTCGAGCAGACCATATCTAAAATTTGTAAGGCAGCAGTTAAAACGCCAACAATTTTCTGCTCTTAAGTTGAATTGCTCTTAAGTCGAGCTGCTCTTAAGTCGGGGTACCACTGTAATTATAAATGAGATAGAATTTGAGTTCTACTGGGCTAAGCCAGTTTATGGCTACGTTTTGTATTTATTTTTAAATGCCCTGAAGGTGAAAGTTTGCTCTATCTGCTCAAAAGTGGCAAACCACTTATAGTCCTGTGTGCCGCTGAATCTTTCTACAGCTGGCAAGACCATAATGGTACAAGCTTTCTGCAGCTGCCAGACCCACTTGCTGATCAAGGGACTGTTCAGTAAAGTCCGATTACTATTATATGTTACTGGCTGCATAGACTACTTCCTCAAAGAATTCTCCTTAACATTGCCCTATGTTAATCACCAATCCTACGGCAGTCTGCACTATGTTATATAGTACCTATACTTGTCCACTCATGCAACAAGAATGTCCTTTTCTTCACTCAGGACTTTCCAGCATGCTCCACAAATCATCTCCACGAGGTCCCCTACTAATATACAGCAGATTTGAGCGACATGTGGGGGAAGTAGGAATCGGATTTACTAGTGTCATCCACACTGCTAGTGGCATCCTTGCACTTTACTAAGGAAGTATCCAAATTATACAGGACTTCTAAACATGGTTTGCATGTTTGAACATAAAGACTGGACACCAGCTTTATTACACCACACTGATATTAAAAAGGTCATTGGTTAGAGATTACTGTATTTTACTAATTTGTATTTTTTGTGGTTTTATGGTCTTTTGTACAACTTTATTTATTCTGAGTTTCATTGAGATAGTCATAATACAAATGAAGTGAGACTAAAATTAAATATAAATAATCAGCATGCAAACAAAAAACCCCTTAAAGCAGAGCCTGAAAAGTAACTACTACGGACTACAATTTCCAGAATCCCTCATTCTTTCAGTACCCTGCTTTTCTTCTCAAGAGGACCGAAGGATCTTTCCCAAGGCACATAAATATCTTGTAGAGCAGCTTTGAAAAGTATGCAAATTGCTTTGCTGCCACATGGCGGGGGGGGGGGGAGAAGAATGGAAAACCACTCTGATCTATACTTTCTGAGTTGGAGTACCTTACAGTAGAACCTCATATAACATATATAACATACGGTTTGTAAAACATAAAATCTGTACAACATAAAAAACCATAAAATCTGTACAACATAAAAAACTTGCTTAACAGAATTGCCTATGGGGCGAATCCATACAACATAAAAATGGTCGCAATTAGGGATTACTCTGTTTTGAATGCATTTCTATGGGAAATTTGTATAAAGGAAAATTTGCTTAACATAATTTCATTTGGAACACATTAATTCCTTTATACAAGGTACCACTGTATTTCTACAGGTTCTCCCATAGTTCATCGGTACTTGGGGGTTTGCTTAGTTACCATATTTGTGTACTTAATTATTATTTATTTATGTTTGGGTTGTTGTTTTTATGTGCAAACTACTTACAGTAGTGTTAGACACTAAGTCAGCAGTATAGAAATACATGACTAAAAAAAATTAAGAAATACTGTAAACAAACAAACTTACCTGACAGAAGTAAGTACACTGTTGTTCAGTTTCAGTTGTTTTAAATTAGGAACACAAGTACCTGTAAGATGAGGAAATAAGGCAAAAAAAATCCATGCTGAAACATTAGTCCATGTATCAACCCCCCCTCCACACAATTTTTGTTGCTTTAATACTACAGCTTCTATATTTGTTCGTATCACATCACTTCCACTGTAAAAATATTTCCCTGGTTGATGAAGAATTGATACAATAAGAAGGCTTAGCTAAAAGTAATCACATAAAGGCTGGCTGTCTTGAAAATACTGGTACCTGACACTTCAAAAGGTAGGTTTAATAACATTACTAGCAACTGTTTATCTTAGGACATCCCCAACCCTACCCAGAAAAGGATGAAACAGAATTGCTACTCAGTTCATTTCTAGTCAAACAGCTTTTTTATTGTTTTAGAACACTGCCTAAAAACAGGGCAACATTAAATTGCCATGGAAAGCAACATCATGTTCACCATTCTTAAGGGGTGAACATGGGCAGTCCCCCTGCAGTTTACGTTGGATGGAGGGACAGATGAATTCAAAGGACTACAGAACATAAAGTTCCATGCAGGAAGTTCACCGTGGAATTGTCACTTTTGAGTGGGGAGTCATCTTTTCTTGTTCAGCCATCAAGGGTGCCAGAGTTGTGCACTTGGGCCAGAGGACTCACAGAGGGTGTGCACCTGCAACCTCTGACATTAATAAACTATAACGTTCTGACTGATTGATCTCTGTCCTCCTACATAGGAATTCACAATGCAGAGAGAATGTAGTATATTTTGACTCGATAGAGTGGCGGGGGGGGGGGACACAGGACCATAATATGTTTCTCTCCCCCTAGCCATTTTCCCCTGTACTTCCAAAATGCAGGCAACTTTATTAAACATCTTGATTGAGAAAATGTTGCAGAATGATACAGTACTCCCCTTATTTTTAAAGTAGCAGTGGGTTGCACCAACAATGACCTTCTGTAGCGACGTGGATTTTAGAAACCCCTGCCACTCATTACAGCTGTGATGTGACCTGGTTCCTTTTCCACTGCCACCATTTTCAAAGTAATTATGACTTATCCGCCTTGGGTCTTTTTCCAAGGAGAAAGGCAAGGTAAAAATACTATAAAATAAATAAATAAATAAAATATTATCTACTAAATAGAGACTGACACTTGCCTTAATGTTTCAAACTAAATTGTAGTTTATTTAAGTAACAACATAAAGAATAATCGAATCATACTCTGCAATTGAGGTTGATACAGTAAGACCTTGGTATCTGCTGGTGATTGGTTCCAGAACTTCCCGTGGATAATGAAAGCCATGGATAACAGAAAATGCCAAAATAATCCCCAAAACTGCTGTTTTGTGACAGTAGCTTCCTTTATGGCTGCTGTTTGTGACAGTAGCTTGCTTTGCAGCTGCTGAATTATTTATTTAATTTTTTTTTCTTCTGCCCACTGTGAAGAACTGAATCAATGGATAATGAATCAGTGGATACAGGGGTCCTACTGTATTTCTCTTTGATTTTAAACACAAAACAGTTATATGTTAATTTTATTGTTCAATTTAAGTCTTATCAATCCCTATCTAGTCCCTATCTAAGTGACATTCTAACAGTCATTTGTTTATATAAATCATAACTCCGCCTACAAGCTCAGTGATTGGTTAACCAAATTACATATAATAAATATTCATGACCTCACTTTTCATTCTGTTACACTTCTACTGATGGAATGGACACCACTGACTGATAAAGACCCCTCTCCTGCAGCCTCCTAAGTGCACACCAAATCTGCTCTGGAGGTCATGCCAATGTGAAGGGAAGGAGGGGAAGGGAAACTCTCAGTGCCCAACTGGAGGGTGATTGTGTGGGGTTAGACTTGGCATGTACTTAATTTCATGTTCTAAAAACTAATAATTTTCTTCAGAATTATTACTTTAATTCACAGGAAAATGTCCACAAGCATGCAATCAATAAAGTTGTGCAATATATAATTCAAGGTACAGTACTGTATTTTTGAATGCAAGCTGTGTCCTTGACAAGGGCTTATACAAACCTTGCATAAATTTGACCACCACAGACAATGAGAGATGACTTGTACAAAAATGAAGTTAATTAAACTAGTCAGAAATTGAGTTAGTCAGAACATGTGTTCCTTGGAGAATATTGGGTTATTTATTTCTAGTTAGCAGAGCATGAGGTACAAAAAGAACAGCAGCAACAGCAAAAGAAAAAAGGTGGAGACTGAGTTCCGTCTTATTACTTCCATTTTAGTATCTCCCGTGCAAACTAGCACTTTGCTATGATTATTCTAGAAACATTTGAAAGAGAAACGAGTATCTTTACCTACAGTTACAATCTTTGGAATAAAAAAGAAGGGAAAATGGAGTCTCCACCAAATGGAAGAGACACTCATGCTTTGTTCTTGCTCAGGGGCCATGGAAAGAAAAAGTAATATAAATAACAAAGGCAATGCAAACAAGCAAACAAAGAGGAAGAAGGGGTGGGAGTTCGTCTCAAATGCCAGAGGTGGGAAATTTTTACCTATACTGTAGGTTAGAAATAGATGATAATCACTTTAGTGTCTTCGACTGATACTTGGAGTTAATGCATGCAAGATTGAGATTTTCCCAACAGTATTTTGCACAGAGGAAGCTACCAGCAATGCCAGATCAAAATAATTACCTTCCCTGCTTCTTGATGCCCTTATAGAGATGTAAAATTTCCTGAAATTTTGAAACTTGGAAAAAAATCCATTTTTCCCTGTTGGTTTTTTTTTGGGGGGGGGGGAACTGAAATTTTCAGAAAAACTGAAAAAAATGCTACATCAGCAAACCCTCCTCCTTTTTTTAGAGCTTGAAAGTTATTCTATTACTTTTTAGGAACACACAATATGACTATGGACAATTTAACTTGGCAAATTTGTTGCTCTGTATTTTCTTCCAGTGCTTTGAGGACTAGTGAGGAGGACATAATAGAACCAAATATACCCACCCACATGCAAAAACATATGTGAAACCTTTTTCTTTTTCTTGTGACAATAGCAGTACCTGCTAAGAAATGCATCTTGTTCTTGCACTGGAGAGTTCAGTTTGTAACCTAGGACTTGCTTGACCCCAGTGCACAGAAATTAGAATAATCTGATACAGTGGTACCTTGTATAAAGGAATTAATTCATTCCAAATGAAATTATGTTAAGCAAATTTTCCTTTATACAAATTTCCCATAGGAATGCATTGAAAACAGTGATCCCATTTTATGTTGTACAGTTTTATGTTGTACAGATTCGCCCCATAGGCGAATATGTTAAGCAAATTTCCCCTATCTCTGGAATTTTTTATGTTGTACAAATTTTTGTTATACAAACTGTTTGTCATACAAGGGTCTACTGTGCTATGAATAGTTTTTAGAAATGATTTGAAAAATCATTTCCACACTGTATTCCATTCTTAAAATACAGTGGTACCTATTAAGACAAATGCCTCGTAAGACAAAAAACTCGAGGATTTCCGGTTCCGGTCTTGCTGCAGCGAAGCAACTTGATAAGTTCTCTGGCTTATCAGGCTGAATTTCTCCAGATAAACAGGACCCTAAAAGGGTAAGTACCCTTGGAAGGAGGGCTAAGAGAAGCAGCATCTGTTCACTACAAACAATGCAGCGGCAAGCTTCGTAGGTCCAGGAATCGCCTTATCTCCTGCTGGAGGAAGATTGGCCACCATATCATGGCGACGGCTCAAGTTGCTGTTGCTGCACAAATGTAAATAGCTATAAATATTTTGAAATTTTACTGCTGTGATTAAGACTGTTTGCTCTCCCCTATCTATGTGAGTTTCACCTTGGTGATATTTTGGATGTTTTTTTTTCTTCAGTAAGTATTAACAGCCACCCATCCCGAATATGCGGCTACAAGCGTGAGAGGAAATGAATAGCTAAAAGACCAAGCTACTACAGAAGTCACTATTTTTATTCATTGCATCACGGATACCTTGTTTTTGGAATCTCTGGATGGCAGAACATTTTGAAGAAAAGGAAACCCCCTTTCTTTTTATTTCAGTAGATATAAGGAGACAGCTTGAGACCAGGGATGGAAATGCTTTTCCCAAAAAGCAATTTGTCTGACTTTGGATAGTTTCTACTATTTCCAAAACAAGCTGCCAGATGGGAACTCTTTTCTCTTCCTTTCCTCCCCCTCTTTCTCTGCCTTTCTCTTTTCTGCACCCCTCCCTCCTGGAAGCTGAATAGAAATGTAACCACAAGTGATATTAACCCTTTGAACTGTGAGCACAATGAGCTGGGAATCAATGACAGATCAGCAGTTTGCAAACCTGCTCCTTAGAATCCAGAATTTGATAGACTCTTTGGAGACTGAGACCCTTCTTGAACACAATACAGAAGCAGAGGAGAGTCTCAACTTTAATCTTGATTGGAGCATGGAGCTGGAAGAGAACACTGATCTCAATCTACAAATCTACAGTTTACAAATCACAACAAGAAATATGCAGGGGGAATGTATGGAGAGTGTGGAGTTTAGCTCTGTTCAGGAGTCTTCTGCATCACGGGATGGACTTGTGGATGAGTCAAGTCTGGAGAAGATGGGAACGAGTGGATCTGTGTTAAGAGGAAAGAAATGTCTGGAAATTTTACAATAGTCAATCAACAGATAAGACAGGGAAACAACTTATGAAGGCAATGGACTTATTAGGAAAGACGGAATCCAAAAAGAGAATCTCTGTCTCAATGAATCTATCACGTAAAAAGACTGTCTCTGTATTTTGATGGTCTTGGCCGATGATGGTGTGCCTTCAACGCTCCAGTTGTGCTGGAGGTTCCCTTCCACTGGCTATTAATCGACTATAATGATGTGGAAAACGGATAATGGAAATGTGCAAACCAGCCTGAAATATAAATAGTGCTAATCTGTTAGATCCCTAAAAGAACTGTTGTAGTTAGCTATAGTTAGGTATTAGAAAGCTATTGAAACTATGTATCTATTAGAAGAACACATAAACATAACTGGTTGAGATATTGATTATATATTAGTTTAGTTTAATAACGTGGTTTAACTAACTGAAAAGTCATTTTTAGGATTGAATATATTGTTGATTTGACAGGCTTGTTCAATTTTGAAGTTGATTGTTTAAAGTTACTAATTGTTTGTTAGGATATGGGATAAAGGATATGTGGGAAATAGCCTGAAATATTATCTATTAAGTCAGTTAAAAATTATTTTAAGTTGTTTAGCTAATATATTTTTAAGACCAGTTAAGACTATTAAGCTAGTTCAATATCTGTCAAAACTAGATAGGCCAGTCTAATGTAGAAGTTTGTTCTCTGTATTTGGATCACCTAAAGATATTAACTAACTATCAGGATATGAAAAAAATGGAAAATGGAAATGTGAAAACCAGCTTGAAATATTAACTTGTAAGACCTTTAAAAGAACCATGGTAGTCAGGCAAAGACAGGAACCTTTACGTACAATGCGAAATCAAGGGACCAAGATGCAACTCCCTTTTTTAGCAGCCCATTAAGGAGTAGTTTCAGTTATATAAGGCTTTTAAAACAAGTAATTTTTAGAAGAGTAGATAAAACATACTTGGTTGATGATATCTACATGGCAGGATATAAGTAATGGATTTGTTTTAATTTGTTAGGTATAGAAAATAAAAATAAATATTAATAAAAATAAGACAAAAAACTCATAGGAAGAAAAAAAATCTATTAATTAGGCATGCTTTGCATGAAAAAAAAAATCCCTATGGGATGCTTTCCAAGACAAAAAACCATTCCACATGTACCCAGAGTCACATACACTGGTTATTTTTGTCTTTATTCTAGCCTCCAGAACGGATTAATCCATTCCCAATGCATTTCTGTGGAAAACAGCATTTCATAAGACAAAACTTTCCTAAAATGAAGTGACCCATAGCCTCCAGAGTAGATCAATTCATTTTAAATGCATTCCTATGGGAAACCATGTTTCGTAAGACAAAATTTTCGTGAAACAAATTGAACCATAGAATGAATTAAATTTGTTTTAAAAGGTACCATGTATTTTATTCATCATGTTAAAATAAAACATTCCATAATCATTTTTTCTTTTTCTTTTTCAATTTTTTCCAATTTTTCAGAAAGGGGAAAAAAAAGGTCTGAGGGAAAAACAGGAAAAATGTTGTTTCCTGAATTTTTCCAGTTTTTCCTCAGGCCTTCACATCTCTATCCCTTTATATATCAGGGGCTGGGGGGTGGAATAATGTAGAATATATACAAATGGATTAGCAATGAAATACTGCAGCGGGGAGTTCTCCTGTCCACAATACTCCATTATGTTTCTCCTTCTGAATTTTTTATTTTATTTTCCCCACCCAAAGTCAGTCTTAATATTCATTATTGCATTTTCAACTTGCACAGTATTTATTTTTATTCATTTATTATTTACATGTATATACCGCCTGACTTTCCCAATGGAACTCTGGGCAGTGAACAACCAAACCAATAATACAGACTATATAACAATAGCAAATGAAAAAAGAAGGATTAGTAGATCAGGATGGCAGTGGCATACAATGGGACAAATGTTTTAGTAAGGTAATGTGCAAAATATTAAGAAGTGAAAATGCAGTAACTGGAAATAGCACATGGTGGCAGTTGCTCAGTATAAGAAAATCTGTAACTTCCAACCCACCCCTAGCTTTTAATAAAAAGTTACAGATTTTCCTATACTTATTCTTGGGGAAGGGCCAGGCACGTTTGCTTTGTATATGTAAGCACCCCACCAAAAAGTTCCATTTTAAAAAAGTTAAATACCAGGATTTTGGCCAGCAAAACAAGAGGATTTCAGTGAGTCACAACTAGAAGGGACCCACACCTATCTATTTAAGATTAAGTGATTTAAATGTGTTGCTCTAGTTGTAATGTACTCCTGGATTTCAGAAAGTAGAAAACTGAAATTGTTGCCTGGTATAAGAAGGAATTGGGTCAAATTATCTCTCTTCACAATCCTATCCAGTCCATTCAATTCTCCCTATCCACATGCTCCTAGTTTTACATTCTTTCCCTCTCAACAGTCAGATAAATGTACAACACCAAATGTACTGCCTTCATTGGCTCATTTGGGAGGTTACATTCCATCCTGGATTTTTTGTAAAACTGTACTTCTGCTATTTCCATAAATCTGCCTATATTCCGTACTGTGGGTAGATGACATCATTTTGGCTATATAAATACTAGTGCTCTCTGTAACACCGAATGTTACATGTCCCGACCACATCACTATTTATTGAAACAGTTTGCCTTTGTTGAAAGCTTTACCATTTGGGAATGCTTAAGCAGGAATCCCACACCAGAAGCTCTCTTTGTTACTATGCCTCTCATCCAATCATGTTTGTAGCCCAGATGCATGCAGAGAATTTATGTAAAATAAATTAATATTTCACCCTAAACGATTCAAGGATCATACAAGCTAGTGAAAATAACTCCTTTCCTTTCCTTTCCTGATGAAGTGCTCTTAATCAGTTTACAGGTTTAGGAAAATAACCTTACCTAGGGTGCAGCATTGAAGGGAAGGTCCTAGGGCTTATCTACAGATACACCCTTAAAGGTCCTTAGAGGCTCCCTTCTCCCTACAGTACACTGTAGGATAAACATGTTCTAAAAATAATGGATGTGTAAAGCACATAAATATTTTCCTTTAAAGGTGTTTTTAATAACAGCTATTTTAATTTTGTCAGAAAATGTCTAGAATTATTTTGTTATGAAGCTGTTCCTCCACTCAAGCAAAGAAGGCAGCCTCAGGCTTACAATGCATTTAATGCATCTGCCAGAAGGCAAAAATAAAATAAATTAGTGATTCAATATACTGTGTAGGTAAATTGATTTGTGGCTCCCACAAAAAGAACCAGGAAGCATTAACGATAACTTCAACGTGTTCCCCTCAACCTTGAGTCTCTTAAATTTAATTTGAATATAATTCTTGAATTAGCAGGGATCAGAAATAGAGATTATTTAAACACACAGACAGCACATGGTTCCATTTGAGGAACTTCCAAATCTTTGATATGTTTTAATCTCAACCATCAAAAGATTAATATGGCTTGAGTCAGAATCATGTATTTTCTCACCAAAGTTTCCCAAGCTGTTCTCTCTTGTGTCTACACGCATCTCTAGGGCCTTTACTTGACGCAAATCGTCTAGTCCAGTCAGTGTTTTCTGCAACAATAAGAAAAAAAGATAAATAAGAAACCTACCCTTTACTGCAGTATTCAATTGAAGAAGCTTTTATTTTCCCAGTAACATGTCTCCATTCAGGGGATTCACAACATGGCCATCATATGATTTTGAATTCTAGTTTCTTGATTAAGTCACCACATAGTAGTGTCAGCCTGAATATTAAAAAAAAAAGCAGAGCACAAATCATATCTATAGTAACTTGAGATTTTAAAGAAATAGGTTTGATATAGCCATGCTTCTTAAGAAAACATTTCCCAGTGTGGGTAGTGCTCAACTTGAGATGCATTTGTGTCCTCCGGACACTGAGGAACTGCATTTCCCATTGTCCCTATGCTGACTCAAGGCTGATGGGAAAGAACATCCTTTCCCGACTCCCTGCATCAGGAATTACTGAACGCTTCTTGACTGGAGTCTCCATGCTTCTGGGATATGGGGGTTGCTTTAGAGTAGGCCTGCACAACACGTCATCCGTGGGCAACTTGGAAGGGGAAATCTGCGCAAGCATGCACGCGCCTCCCTTGCACCCACCTGCGCCGTCTCGAGTGGGTGCAAAGAAAGCGTGTGCATGGTTGCACAGGTCGCCCCTTGGAAGGGGCAGATCCGCGTGACCATGCACTAACCTCCCTTGCACCTGCCCACACACGTTTAAACGAATGCAAGTGAAGCGTGTGCATGGTCAGCCTCCTCATAGGCATGCATTGAAATCTATCCCCCTCCAGAACGGATTAATAGATTTTAATGCATTCCTATAGGAAACCGCTGCTCTACTTATGCATTTTTCTACTTAAGAGCATGCACTTGGAACATATTAAATGCGTAAGTAGAGGTATTAGTGTAGTAGCCCTAATGCACTTTGGGCCGGAAAAAGGAGACCTCGGTCTGTTCAAAGTTGGACAACCCTGCTTTAGAGTTTCTAATGTCTAAAGACGGCCACATCTTAAATCAAAATATAACAAGAGTATTTACCTACTGATTTAGACCAAATGTAAACACAGAATGCAATCAATCTTGAAACAATATTTTACTGCAGAATCCTTTTATCTAGCTACACATGCTTATGCAATGAATGTGATTTTTGTGGCTGTTTTCTGTTAGCTAAGGCATCAATGTCCAAGGTCCAATGGCATCAAGGTTTGTGACAGACACCCTTGAAATGTCACGTAAAAGTTCAACAACCAGAAATTGTACCTACATCCTGTCAAATGTGTAGCACAGATGGACACTTCTTGCTCTCCAGATATTTCAGCCCCAAACTCCCATCAGCCCTGGATAGCTTAGCAAATGGTCAAGAGCCCCTGGGCTTGCAGTCGCAAACATATGTCAGGCCAAATGTTCCCCATCACTGGAAGTCTATATAAGATTGTAGCCTAAACCATCTTTCACGCTATCAGCCAAAATGAAATACCAAATAATTCACCAGACCATACAGATGTCCGAAAGGATATGGCAAAACAGAGACTACACCTCTGAATATAGGTTTACATTGTTATTCCTTCAATCTTCCCCTTGGGCAAACAAGTTACTTAATCTAATCATCATTTTGTGTGACATACTAAAGAACTGTGCCATTCTGGCCTACCAACACAGACCACCATCTTAAGCAAGACCTGCTCAGAGTTTCTACTACATCCCCCCATTGCCAAGAGACCTGTATAGCCCAAAATAGACAGAGAGAAAATACATTTACAGTCAGAGTGGTGTAGACTGTAGAGTAAAGGAGAGACACATCTTACACCCCAGTGGACTTGTAATGCTGCGTATTTTCTAACTGAAAATACAACACTTGGAGCTATATCTACTTAAGTGAATTCTGACTGTAGACATCACTTCCTCCTTCATCTGACATTTATACTTCACATGGTGTGAACCAATTATAAGACTGTACAGTATTTCAAAAAATCCTGTCCTTTTTTGCATCTCACATTTCTTCTTTACCTTCAAAGGAAAACAGAATAAATGCAGTAGTGATGCAATTACTAATATGTTTTGAAATCTAGACAAAACTGGGTTTAATTTAGAAATATAATCTGCTGATTTGAAATTAGCAAATTTAATTGTATTTAATACTACTTTTGGGAGTTCTTACCAGCTCCTATTTTGGTTATACTAAATATCATACAGATATTACACTGGTTAACCCCACTTTTATTTCCTATTCTCTTTTTCTCACGTCTCTCAGTACTTTAAGAAAAAAAAAACTTAATTTCAGCTCACCTGGCATCCTATTGTTATGCTATGATTCTTAGAATGAATGTGCCAACCTGGAGGTTAATCAGTGAGCAGCACTCCCTCACCACATCACTTTCCCATAAAGCTCCATCAGTTGTCTGGCATGTTTTGCATTTTTTCACTCTGTCCATGGCCTTGCTGTCAAATTCATTTATCTCAGGAATTCAAAATAACTCTCTGCCAAGACAAGGGGGAAGTGATTCACTCAAGATCTAGAGGGCAGATTTAGGACTTGCCAACTTTATTTCTCCCTTCACATGATTGCACAGCACAGTTGTGTGCGCATCCCCAGCTTCCACAAACTAGCCACAATACCTAAAATTAACTGGACAACTGTAATCCATGATGGAAGTGTGGGACAACTCGGTCAAGGGCCAAAATTTAACTGAAAATCGGTAGACTACTGTAAACGAGCAAAACGATAATTAAAAAAATACATATAAATAAAAATAAAGTATGTAAAATTTTAAGCTAATGACTCAAACGGAATGGCAAGAAAGAAATAAGGGAAAGGGTATTGTGGTTAATTGATGGGATGTGGCATATCTCTCGAGGCATTTTATTCCAGAGACTAAGGGCGCTATCCCATGAGCAGTTTGATCCGGTTTTTACTTACAAGTAATCCAGCTCAAAAATATGTGGCCCTACCACCAAGTTTTTTTTTAAAAAAACCGAGCTTTCCATGACCTAGGGGTGATGTTGGGTATTTTTTAGACCGGTTATAAATGTGCGTTTTCCAACCTCACATAGGTATCTGAGGATGCTGATTATCCGTGTTCCCCTCCCCCGCCTTTTGCCCTATTAGCTGATGCTAACTTCTTTTTTAACGTTTTTTAAAAAATTAAAAATACTAATTTGGCTTTCCGTTTCATCAAAAAGGTTCTGTATAGAGATGGGCATGAAACGCTAAAATAAGTTTTTAAAAGTTTAAAAATCGCTCCTTTTCCCCTACCTTTTTTGCTGAGCCCCAAGCGCCAATCAGCTGTAGCGAGGTCTTGAGACTGGAAAAAAAAAAGTTTAAAAATCGCTCCTTTTTGCAGTGAAAATAATAAATTCATTCAAAAAAAAAAGATGAACACAGCTTGGGAAATATACTCAAAAATGTGGTTTTATGACGTGGCAACATTAAAATTTGTTTACTAATATCATGCCCATAAGGATGCTGCAACCGAATCTTCAATAACGTGAGGACTTTAGAGTAAAAACACGTCTTTATCAAAAAAAGTATATTTCGTCCATGTGATAGCGTCCTAAGATTTTCTTTTTTCTCTTCTTTCTTTCTGTTTTTTTTTAAAAAAAACCTAAGCACAACATACATTTTCCTCTTGACCTCAGACAAAAACAGGAGCAATTTTTGTTTTTTGTTTTGTTTTGATTCCCCTCCTCCCTTTTCTATGTGGAGACCTTCAACTGAAACCAACAAGAACTTTGTAGATCCACACAGAATGTCATGACGGTACTGAGCAACAGTAGTTCTACTAGCAAGAATAGCTGCAAGACATCTCAGAGGGATGAAGCATGGCCAGAGATCCAAGCACTGGACTACTGAAAATCAAAGTGTTCTGCTTACTAGAGTTCACCAGAGAAGATTTACAAGCATGCAACTGTCTGTCACCATTTCAAACTATTTTTGTTTTCTAATATATGAGCAGGCCAAGAAATCTAGATATCTATAAGATATCAAAAAAAAAAAAAAGAAAAAAAAAAGAAAAGAAAAAAGAAAAATAAACACCGGTTAAGAAAGCCCTGGTGTAAACATGCTGAGGAAAGAATGATTTTGTGTTCATGAACTACGGAAGAAGTCTAAGCACTACAATGATATATCATATATACTCGAGTATAAGTCAACCCGAGTATAAGATGAGCCCCCTAATTTAGCCTTTAAAAAGTGGGAAAATTGATTGACTCTAGTATAACCCAATATTTCCCTCCACTGCCTTCCCCAAGCTGATGCTGGCAGTGGCTGCTGCTGCCGTCGCCACCATGACTGTGGTATTTCCTCTTCCCTTCCTCCTCCTCCTCTTCTTCTTCTTCCAACTGGGGGGGGGGGAGAAACGGCGGGTTTTAAAAACTATTTTTCTCTCCCAAAGCAAACACCAATGTCCGCCGTCAGCACTTGCTTCGGGAGAGAATTTTTTTTAAAAAAAAACCTGCCACTTCTCCTTCACCCGAATATAAGTCGAGGGCCTTTTTTCAGCCCCAAATAAGGGCTGAAAAACACTACTTATATTTGAGTATATACGACACATGAAAATTTGCAATCAATTTCATGAACATGGGTAGTATTTTAAAACTTGAAAAGGCAAAGAAATTAACATTGTGGATGCAGCTGTCTCGAAACAGGTACATCAGGCTTATTATAGCATCTTGGAAACAAAATTGGTGTTTCCTTGTCAGTGTTGTTTCTTATATTTACAGTGGACCCTTGTATAACAAACAGTTTGTATAACACAAAATCTGTACAACATAAAACATTCCGGAGATAGGGGAAATTTGCTTAACACAATTGCTTACGGGGAGAATCCGTACAACATGAAGATGGGATTACTCTGTTTTCAATGCATTCCTATGGGAATTTGTATAAAGAAAAAATTGCTTGACATAATTTCATTTGGAACGAATTAATTCCTTTATACAAGGTACCACTGTAAAAAGGAGGAAGGGCTTATAGCAGCCTTTTCAAAATATCTGGGACACAAAGAAATGGACTATACTGCTGATTTCTGCATTCCCCAACAGTGCCCGCAAAATGCATCCTACAGTCAAGCTATCCTCCTGCTAGAAGAAGCCGGGCATTTCCAGTGTACCTCAGGCCTTTCACAGCTGTTAATTAGTGACAAAATAAATAACACATACTACAACATAAAATGAAATAATCACAAGGGACCCCAGCCTCATTTCCTTCTAAGAAGCCATAGAGCCATTATTCTGCCAAGAAAAAAAAATATTATTCTAATACTAACTAAACATGAACATTTGCTAATTTTGCTGAACATATTGAAAGTAGGAGCAAAAGTCTCCCAAGGGTCTGGCTTTTAGGAGACGACGTGTGAACCGGGGGAATTTTTTTTCTGCTGGCTGCAGGAGGGAAGAGGCAACCCTTGCCAATTCCTCCTTCCCCCTGCAGCCGATGCACGTGTCCCAAAATTCTGTCTGGGAAGTTGGAAAACTCTAGAAGAGTGTTGGGAATGGAACTGTGACCTCCAGAGAGAAGGAAATGAGAAGGACAGCCACCTCTCTTTTCCCACTGGTAAGTGTAGCTCTGAACCAAACCTCACTTAGCAATTTCTGCCTCTCCCTCAGGGTTAGTCAGCTGACTCTCCTGAGACCAAGGGAAGATGGATGAGAAATGTGCCTTCGTTCAGTGGCAAGTCCCATGGGTCATCTACTTAAAAGGTATGAAGATGCAAGTAATGAGTTTTACACTGAACAGCTGAAACACTGAGCGAACTGCACGGGCATTCAAGATTGACAATTCAGCCCTAATCATTGAATGGGCATAAGGCAAACAAGAGGGGTATTAATTCACGGCTGTCAGTCCCATCTAATGACCTAGAATTGTGCATGATAGAGGAAGTCCCCCTTTCAGGCATCAAGAGTAATCCTCTAAAACAAAAGTTAAAGTAATACAGCTGCTGCATGATTAGCTGTAGATCAGTGTCCATCCAACATAATCAAATTCTCTGGAAATCTGGACATGGAATACAGCAGGATTGTCTTGAAGTAGAAGACAAGAGTTCTCTTTTTGCCCCAGCAAAATTGTGATATACTGCTGCTGCAGGAGACCTGGACAGCTGACAATTTGCATTGTGACAGTTTCCACTCCCTTAATAAAGGGGCAATATCAGGTAAGGGCCCAGGAAAATACAAGGGGTGGGGGGGATCTCAATATCTACTTTGCTTAGAGCAAAATGTACCCTTTTATCATGATTAGACCATCAGGCCACAGCAGTGCACACTGAATTCACTGAATGAGGTGCTATTCGTTATTAATATTTATCTCTCACCGCACTGAATAAAAAAGAAATTACAGATGCCAGGGCTGCCCTGGAACATTATCTAGATCAACTTTTAACATATAATATCACAGATAAGGCCTTATAGGAGACAATTTTAATGTCAGAACTGGCCCAAATGATAAAATTTCCATTTACTAAATACAGAAGAGCAATTGATCATAATATGGAAGAACAGTCTTATACCTATTATTATAGCTCCTCAAAGGACAACACAGCAAGCTGGGCTGTATCCCAATGGCCAGAAGATAGAACCTGTATATTTTGATTAGTTCAAACCAAGCTGAATTCTCCAGGGGACTTTATATCTGTGGCAGGACTGAGATGCAGTACCACTGACTATATATTAGTAAATGAGAACTTATTCCCCGTTGCCAAGAACCTCCAAGTGCTCCCTGAACTGGCTAGTGAACACTTACCTCTCTTGCTGCTCTTGCACCCTACTCGATCTGAAATCGATTTTAAAACCCAGACTACATTTCATATCATCCTCACCAAACAACCAGGGTGCAGAGCAGAGGATACTAAAGACTCCTGGCATAGATAACAACCCATATTTGGGGAAAATTTATAGACTTTGTATTAGTAGAAGGGAAAGGGAAAGATACGAGGAATATTGCAACACAGTTCTGGAGAAGAGGACTCTAAGAAGAATATCAAAACAACAGAAGATTGAGAAGAAAAGGAAGAATTCAGGAAGAACTGGATGGTCCCGGGAGATAGGGTTGCACTATTCTTGTTGTTTCTTTGTTTGTTTTACAGAAATTTGTAATAAAAAAGGCAACTAGACTGGTACATGAAAGCAATAAAACAAGGACTGTAAGTCGAACAAAAAAAACCCCACCCCCCGAATTATTGAGAAATAAATTTGATTGGTGGACATCACCTCTTGCTGCACTATTTGCCTTTACAGACAGTATGGTACATATCCCCAAAGTGACAATAGTCCCATTCTTCAAGAAAGGATCCCGGTAATCGTAGACCTAGTAGCCATATTATAGGCAAACTATATGATGGTCACCTTTTAGAGAAATTTAAAACTTGACTACGACAAGAAAATATAACAGTAGGTACCATTTTGCATTGACGTAAAGCCTGTCTTCGACTCCATCCCAAGAGAAAAACCGTTGGGGAAATTGGAAGGCCCCTCCACCTAATACAAGCATTATATTCTGAAACCGCTATAAGAGTTACAGGTAGATGTAACAGGAATGGCCAACTTAACTGAAGCCATCTTAACATCTAAAGGTATGAAATAGATGTGTTCTAGCAAGCTTTTTATTTATTGTCTATGTTAACAACATGATAGGCTGCCTCAGCAACATTGAAACATTTCCCCATGTCATAACCAATAGAAAGATCCCCATACTACTGTATGCAAATGATACAGTCCTACTCTCAAGAACCCCTGTAGGACTCAGAAGAACCCTGCAGGCATTTAGCAGATATTATAGGGAGAATCAAGTTGAGATTACTTCTGAAAAAAAAAAACAAATATTATGGCTTTCTGGAAGAAACCTAAACCCAGAATTTAGAATATTAATTACAGCAGGTAATGACTAATAAGAAGTAGTGTCACAATCAAATGGGGCAAGAAAAGCCCATCATGAACATGCAGCCGACATAGGAAAAGCCATCTTAAAATTCTTTTGAACTAGGAGTGCATGATACTGAATATCCCTCCAGCCCTCAAGCTATTTCAAGCCAAAAGCTTCTCATAACTTTTGTATGAGACAATCCTGGGATCTTCAGCAACCAATTTTGCCCCACTAGAGAGAACCCAATCAAAGTTCCAAATTCCCAGATGGGTTTCTAACACCAGACTACGCTTAGAATCTAGCCTACTCAAAATCAAAGCCCAGAATAAGTCTTGCCTCCATGAATTTCTGGCTTAAGCTAAATTATCACCCCCAAGAACTAACATCTTTAATTCTCCAAGACTACTTCTGCTCCCTTTGGCTAAAAGCCAAAGTAGTTCGTGCTGGGCGAAATTCCAACCAGGAAGCAGCCTCTGATGCATCATCTTTCTCTCTTCCTGTCTACTTTCTGGTTGGAATTTTGCCCAGCGCAAGCTACAGCAAGGTCAGACAGTGGTTGATTTTGTTCTGGAGGGTGGGACTGGATTCCGAGTGCCAGCTGTGCTGGCATGTTTTGTTTCGGAACCAGTCCCTTTCTGAAACAAAATGGCCATCTCTAATCACCACTGTAAAGGTTTCATTTTGCCATCTTAGGGTTGTTGTATTGTACTGTATATGTAAACCCATCTTGAAATTGCCTTCAATCAGTGACAATTTGCTATTGACAATGATGTCATCTCCATTACATACATATAGCTACACAACTGGATTTCAACCTCGGTTTCTTATTCAACAATATGTACATGTTAAATACACTATCATTCTGTCATTCTGACACTAAACAGAAATCGATGAATTGTATGATAGGTATCATGTAGTATTAACTCTGTGGGCCATTAATCAACACCCCAACTGACACTTGGGGTGGCAAAAAATGTGTGCACAATGAAAGGCTGAGAAACAGGAAAAACCCAACATTCTACAATAGCTCCCTTGCCTAGAACTGCATCAAATTCTTCTCTGAATCTGATACAGACATCTCACATTCTGTGTAGTAACACAACACTAATCAGCCAATCTACGTCTGTTATTTATAGGAGAGGGATTTTCATAAAGAAAAATAACTTTATCACCATAAATCAATTTCTGTGACATACCAGAATTTAAAACAGATATTAGTAAAATCCCTAGAAATGGTGTACTTATTTTTAATTTAAATCTTTAAAATGAAGCCTTGGTGTTATTTTAAATTTTAAATTATAACACTGGCAGAATCTTTTTGTTGAAAGGTGGCTGGCTGGTGATAAAAGATAGGTTTTTGACGATGGTTTCAAAAATCAAGTGTGGCTCTGATGTCAAAGGGTATAATTCTAGGATTTTCATAACAGATGCAGTAAAATGGTGTCTACTCACCAATTTATCAGGAGAAAGATATTCATCCACAAATAATTCCCCCTCATCTTTAATGAATGGCCTAGGATTCAGGAGACCTTGCCATCCCAAATTTGTGACCCGAACTGTAGCTGATCCTGGTCTCGAGACTCTGTCTAATTTCCAGTTTTGCTCCATCTCAGAGTTCTCTATATGGTAACAAAAAGAGAATATAGTGTTAGCGTTCAGTATTTATTTCATTAATCCATGAATCATATTATAATCTGCTACATCTAGAGTGGTACTGAACTGTTACATTAAAACCATACAAATCATTATAATTCAACCACCGGATGCGTGGCTGAGGAAGGCTGCAATAGTCTGCTCTACAAGTTGCAAGGCACAAAGTGCACTGGTAAAAGAAAATCTCATTTTCCAAGAGCAGTGTCAGTCAAGATTAGGGATGGGCATTTTGTTTCGGAAACAGTAGGTTACGAAATGAACCACGCAAGCCCAGGTGGTGCTCGGAACCCTCTGATATACGCAGAGCCAATTGCTTTACCTTTCTCTGGGCTCGTGCGGGGTTAAACCGCAATGAGGAAGCACACTGTGATGTCATCTCTCCTCATCTTTCCTCCTTCGTGGTGTTGGCCAATCAGACAGGGAGGCGGGATGATGCCCATCACTGCACAGCTTCTGATTAGCCAGCACCCACAGAGGAGGAAATATGACATCACAGCGTGCTTCCTCATTGCAGCTCAGCTCCGTGCTAGCAGAGAAAGGTAAAGCAATTGGCTCCGCGTGTATCAGACGGTTTTTTCATCAAAGGCTTTCCTGTTGGCCAATCACAGCTTCCCTTCTTGGGTTTACTTGTTTTTTTCATCAAAGGCTTGCTGTTGGCCGATCGCACTTCAAAATATATATTTTTAACTCCTTTGGTGCATTTCTCAAGCGGTGGAAAGGTAGGGGGTGAGCTTCATTTCCATGCCCTTTACTGTGTCTTCTGCATCACATTGTATTGTGGGGGTGGGGGGTTGAGATGAGCTTCATTTTTTCCATGCCTGTTAGCCTGTTTTCTGCATTGCATTGCATTGCAGGGGAGGGGGAGCTGAGCTTTGTTGTTTCCATGCCTGTTCTATGTTTTCTCCATGGGCGGGTGGGTGGGGGGTTGTTCCATACTAGCTCATGTGTGTTGTGTGTGTTCTTGCAGCGGTTTGTGGACTTGTTTGCATGCCTGTTCTGTGTTTTCTGCATGGGGGGGGGTCCATGCCAGCTCATGTGTGTTCTGTGCGCTCTTGTAATGGTTTGGGACTTGTTTGCATTACTGTCCTATGTATTATGCATTGGGGGTGGGGATAAAGTGTACTTTATGAAGAGTTTTGTACAGATAAAAGTTTTTTCTTTTGACTTTTTTCTGACCTCCAGAACGGATTAATTGGTTTTCAGTGCATTCCTATGGGAAACACGCTTTGGTTTACAAATTTTTCAGGATACAAAATGTCCCGGAGAATGCATTAATTACTTAAACTGAGGTACCACTTTATTTCTCCAGGGTCGAGTTCTTAAAGACAGCTGTTCATATAGTAATTTATAATTGAATCAGCACAGCTATCTATCCAAATATTTCCTTTGTTCTCAGATAAGAGCACCAGCCAAATAAAGACAAGTAAGAATCCTTCATTCTAAACACTCTTCTTATTTTTGAAGAAAATGGAAATACCTTTAAAGTAGTAATTTGCTCACTGAACATTATAACTCTTTTATTTTGTTTGACAAACATAGATATTTCTTTTGCCATATGCTTTATTACAGCAGTCAGTCTTCACCTCTACGCTTTAGCCATGAAATACTACATTGTAATCTCATTGCTTTCTCCTTGGTACATACTTCTCAAATTAATCTAAGGACTTTTTCTGCATTCCACAATTGCATAATTATTCAGTTCCATACTCCAAGACAATAACAACTATCTAAATGGAAAAGAATGAGAGATTGCATGCAATGTTTGGTTTTGAAAGTCCTTGGGGAACCATGAATGCTATTTTAAGTGCAATTTTGTGAAAGTGCCCTGCAGATAACCTCAGCTGGAGGGTGGGAGTCCTGTTAGACAACTGAAATTTACTATAATGTCATCAAGAAACTATAACTACATCAATCAATTCCTGATGGTAAAAACCGTTCTTGCCTACATTTATATATTACATTGCAACCTTCACAACTCTGCCCTATTATATTAGATCTCTAACTAAAATGAAAAACTGATACAGATGAAGATAAGAAGAGGAGTTTATATTATTAATATTGTTGCTTAAAGAAATCAAGAAATTCATTGGACAATCATTTAGTTTGGGGGCAAATGCTCGTCTGACAGTCTGAATTCTCAATTTGTCTACAGTATTTCCATTTCTCAGAGGAAAATCGCAAGATGCCATTCATCTGGTTTCCTGGGAGGTACACCAATGTGATCTAAACAGTCAAATATCTTGCTATGGCCTTTCATTTCCTTGAGGCAAAGAATTATAAACACAACTACAGCTTCTGATCTTCAGAGGATGAAAACAGCAAGCACCATTGCCTGTGCCCTGGAGACATGTCCCTCTGAGCCTCCTCTTTCCTCACATGAAAGATCCCACAGACTTGCTACATTGGAAGAGGTGAAAACCTGAGATGCAGAAGAAGGGTGTGGAAAGAACTAACTGTAGTCTCACCTAGCCTCCATCCCACCCCAGTTTTAGGTCAGAAGCATCTGCCCATAAAGCTCTGATCGTAATAGTAAAATTTAGTTCAAATAAACAACACAAAGTATTGTGCTGTTAGCTGCACTGGTGTGGGAAGACTGCATCAAGGAAATCACTGCAGACAGAAGCCAGATGCTTATAGCTTGTCTGCTGGTAAAATTTCACTCCAAGACGGCCAATAGAAAACTGGATGATAAATTTATTTATGATAAAATTTGCCTGTAGCCTCAGATTGTCATGAACTGGATAATAAAACCCTAATTATTTTGATAAAGAAATATATGTCATCTACGTATAAGCTTTTAACATACAGAATTAAAGTCTGCATTTTAAAGTATATCACTATATTTCTTGGTTTCATCTCACTGGGAACTGGATAGGGGGAGTGCCCCTATTGCAGGCCTGCCCAAAGTCTGGCCCCGGGGGGGGGAAAATCCTGCCCGTCAGGCTATTCTGAGTGGCCCGCGGCTGGCCGGGCCGCCCCTCCCTCCTCCTCCTTTGCCCCATGTTTTTTTTAAAAAAAATCTTCCGCCAACACTGACAACACCGGGAAGCTTGTGGGCCGCCACCACCGGCAACCATGTGAGGGTCGGTGCGCGGGAGGGCCGCCGCCACCGGCACTGCTGGGAACCTTGTGAAGCTCGGGAACACCGGCACCGCTGGGAAGCTTGGGTGGACGGGCGGTCTGCCGCCACCGGCACCGCAGGAGAATGTGTGTGGGGGTGGGCAGGCCAGCAGGCCTCTGCCACTGCCAAGGAGCTTTGGGGTGGGCTGGCAGGCGAGCCGTCGCCACCGCTGGGGAGCTTGGGGGGGGCAAGGTCACACAGATCGCCTCTTCCAAGGGGCGACCTGTGGCCACGGCTCCCTGTGCTTCCTTTGGTCCCCACCTTCCTTCTTTCCTCCCTCCCTTGGTCCCCACCTTCCTCCCTCCCTCCCTTGATCCCCACCTCTGTCCCTCTCTCCCTTCCTTGTTCCCCACTTTCCTTCCTTCTTCTCTTGGTTTCCACCTCCCTCCCTCCCTCCCTTAGTTCCCACCTTCCTTCCTGCGGGTGGGGTTGCAAGGGGTCAGTGGGTGGGGCTTATGGGTCAGTGGGTGGGGCTTGCAGTGGGGTGGCAGGGTCGGGGAGCAACTGGCCCCTGACACATTCTCAGCCACGAAATCTGGCCCTCCTTACAAAAAGTTTGGACACCCCTGCCCTATTGGTTCTGCTGGACCTCTCAGGGCTTTTGATACCATCAAACATGGCATCCTTTGGGATCACCTTTTCGGGATGGGACTTGGAGGCACTGGTCCATCTTGGAGGGGAGAACTCAGAAGGTGGTGCTGGGAGACTCCTGTTTTGACACCTTGGCCACTGGCCTGTAGTGTCCCTCAGGATTCTATTTTGTCCCCTATGCTATTTAACATCTATATGAAACCGTGGAGAGAGGTTGTCCAGAGTTTAGAGGTTCAGTGTCACCAGTGCTCTAACGAAACCCAACTCTATTTCTCCTTTCCATCTATATCCAATGATGCTGTTTTGGTTCTAAATCAGTCTCTACTGTCAATAATGGACTGGATGGGGGCAAATAAATTGAAACTTAATCCAAACAAGACAGAGATGCTCCCGGTCAGTCAAAAAGCAGATCAAAGAATAGAGTTTCTGCCTGTGTTGGATGGTGTTACACTCCCTCTGAAACACACAGGTATGAAGCTTGGGGGTGTTCTTGGGTTCACCGCTGAGCCTGGATGCATAGGTTTCAGCAGTGTTCAGAACTCCAGAGGTCTAAAGTGTTGCACCCAGATTGCTTACTTGGGTTGGTTACAGGAAACATATAACTCCCTTGTTACAGAGGCTCCACTGGTTGCCAACCAGGTTCTGAGCACAATTCAAAGTGTTGATTTGACCTATAAAGCTGTAAACAATTTGGGTCCAAACGATATCCCTCTATGAGCCTGCCTGGGCATAAAGATCATCAGAAGATACCTTTCTCTCAGTCTCACCATCCTCACAGATGTGCTTAGTGGGGACATGGGAGAGGGCCTTCTCTGTTGCTGCTCCCAGATTCTACAAATCCCTCCTGCAGGAAGAAAGGCTGGCTCCATCTTTATTGCCCTTCTGCAAGCAGGCCAAGACCTTCTTCAGGCAGGTATTTCGTTAATGACTGGTGGTCTGAGAGGAATTATTTAATGGATTGCTGTGCTCTGTTGTTTTAAATGGGTTTTAATATTGATTTTCTTTACCATTTTTAATTTAATACTTGTTACATTATTTTTTTAACATTCATATATTTAATGTATTTATTTATTTATTTTATTTGTATACTGCCCATCTAGCCAGGGGCCACTCTTGGCAGTGAACAACAATAACATAAAGAAAAACATAATACAGTACAATCACAGAAAAATAACATCAAACCACAAAAACCTTAACAAAAATAACATCAAACCACAAAAACCTTAACAAAAATAACATCAAACCACAAAAACCTTAACAAAAATGGATGACGACAATAGACCAAAACAAAGCAATCAAAAACATTAGCAAGTAACCTGAAGACAGGAGACTGAAAAACAGAACCAGATGCAGAGTTAGATGGTAAGATATTGGTGTCAGCTGCTATCTGCATGGCCACGGAAGGCCAATCTGAAGAACCAGGCCTTTAATCATTGTTTAAATATTTTTAGATTGTAAATATTATGTAATATTTAATAAATAAATATTTGCATTAAATAAACAAATATTTAATAAATAAACAAATAATTGTAAATATTATTTACATATAAATAATATGTAAATATTAGGGCTGCCTAGATGCCCTAAGCACATCCGATCTCGCCTGCTCTCGGAAGCTAAGCAGGGTCAGCCCTGGTTAGTACTTGGATGGGAGACCACCAGGGAATACCAGGTGCTGGAGGCGCCTGGAGTAGGAACTGGCAAACCACTCCAGTATTCCTGCCAAGAAAACTCCATGGACATGGAGTCACGAAGGGTCGGTCACGACTGTAACGACACAACACGCACATTATGTTTTCAATATTGTAAGCATCTTTGGTTCCTTCTTAAGGATAAACGCAAATTAAACAAGTTTTAAATAAATACACAATAAACTATCTGATATTATGTCTTTATTCAAGAAAAAATTACAGGTCAATGTACCAAAAATTAAATTTTCTTTAATCTGATATAGGCATGGTTATTCAAGTAAATTATTTTCTTCTGACCATATAGAGGTGACTTTTGGAGGGAGGGAGACTGCTGCAGAGAAAAAAGGCAAAACTTCATATGAATTTCCTGAAGTAACTTTCAAGCTTGCATATATTTCAAAAATTAAATTACTTTTTAATTTAAACATTTGAACCTTTTCTGTAGTTTGGAAATAGGAAAAAAATAAAACAGAATCAGTATTTCCAGTTAGTCAACTGCAGAAGCACAAACTGACTTTAAGAATTTGAATGTCTTGTTTTATGTATATCAGTCTGCAACTTAGTAACTGTATTCACATCTTATAATATTCTTCTATGGGCTTAAAAAACTTATAAACACATTGACTAAATAATACATAAATGAAGCAAAGGCATTTGCCTCACGAATATGTTTCTCTAAATTTCATTAAGCTATGTTTACATTATTTCTTCTTGATAACAACAGCAGCAATATCATCACCATATTGACAAGTATTTACATCAAATGTATTTGATCTTTGCAGAAGTTAGATTTTGAACTACAAGTGCTATGTGTTATGTCTACCTTTATTGATCACTCTCTAACATTTTGCTCTTCTCTTTCTGATAACTTATGGTACTCATGGAATTTGACTTCAACAGTGAATTTATAAGCAATATACTGATTTAGCTACTGTTAACTTTTTGAAATGTCTTTAAATGTTTCCTAAACAAAAGAAAAAAATGTTGAAAGACAAAAAAAAATTAATATACGGGCATACACTCTGCACCAATAAACATCAAAAGAATACCACAGACTACAGAACAGATATGTTATGTTATTTAAGATTCAATCAACTATTTTTCTCCTGATCTCTGATTGGGAAACAGAATACAGGGGGTAGAAGTGACATACAGACCATGTAACATCAAATTTAGCTTATCCACACTGACTTCTGACAGGCTTCCAAGCTCAATTCAAGATATTATTATTACTATTACTACTTGCCCTTATAGTCCTGCTTTTCTGCAGTGAACTCAAGGCAGCATAATAAATTAGAGATGGGCACGAAACGACAAAATGGCATTTTGTGGTCGTTATTCAGGCCCTGGGGTCCGCTTTGTTCCGTTTCCGTTTTTCGGGCCCCCAGGGCCTACTTCGTTTCCGTTTCTTCGTTTTTTGGGTGCGGCAAGCTGCGGCCGCAGGGAGCCTTCCCAGGGTCGAGCACCTCCGGAGCCGGCAGCGTGCAGGCCAGGAGAGAGTTCCCGCGGCTGTGGGGAGCCCTCCCAGGACCAGGGCAAGCCTCCTGGGAGAGCCGTCCTGTAGCCATGGGTAGCCCTCCCAGGGCCGGGCACCGCCGGAGCCGATGGCAAGCCTGCCAGCAGGAGAGCAATCCCGTGACCACAGGGAGTCCTCCCGGAACTGGGCGCTGCTCCGGTCACCACCCCCAACAGGCTGCCACCCCCGGAGCACTGCCAAGTGCCGCCCTCCCTTGGGCCCCCTCCCCAAGGACCGATCCACTGCGCCGTCCACCACCCCTGTTGGGTCACTACCCCCGGAGCCCTGCGCAGAGATCCCCTAACTGGGGCCCTTCTCCCTGGGAACCACTCCGCCCCGGGAGCGGCCGCCCCAGCATGCCGCCGCCCCGCACACCCCCCCGGGCCTAGACCCAGGACCCCCCCCGGTGCTCCAACGACGCCCTCCGCTCTGGCTTCCGAGCCGGCTGCACCGTTGCCACTTTGCCACGTGGCCGAGATCCCGCGTCATCGGCTCCGGTGGGAAGGGGGCAAAGAGGCTCCGCCAGGCCCAGCCCCCTCTTGCTGCCCTCCGCTTGTTGAATGACAGCCCAGCGGGCTGTTATTCACCAATCGGAGATGGCTGGACTGGGACTGAGATCCCGCCTCTGTGCACGGAGGCGGGATCCCAGCCCCCTCTTGCCACCCTCCGCTGCTCCATTATTCATTGTGTGAGCGGCACAACGACAATAACGAAATCGAACAGAACCGATGAAAATTTTCTTGGTTCTGTTCAGTTCGAGCCTGCCCCATCGCAATGGTTGTTATTCATACAATTACATAACGGAACGAATAACGGAGAATGGTAACGAAAAAATAGTCGTTTCGTGCCCATCTCTATAATAAATTCCCTTCCCATTCCTCTCCACTTTATCTTCATTGCAAACTTGTCAGGCTCAGAGTGAACAACTGGCCCAACAATGCCTGTGTGTTTTGTGACTCAGTGGGAACTAGAACCTCAAGCCGCAGATTTCAGACCTGTATCCTATACACTACCCGACTGTGGATCTCTTTTTTTTTTTTTAATATATTTTTATTTGTTTCATATCATCGGGATCCCTACATAGGATAGGGTATGGGTGGGGTGGGAAATCTAAGGATAAAACAGGGAAAGTTCAAGTGGTATATTTACAATATTTTTCTATATATTAATACACAGACTATATTTTAATTTAATAGTGTTGGAGTCTCTTTTTTTAGCTATTTAGTTCTTTTTCGTAAAAGGTATATAGTGGTTTCCAGCAGTCTCTTGCCTTCTGTAACTCTTTGTCCTTTATCAGTTCTGATGTTATATCCATTTCAGCTGCTTCAAAGAATTTTTCCAAAAGTTCTTGTCTGGTTGGTGTTTCTGCAACTTTCCAATATTTGGCATATGAAATTCTTGCTATTGTGACAATATACAATAACAAATGCTTTATCTTAACATTCTTAATTTCTGTCATAATATTCAATAGAAATATTTCTGGTTTAAATGGAACTGTATAACACAGCATTTTTTGTAAGATCTCATGTACCATTTTCCAATATCTCTTTGCTACATCACAAGTCCACCACATATGATAAAAAGACCCTTCTTTGTTGTTACATTTCCAGCATTTATCTGAGGTATTTCCATATATTTTTGCTATTTTTTGTGGTGTCATATACCATCTATAAAACATCTTATATATGTTTTCTTTTAAATTTATTGCCTTAGTAAATTTTACATTACACTCCCATAACTGGCTCCACTGTGCTAATTCAATATTATGTCCTAGGTTTTGGGCCCATGTTATCATACAGTCTTTCACAATTTCATCCTGCATTTTCAAATCTAACATGTATTTATAAATTTTCTGAATCAGCTTTCCCTCTGTTCCCAATAGCAGTTTATCCAGTTCAGTTCTCTCTATATAAAAACCCTCTTTCTTATCTTTAATAAACCTCGAGGTCAATTGTGATTTTGCCCACCAATCTAACGTCACTTTTGGGTTTTGAAATTCTTCCTCTGATTTTAGTTCCTCTTCATTTTTCAGTATCTCACAGTATCTCACTAATTTGTTTTCACTCATCAGTGTTGGTTGTGTAAATGCTTCTATTGGTGACACCCATCCGGGTATTTTCCTATAAACTTGTCTCTGAATATTTTCCCACATCCAACAGAGTGCTTTTCTCACCATGTGATTTCCAAAGTATTTCTGTTCCTTAGCCTTCTTATACCAAACAAACGCGTGCCACCCCAACCTTAGATCATGGCCTTCTAATTTCAAAATTCTTTGATTTTCTAGTGTAATCCACTCTTTTATCCACACCAGTATACAAGCTTTGTAATATAATTCCCAGTCTGGTAGGCCGCAGCCTGCTCTAGAAGTATCATCTTGTAGAGCTTTTTTCCTGATCCTCGGTTTTTTCCCTTGCCATATGAATTTCATTATTACTTTTTCTATCTCCTTGAAAAATGTTTTTTTTAATAGTAATGGGATCATCTGAAATAAAAATAGTAATTTTGGAAGTATCATCATTTTAATTGTGGCTATTCGTCCCAGTAATGATAAATGCAGTTTGCTCCATTTTTCCAGATCTATTTGTATATCCTTTAAAAGTTTTAGATAGTTGTCTTGCCATATCGTACTTGCTTTTTTAGTTATCTTTATTCCCAGATATGTAATAGTATTTTCCTCTTTAAAATGTGTTTGCTCCACTAATTCTCTAATTTCTTTTGCTGTCATATTCTTTGTTAAGATTTTAGTCTTTTCTTGATTTATCTTCAAACCAGCCATTTCTCCAAAGCTCTTTATAGTTTTCAACAGGCATTCCACTGAATCAATAGGGTCTTCTAATATGAAAACTTCATCATCAGCATATGCCTGCAACTTATATTCTTCTTCCTTTATTCTTAACCCTTTTATCGTCTTCTGATCTCTTACTTGTTGATTTAATACTTCTAATGTCAAGATAAATAACAGTGGAGAGAGTGGACAGCCCTGACGTGTTCCCTTCTCTATCTCTATCTTCTCTGTCATATCCATATTAATTTTCACCTTAGCTTCTTGTTTTGTGTATATAGCTTCAATGTTGTTCCTAAATCTTTGGCCTACTCCTATGTGTTTTAAGTGGCTTAGCATAAAATTCCAATTGATGTTGTCAAATGCTTTCTCTGCATCAAGGAATATTAATGCCATTTTCTTTTCTGGATGCGCCTCGTAGTACTCTAAGGTGTTGAGGATTATCCTCATGTTATTCCTCATCTGTCGCTTTGGCAGAAAACCCATCTGATCTTGATGTATCACTTTCACCAGAAGTTTTTTTAATCGTGTGGCCAGAATTGATGCATAAATTTTATAATCTACATTTAACAAAGAGATAGGTCTATAATTTTTTATCTCCTTAGGGTCAGTATTCTCTTTGTGTATTAGTGATATTGTTGCTTGCGTCCATGTTTTGGGTATTTCTTTTCTTTCAGTGATATCTTCAAGTAATTTTTTGTATGGTAATAGTATGATCTCTGTCATTTGTTTGTAAAGTTCAGCGGGCAGTCCATCTGGACCTGGCGCCTTCCCATTTTTTTGACTTCTAATCGCTTCCACAATCTCATTACAAGTTATTGGCTCCTCTAATGCTTTCCTTTGTTCTTCTGTTAATTTTATCCTGCTATATTTTCCTAAATATTCTTCCTGCGTTTCTCTGGGCACTTCTTTTTGTGAGTAAAGTTTTTGATAGAAATTCTTCACTATCTTCTTCAGTTCCTCATGGTCAAATTTATCTTTTCCATCTTTATCCTTTAAGCTTTGTATATGTGTTTTCTCTTTTTCTTTTCTAAGTCTGTATGCCAGCCATCTTCCTGGTTTGTTTGCTGTTTCAAAGAAATTTGCTCTTACAAATTTTATGTTTTTTGCTATTTCTTCTGCCCATAGCGTATTCAGATAATGTTGTTTCATTTTCAGCCTTGCCTTTAGGTCTTCCTTTTTTGGGTCTTGTTTTAAACCTTTTTCACATTCTTCTATAGACCTTACTGCTTCTTCTTTTTCCCGTTCTCTTTCTCTTTTCTGCTGTGTCGCAAATTTAATTATTTGGCCTCTTAGAACAGCTTTGCCAGCATCCCATACAGTAGCCATAGGAATTTCTGGAGATATATTTTCCTTAAAGTAAAGCTTCATTTCCTCTTTGATTTGTTTCAAAAATGTTTCATTTTTCAGGAGAGATGTGTTTAGCTTCCATTGCCAGTTATTTCTTCTATTTCCCAGACATATAAGTATGGGGTTGTGGTCAGCAAATGTATTAGGTAGAATTTCAATTTCTTTTACTTCTCTCATAATATCTGATGTAAGCCAACACATATCTATTCTTGACCATGATTTGTGTCTATCTGAGTAGAAGGTGTAATCTTGAGCAGAAGGGTTCCTTACTCTCCATACATCCACAAGGCTTAATTCCTCTGCCAATTGCAAGAAGTCACGTGGCAATATATTTCGCCTGTTCTTTTTCCGTTTCTCTTGTGGTGTTTTTACATCCAAGCCCCTATCATACACGGCATTGAAGTCCCCTACAATTAAATTTTCCTGCTGAGAGGTTTTAAGCAATTCTTGTTCTAGACTTTTATAGAATTTCTCCTGTTTCTCATTAGGGGCATATATATTGGTTATTAAAGTCTTTTTCCCATCTCTGTGTATTTCTAACATTAGGATTCTTGCATCTTCAGATGCATATATCAGTTTTGGGTTCCATTCCTTTTTGACATATATGGCCACACCTCTCTTCTTTTCCTTCATATCCGAGGCTGCAAAGAGTTTTCCTAATTTAGTACAATTCAGTAGGTGTTCATCTTTTTTCTTCATGTGCGTCTCCTGTATACAGATGACATCTGCTTTTAATTTCCTTAATTGTAAAAATATTCTTTTCCTCTTCTGTCCTGAGTTCAGTCCATTAATATTGATTGAGACTAGCTTCAATTGTTTATTCAAGATTTTCATCCTTTTTATTATCTTTTATTTTCTCTTCCTCTCTCCTTTTCTGTTCTCTTGTGATGGCACGCTTTTGTTCTTGTTCTCTTGTCTCATGCTGCGATTTCCCCTTTCCTCTCCTCTGTTTTCCTTCCTCGCTATCAGAGGGTATATCTTCCCCTCTACTTCTTAGGAAATCTTCTGCCTTCATCACAGAATTGATTGTATATCTTTTAGGGCCAAGTTGAAAAAATATGCCTTCTGGTATCAGCCATTTATAAATAATTGAGTTTTCTCTTAAGTATTTTGCCAGAGCTGAGTATTTTTTCCTCCTTTGCCGCATTTCCCAGGGTACCTGTTTTAAAACTGTAATATCTTGATCTAAAATTTGGATTGGTTTTCCTTGTATTTCATTAAGCACCATATCTCTCATCGATCTCCTTGTGAATTTCAGGTGAATTTCCCTTGGTAATCTGTTCATTCTTGTGTAAGCTGAACTCACTCTGTAGACTGAATCAATTTGTGATAGGAACTCTTCCATTTTCAAATTCACAATTGGTGCCAATGATGTGCTTATCAAATCTGCCAGCTTCTCCCCTTTGGATTCTGGGACATTCTGCAATCTTATGAAATAAGCTGCTTTTTCCATTTCTAATGATATTATTCGATCTTCTTGTAACTTTTGCATATTTTCTATGACATCCATCCGATTCTCAGCTTTGACTGCTGCTTCCTTTCTTTCCTGTAGCTGTTCCGTATTTGTTTTCACCTGCTTATACAGATCATCAAACCTTGTGTTTGTGCCTTTCACCTCATTTGTCAATTGGTTTACTGTTTGGGTGAGTTGATTCATTGCTTCCTGCATCTGTTGCAGACTGTGTAATATTAAGCTCTCTGTTGAAGATTGTCCTACTAATTTTGTCATGCCTGTTGTCTCAGGAGAACTCTGGGGTGTAGTTTGAGGTGTCATTTGTGGCGTGGCCTTGCCTCTTCCTATTGGTACTTTGAAAGCCATGTTAATAAATTATGTACTTTATATACTTTAGTCAATTAATCAATATTATCAGTTATCCCAAGAAACCTTAGGCACTACTAATTGAACCCTGTCTATAACATATAACAGCTACTGACACTGATATAAATCAAGTACTGTCAACTCTCCACTATTTTTCTTATGCTTAACAGTATATATTCAGTAAAGTACGTGTCTAGAACTCTTAATATGATAGGTTTCCCCTTTAACTTTAAAGATTTCACGTAACAGATTATCTAGCTAACTGGCAATTTTATCTCCAACTAAGTATCCTTTTATCCCAACTCCAAATTCAGTCACCCAGGTCTCTTTAGATTGCCAGCCAGAACTAATTTTTATATACACCTCCAATATTTCACCTTCCCAGGTCTTTCAGGCTGGTCTCTCACCTCCAATTTGAGCTATAAATAATCAGATATAGAATTTGGTAAACCCAAAAAATGTTTTTCCCTTTTTTCTCTTTTCTTAAAGATCCCTCTGTGGGTTTCAAAAGTTACTGTTCAACAATTATTTGTAATCCGTTGGTATGTCTCTTCCAGGTCTTCAAAGTCTATTTAATTTCATTCTTCACAGTAGAGAGAGTGTGTTATTTAAAATACATCAATGCAGTGTGTCTCTTCCAGCTTTCTCCAACACCGTTATCTTCACTCTTCCAAGAGGGGGAAAAAAAATTCAAGGTCACCCGTACTGCTTCGAGTCTAAACAGTTCAGATAGTGGATTCCCCAGGTGAAACTTGCATTCAATTAATGTACAGTACTCAAAATGGGTATTCCAATAGAACTAAGAAGCCAGGCAAGAAGGGGAGTGGGGGGGGGTTTAAAGTCTTCTTTACTTTTAACTCTTATAAGTTTTCTCTCCTATAAGAGCACACACACTTTATGCTTCTCAGTTCCTCACTTAGTAACTACTTAATAGCCCAATTTAAGTATATTGTCCTTGGATTTCAGTAAACAGTTCTCAGCTAATTGGCAATTCAAAAGTCTCTCTGCCGCTTGACTTTAGAGATTTTTTCTCTCTCCTTCCAAAGTCTTTAATCAGCAGCTCCACTTTTTTAGCGTAAACAAAAGTTCTTAAAACAGATATACATACTCCTTAAGATCTTGCAATTGCTGTTACCACAGGAACTCTCCGACTGGGGCGTCAATAGCTTGCTTGGCTTTGTGCCTTCCCCATCTTGATCCTGAATAGCAGGCGATGTCCAGGGCGAGATCAAACTGCTTTGAGATAAAGCAGGCTCTCTTAGCCCCCAGCCCTGCTTCGTTGAGAAAGCTTACTCTCCTGTAAGCTCTCTGTCCAGACCTCTTTGCTCCGGCAGTGGTCCTTCTGGATCAAAGGGGTTTTCGCAGCATCAGAGCTCCCTCACAGTGCTGCTTTCCTCGCCATGACGAAGCCCCGCCTCCCCGGATCTCTTTTTTTAAGGTGGTAATAAACTGAATCTCATGCACCTTAAGGAACATTTTTCTCCCTTTTTGTAGTAAAATCTGCTGAGGAGACTTTGCTATGGATTCAGTGTTCTACATTGTCTACTTTTGAAATGGATTTGCAAGAAATAGTGCCTGGCCAGCTCTTGAGTTCAAAATTAAAAGCAAGCAAATATTTATCTCTGGATATTTTATTTGCATTTTAAGCACTGCCAGCTGTTCCGGTGGGAAATGATGCTGTTTATTTATACCAGTTTACTGAAAGTGGTTTCTTATTGGACAAGGCAGATTTTAGCATGCTTGATTCGTTTATTGGCTTGGATGTGATTTTAATGTTGGATGTTAGCTTGGTCTACATTTGGATTGAAAAATATCTAATAAGCATTATAAAGTTAACCAAGGACTATATTTTATGATAATGAAAGCAATTAGACTGAAGCACATCTCAGGGGCTAAAATCCTGCTGTGCAGCTCTGGATGCAGTACAGTCACCCCCACCATTTCGCGGTTCAGGTACCGCGGTCCCTCTACATCGCAAGATCACAGTACCTGCACCGCGGGGGGCCATCTGGTCGCTCCATGCGCCCCCCGCACCTCCAAGAAGCCTCGGGGGCGGGGAGCGACGGGGGGGCAATCACGTCGCTCTCCGTTCCCCCCCGCGGCACCTCCGAAAGGCCTCGGAGCCGCTTGGGAGGGCTGTGGGGAGGGATCGCTTCGCTCTCCGTTGCCCCCCCGGGCACCTCCGAAAGGCCTCAGAGCCGCGCGGGAGGGCGACTGAGAGTGATGCGGTCCCTCTCCGCAACCCTCCCGGGCACCTCTGGAGGGCCTCAGAGCTGCACGGAAGGGCTGCGGGGAGGGGCAGCGTCCCTCTCCGCAGTCCCCTCGGGCGCCTCCGGAGGGCCTCAGAGCCGCGCGGAAGGGCTGCGGGGGTCAATTGGGTCGCTCCACGCCGCTGCCCCCCACGCTCCTCCGAGGCTTTTGGGACAGGCGCACGATCGCCCCCCCGCCCCCCGCCTGCTTCCGCATATTGTGGATTTTCATGGATCACGGGTGGGGTGGGTCCCTAACCCCCGTGATCGGCGGGGGGGGGTTACTGTAGCAGCAAATCGCCACTCATTAAGAGTGACTTCAGTGCATGCAACTGGGATTCAATGCAGCAAAGTTGCATGAAATTACCAAAAGAAGCCTTTCATCAGCATCAGTTTGCCAGTGGTGCGCATATCATCCCTATTTCTCATGTGAAACTGCACAATAGGATTTCAGCCAAAAATGTTATATTTCAAAAGGAACTTGTGTGTTGTGTTGTAACTTTATTACACTGCTCCAGGTGTGCAAATAATTCATAGTTTTATAATTCACTGTATCATCCTTTTGAGAAATAGCTTTTAGTGGCCAATTCTGATAATACAAATTAAATATATTTATTAAAAATACAAAATATCAACCATAAAATACTTTGACTCTGGATTCATACAGATATGGCATAAATTCCGAAACATTCACGGTAACTTAAAAGTAGCTTTGAGGTACTAGTTACCTGCTTCTGGCAACATGAAAATTATTAGGTACATCACTGATCACTCTATCTGTAACTAGTTACTTCCAATAAATGTATGGAATTATTGCAGCTGGATAAAAACCAGATCATGCTACTGAACACCAAGGTTCTAGGAGGGCATGACACTTGAAGAATTATTATTACGCAGTCTCATACGTTGTGCCTCTAAGAGGTTTTGGTTGGGAGGGAGCTCTCTGGGCTGAGATGACTATCAATCAATCCATTAGCAGCTAATGTTTCTGCCTCAAATGTTGAAGAGAGCTTGCCTCTCTATCTAAGAGTTCTTTTCTTGCCCTATTCCTGTCAGATAATCTGAAGACAATTACAGTAATATATTCAATCAGTCAGCAAATCATGTAGTCATGAAGCTAGTTAACCAGTTAAGCTCTGCTCATGTAACAAATCACTGTTTTTCTACCAAATGCTGTTTGTTTTGATCTATGAAGAACTGTGACTAACAAGGAAATATTGTATTATTTTCTCTTACCAATGTCTCTGAGTGAATTATTGGGACAGTTAAGTGCCAGTTGAGGTAAACCAAGCAATAAGGAGTGGTCTGTTGAGGGAAGACTTGGAGCTATTTCTACTCTGTAGGTCCATGAACTTTTATCAGCTGTGTAATTAAAAGTTTTTAAAACCTATACATTTCCACACTCTGCCAATAAAGTAAGCAGACAAGAGGAGGGGTGAAGAAGGCAACAAGGGCAGCAGAGTGTTTTCTTACTTAAAGATAGATACAATGTACCCCCCCAAAAACCTCTGTGACAGAAGTTGGTTGCCTCCAATGGCCAGCCCTATGGCAAGGCGTGTTTTTTTCAACTTTTGTAGAGTGGTTTGCTTGCTGCATCCATAGATATTTGTAGGTACCGTGGAGCCTTTCAGCCTTGTGATTGGTAAATATCAATATGTTTATTAGCAAGCAATCCCTGAGCATATACCAATAGCTTAATGATAAATAAGAATGTTAAGGATTACATCTGAAGAGTCCACCCCACAATCCAAAACACTTGGAACTATCAGGACAACTTCTTGAATACAATTCAGTGAACAACACAGGGCAGCAATAATCACAGTCAACTTCCAAAAAGAGTCTAGAACTCAGTCCTGTAATGATAATGGTACTGTAGTAGGTCTATGATTGACTAATATCCTATGTATACTTATAGGGAATAAATTCCAAGGACAAGTCAGCAGAAAAGCTGGCTGTGCATCTGTTAACATCAATCACAGATTAATTTTTTATGCAAAATATTGTGTGCAAAAAGAAATGAAGGATGCTAAGATTATTTTCTCACAAAAACTGTTATTTCAAATGGAATCATATATAAAACCGACAACTAATCATGAACACTTTGATTTTTGGTAGACTTTATATAGTTTTTAATATGTGCACATTCAATAATTTAACATATGCTGACTAAATGGTACAGATGCTGGAAAATGTGCTTTTTATGGTATGTTAGAGATATGCAGCCTGCTCTTAGCTCCCTTTAGTACAATGAAGGCCAAAAAAGTTTCTACATAATCATGTAAGTGAAGGTAATCAAGCAATGCAATCTTGTGCATTCGCAGGCAAGTCCTGGGATTTGACACTGCTTTCTTTCCCAGTAAATTTGCTTGGGATTTCAGTTTCAGTTAAGGAAAATCATTGCTAACTGATTTAAGAACGCCTGTTCAGACCACAGAGATTACGCAGCTACGCTGCCATCCTAGACAGCACAAGGACTCAGTCCAAAAACACAAAGGAGAAGAACCCTCTGAGCATATAAAGAGTGCTTTCCCTCCTCACCTGGAGGAAGTGCAAAGCTTAAAAGAGCGACGTCTAGGCATAGGCTTAACCAGTGCGACTAGAGCTTGGGGACCAATAAGGATCATATCTTTGGTCTTCTATTTGTTTTGTTTTATTGTTAGCTGCCCAGCGTTCCGATCCGGAAGATGGGCGGGATACAAGTGTACTAAATAAATAAATAAATAAATAAATAAATAAATAAATAAAATATTCATATCCCTGTACAGTATTTCCCTTCACGACTTGGTTAGCACCCCAGTGGGGAGGAGTCGCTCCCTTTTACCTGCTGCTCATTTTCGCTGGTTGCAGGTCACGTGGGAAAGGAATCTGCGCCCCGCTCCCTCTCCTCCTCAGTTCCAGCATAAAAGGCCAAAGAACACCTTCGCGTTCTCAAGTGACGCCCAGTCCCCGCGAAAGAGAATGAATTTCCTCCCCAAACAGGCTCTCGGGTCCCGCCGCCCGCTCCAGGATTCCCCAAGCAGGCTTCGGCGTGAGTAGCGAGGCCTAGGGTTACCCGGGCAACCGCCTGCTTCGGGTGTGCTCATTACGTAGTCATAGGAGAGGCGGAGCCTTGTAGCCAATCAGCGCCGCAAGGGGGCACGCCTGCTTGTGATTGGTGGAGTCTCTCGCGTTTGAGCAGGCGGCGGCGGTGGCCGAGCCGTGGACGTGGGTAGGGATGGCTTGCCTTCAAAGGGGGCGCACGTGAGCCGACGGGTCACGTTTGCCATTATCAGGAGAGCTCGTGCCGCTCCCTCGTTCCTAGCCTAGTGCCTTTGTTGTTGTCACGTGCGCCGTGCGGCGAGGGTCAGTGCTGTGCGCTCGCGTTTTGTTAACGTGTCCCGACCCGCGCGCTCAGAGCGCGGGAAAATCTCCCCTCCCCAAGACACCCTTTGGGACAACTCGGGCAGAAGTCGCAGCGATGTCCCTGCTGTAGGGCTTGAAGAATTCCTATCCCTACTGGCCGGGGATTCTAGGAGTGGTAGTCCAAAACCGTAATCTTTCCCAGCTCGGCGATGGGGCAAGCTTAGGCAAGTGCAGCCGATCAAAGGGATTCACTTCTCCTTTTTTGTTGCGATTGTTCTTTGACAAGTTACCCTCCTGCTGACCTGCGGTGACTGACAGCGAGGTGACCGTGACATGGGGAGGCTGAGCTGCAGGTGATTCCTCCCTGTTGGTAAGCCAAATGAATGTGCCCAATATCTAGAGCAGTGATGGCGAACCTTTTAGAGGCCGAGTGCCCAAACTGCAATTCAAAACCCACTAACTTTTTTGCAATGTGCCAATACAGCAATTTAACCTGTATACAGGTAGCTATTGGGTGCCCACGGAAAAGGCTCCAAGTGCCACCTTTGGCACCCGTGCCATAGGTTCGCCAACACTGATCTAGAGCCAACTGTTACAAAAATGAAATCAAAACAGAGATTACAGAAGCTATATTTATAGTTTCTATAGATATTTATAGATTACACATAAACTATATTTATTTATGTAATTTTGCTATTTTGAGTCTCCCTGGCAGGAAGTTTAAATACAAGCAGAAAGTTGGCTTTGTTACCCAGTAGCTGCCTAAAGGTTCATCAGCGCCCTATCTCATCCAGAGAAGAAAATATGTGGGTAATTAGGAGGTGACTACTTCTGCAGGAGAAAGTTAGTAACCTAATCACAGGGAAGGGGGGAAAAGTAAGGTTATACGTTTTCACCTTACAGAACATGTTAAGCACGCATATCTGTATTAGTGCATAAGGGAATTATATATGCACCTATTAAGTGAGCATATACACATGCACCTCTGTATGCCAGCACGTACCCAATCTGAACATTGGTTGTTTTACTAGATTCCCAGCCTTACAATAGAAGAAATCTCTTGGTAAAGTGACGTATTGTGTTTGCATATCCTTCAGCAGGAGCTCTTGCCAAACCATATTGGAACTCTCTGGGGTGTGGATTGAACATTTCTTTCAGAGTGCTTGCAAACACAGTATTGAGATATGCTTTCTTCCACAACCCCTTTTTTGTGTTCATGCAGCCTATTAAAAAAAAAAAAGACATAAACCCAGGATCCCAAAGGAGCCATTGGAGTTCTGATGTATTGCTGCTGTGCAATACCACCGAGAGGCATTTTCCAAGGGAATAGAGAACACTGCTAGATCTATATAGATAGTGGAGTTGTGTAGCAGTGAAGCAAATACCCTCCTGAGCGGTGGTAACAAAAGCTGGAAACTGTTTCAAGTTCAGATGGATGAATGAGTTTCATGGGGTTTGGGAAGTAGGAGGTGCCCATTCTGATGGTCTGAAAACAAGATAGTGAAAGAAGACTAAAAGTTTTAAAAATAAATGCCTGTGCATCTCTAAGAATGCAAGAAAACCATGCTAGATCAGATCAAAGTGTGACATTTTTTTCCTAGAAATTTACAGGTCAGGGACAGCTCAACAGAGAGGGAGCAACAGGCTTGTACCTGCTGGAATGTAATTAGACAAGGCTAGACTCTCAAATTCTGGCCAAATTCATTTCTTTCTCTGACCTGTTTGTATTTTTCGTTTTACCATACATTTCATTTTCTTTTTTACAACTCTTTACTTCCTTAGGTGGGATACTTTGCAAGCCTTGTGTGTGTGTGTTGTCTTGTTACAGTCGTGACCGACTCTTCATGGCAGGAATACTGGAGTGGTTTGCCAGTTCCTACTCCAGGCACCTACAGTACCTGGTATTCCCTGGTGGTCTCCCATCCAAGTACTAACCAGGGCCAACCCTGCTTAGCTCCTGAAATCAGGCGAGATCGGCTGTGCTTAGTGTTCTCCCAAATCTGCTGACATCTCTCTCTCTCTCTCTCTCTCTCTCTCTCTCTCTCTCTCTCTCTCTCTCCCCCCAATACATAGAATGGTTTTTTTGGTAACTGTATAGCAGGCCTGCCCAACAGGTAGACCACGGGCTACCGGTAGCCCGCGAAGGCTTCAAAACTAGCCTGCTGGCCATCAATTAAAAAGTAAAAGGATTAAGTTCTCCACCCCTCCCTCCTCCATCCCAAGGACACCACTGCCCCAGCAAAATTCTGGGTCTGCCCACCCACTGTCTCAGCCAAGCAGGGCAGTTCAAGGGCCATGGTGTGGTCCCCTGCTCCCCCCACTGGCCAGATGAACGAGCGAGTGCAAGGGAAGCATGTGCATGGTCAGCCTTCCCATTGGAATGCATTGAAAAACAATTAATCCACTCCGGAGGGAAAGGATTTCAATGCATTCCTATGGGAAACTGCTGCTCTACTTACAATTTATTTATTTTTTTGCTTACAAGCATGTGCTTGGAATGGATAAAATTCATAAGTAGAGGTATTAGTGTTGTAGCCCTCAGGCACTTTGTGCCTGAAAAAAGTAGACCTCATCCTGTTCAAAGTTGCACAGCCCTGCTGTATAGGATCACCCAAAATATCTTCAATAATTTATTGTGGAATCTTCTTGTGCTTTATCCTGGTATAAAATCTCAAAGTTTTACATTACATTTTGAAAAATGCTTTGCATTACTGAAATTTGGAAGTATTTTATTTGTCTCAGTTTGCCTAATTGCTCTCCACAGATCATGCCTCCTCAGGAGCACAACTATGTCCCCACCTCATACTTTTACTAAGTAATATATCAACACACCCAAAATTAGCTGCTCAAGGCAGCTGCCTCCCTGCCCAATGATAGAGCCAACTCTGAGAAATCCCAGAGTCAGCAACACTAAATTCTGTAATGTCTAGAAGGTTTTCTAGACATGATATGATTTCAGTGTCTTGATTGTGCCTTTCTTGGGAGATAAGATCTCCTTTTGGTTTTCCTCTGATCATGAATTTAACTTCTACTTACAGAGTCAGTTGTGTTTCCATGTATGTACCAGAGAGGCAGATTTCCTTTCTCTCACAATTTACTGTGCTGGCAGGAGTTGAAAGTAGTTGTGGTCCAGAACTTGGAGAAGTTAACTTTGGGAGTACAATTTCCAGAAGGCCTGGGGATTCTGGTAGTTGTAATCCCAATATATAGCTTTTACAATGACTGTCCAAAACAACCAGAGTGCACCAAATTGGGAAAGGCTGTTTTGGTAACACAAGTGGATTTTGAAAGCCAGTGAGATGCTCTGCTGAAATAGCAAAATTTTTCTTCTTTTGCTGCAGGCAAGTAACTTTCCATCTCAGTTAAATCAATCAATCAATCAATCAGTCTTTATTGGCATACAGAAAAATAACAAAACAGCATAGTTATAATACAGATTTAAAAATGTCATGTTAAATTACAAAACTAGCAACTCAGTGCATCGCTGCCTGCGGCCCCGACCAACTGGGCTAAAAAATATGCCACATTTTCTGTCACAGCAGACTCTCCTGATGACAGACATTTCTTTGGGCATTGAATCAGTTATTTTTGTGGGCATTGAATCAAAGCTTCTTTATAAATATAGTGTTACTTCATTTGAATCATGAGAGCTATAGCTTTATTATCCTGCTGTCATGTCCTGATAGCACCTTCCACCATGGAGCCCTGTGATCAGAGAACAGCTGGTGGGCTCATCTATGAAAGGATCCCTAAGTCTCTAGCATGTTATTAGTATACAAGGAATATCTGATATTATTGTTGATACAGCCCTAGGTTCAGAACACAAGAGGGGGAATTCAGATCATGATCTTTGAGCATCCACACAATACTTTCAGATGTCAGCTTTTGTCTGGATGGATCAGTATGGTCCATTTAGCCTAGACTTAGCTGTGAAATACTCTAGTTCAGTGGTGGCGAACCTTTGGCACTCTAGGTGTTTTGAACCATAACTCCCACAGTTCTTTGTCATTGGCAGTATAGGCTTGGGATTCTGGGAGTTGTGGTCCAATACATCTGGAGCGGTGAAAGTTCACCACCACCACTGCTCTAGTTCAGCAGTTGGGTGAACATATTTGGAAAAATAATTATTTTGTTCCCAAAATTGAAAAACGGAATAATAACCTAAAATAAAATATATGATTATTGATGATACAGTAACCCCCCCCCCATCTATCACGGGGGTTACGGACCGACCCAACCTGCAATCACTGAAAATCCGTGATATGCGGATGCAGGTCGGGTCGGACCGGGGGGGCGCACAATATTTAAAATGTCTTTCAGCAATGGAGCCAGCTTGGCTCTGCTGCTTAAACACATTTTAAACATCGCTCACGGCTCCTCCTTACCAGAACAAACCTTTTGTTTTCCCACCCCAGTGCCAATCAGCTGGAGCCCGGGGCTTGGGGAAGGGGGGGAGAGGTTTAAAAAGGTTTTAAAACTCCCCCCCCCCGCCGCCTCAAGTCCTTTCGGGGTATTGCAGTCCCGTGATATAGCAGGACCACAGTATATGAAGCATGAAAGGGCGGGGTACCACTGTATATGAGACCCCCCCCCAAGTTCAGATACAAGGAAATGTGGTTCATGTAATTAGTGAAACATTAGACTAACTTATTCATTGTGAAACTCGCATAACATTGCCCTAAATTCCTCTCCAGTGGTTCATGGATCCTGAGTCATAACCTTCAATATTCTTTATCATTTTTATGAAAATCAAGTATATCTGGCTCCCTTCATGACGTGTGTGTGTGTGTGTGTGTGT
>JAHTLZ010000016.1:75316263-75374930 GCA_023846285.1 Phrynocephalus versicolor
TGTGTGTGTGTGTGTGTGTGTGTGTGTATTCTGCCGTTACAGTCGTGACCGACTCTTAGTGACCCCATGTCTATGGAGTTTTCTTGGCAGGAATACTGGAGTGGTTTGCCAGTTCCTACATATAGCAAAATGCTAAAGGAACAGAACTCATCTCATTCTTATTGTGATTACACACTACAGAAACTCTCTTCCAGTAAACAGTCATGATTCAAAATGCTTACTGGAGGAATGTTATAGCCAATATGTTGTTTTCTTACGAAAATGTGTTGCTAATGAATGCCAGGAAACCTTTCGGTGTTAAAACAGCATCATCAGCTAAATGGCTTAGTTGTACATTTTGTAAATGGGAGGCAATCTGATCATCTCCTATCCTGACAACATTCACTTTTTAGTTGGAGGAACTCTGTAGTTGAGAGGAAACTCAAAAAGAGGCTCAAGCATCTGCATTTTCTTCTGCATTATCAACACATAAATGGACACACATGCACATGTATGTGTGCATGCACACTCTTTATTAGGCAGATGCTCAAAGATAGAGCTACTCTCATTGTGGCTCTGCTTCACTGAGGTACAACCTATGACATTAAAATATAGTATAAGTCTTTAAGGTGCCACAATATTTTTGTCTCTTGTTTTTGCTTTTTCCCTGATAGGCTTGCAGAGACTAACACTGATACTCTTTCTAAGCTCCAAAACATACATTCTTACACTTTGCACTGCAGTGAGGTACTGTAGCATTGTTGTTACAACAAGTGCGAACTGCACACATTGCACACATCCTATGCGGTATCGTGCCAGCTTGCTCAAAGATTCTCCCCCCCCCCCCCCAACTTCGAACTGAGTTTCATTTATTTCCAGGAAACCAGACAAATCATTAACAGTTAGCCCTAGGTGGAAGTCCTACTAGCTTGGTACCATGCCCATATTTATGCTTTTTTGTGTGTTTATTGTTGCTAGTGGTCTTTTATCTTGACCCCATCTCAAGTTCATCCTGGCAAGAGCTCTTAGGAACAGGAACTCTGAGATGCTGCAAAACCACCAGTCTCAGCTTAACTTTACATAGCAACCAATACCTTATGATCAACATTATTCAGTTTCATGGGCTGGGTTGCCATGGCAAAGTACTTGTGTCATATAGTTAGATGACAAAAGGAAGCACTTTGCTTCTCTTCAGAAAGAGAAGCAAAGAGAAATGGTCAAATGTGATCTCAAAAGCTTGTAAGTCTCTTGAGCTGCTCGAAGCAACTCAATAAAAGGTGTCTAAGGTTTTTATTGATAAAGCATGCCCAGGAAAGGGCTTTGGAGTGGGGTCTGTCCTGCATTACCAGGGGTTCTCAAAGTTTTCAAACAGCGGGCCGGTCCACCACGCCCCAGACACCACTGGGGGCCGGACCACAGTCTAACTGTTAGACACAGGGTTGCTTCAGCCATAAGTACGTAATTGGAAAGCGTTGAAGACAGTTTTGATTTCACATGGGAAAGTTCACATGAATTTTATTGGTGAACTCATGGAAAGGAGAAAGAAAATGCCATGATCACAGCCTTAGTCATCTATAGCTCCATCATAGCAGGATCTATCGCATGACCAAGAAATGTTCATGGGCTAAAAGAGGGGACATACAAAGTCCAGAAATGGTAACAGAGCTTGAAAATGTAACTTTTAAAGAATATAACTCCCAGAATCCCTCAACAGGTATTGTGAGTACTTGTAAGAGGGTAATGAAGAAGGCAAGGTTTGTTTCTCCAATAATAATTTATTGGAGAAGATAACGATACCTCAGATACCAGCCCCTGGTCTTAATTTTTTTTAAAAAAAAAGATCCATCACTTTCTACACCTATGTTAAAAAAAGGTATACAGTATTAGCCTTTACATAAAACCCAGGTGGGATTCTGACTGCATTATTTCTAAGAAATACAGATGGCCAATGATTTTTCTATGAAGAAAGTAATGCCTTTTAAAATGGAGAGTACAGTACTAGGCTTTGATCTTACATGCTGTCCTGAATCTGCCTACGATCCCTTGGCATGTAAATTCAAACCACAGTGTTCAGAGATGTATCGGTATTACAGCATGCATGCATCAAGATACATATCACTGGCCAGAATCCGGTTGCAATTTTATGGTTGTGTAAATGAAATGGTTTATGTCACAGTGGTAAAATTTCCCTTTTTAATGAGGCTAGTTATGTACCTGGGCACTTGCCTAATTGGTGCATATTTAGGTACATGGGCAACACTTTATGTTAATTAGCATCAGTCTGACTCTGCAATGTATACCATTTTGCTTACGCAAGTATAAATCAGTAAGTGGGTTAGATTCAATGTGTGCCACAATAATCAGACAGCAGTGATTGTACTGGGGTATTTTCACTCATTATCTTTTTAAATCCCCTTCTATTAGGACTGCTATCAATGCCAAGAGGTTAACCAAGAGCTAGGCTTTGGGGATTCTTTCCATCTTCATATCCAGGATTTGCAGACTTTTTTTTTTTTTTTTTTTGCTCAACCAAATACCTGTGTGCTGATCTCATCCGCACATTGCGCTAGAGAAGTCATATAGAGCAGATTGATTGCTCAGAGGATATCAGGGCAAGACTCAGCAGGAATAGCAGCAGGATGATATGACATGTGTGCAGTTGTTTGGGAAGAAACACCTTCCACCACTTGCCTTTGCTACCATCATTCATGGAAATCCGCAGCAGCATATATCCAAGATTGTCTTATCTTCTTTCGGGCTCTAATGTGTACATTGTTCGCAAAGTTGCCAAGTTTGTAATTAAAGCTGCAGCTTTAAGAACGCAATACGTCGAACAAATTGGAGTATCCTGCAAAGGAGATCTACATTTATGACCTCTGAATATTCTGAATCTGTATTGTAAGGTACCCTATTGGATGGTGTTGCATGTACTTCAATGTATTTTATATTCTGTGTTGTTGCTGGTTGATATGGTCATAGGACTAATCAATAAATTTATTTGTCTTGTCTTGTCTTTTGTCTTGTCATATATCCAAGGAAACTCTGGAAAGCTGTTGTCATAATGTGACAAACAGTGTGACCATTGTGCCAGCTTGGTCGATGGTTTTTATGTTGCTTTGGCCTTCTTGTTCTCCCTTTACTCTACATGCAAATATTAGCCTATTTTGCAAGGCAGTGAAAACTATTGAGTTGATGGTTTAAACTAACTATTGCGTAGACGGATAAAGGTCTACTCAGAGGTAAACCTCAAATGAGATTCAACTACTGTACACTGTAGTTTATCACATGGGCTGTGCCAGAATTTATATGGTTAAATTTGAGAATGTTGTTGCTCGCTTGTATGTTTGTCAAATATATGACATACCAGTTTCACTTGGCAGGTAATTGCAAAACCTGAGAGGAGCCATACAGAAGGTTCTTTCTCACATCCTCAAGAAAGAGGCCTTAAGAGGATGGGACTCAGAGAAAGGTATCTCCTGCTGATTTCAGAACCTTGATAGAATTGCATGAGAGAAGATAATATTTCAGATAGACTGGACCAAAACAGTATAGGGCAGTGATGGTGAACCTTTTAGAGACCGAGTGCCCACGCTGTGATTCAAAACCCACTAATATTTTACAAAGTGCCAATACAGCAATTTAACCTGAATACAGGTGGCTGTGAAGGGGCGATGTCAGGTGCCCACAGAAAGGGATTCAAGTGCCACCTTTGGCACCCATGCCATAGGTTCGACAACACTGGTATTGGGCATGCAGATCATACCCAGGACCTTGAGTTGTGCCTGGAAACAGACCAATGGACAGTGACATCGTTGTAATGAAGGAGTGATATGTTCCTGTAACTCAGTGATTCACAACCCGTGGGTCACGACCCCTTTGGGGGTTGAACAACCCTTTAACAGGGGTCGCCGCCGAGGCAAGAGGTCAGCCGCAGCCCCCTTTAGATCCTAGGTCAGTATTGGTGTACCTATTGTACAAGTGCCAAAGGTAGCATTTGGTCTCTAAAGGGTTTGCCATCACTGTCCTAGGTGGAATGAGATGTTCCGTTGGCCTCTTAGCTTTGCTCACCTGAGAGCCAAGCCTAGTGTTTTGCTGCCAATGTTTGTAGGCAGGACTGGGAGACACATACTGTACAGTACCAAATATAGGGAGTGGTGACACCCGTCCTCTTTAATAGGTTTGTGGGAACTTACTGTGCAGGTTTGCGTGAAGCACTGAGAACACTGTCAGGTGATAATAAATCAAGCAACTTATAGCAGACGTAGCAATAAATGAGTGCAAGTATGAATTTGATTGGCATATGAATGTGAAGTTGCCAATTAGCCAACTGCTGTCCACAACAGGCACGCCCAGTTTGGGCATATGCCGCCAACAGAATGTTGTATAGTATCCATTTTAGTCTCTGAAGTTCCTGGTTATTAGAGAGAGAAGGAAATCCCCCCCTCATGTGGGTAACAAGCAGGAGGAAAATCATGCCAATTAACAAACATATTGTCAACCTTCCACTCTGAGCACCAAATGACTCAAGCAGAACTTCCACTGCTTCATAGAATACAGAGAGCCAGAGTTGCTACCCCATCCACGGAAGCCCTGTTGTCTTGTAGAGTTGTGGCACCTTGAATTTTGAACACCCTTGGCTAAGTTCAGTGGAAGCCAACATTACAGTCATTTTTGGAACCAGATCAGAACATTTTCATTTACTGACAAAGGCAATTTAAATAACTATTGCTTTTGCTTGTAAAATGTTATATTGCTTGCTGTCTCCATCTTTATTGTTTGCATTACATTTATTTGTTTTTCTATGATGTTCTATTTGTAATTCTGAACTTTTAATATGCACTATCCAGAATCTATTGGGGTGAAAGATTTTATTAAAATGCTTAATAAAGAAACTAAATAATATGACTTAATGCCATCCATAGCTTGCTCTTTCATCTTTCTTTTGTAACTCCGTGCATAGTGACCCATAGATTAACATGTTCCCTAGACTGATAGCCTGTGAGATACACGTCACTGATCTTCTATGATTCTACTTTCATGTCATACAGAATTTGTACTGTCCAGTCTCATACAGTGGTACCTTGTATAAAGGAATTAATTTGTTCCAAATGAAATTATGTTAAGCAAATTTTCCTTTATACAAATTCCCATAGGAATGCATTGAAAATGGAGTAATCCCATTTTTATGTTGTACGGATTTTCCCCATAGGCAATTATGTTAAGCAAATTTCCCCTATCTCCGGAATTTTTTATGTTGTACAGATTTTATGTTATACAAGCTGTTTGTTATACAAGGGTCCACTGTATAAATAAGCTTGCTATTATACCATTCTAGAAAAAAAACTATAATAATAGTTTTTTAAGCAAAACAATGTTTTAATGTTCATGATTGCAAGCATATATTGGAAATCACACAGCAAATGTAAAACAACCAGATGAGTGGCATATAAATAAGATCTAATGTATAAATGATACGCTCTACTGATCAGTTTTAGGCAAAACCAAAATGATGTCCACATTAGTAGAATGATTTGTGTGTTATCCTATGTTTGCATGGAATAGACCTCTATGCCACTAAGTGCTATATAGTGTGAAAGCCTTATCTTCCAGCAGCTGTTATAACAGACATAGCTTTCAAATTATTCTGAAGCATGAAGAGCACAAGTTTGTACTGTATTCTATGAGAAATGTTAAAGAAGCAGGTTACACTTCAGCATAAGGCACAAAGTGTTTCAAATCAACAACCAAGGACCAGCTTTTCCATGGAGAAAAATGAAGCAGGCAAGAGATTTCAGGAAGACAAGTATTTCCTGCAGTTGAGATGGTGCAGTCACTGGGAACAGACCAAACCTTTAGCCCCTTCCTAAATGTATCCTCAAGCGTTTATTGATTTTCACTCCAAGTTATATTCATACCTTTGCTCCAAGTGAGCTAAAGGCAGTGTAATTGTTTCTTCTCATCATCCATCTTTAGGATCACAATAACTCCAACTTACTTGAACAAGGATTTCCCAAGCTGCAACTCAGCCTAGCCCTTTAACCACTGCATCACTTGCACTCCAATGGGGAAATGTAAGGCCCAAGCTATTACCCACAGTAGCATGTTACCAAATTGCATCTTAATAGGATTTTCAAGGTACTGTATATGTGATATCTAAGGAATGACTTTACCAGTATCAAACTGCCCCCCTCCCAGAGCATTTCCGTGATTTACTGGGACTTCACACTCAGGTTACCTGAATTCTAATCCATTATGTACTTGATTCACTAGGCTACATTGGGTCTCACTGTAATAGGAGCAGACATCTCAAGTGTTTTCAGCTTCTAGCATCAAGTTTCAGTCCAGGGGAATAATTTATGTGCTGAGATACAACTCCATCCTAGAAAGATTCCCCAAAAGGATGTGCAACACAATGGCCTTCCTCTCCACCCACACACCTCTCACAAAAGACACCATTTGATAGTATTTCATACTCCGCCAGAGAATGCCTTGGTAAACATGCTTTGAAAGGGGAGAAAAGTTTATCTATTCCCATCCCTTCTGCGCTCTTGAGAGCTCAGACTCTAAATCACTTCGCTGGGGACCCTTTAACAACAAAACCCTAAACCAGAACGAGGTCAAGCCTATTTAGGCCTCCCTGTGTTCGGGATTCTAATGAACGTCAGCTTGATTGGGAACGTGCCACAAAGTCACTTGCGCGTTTTGTTGTTGTTGTTGCGTTAACACCTTTCGTGGGCGACAATTTTTGTAATTTCTACGGATGAAAGAATCAGTTGGGGGATGGGGGAATGCAAAGGACCCTCGCTCGTTTCCTTCCTTTGTGTGACTTACACACACGCACAAACACACACCCCCGCCCCTTCCACCCAGGCGGGTGTGGTCGCCTTACACCCTGCTCATTTCACAGCCTGGCACTTCGCAGCCTCCCTCCCGCCGTGTGCAGGCGGAGGAAACGGGCTGGCGGGGCATAAACAGGCCCCAATTGTGTGTGTGAGGGGGGAGAGCGCAAGGAAAATCGGGGCGGACACTTCCAAGACGGCGACGCAACGCCTCAACCCCGTGCAGACCAGGGTGTTTTGCTGCCATGTGTTTATTTAAAAAAAAAAGGGGGGGAGAGCAATGGCAGGAAATGGGGAATCTGCAGAGAGGAAAGGGAGAGAGACCGGGGCAGAAGGTTGGGCACGGGGAAAGAGGAGGAGGCAGGCGCTCTCCCTCCCCACCTCATTCGCAGCCTAGAAGCAGCAGAGGAAGCGCTGCGCTCTAAAAATATGCTCTGACGGAGCCCCCCCCGCCCCGCCCCCTGGCCGCCTCCACTCCTGCCGCCCTCTGCCTCCTGCAGCCCCAACGCGCCCAGACCACCCCCTGCCCAGGCCAAGGCGGCGGCGGCGGCGGGAGCAGGAACAGGCGAGGCGTCGGCCAAGGGAGCTCTGGGCGTGATTGACAGGGCCCGCAGCCCACCACGAGGTCGGAGGCGCGGAGGAGCCATGGCCGGGTGCCCCTATCAGCAGCTCTGGGAGGGCCGAGAGCCACCGGTGGGCGGCAGCAACGCGGAGCAGAGTTTGGGCGTGTGCTGCTCGCTCTGTGCCTCGGGCTCGGCTGGTGTGTACACACATGCTGCCTCCCCCCCCCTTTCACACAGAGACACACACACACACACGCAGACATTGTCCGATCCTACGCTGCCATCACAGCAGCAGCAGCCGCGGCGGCGGCGGCAGCAGCAGCAGCAGCAACTACAACAACAGCAGCCTCAGCCCCTCCGCCAGCCTTGGCGTTCGGTGCCAATGCGGGGAGGGCGCTGCAAGCAGGGGGCTCCGCCGCCGCCGCCGACTAGGTGGAAAGTTCGCCTCGGCGTCCGGCTGACGGAGAATTGAGGAAGAACAGGTTCCTGGAGGCGAAAGGGACGTCGGCGTTGGGGATCTTCCTCGCAGGCTCCCCCACCCCACCCTTGGGTGCCCGCCCTCCCTGCAAACTTTGCATTCCTCTCCACGCTTCCTTTGAATAGCCCCCGTGCACTCCCGGCAGGAAGCCCAGACTTGCGACCCAAAGCGCCTCGTGGGGGGCAGGGGGGGCGGCGGCCGCAGGGCGATCAGCAGCCGACACTAGGTAAGTTAAACCTCTTTCTTCCGCCCCAGCATATTTTGCTGTTTGGCTGTGTGTTTAGGAGAGGGAATGAATTCATCGACGGTCGGTTCTTTTTTTTTTTGCCTGCAAAATAATAATGTGAAATCAGGAAAAGGCGGCCGCGGCGGGTGGACGGGGCAGGCAGGGGCGTCCTCGATCGCTCCTTCCCTTCTCCCTAAGGGGAAGGGGTGGCTTCGGCGGCACCGCTCGCTACTGCGGTAGCTCCAGCAAGCGTGTCCCGGGAGCATGTGTGGACAGACGCGGGGTGGAGTCTGTCGCGGGAAGAAGGAGGGGTAGGGAGAGGGAGAGGCTCGCTCTCTGCAGCCTGACGTTGGGCAGCCCCGTCACCCTGAGCCGCCCTCCCCGCCGGCTGCTCTTTTTGCCTCCTTTCCTGGAACTCCGCTGCAGATGCCACCGCTGGAAAGCCGAGTCGCCAAAGAGGAGTAGTGGGTGGGGGAGAGGCCAACCTCAACTCACTCCACCACCACTACCACCACCACCCGTAGCTTTGTTTATTTCCAAGGAAAAGAGAGCCGCCCAGGGTCCTTGATATGGGGCGGGGGGCGGGGGGCGCGGAGAAGGAGGAAGGGGTGGGCAAACTGGAGGCTTGGGGCAGCATTTGGGGGAGGTGGCACGTCCTTTGGGGAGGAGAGATCCTCTGAGAGGCGCGTGGCAGGTGAAGATCAGGCGATCTGGGAATGACGTGGGTGTTTGGGAAGGGGGGTCTCTTGTACGGCAGGGTCGCCAGATCGTGGGGTGTGTCTGACTCTTTGGAGGCGGAGAGCCCGGGGAACCATATTACGCTGGGGGAAGGAAGGGAGTAGCCGCCGGGTGTTCTTCAGGCATGTGCGTTTCCTTCTGAATATTTTTTGACTCCTCCCCTTTGTTGTTAGTCCTCCCGATTGTGAAAGACGATCCCCCCTCCCCCAATGAGTAATTCTTTGCGAGAGGTTTTAAACCGGCTTCCCAGTGAAGGGTTCCCTGGGGAGCAGAAACCTTGGGTGATTGGGGCGAAACGTCTGCACAAATGACAACCAGCGATCCTGTGGTGCGGCTGAATGTCCCGGTAGTAGCAACCACCTTAACGCAGGCTGGACCTGCTGTAGACCGTCACATTTCGTCTGGTCAAGGAAATTTGGTCACAGGATTAGTGTCCCTCCCCGTCCCCCCTTGCCTTGGATTTGCTGTGCCCCAGAGATCTGATAGGGATTGGGAGGAAGGTGTGGGGACCTTGAGGATCACCTGCTGGCTGGCTTGTCTCTTGGTTACCTTAATGACTCTGCTTTCTGTAAACAGTTCCTGCCAAGCTGGGGAACATTGGGGTGGGGTGGGGGCCAGAATGGGAGGGGCATTACATCCTTCAGAAGAAACCCACAGCCACTGGTGGTACATCCTTGGCTTGCTTGTTTTTTTAATACCCCGCCTGTTTTGTGTGTTTTTTTTTTAGCATTGTTGTTTTGCTCAGTATCTCCATCTGTTTGCTCATATGGCATCCAGCTGCAGTTTAGGGAGTGGTCAGCAATCACCATGAAGGAAGTTGCTCACAGCTGCAGATCTAGGGGGCTGCTGTACTTCTAGAGGCAGCTCTTCTTCCCTTCCCCCTCCCCCTCCCCTTTACAGCACTAAACTGGTTTAAGGGTGGAGGCCTTAGAAGCAAGGAGGTCCTCTCTGAATGGTAGTGATGGAGGTCATGCTCTCCTGCCCCCTAAACCCATCCTTTTGCTCCTCTGTTGCTTTCCAGCCTGTGGTAGGAGATTATTGGTATGAATATGCCCTGGTTGAGGAGGGGCTAGTATGGCTTCCTTCCTTGATCTTGGATGCCACTCCTAGTTGTGCAAGCTATCACTAGAGAATAGCTCCCACCGACTGTGGTTCTCAGAGTTTGGGCAGGTAGATTGCCGGTAGAGGTGGACTATGTCTTGGGGTGTGTGTGTAGTATTTAGACACTCTCATTAATCTGCAGTAAACTAGTAGTGATTTAACAAGACAGGCAATCCAGCTTTCTCTCGAGCCAGGCGACTGAAATCAAGAAAGCTGATAGGAGATCAAGGGCAGCATTGTGTGTGAAAAGATTGGTGTGGAATGTGACCTCCAGTTTCAGTTCAGAAGATGCAATCTTACTTATTTTTAAAATTTAAAATGTTGAATATTTTTACCCCACCTTTCTCCTTGGAAAAGGACCCTTGAGCAGACTGTTCCCACCACCACCACCACCACCACCAGAGCAACCTTGACCTGCAGTTCATTGACTCCTTTCCCAAATGCTTTTTTGCACCTGATATGCCTCACAGTTCTCGTAAAACAACTACAACTAAGCAGGGTTTACAAGCCTGATGCCTGCCTACGCCTCTTTACCTAATGGTGGGGAGAAATCCCAGGTGCCTCGTTGCCCATGGCGTTGCATATTTTGTGCTGTCTCCCTTGGCATGTGACGTTCTGTTCCCAAAGCTTTCTTGAGGGCAGACTTCCTAATTCAGGCTGCTGAATCCTTCTGTGTTTGTGAGCCTTGTCTCAGCCTTTTAAACTGGTTTCTATACTTGCTTGGGCTAAGCCAAAATGTCAGCCCATGCTGAGGCAGGAATGTGTTTATTCCCTATAGAAGCGGGGTGGGAGAGGCTCACATCCTGTTGCTACAGAAGTCATTCCAGGCAGTGGGATTCAGCCATGGATGTAAGAGTGCACAAGCTCCCAGTGGGAAAGGCTGTTTTCTTAGTCAGGACACACCTGTGAGCTCCACCCCTGGAAGCGGATGTGGGAGATCCACTTTTTATATGTGGAAGAAAGTTCTTTAGCTCCCTTCCTATGTTGACTGATGGAGTCCTCCTGTTGAAAGGCTGGATATGGATCTCCACTCTAATTGAAAATTTAAGGATTCTGGCAGTCAATGCAGCACTTAAAAGCAGTGAAACTATCTTTATTTTTGTGATGGAAAATGGAAAATAGGACTGAGGAAATCACTGACTGAATAATTTTGTGTATGGACATTGCTCAGATTGATGCCCACCTCCCCCATTTAATCATTCTTCCTTGGGAATATGGATGGGTGGGTGGGTATCTCTATCTGGTGGTGGTGGGGAATGGGTTTGTTGCCCTTCATTAGCATCTGAAAGACTTCAGTGCAGGCCTCAGAAAATGATAGTTTCTTCACCAAGACAAGCATAATTGCATTGTTCAGTGCATGTATGAATGAGGTAAGTGTGTGAGAGTGCAGCAAGACATATTGTCATTCGGAGGGGTGACCTTTCATGGATGGTTGAAATTGTGTGTGCAGGGTGAGGGTGGGAAGACACCAGTACAAACTTTGGAGAAATAAGTGAGGATGGAAGAAAAATAGATGGAAGTAAATAGTTTCATAAATTGCTATACTGTATTAACTGTTAGGTAACTGACAAATGTAGTCATATGGGTCTACATATATTTTTTGTTAAATGAAAGAGTAATATTTTTCAAAAGGAAAGAGAGAAGCCAGTTTTGGGGGTGGTGTAGCAAGGTGTCCTGAAATTGAATGAGGTCATGATACTGAATTGGATTCATAATGGATGTCTTTTGTCTCACACTCACAAAGCCATTGCTAGCTAGCAAGTCCCAAGGGACTCACTGGGATTTCTCAGTGGAGAGGCTTAGGATTGTGGTGTCATTGTTTCACTCAATCATGCTCTTCTCCTTCATCAGTGTTTTGGGTTATAATTACAGTTGTGGCAGAGATTGAGGCAACTTCTAGGTTTACATAGCCAGAAAGAGCCAAACCAAAATGAATCGTCAATAACTTCTCAGCCCCGCCTCTTCTAGAGGGCAACTATTCAGACAGTGAGGCTGGGGTGCTGTCTTTGAGTGAGTGCCCACCAGAGGAGCTGGGACTGAGAACTGCTGTACACCTGTTAATTCAAAGGACTAATTGGCACAGTCTGCAAAACAGGTGGCTTGTGCTCATCTCTAGCTAGGAACAAGATGTAGGATTAATGGATTCATAGATGCATATGTATAAATCAACAGGGCACTAGGTTAGGTTTAGGCCGCTTTGAAGTATAGCAGGCAGGGCAATAAGAGATTGCAATAAGTAGTTATATTGTATATTGATAATAAATTTTCTCTCTCTCTCTCTCTGTGTGTGTGTGTGTGTGTGTGTGTGTGATTTTCATTGGAAGGGATTGTGTTCTGTTGTAGCAGAATTACAGCCTGTTCTTTGAATCTAGTCTGCAGGCAGCATGAAAGGTGGATATGATAGAAGAAGCTGACACTTGGGAAAGGCTGCAGGAATGCTGCTTGCACCCACTACAGCAGCTTCTACTGAGAGGAATGGGAGAGGGGGAAGAATATGGCACTGCGCAAGTGCTATTATGGGCCCCACAAGCAAAACTTTCCACCCAAAGAGCCAGTGTGTCAGAGAAGGACAAAGATGGCATCATCCGTCAGACTGACAGCAGACTTGGCAGCAGTGTGGAAAAGAAATTGACCAAGACCAGATATTGCCTTCCATACCTATATCATGCAACTCCATCATAATGAAGGATGATCCTCCCCACCCCCATTGACAACAAAATATCTTCTGTGCAAAGCAGCCTTGTGGTTGGTGGGAACTCTCCTTCACGTACAGTACATCTGATATAGAGGAGGAGGCTGAGAGGACTCAAGTAGGCAGTATCTCAGAATTATATGACACTGAATTTATTCCTGAACCTCCATATACGCTTGCCCCATCAGTTACCAGAACTGCTGTAATAGCAATGACTTGCAGGCAAAACTGGAGCTCTCAGTAAGTCAATAATCTGGAAGCATTTTAATAGCATGTAACAGCTACTTGCATGGCTGAGTGCATGCACTGAAGGAAGGTACTCAAGCTTGGGTAGGACCTGGGCCACCTCTTCAATAGTAGCAGACTCAGCCACCTGAGGACTTAGCACAGGACATTGCTGCTAACAAATGAAGTGGGTATTGTGGAGGCAAGTGGTTTCCTTATTGTGAAGAGTAAGAGTCACCAGAGGGCAGTGGTTGAGTCACCAGCCCAAGGCGGCAGATGGGTAAATAGCAAGAATGGGGAGGCAGCAAATGCCAGATACACATCTCAGGAGTAAGTTCTAGGCTACCTTAGATGAATTCAGGAAAAAGACCATCTACAAACTTATAAATGCAATTATTACTCAGCCTGGTAGGGGAGATGACACCGTGGATGAGCAACCATTCTCTCCAGTGAAGAACACTGGTTTATCTAGTGTTTCTGGCAGTAAAAGGAGTAAGAGCACTCAGATGCAACTAGAAATCATACAGAGAGAGAAATACCATGTTCACACATTTTGCTTTTCTGGGGAATAGGGTCTGGATAGAAGGTTGATCTAGTGACATTAAAATGTGTCCTATTGAATTTGCATGGTTTTACATAAAATCTCATAGCTACTGTTGAGCTTAATCTTATATTGGTGTCTACGGGTCACATAGTTTAAAAAAAAAGCTAGATCCAGTGTTTGCTGATTGTACTGGAGCACAAAATGATGAAAACAGAAATCTTTGTACATACTCCTTTTAAATATAAAAAAACTTCCTTCCATGGGTCAGCTTTGTGCCCACATATGTGTTTTGTGATAAGATGGCAGTTTTATTAGCATTTCGGGGAGAACGCATGATCACCTGTGTTTTGGATTTATGTTTTTTGAAACATAGTAGTGGCCTTAAACACTGGACCTGTGCTCTGGAAACACCAGTTAAGCTTTGGAGGAGTCCCATTTAAGAAAACAAAATCATGCACATTCATGAGGATCCATGAATATTCACAACAGCTGACTTTAAACTTGGTCTATCTTTCATGTAGACATTTCCTTGGTCCACTCTGACCTACTGGGTCTTTGCTGTGGATGCTCATAGAAGGATACTTCTAAAAAGTTACTCATTGCTGTTATTCATTACTAAAGGGGTAATCAATTTGATTACTAGCATGTAACTTTGGAGTTACTTTTTATAACACAGATATATCAGAATGGTCCCACATCCCTCAAAACTGACCTGGTATCACATTTTAAGACTAATGATTAAATGTTGCATGTTACAATGGAAAGCTGTTGGGTTGTTGTTGTTTTGTACCACTGTCATTCATCACGTTACTTCTAAAAAGTCGGCCATGCCTAAATCAAAGAAGTATTTATAGAATATTGGTTTTAATCTTTACACAGTGGCATTCTTTTTGTCCTATTGCTGATGGGACTTCTTGACCAGTTGACCACAAGTTCACAGGTTTTTGTTCTAAGGTACATACTAAATGCATTTCAGTTTTCAGAAGCGATTTCTCCCTATTGAAGTGGTAATATTTTCAAGGGCAACTTGGTGGAGCCACAGAATGGTATGTTTGGAATCTCTACTATCTTGTATTGAGAAAATGAGACCAGTCTTTTGTGCTCAAAAGGACATTTATTTAAAAAAAAACAGAGCATTTTTAACACAATTGAATCTAGAATATTTGTTTCTTTACTGTCATAGTTATCTATGTTCCTTTGTCCTTTACTCCTCAGCTGCTGAAACAATTTTGCCAAACTGATACCTCTCAAAGGTTCTCCTAAATGCAGATCTTGGGATACCTGACTATTGACTGCATTGACTGGGGCTGTTGGGAGTTGCAGTCAAAAACATCTGAATAGAACTGGCTGGGAAGGGTTTCCCTGGTATTTTGGAGGGTGACTTCGTTGAGAGCATTACACGAATATCTTGCAAACCAAAGCACTCCTATATCAAAGCAAACTTCCCTATAAGAAATAATGGGTACTCAAATGATTCATTCTGGAGCCACATAGACCACATACTGTACACATCAGATGCCAAAACTCACAGAAGAACTTGGCTATAAGTCCACGTCCGCACCATGGTTTAGGGACCTGGCTGCGGAATCTGCTCTGCTTGGGAATAACAACTGGATTTTACTCTGTGGTTTTAATGTGACAATAATAAAATGCAATTTGTAGCCCTATGCACACTTGACTAGCTGCCCCATGAATAGAAATGGTTTGAAAAATAAGAGGGATGTTGAAATTAAATTAAAGAAAAATATAAAGAAAAATAAAATCAACCCCTAACTTGCACTCTCCTTTGAGAACGTTCCTGGCTGGAGAAAGGGAGACCTCTGTTTCTCTCTCCTCACCCTCCTTTTGAGGTTTTCCTGAGACAGAATGTTCCAGACAATCGCCCACAATCCAGCAGGGGGATAGAGCCACAATTGGCTCACTTGTGATCATGTGACCTGCTTCAGTGCTCGTATTACAAGACATTGCTCATTGATCAAGGCAGAATTGATCAGAAATATTAGCTTGTCTTGCAAAACACTCGTAAACCAAGGTATTCGTAAACCAAGGTATTACTGTACTCAAGTTAATGGCTTGCTGCAGAGGTAACTTAATCAAGAACTGAAATTATTCTACAAATTGAACAGCAGCTGGTATGGAAAGTCGATTTTGGCATAACAGAGACTCAGTCTGCATGGTGACAAGTCCACTTCACAGACTTGAGCATGTGTTAAAACTGTCATCACTTCAAAGGAGGGTGTTGCCGTACGTGTTTAACAGCAGACGGATCGGTGGACATTGGCAGGTGCTAATGTTTATTTCCATGCTACGAAGAGCTTTGCCAGCTTCTTACTGCAAGTGGGACTGCTGTTCAAGGAACCAAAAGAGGGTGAGCTGAGGGTATTCCCCCCCCACCACCTGGTTCTTCAGAAGCTCCCTAGCAGAGCAAAGTATAGGTGTGAAACAGGAGAGGCTTATTCTTATTTGACTCAAAGCAGTGAAATGCCATCTTGAGAAGGGCTGCAGTATTTGCTTGATGAGTCTGTTTCTTTACACCCATGAGACCCATTCTCCACATCGTAGATGCACCGATTTGCAAATAAAAGTGAGGTTTGACTGCATCAGCATTCTCTTCTTGGATGAGAGGGATTTGTTAATTCCTCCAAAGACTTGTCGTTTAATTGAATGGATAATAACCCAGAATACAGCCAGTTAGGGTTGATATTGCAAGAATGAAGGCATCTTGCTGCTAGGTACTCATGTCACTTATCCTCATAATGATGATACAATTCTTTGTTGTGTTTCACACATCAGTTTAATGTTGGTTAGTTTCTAACTACAGTGGACCCTCGTATAATAGACGGTTTGTATAACATAAAATCTGTACAACATAAATTCCGGAGTTAGGGGACATTTGCTTAACAGAATTGTCTATCCTGCAAATCCGTACAACATAAAAATGGTCACGATTAGGGATCACAGTGGTACCTTGTATAAAGGAATTAATTCGTTCCAAATGAAAATATGTTAAGCAAATTTTCCCTAATCGCAACCATTTTTATGTTGTATGGCTTTGCCCCATAGGCGATTCTGTTAAGCAGATTTCCCCTATCTCCAGAATTTTTTAATGTTGTACAGATTTTATGTTATACAAACTGTTTGTTATACAAGGGTCCACTGTACTCTGTTTTCAATGTATTCCTATGGGAAATGTGTATAAAGGAAAATTTGCTTAACACAATTTCATTTGGAATGAATTAATTCCTTTATACAAGGTACCACTGTAGTCCATATTTGTGGATTAGGGTAATTACGATGATAAGGTGTAGAAATGTTTCTGTTACATTGCTGTTGCCTTCAGGTGTTCTGAAGTCTGATCTCATTGTGCATGAAGCTGTCTGTAGACTCCTGGGTTGGTACCATAGTTCTTGTAGAGAAGGCTATGATCATGTCCACCAAAGATGGGTGACTAGACGTTATACAGTTTTGGCCATCAGTAGCACAGCCAGGTATGAGTGCTGAGAATTGTCATGTAGGAGAACCATGGGTTTCCTATTTCTCCAATCCTGACCCCACTTCCATAGGAGTAGAGCTTGGACTTTTAAGGTTGAATAAAATGCCACGCCAAAGCCCTCATTAACTGATCAGTGGTTGTGAGCCCAGAGCATGATCCTGCCGATATTCAGTTATGCGTGCTTTCAGGATTACCATTGTACCCAGTAACTGCCTAAATAAGTAGCTTTCTGAACTCTGTTCAGGAGTGTGTTCAGTGGCACTAATCAAGACCTCTGAGAATAAACAAACAAACTGGGTTGCAAACATGTTGCATAGATTTCCATAGGAAATATATGTGTATGTTTCTTTTACACGTTTGTCTCGTACAGATTCCCTCTGGGGTGACGAATGGATGGTATTTGAATGGCAACGAAAGATATTCAAGGGCCCCGAAGGAAGAACCCAGGACAAGTCAATGGAGCTTCTTGTTAGAAGGTGGTTTTCTGAGTCTGGATAATCTTGCCATTTTTCTTCAACCCCCACTGTTGGCTAATAGACTGTAGGATGAGAACAGCGATTTCTGAGGCCTTTGTGGAGCATGACTAATCAGAGACTTAAAGCATACCCAGCACACCATCCAGGCTGACAGCCAGTATCTTTTCCCATATAAATTCTGCCTCCATAGCTTTTCACTTCTTTCTCTGCATTTGAAAAGTCATAAAGTTTCTCCTCGCTGTGCTAGGTAGTGGGGTGAGGAAGCGATTGTAGTGGTAAGTAGGACAAACTGCTTTCCGGAAAGGGTTGTGGTGCATTTCTAAGTAGATTTGATAATGGAATTCAAAGGGCGGTTGGAGAAAAGGGTAATTAATTTTCACATCAGTTTCTTTGCTCAAGGTCCAGTTAAAGTTCCAGAAATCAGGGATGGGTACACAATGGCTCATTCTCAGTGCCGAACCGTGATTGCGCTCTAGCCTTCCCTTTCTGGAAAGGAAATTTGGAATGCCACTTCCGTATTGGCTTTCACCCTTGGTTCACATTAGAGCAAGGTTGATGGGTTCATTACACTGTGAAAACTAACCAGGGTTTCCTCTACTTGTGTATGAAATTGTATGTGTGGGACAGGCCAAATTGGCTGCGACTGTCCTTTAATCTCACAGTTGTCACAGTAAGCTTGTTGCCAGGAGCAAGTTGAGATGGAAAGATTATGCCTTCTGAAATAGCTGGTTTGAATAGAGACTTCCAGCAGTTTGGGGGGGAGGAGGATTCAGCTGCTGCTTAGTTATTAGTTTTGACCTTGTAACCAGTTTTATTATTCTGTTTTTATGATATTTTTATGTATGTAACTTTTTAAATAAACTAGTTAGAGGAGGTTTTCATGCTTCTCTGGGAGCAATGCTCTGAATGTCAGGAAAGTTCATACATGAGATACTTATTAGTTACTCAGACAGTGGCTGTAAATTTAGTTGGAAATGCTTTGCCGAAACCTGGGAGGAGAGAACCTTCATTCTGAGTGCATCTATTTATTTGTTTCATCGGTCGGTCAGTCAGTCTCATTCATAGGCCCTTTCCTCTGATCAGGGACTTGCGGCGATATATAGGTAGACCTCGTGCTGTATAAATGTATGCCTTTCTCCATGAAGAGAAACTTATATACTTTTGGTGTATATTTTAATTCTCTTCCATGAAGAGAAACTTATATACTGTTTTGGTGAATATTTTAATTCCGAAGGATCAGGAAGTTTAAGCTCTTTGGCCAAAAAGAGACTTAATTGGTTTAAAATTCAAGGGATGTGTTATGGGTTACAGCTTAGCAGTATATTTTTATTTTTATCTTCTTTTTATCTTCATTTTAGTTTTTGTTGTTGATTTATGTATATACTTTATTTTATTATGTACCTTGTATTTTGGTTTTTAAAATGTATTCCTTTGTTTAATTGTTATGCTATCAAATGTTGTAAACCGCCCAGAGTAGCCCTAGGTCTAGATGGGTGGTATAAAAGTCAAACAAATAAATAAATAAATAAATAAATAAATAAATAAATAAATAAATAAATAAATGGGTCTTAGTTATAACCCTGCTGTTCATCTCACTGTTTTGTCCTTAATGCGTTTCATATACGTACGTATTCAAGCACTTTTCTGCCACTGTTCTTGGTTGGCACCCACACTTCTCCGCATAGGGTGTTATGCCTCCCTCCATCATACACAGCAATGTGCTCTTGTCACGCAGGGTGCCCTTGATAGCTGTGCTCATTTAGTTTTGTTCCTCCATTGTTTTCTAGGCCTTTCAGTGTTCTTCTGTGTAAATGCGTACCAACCGAGTTCTCAATTCCCCACCCCCATCAGCCATTCTCAATAGGGACTATATGTCCCCGGGGGGGGGGGGCGCTCTGGTACACTTGAAGGGATTGCATGGACTGGAAACGATGCTTCACACACCACCTTAGAAGGTTCATTATGCTTTGGTCTGTGTTTTCTTTTTTTATCTTGCATTGATGGCCGTGGCCAAAAAATGGTTGAGGATGGCTGCTGTGAATAATCTTATGGCTGTAAATTCTGTAGGCGGCCTCTCATGGACCTCAATTGTTTTCCCACAAGGAAAGCCAGCTTTACCTTCTGCAGTAGCTGAAGAATCTGTTGCACAGAGGTCAGCAATATTTCAGCATTGCCAGAAAATAGCTGGTTTTATCGGCCCAATGAATGTGCAAAAGCCCAGAACAGGCTCATACCTGTTCTAAACTGGGGTAGTATGTTGGGGAGGGGCTCCCTTTCCTGTAAGTAACTGGGTGTTTGAACAGAGGTGTGGCCCCAGTGGATGCCATCAACGTCAGGTGAATATATTTCTGACTTTCCTGAAGAAATGTCCTGAAGAGTAACTCTTATGACCTCCTACTGCTTATGCTAATAAAGATGTTCAGAGAGGCTGCAATGGGCTGCTGTTCCTGAAACAATTACAGATTTCCTTGTTATTCAAAATCTTTTTAACCAAAACTGTGCATGCAAGGAGAATTGCACAGTGTTCTTTTCCTCTCCAGAGGGCTGCCCTTGCCACGATCTCTCGCTTGCCTGAATGCACAACTGGTAGAAGAGACCATGCTAAAGCGGGGCAAGGCTCACCTATTTGCCCTTCTGCAAACGTAAAGCTAGCAGTATTCTGTCCATTGTGTTTTTGAAAAGGACAGTAGATACCTCTTGGCCGGATAGTTGGTCATTTCAGACTTTGTTTCTGTACGAGGCAAGGTGCTCTAATGGAGTATTCTTTGCATTTGTGCTGTCCTTCCATCATCATCTGTACTCTTCATCCTTGTCTACAGACTGATGAAGCTGTTTGGATGAGCAGCGGAATGTTTCAGTCTCTCAAGAAAAGAAGTCCAGTTGCCATGACTCATCTTCCAGATAAACTCATCTGGATGACTGAGAATCTTCACAGACGTACTTTTCAGTTGTTTGTCATGTATTGTAGGGAACATAGCTTTGAGATGCCTGTTGTGATTTAGAAGAGACTACACCCTCTTGGAGGCCTGCCTCTCGTCAAGCACATTTGTCCTTTCTCTTGTCTTCACTTGTTTTTTAGGCATCTGTTCTGAAATATCAACTTCTCCATTGCATGTTGCTTGCTATATTTATTTTGTCATTTGTTGAGAACTGCAAAACTAGGGAATGTGAAATATGGAACTCACTTGGTGGAACCTAGGAAACTGACCAGACAACAGAGGTTAGCAGGTAAAAAGGGAATTCACACCTTCATCTTACCTCCTGTTACTGAACATTTCAAAGAAAGGTCTGAAAGAGGAACAGACACTTCCCTGCATATCTTCTGTTAGAAGGCACATCAGAGTATCCCCAAAAGGAATCTAACTCAGTGATTGTAACCCTCAGCTTGAAAAGAGCCAGTCTACTTCTTTACCTGAGAAATATGAAAAATTTTGGTTGTAGGAACAGGAGCAGGTCTGGAAGAAGCTTTTTGTCCTGACAGAACATGAAAATGGATTGAGTCGTTATTGGCAATAGATATGTGATGACCCATTTAGTTGTAGAAAATGAAGTAGTCTGCCTAGCATACCTCTGAGGAGAAAGCTGCTCCATGAAGTGCCATTTACGCGCTGCTGTTTCATGATGCCTAGGAGGGACGCGGCCTAACTAAAGAGGAAATTGGGTACATTTGCCACCTTGCACTCTGTACTTGCTCCGGAACTATATTATTTCTCTGCTAAAGTTTGAATATTACATAGGGAAATTTGCCTTTTGTTATTTCCATGTATGTTCCTCATTAATGCTATAAGTTAGTCTTTGCTCCTGCATTTTGGAAAAAAAAACATTTTGAAACTTTGGAACTTTTGCCCTTTGTCCTTCTTTTACTGTTTTTCACTTTAATAAACTACAAAAAAATCTTTTCAAGCAGCTGTTTTGGTTGGTGGTACTTTGATCAGCTACTGTGCTCTTTTAAGTGTTTGTGTCCGAGTGGTGGCAGCTACCTTGCAATATTGGTGCACTAACTCTAAGTGCCTAACCTTAGGGATTCTTTTCTGGTTTTAGGAATCTCTGTAGAGCACAGGGAAGTCTTGGGAGATTGCAGTGATGTGGTTGCAATCAACTTGCATCGTTTTCAACACATCTGATTCCCCCAGGGCTGTTCTACCATTGGATGAGCAAGCGTAGTGTGGCTGAATGGCTATAGACAGGTAGTCCTTACTGGAGAACCATAACATCACCTGATTGGTGATAACCTACAGGTAGTGTTCTGAAAGAAGGAAAAGTAACCATCTTTGGCAGCTGGAATCCAAATGTCATTTGCATGTGTCTGGTTTTATGCCATTAGTCAGAGTTTGAATGCTTCTCTTAATAAATCACTACATTTGCAATGTAGAACACTTATCTCCAGTCTTCTGAATAGCAGCAAAATACATTTGCTGATTGTGATTCTTGTTCCTCTTGTTATGTAGACATTGCTCTTAAAATTGTGGGAACTGTTTAATTATGTTTGACACTTTGTAGCCTGATTATAAACTATTATTTCCTAAGTGGAACAGTACTAGCACGATTCCAAATATGTAAACTTTGCCTGCTTTGTTGCTGAAGTGGCATCATTTCTTGGTTGATAATCTCTCAGGGAGCTCAGAGAGATGGAAAACTTTACCCTGGGAGAAGATGGCTCCTCTTGTTTTTAACTGTGTTTTGTGTTGATTTTACTGGATTAAATTTATTGTCAAGTTGTTGGATCTTATAATTGGTTTAAACTTTTGAATCATCTGTACATTTGTGGGTATCCCAGGGGTGTGATTCAGATTTTTGCATGACTTAAAAATGTCCTGTTGTGTTACAAATTCTTTCTTCTTTCTTCTATTTCAGCAAATCTACTGCTTGGTTGTTACTGAGCACTTGCAAGTTGATTCCTAACTTAATAATCTGTCGTAAATAGAAATGAAAAAAATATATACAAAGCCAGTAATGCAACTAAAATACATTAATAAATTTCTCAACACAATACCATTCTCTTTAAGACAGAAATCCAGTTGCAGTATGAAATGACCGAAAGGCCGTGTAGTGTTTTGAGCTGTTAAGTCTTCCCATTTTCCATACTTCTTTAAAGTAAATATGTTGAATAACTGAAGAGCAGGCCTCATGCTTTGGTTTTTGTGGCTGAAGCCAAAACCTTATTAATAGCAGTGTATATAAAAGTCTTAAAATAAATTCATTAGGAATAGTTGTTTTCAAAAAAAAGTTTTAAATATTTACTTGTGGAGCCTCAGAGAGGCTTAGTAGAACCAAAAGAAAAAGTAGACTGTATGGTAAAATGGTGAGATCCTCAATGAAAACGGAATTAAGAACTGCTGAAATTGAGAGAAGGGTATCTCTTTCTCCCCATTGTATAATTACTAATAAATTATTTTGGCTGTAGAGTTCTCAGGAGGGAATATAAGCATTTGGAACTTCACATTACTAAAGGTTTATTTGAGTATGGTGTATGTCTCCTTAAGGACCTCCTGGCCACTATTCTTTTAGTTTAGCTGGAGTATTATTGTATTAGAAAAATGGAGAAAAAATAGTATGTTGCATCAGCGAGTTATAAGCCCTTCTGACTGGTGCTCCATGAAATAGCTGTTAAAGAGAACAAAAGGACAGGCAGAAATACTCTTAAGAGCCCTTGGCATCCCCAGATAGCCAGAAAATCCATCTGTAGCTAGTGTCAGCCACTTAAAGGCTTGTTTGACTTAGGATGAACGTGGTGGGTTGTGTGGTAAAATATTATCTACAGTACTTGCAGGCGCAGTGGATTATTTTATGCTTTTTAAAAGGGCAGCAAGGCAGGAAGGCAAATAAGCCAGTAAAGAAACAGATTCAGAGAGAGTAACGAGATGTGTACATCTGAGTAAAAAATAACCATACAGAGACAGAAGCTGGCATTTCCTTGCTTGGCGTCTCTCTCTTTCTCTCTCTCTCTTTCTCCCCGTCCACCACACAAACAAATTTCTATGAGGAGAGGGACTTTTTAAAAAAAGTTCTTATTTCGAAAGAAAGTAAAGGAGAACAAATTTAGTTCCGAAGTCAGAAGGTTGTGGTGAATGATCATTGCCCCTTTCAGCATTGCTAGGGAAATACAGTACCCAGTTGACGAGACGTTTTATGATAATTGTCACCTGTGGAAGACAACTCTGCTCCTATTGACCTAGAGTGGCCTAAGGCCTAACACACTGTCCAGACCAGTTTATGAACTAAATGGTTGATTCAGCCTATATTTGATTCAGCTTGTATTTCCCATCATACCCATCCTCTCCAATAAAAAGTGCTGACTGGAAGAAAATACACTCTTCTTGACCTCAGTGCTGGTTTAATGGTACCATGCCTGACTGGGTGCTTTGCAATATCTATCCTGTGTGATGGAACCCCATGCAGATGCCGTGGTGTTTAAATATTCTTGACTATATGGGTTATTCCGATCATATACAGTGCATGTAATCACAGTGCCAGGTAGCACTGCCTCCTGACAGTGACGTTTATCTAGTTAGGCCTTTTATATTTGAGTGACATGGTGACAGAATGAACTCTTTAATATTCATAGCTTTCCCCAAGAGCTTTTCCCAAGAGAGCAGTACTGTATCTCGGTGGTGGTCAGCGTCTGTAGCAGCCTGATGATATGTCCCTAAAGATTCTCTGTCATCCAGGTGAGTTTATCTGGAAGTTGAATCATGGCAACTGGACTTCTTTTTCTTGAGAGATTGAAATGTTTTGCTGCTCATCCAAACAGCTTCATCAGTCTGAAAAAAGCTAGTTGCGAGTCATGATGATGTATTGGTAGACAAAGCTGTTGAAGCGCAAATTATTAATTCTTCTTATTTGTTTTTAGGAATTGAGCATTTGCTAGAAAGTCAAGGCCTTAGCTCCTTTCTGAAAGATTTTGCCAAGTCTAGTGGGCATGGGAGTATTATACTGACAACATGCAGCACTACTTAAGCATTATTCAGGATATGGTATACAAATGTTGCTAAAGGAACATTATAGGCAGTGTTTTCTTTGGAAAAGGGAAATAATCCATATTTGAGATTATCAGTTGAGTGTTGCTTTCTAAATATTATCTTCCTGGTAAACGCTGCATTGAAGCACAATGGAAGCCATGTAGTACTTTGCCAGATGACTTTGATACCTTAGATGTGTGCTTTAAAACCTGACATTCTGATAATGGTACCATACTGGTGTTTGGAATTGTGGACACCTGACACCTGACACTGGGAAAATTCTGGAAGCTCAGTCTTTTTGCTTAATAATAAAAAGTGGTACCCATAAAGCATCCGTAGCACAGCTTTTAATGTATCTCAATGATGGGAATTCATTGCAGGGAGAAGAGAAGAGAGGCCGCTATAGGATCTTACTGCATACTTCAAGCTTAGAAATAGAAATAACATGTACCAGTAGGAATATTGCCAGTAATGTTTGCGTTCGGAAGGAATAAGAGTGTAGCAGATGTCTCTTTGCGAAATAAAGCAATGACTGGGGAAATTTTGATACGTGCTAAAGTATCAAATACCATTTCCCAATTAATTCTAAATTACTAGTTCTGGGGGATTTTGGAGCAGTTTCTTATTTTTAAGCGGTTTACTAAAAATAGAAAATAGAGTAATAATACATTAAGGACATGTTACTGTATTAACAGTCTTTTTAAAAATCAATGTGTAGTGAGCTGCATGTAGAACAATAGTGTTAACTTCTTAACGCAACCATCAAAGCTCTTCTGCTTTTAGGCGGAGCTGTAAGGAGCATTAACTTCTTTGTTGAGTTGGTGCTAAGTGCTGGCTGAAGTCCAGAAGTAATCTAGTGGAACTGATGGAACTTAAAGGAGGATTTGATTTAGTAGTTTCTCGCTGAATCAGTGGGTCTACTATCTAATTACAACCACTGGAGAGAGAAAAAAACACCCGATTGATTCCCAAAATGTAGATACTTTCCAGATCCAATGTCAGTTGAACACTCCAAATCTTTTAACTGCAGTTGAATCACAAGCTAGCAGTGTAAACATATTCACTGTGTGCAGCATAACTGAGATTCCATCAATTCTATTTGTCTGGAAACATTGGGGCTCCTCTCCCCCTCCCCACAATAGACTGCTAAAATGTAATAATACCACTGCTATTTAGGTATGTTAGAATTTTTAGTGTCAGGATAGCTTCTCAACAAACATGGGAAATAAGAGATGATCAACAGTACCTTTTAAATTGGAATGGGATGCTGTGTTCTATAGGTAAGTGTTACGTAGCAAGAACAGAACATAGTGGCTTTAATTTCTGTGACAGGGGCTTTTTTTGGATGTTGGAGAGAGAAGTCAGCACGTAAGGGAAACATCTTTACTCATGACAGTGTGCGCATTAAACTTTCCCTGGGGCACACTTTGTCCTTTTGCCTGCCTGGAACTCAGTTGCACGATAGTGTATGCAAGCATGCACCTCTTTTTTTGTAAGGCAGAGATCACTTTTAAATCTCTGTAAGAAATGAATGCAGGGCAGGTTTTTTATGTAAAAAAATATACCGAAGTAACAGTATTGGACTATAGTCAATAAGGTGTGATGTGAAAGGTTCAAGAATTATCTAAAGACCTCCCAAGTTTTACCTTGCCAAGATCATAACAGGTCCTATGATGGACACAGATTTCTCCTGCTTTTCAAAGTTTTGAAAAGTTCAATGCTGTTGTAACGTTTCAAGTCTTGCGTACCTCCCATTGCTTCTTTGTATCAAAATAAGTGGGCCTTTGTTTGGCAAATCAAAGCAGCCCACAGGACATGGGGAAGGTCACACCACTAGATTGAAAAGGTTTGTCTTGATTCCACCCCCCACCCCACCCCACCCCCATTGAAGCCAAGGAGAGTGTTGTGTGTCTCATGGACTATCCAAGATTCAGCAGAACTACAGCTGTGAGAAATGAGCTTGATTCTGTGGTAATTGAGGGCAGTGATGATCCATGACTTTCTTTGTGGACTGAAGGCTTCATAAGGCGGGGCATTTCCAAATCCCAGGCAGTTAAAAATAGAATAACAATAAAAATAAATAGCAATGTGAGAGAAATGAAATAAAGGCTCCTGTGAGTGCAGAGTAATTGCCTTCAGCGGAGGCTGTCATTTATTTGAATCATGGTGTGCTTTGAGAACAGTTTGTGATTTACCACACTAAGCAACAGGATTTGGGTGGCAACCCCTTGTTTCTAAGCAGGAGAGCCTTGTTACCGAATCGCAAGGAGCATTTAATTAAGATTGTTGCTGTAGGAAAGATATGGGCAGGCATTATTTTATTTATTTTTCTAACTCAAAAACATCAAAGGCCCGAACTGGACGCTAGAAGCAGCTTGTAATTAGAGCTGCAAGTATGCTCACCTCTGAGAGAAAGTGCTCTTATGAGCAGTAATTTTAGGGTTGTGAATTCATAGCTCACAGAACTTTTGTTCTTAAGAATTTGCTTACTCTGGAGATGACAGAAGTCCTTGCCATGATATTCAGTGGTTAGGTGTGTGTGTGTGTGAGAGAGAGAGAGGGGGGGAGGGAGGGAGAGAGAGAAGCCAAGGGAGCAATGTAATAACTGACTCAGAGATTCAGTCAAATGTGAGGCCCAGACCAGTTTCCACTTGAATCAAGTGTCATGGCTTGCATCCCTGCTGTTAAGTCTACCTCAGATCCTCGGTGCTCTGCTACTGTGTGTATGGAATATAAGTCAGGCTGTAAAGAAATCCTTCCAACAAGTCAGGAGACTGAATCTGAGATGGGGCCCTCATGACTCTAGGCCTGCTGCATAGACAAAAAAACTAACTTGCAGATGTGAAGATCTAAGTGCAGCTCTGAATGCAAGCAGATCAAATTCTGCTTCACAGCTTGCCTGGTGGCTGGGCTGATTAACCCTTCTTTGAGTCAGTGCTGCCAATAGGTGATGATGCTTCCCCTTAGTGGTAACATTTCCTTAAGTGAGGTGCCTTCTTAGCCACATTCAGACACAGGGCCGTTTTAGTCAATCATTTCTCTTCCCTGTGGCAAGGAAGAAGAAGGTAACCCATGTCTGAGTTCTTTTGAGTTGGGCTTCCCAATTTACTTTAAGCCAAGGTAAGTCAGACATGTGTGAGTGAGAAAAACAGTGATCATGTGCAGTTCACTTTCACAAGGAAATAGCCAGAGCTCACTCTGAATTCAAAAGACACAGATTTGCGCTCCTCTAGAAATATGCAGATCAGTTCTCTGAATTCTCCTCCTGTCTTCTTTCTTTCTCTTTCTTGTGCCCTTCATTAGTGTGCTAGAACACACATAATGGGTTTCAGTGCAAACACTGCCGTGCCCATTTGCACGAATGTAATTATATTAGCATGCTGACTGGATAACTGACTGAGCAAGGTGTCAGATGCTGAGAGTTCAGCTCTGTGCTGGGCCTCCCAAGAGCCAACCTATGCAGCCTTGGACACGCTGCTGCATAATACCAGAGCACCTTCATACGAAGGCAGTGGCCTTCTTGGAGTACTCAGTACCTAGGAAAACCTGGAAGAGTTTGCTATAAGTTGCCAACATCTTGATGCCACCACAATTGGATTGTTATGTACATTCGTACCACAAGGTGTACATGTATCAGAATGGGCAGTAGAAAAATAATACCTTTTCATCATTGCTATGTAGCTGAGTGGGGGAGAACTTGGACACAAATTTATATATATATATATATTACGTTATTAATCCGTTCCAGTGGTCTAGACTTAAGTCAAACATTTCCCATAGAAAGTATTGGGAAAGCGGATTAATCCATTCCAGATGATGAAAAAGACCCCCGAAAACAGCAATTTAACACAAATTTGACTGGGATAGGAGATTCCTTCTGGGGATGTAAATGAAATGTCTCTTCAAAGAGAGGAGGAGGCAGTGGAATTATAATCCACAAGTTATATGCCTCCACTTTTTAATGATCATAGCAACAATGTCTAACATTTAAGTTTTACTGATTTTTAACCTGACGTTCCAAGTTCTGAACAACTCTATGCTTACCATTAGAGTCCCACAACTTTACAGCTCCCCAACTAAAATGCTTCCATTGTGGACCAGACTTCTGCAGCCAGATTTTTTACAAGACTGAGCCGACTGTCTAACCAGCGAGGCCAGCCCCAAGCTCCCAGCCCTTCTTCTCCTCCGGCAGCAGCGGCGGCTTCTGTGAGGCCAAGGACCAGCTCCAGGTGCTCTGAGCTGGCCTCACCGAAGCCGCCGCTGCCAGAGGAGGGGAAGGAGGCAGGATCAGTTTGGAGGTGGCAGCCGCGATGCTGGGTTGTGGCTGCCGCCCAATTCCGGTGCCTTGCACCAGGGCTCCGAGATGTAAGTCAAAGCCTGCGACTCAAGTCAAACAGGCCCCTTCTTGCTGCAAGTCAAATATGATGCAAGTCAAGCAGTATGTAAGTCAGGGTTCCACTGTACATTAAAACGCAACACTAAAATTACCATCAGGACCCACAATCATCAGCTTAAAAACTTCTGGAACAGGAAGGTTTTTACCTGGCGCCAAAATGTCATCAACGTGGGCACCAGGTGGGTCTCACTCGGGAGGGCATTCCATAGTCTGGGGGCAGTTGCCGAAAAGGCCCTGTTACTACAAGCCATCCCTTTCAACTCCTTGAGGGATGAGTCTTTCAGGAGGGCTCCCTGACTAGATCTTAATTGCCAAGTAGGTTCATATGGCCACAACTGCTCACACAGAAAATAAAAAAAACCAAAAGCAAACAGAAGGTGAAACGACTTGTGTCATTTCACATGATGCAAGCTTTACCGTGGCTTAAAATTTTGCCCAGTACACATCATTTTAAACTGCAGAAGGGATTCCACTGTAGTCAGTCGGGTGTGTGCAGGCATCTGAATGGTGGCAGGCAAGAGCACAGCAGCAACATTCTCTATGCCTGGAGAGGCCCGCCTGCCATACCTGCAGTTGCCACCAAGGCACTCCTCAGCTGCTTCCACCGCCGCTGCTGTCCAGCGGCTTGAAACACGTGCATTAAAGCAGAGGTGTGCTTCAAGACGTATTGCTCGTATATGTAGATAGCAGTGAAACATTCACTGCCTCTTTTACAGTGTTTAGTCCTAGCCTAGTGGTTGGATACCACTTAAGCTCTTCGTGATGGCATGGCTCTAGGGCTTCTTGCAGATGGAGGTGGACTTGGGTTGGTGCTTGGTGGTTTCCTTCTTCTGCTGCTAGGAGGAGAAGAAATGGGTCCTTGGTTCTCAAGTATTTTAGGTGCCAGGCAGATGAGAAGAATACCACTCTTCCGATGCAGGTGGGTCAGTGTGTGGCTGATGAGCCAGGTTTATAAAATGACCAGTTCTCCATAGCAGCAGTATTCAGCCTACCAGAATGGTGGCCTTCACACAAAATACCAGGTTTTCCTTTTCTCTCTCTCATTCATGATGCTTTCTGATTTCAAGGGGAGTAAGACATTGTCAAGGCAGGGATTCCAATGCTCTCAGTTTTCAGCAGAGTGAGTTGTTCAGCAGACGAGCTAGAATTTAATCTCTCCTACTTGGAGAGGTATCTATATAGGAAGAGACTTTGTTCTCCTTGAAGGTAGGAAATGTAGACATTACCATGGCAGTAGTGTAACTTTATGCATGTGGGATGAGATATTTCTGCCATTTGGTCTTACTTTCTTCTTGCCTTCTCGTCTGTACAGTAATATATTTTCTTTCAGTGCGAAATAAAGGCCACGCCTGACTCTTGCAAAATGAAAAATCACTCTGTGCAACCATTTTTATACCTTTTCGAACATATGTTTTTAAAATGACAAAAAAAGATGTCTGAAAAATAGTAAGAACCTTTGGGTAATTAGTGCTTTGAAAAACAACAACTGCCTTCTTCTCTGCCTTAATGGAGGTTATGGCGGAAGTGGACAAGTGGGATACAGGTGAGGACTTAAACTGCTGAGGTGTGTAAAAGCATTGCTTCAAGGGAGCCTTCTCTGCAGTCTTGCCAGTGGGTAGTGTAGCATTCTTTGTGCTTTCTGGCTGCTTGTCAGACTGAGTGCTGTACACTTGTGCAAATCTGGAAGACCGAGGTTTGGGAGCAGTCACAGTGCCTGCGGCAAGGGCCGATTGAGGTGCAGCATGAAGGCATTATTTCTGCCCCCGCTGGAAAAGGGATTTTCTGATACTGGGTAAAGTAATTGCATGAGTCTTTGTGCACTGAAGGTCTCCACAGCTACCTGCTTAATGCTTTATATTGAATTTTTAAGTGGAAGAATGCATTTCCACCTCCAGGATATGAGGTGAAGCCTTGTGCTCAAGCAGACAGCATCCAACTGGTAGGCTCAGGGACACGTGAGTTCAAACTGCTGCTAAATTGTGAAGGGAACTGGAGATTTGTAGCCATGTTTTCCTTTTTCAGGCCACTAGGTTTTGAGGATAAAATGGTGCAACCCCATAGATGCAGCCTTGAGGAGCACGAGAGTGAAAGCAGACCTGATTAAATAATGAGATCCAGCCAGTGTTAAGACTCTGTAAAGAACTATTATTTGGATATACTGTGCAGTATGCTTAATTCTCTACTGACAAGTTGCTTCACTTGAGCTGGATTAACTCTTAGATGTGTGTGCCTAAGACATGCTTTGTTGATTCTGCACGATACTACAAGGTTATAAGCGCTGCTTCCAAGGTGCAGAGCTGTGAAGGCTGTGTCTTTGGTCTGTTTGCCACAGTTACCCTGTTTCCCCAAAAATAAGCCCTAGCAGGATTTCTATGCATTTGTTAAATATAAGCCCTACCCTGATAATACGACCTAGTGATGGACGTGGCTATGGTTATGTGCAGGGCTGACACTCAAGCATATTATACTTAATAAGTCATCCCCTGAAAATAAGCCCTAGTGTGTCTTCTTGAAAAAATAAATAAATATAAGACAGTGTCTTATTTTTGGGAAAACACGACAGTACTTTGCATAAATATGTTCCCTATGTGTCTCATTTGCACTTAGCCTTGGATGTTTTATATGTTGTGTAGAGAACTCACTGTAATGCAAATACTTGGGAAAGTGTTATGTATTTAAGGAAAGCCATGATTTCTGTATGGAATCTGGTAGTATTTTATTTGCATATGCTTGTGCAAGGTAGCTGATGATGCCCACTACCAAGTATTATATACACATTTTTTCACATTTTTGACATGGGCCCTTTTTGTTTTCACTCTTCTACGTAAGATGCATCTTTTGAAAGTGTTTGGGAAAGTGGTTAACTGCATTGAGGATTCCATCCGGAGAGTTGCACGATCACTATAGTGGCAAGTTTTTCAAGTGATTGCTTGCCATCAATACTCAACATATAGTAGAGAAATGTTTCTTGAAGTTCTCTGTGCATCCACTATCCCTGGTGGAAGAAAACAATACTTCCTCCTGGGAAGAAGAGAACTGAAGGGGAGGGATGGTTCAGGGTCATTCCACTTTAAGGGTTGACAATGCACAGAAATGCCGAGCAAACCTTTTTGACAGCTTTAGATCAATTCTACAACTCCCGTACCTTGCTCCACATCCTCTGAGTGCATCATTAAAATTGGGGCAAGAACAGGGTTGTCTGTGGCAGCCCCAAGTAATCAATGGCTGCTGAGATGAGCCAAAACATGTAGATCCACAACACAAACAATTGAATTTCTGCAACTTGGGGGGAGGCGTGGGAGTGACACATGTTTCAAATGAGATTTTTTTTTTCATTTTAAACATAAACATAAACTGCCTAGCAAAATTAGCCAAGCTGAGTCTATAATAGCTTTTTAAAAAGAATTAAAAACTTGGCCTTTTAAAGAAGCATTTAGGGATCATTAATGTTTGTCTTGTTCTGCCCTGTGTTTTTATGTCTTTCTCATCATCCTCAGCTTTTGTGCCTCTTGCTGGACTCTCTGCTTTTTATTTTATTGTTTTATTGTCTTTGATTTATCATTTGTCTGCTTTGATTTTAATTATTATGTGTTGATCTCTATGCATACTGCCCAGAGTTCCTTTGGGAAAAATGGTGCTGTATAGAAATATAAAAACAAACAAACAAATAAAAGCATAATACAAAAACCAAAACCTACTTAAAATATTAGTGCTCCCCTTCCCCAGTGACCTTGCATACATTTTCTTTATTCCAGTTTTATCCACCCAGAAAATCCTTTCAAAAATACGTATATCCATCATCTGTTTTTCCCCTTCCCTTTTAATAACAGCTTTTATAAATTCTTCCCATATTTCAATATTTTCTGAAGTAAATTTATCATGAATTGCTGTATTCCATATTTCATAATACCTGTACCACTCTTGTAACTGAAAGTCCCAATTCTGCTTCCAGTTTTTCACTATTAACAGTTGAGCTGCAGTCAATATATTAATTACCATTACTTTTTTTTTGTATTGTTACCTTCACAGTTGTCTATCATCAAGAACAATGTTGGTGTGGATCTCAGACACCTGACCAAGCATACAGACAACTATTTTGCTTTATTTAGGTACATACCTGTCTCAGGTTTCCCCTGAGTTCAAGATGGCGTACAAGCTTTTCCTCTTCTCTTCTTTATCCTAACCACTTTGACTCTGTAAGTTAGGTCAGGATGAGAGACGGTGGCTGCCCAAGGTCATCCAATGAATTTAGTGGCATAGCAGGCCCAAGATTCTCCCAAAGCTGCATACTCACTGCACTCTCTGATTTAATGTTTGTTAGCTGTAGATAATGCAGATGCAAAATTATAGCTTCTGATTGTCCTGTGGGTGGGTGTGTATAAGTTATTTTGAGCCCTTATCTCTCCTTGTCCTCTTTTCCTGGGTGTTGCTTCATTGTGTGTGTTCTGCTGGCTCTGCTTGCCTGTTCGTAGGGTTCACCTTTGTTCCTTTTCCTGACAAGGGGATGATTTGATCAGAATAATTGGAGAGCAGGCAGTGGGTCCTATTTCAGCATGAGTATTGCGCCCTTCCTCTGGAATTCCAATGAATTTCCTTCATCACTGAAGGGTCCTTTAGCACTTTGAAGAAGCTGTCAGTTCCAATGAGACTTGAAACAAACAGTGTTCTTGCTTGGTCTGGAAAGAGATCACTGTGTGCTGTATGTATAATGCAGTATGAATGAATGTCAGCCCATGTCTCTTAAGAATGCAGAATCATGAGGTTTTTCTGAAAGTTAGTGGCTTTCAGTGAGAACACACATATGACCGTTCATTCAGCATGATCACAAAAGTGCATGGCCATTACTCTGCCAACTGTTCATGTTATACTCGCCCTGGAATGATTATGTGTTGACTGAGTAACTCAATCATAGCTGATGGTCTTCCTCAAATTCCTTCCTTCCTTTTTCCCATTTGTGTTCATTCAATCTTGAGCCATTTAGAACTTTAAACACAAGTCTTAGCATCTTGAATTAGGTCAAGATAGGAGTTTGAAGAACAGCACACTTTGTAATACTGGAGTGATACGATGTAATCTAGCAGTACAGGTTAAAATTCTGGCAAGTGAATTCTGTACTAGTGGGAACTTCTGGGTCTCCCCCCCCCCGAGTGCATCCATATATAAAACATTAAGATAGTCCAGCTGGGATGTTACAAGACAGAAGTCACTGTGGATAGACTGTTCTTCACTAGTTGTTTATTGAACGTGGTGAACTGGGCAAAGCTGGTAGAAAGTGTTCTATAGGTTTCCAATGAGAAAGCTGAATCTTGGAACAACCTCCAGCTGTGAACTGCTCTTTCCTATGGAGTACAGCCCTAGCTGTCACAAGTAAAATGCCATTTTTCTGGACATCAGAATATCTGTACCACACCCATTATACTGAGATTCATCTAAAATTACTTGTCCCTCATCCAGCTCATTATAGAATCCACATATTTTTTTCAGCACCTGACTCAGATGTTAAAGAGAAACAGAACTGATTGTCAATTTGTCATCATAGATGATACTTCAGTTCACCTTGGCCAACATCTTCCAAGTGCATGGGGCATAATATGGAACCCGTCCGGACCCTGTTACATGATACCCAATGAGTATCAGCAGAAATCGCTCTCTGCCACTTTCCACAAGTCACCCTGCAAATGGGAACAATTCCATAGTGCCTTCATGCCAGTTGTGCTTAACTAATAGAACTGATCCAGAAGGGTCCTTCGGTCATGATCCCATGGCAGATTTTGAGATTTCCTAATGATGAAAGAGGAAGCCATAACATGTAGATAAAAATTAAACTGACACTGAGCCCAGCTTAACAGAAGGCTTGTTAGGACCAAAGTCCAAGATGGGAACTCAGTGCAGTCTCTGTCCCTTTGCTCTTTAACCAGGAGCCACAAGGCCTTGTTTGTTGTAATCTCTGTGTCATGTATTCATTGTTTAAACCTTTCCTCCCTTTGCCTGGATGAAGGACAAGTAATTTTAGATGAATCTCAGTATATTGGGTGTGGTAGAGATATTCTGAAATAAAAGGTGGGAGCCTTGTTGTTTGAAGGTGTGGAATTCAACCTACAGCTGCCTGAGCCACAACTTTAAAACTGAACAGCCCTGCTGCTTCCTGCCTCATCTGACAGATGTTCTTGGTGAAATTAACCTTCCCAAGAACTTTACACCTAAGAGTATCCTCCTGACAAACCTACCTCCTACTGCAAACATTTGGACTTTTGGTATCTCTTTTGAAGAAGTGTGATTTACCCACAAAAGCTTTGCATGTTGTATGGTTTTTTAAATTTTCTTATTCGTAGCCTATAAAGGTATAGCCTGTTCTTGCATTTGTCTTCTCCACTGTGCCCATGAACAGTTCCCAGTGAAATTCATGGCATAATGGGAATTTGAACATGGGACTCCAGTGATCTCACCATTGCACCACACTGCCCCCCCCCCCAGCCGCAGTACCTCATCTGATGGATTCATTTGGGACCTCATTTTCCTTTCAACAATGTTGAATTACCCCAATAGAAGACTGAACATGAAGCTCAGGAAGGAGAGGTGTATGTTAGGCCTCACTAAGCATTAAGGTCACCCAAGCAATCTGGCTGGAGAAAGTTGTCCCCATTTTATAATATGGTCCAGAAAATACATAGGGCCATGTAGGCCTATGAGAAAACCTCTGGTTCCTTTATGAACTCTTTCTTCTGGGATGGTTGGCTGCCATGATAAGTTATGCAAGTCACTCTTAAGACATAGGATTTCCTGGTACTGACTGTATTCTTTCCTATTGGTCAGGCTGGCAGACATGGTAGATAGAGATGGGCATGAAATGCCAAAATGGCGTTTCATTTCGTTTTTTGTTTCTCACCCACCCGTTTTGTTTCATTTCTTATGAAATTAATTATTTTTTAAAAATTTGTTTCGTATTCATTTCGTTTGGGGTTCTTTTTTTACACAAGCCGACCAGCCCAGCCCAGTTTTTTCTTTCTTTGTTTTTCTACAAGGACACAGCAGGGGGCCCGTGCTACAGCTGATTGGGCTTTGTTTTTTATAAAACAAGCCGGATCAGCTGTAGTGCTGTCTGCTGGATGCTTGCAGCAAAAAATCAAAAATTAAAATCAAAATTAAAATAATAATAATAATTTAAAGCCCCGATCAGCTGTAGCGTTGGCCCCCTGCTGGGCACTTGCAAGGAAAAAAAATAAAAACAGCAAGCAGGGGACCCGTGCTACAGCTGACTGTAGCTTGGGCCCCCTGCTCGGCACTTTTTTGTCGTCGTTGCTGGGGGAGCCCTCCTGGTGCTCCCCCAGTGCTGGTGCCGCCAACGGGCCCCTGGGAAGGAACTCCAGAGGCCGCAGGGAGCCCGGTGCAGAGGCAAAAAAAAGTTTTAAACTTTTTTGGGGGCCTCCCCAGCCCGTACGCCAGCTGATTGGCAGTGGGGGAGGCCAAAACCCCACGGTTACCCGCACCCCATCAGGTGTGTTGGGGGAAAAGGCGGGGTTTTCTCCATAGGAATGCATTGCTAATGCATTCCCATTGGGAAACGAAAAAGAACGAAACAGAAATTTCTGTTTCGTTTCGTTTTGTTTCTCTTCCAGAGTGGGGTTCATTATTTGTTTTATTAGGGAACAAAATGAATAATGAATAACAAAATGAATTAAAAATTCATTTCGTGCCCTTCTCTAATGGTAGAAAATGGAGTCAAATGACATTTGGAAGTCAACAAATGTATTTGTGGGAGAGAAAGGGAGGGAGAGAGGGAGGCTTATGTTGTTGGTGGTTTTTTTTAAGCACATGGAAGCCAAAGAGCCTTCTTGATCTACTGGGATTTCTTAGTTCTGCTGCTGTTTGCCAGTGTCTGTTTGTAATGGCCTCAATCTGTCCCCGCCTCCCCGCAGTCTTCTCTACATTTGTGCATTTTTTATTGCATGCCAATTGTTTTCTTCTTGCCCCGGGCAGTTTGTTCACACAGTGTTAAGCTCGCATTGTAGACAGTGGTTTCTCTCAAATATGCTAAACAGAATATGATGAACAGAAGCTTTTCTACCTAAGGGCCAGTATAGCCAGGTGATTACAGTGGACCCTTGTATAACAAACAGCTTGTATAACATAAAATCTGTACAACATAAAAAATTCTGGAGATAGGGGAAATTTGCTTAACATAATCACCTATGGGGAAAATCTGTACAACATAAAATGGGATTACTTCCTTTTCAATGGATTCCTATGGGAATTTGTATAAAGGAAAATTTGCTTAACATAATTTCATTTGGAACGAATTAATTCCTTTATACAAGGTACCACTGTATGTTCTACTCAGGAACAGTCAGGGTTGTTCCCAGACATGTGCTTGCAGGGACTTATTCCTTTACCAGCAAACAATCCCTTTGATCACGGCAGGTCTTTCCTGTCATTGCGATGGTAGGGATTGCTGTTTGTGTGTATGCAATTTGCTGGCTTCTCAGATCATGTTGCCTGCAAGAAATGGCCAAGGCAGGTAGCATCTGCAGTGAAATACGTGATTTAACATGAAAATCTTCTTGTTGTTTTTAAATAGACATGTTAAGAAATCCATCCAACATTACTGACAGGTAAATTCTAGCATGAACAATCCTTCTTGATTTGTTGAGCGAGCATTAGCTTTGTCATCATGACTGTGGGTGAGCAGAACAAGCTTTTTTCAGTTTTGCCAGTGATAACTTGGTCTTTCCATGTAGGCAGCATTTACTTCATTTATCATTGTTGTATTTGCCATGTGAGAAGGGGGAGGGGGCTGGGGTATGAATTCCATCCAAACCCAATGCAGCACCATACTGGCAAGAAATGTTATTATAAAACTACCAAGCATCTCGGATTAACTGGTTTTGAATAATGCATAGCATCCACTCCTTGCTTCCTCTCTTTTCTTAACTCTTCTGTATATATCATTCTTATGCAATTCTATGAAAAGAGCTCTAATCTCCTTTGGGGCTTCTCCGTACCAAGGGATGACCATATAATGCAAACTATCTATTTAACGAGCCAGGTAAAAGGATCTAAATATCTGTGCTCTCGTACCTCTGCCTTATGAGTGCCTTTGCCATAGTTGTTCCTGCTGTGTCTCAGTGGCACTTGTCTCAACATGTTGTGATGCTGCCTGTCACTCTTCCATGGCTTCAAGGAATAGGAAGGGCAAACTGGCTGAGAGGAGGAAGGGAGAAGGTGGTCCATTCATTGTGGGGCTTTATACCTTTTCCATTTTTCTTTTTGCAGGTAGCTGCACCGTGAGAGTCGCTGAGCTGCAGAGTTGGCCAGAAGATGACAGAGTACAAACTGGTGGTGGTTGGAGCAGGAGGCGTTGGGAAAAGTGCTTTGACCATTCAGCTTATCCAGAACCATTTTGTGGACGAATATGATCCTACGATAGAGGTGAGCCCAGCCTGCTCGTTTTGAGGAAGGCACACTTAAAAATATTTTTGGCTGTCTCCTCTTTCTCCATTGGCTTCTTCCTAGAGATCAGATATAAAATTCAGCGGCTCAGTGGGAGATGGTGACTCTTAATTAATGCCAGTGGGACAGCAAATTTGATCAGGATTTTAGGAAGAACTATCCAGGCTGCTGAACCTGTTTTAAGGTTAGGTTTCAGTAACCTTAACACGGCTCCGGTAAAATTCAGACTAAAACCCAAAACAGATTCACCACTTGACTGAGACTAGAAACAGCAGCCCCCTCTGAGTTTGCTCTTCTTTATCATATGTCAGTAATTATTTCTTGACCAGAGGTAGGACAAATAATTCCCTTACTTTGCATGGTGATAGATCCTCTGAAGTTGAAGTAGCTGAAAAAGGTCTGTTAGGTCTGGTTGAAGTCAGTTCAAAAATAGTTCTGCTTGGAAGAGAATGGCTGGTAGTAAAATTTCCACACATCTCATGAACTCAGCAGTGGTTGATCCATCTGTTTGTCATCTACCTTGATACTTTACCTTTCCTTTGGTTAGCACATGCAGCTTTTCTCATGCTCACTTCATGTTCACATCAACTGTATGGAATAGGTAGGGGCAAGGGAGAGTAACAGACCCAATATCAGTCTGTCCATTTCATGTCTTCCTGAGGACTAGATCTACACCGACAGCAAACTTAAGAGCCAGTATCTTTCAGAAACTTTCCACTTCAAGTTGTGGAGAGATTTTCCTGGATTTTCCTCCATAGAAGTGGGTCAGAGCAAATTATGTTAAATGAGTAAATAATAAATAACATTCTTATCATGTGGGGTAACCAAGGAGTGGTGTATGTGTCTGTTACTAGAATGTGAGCCACCGTCCCCCGGTCTGACCCCTAACAATTGTTCACTTCCATTTTGATTCATAAAATGGGGGTGTGTTTTGAGGTTTGATAATGTGTGCCTCTGGCTGTAAGAAAACAAGTGCATTCTGTCACCAATGATGGCTGTACAGTCCCAGTTTTGCATTGTGATGCTGCCAGAGTCTAGTGGACAGGAATTGTGGCTTTTCATTTTCAGTTGGTCATGTTTAGACCTCCAAGAAGAGACAGCTGGTGGTTTGTGTTAGCTAAAGGATCGGATTAAAATGGCAATCTTTCCACCGGTTTGGCAACCATGTTTTCCGGTCCGATATTATGGGGTTGTCTGCAGGTGCCAAGCCCATTTTGTCCTCTTGGGCTTACTCCCAAGCAAGCGTGCATAGAGTTGCAGCTGTGCTTCCCAGGCATAAATACAGTCAGGTCCATAAATATTGGGACATCGACACAATTCTAACATTTCTGGTTCTATACACCACCACAATTGACTCCGAGGCCTCCCGGAGGGGCCTGGGGGGGGCGGGGGGGAGCGATCGCATTGCTCCCTGCTGCAAACCCCCCGTAGGTACTGCGATCCCGCAATATAGTGGGACCGCAGTACCTGAACTGCAAAATGTCGGGGGGGGGGTGACTGTACAACAGTTTGCAGATATCCCACCCACTTGTTAAGGGACCAAAAGTAATGGGACAGAATAATAACCATAAATCAAACATTTGCTTTTTAATACCTGGTTGGAAATCCTTTGCAGTCAATTACAGCCTGTAGTCTGGAATGCATAGACATCACCAGATGCTGGGTTTCATCCCTAGTGATGCTCTGTCAGGCCTTTATTGCAACAGTCTTCAGTTCCTGCTTGTTCTTGGGGCATTTTCCCTTCAGGTTCGTCTTTAGCAAGTGAAATGCATGCTCAATCAGGTTAGGATCAGGTGATTGACTTGGCCATTGCATAACATTCCACTTCTTTCCCTTAAAAAACTCTTTGGTTGCTTTAGCAATATGCTTCAGATCAATGTCCACCTGCACTGTGAAGCGCCGTCCAATGAGTTCTGAAGCATTTGGCTGAATACGAGCAGATAATACTGCCTGAAACACTTCAGAATTCATCCTGCAGTCACATCATCAATAAATACAAGAGACCCAGTTCCACTGGCAGCCACACATGCCCATGCCATGACACTACCACCACCATGCTTCACTGATGAGGTGGTATGCTTAGGATCATGAGCAGTTAGTTCCTTTCCTTCTCCATACTCTTCTGTTCCCATCACTCTGGCACAAGTTGATCTTGGTCTCATATGTCCATAGGATGTTGTTCCAGAACTGTGCAGGCTTGTTTAGATGTCATTTGGCAAACTCTAATCTGGCCTTCCTGTTTTTGAGGCTCACCAATGGTTTATATCTTGTGGTGAACCCCCTGTATTCACTCTGGTGAAGTCTTCTCTTGATTGTTGACTTTGACACACATACACCTACCTCCTGGAGAGTGTTCTTGATCTGGCCAACTGTTGTGAATAGACATGGGCACGACTCAGCGAAATTTTCATTTTTGTTTTCGTTTTTGTTTTTTCGTTTCATTATGCAACAAAACGAAAACGAAAATTTTCCAAAAAAAACAAAACGGAAACGGAAACAAAACGAAAAACTTTGCTGTGTTTTTCATTTTCGTTGCGGCAAATACATTGAACTGAAAAGAATGCTAACGAAACAGAAATTTTTCGTCTTCGTCTTCATTTTCGTTTTTCGTTTCGTTGCACAACGAAAACGAAAAATTTGCAAAAAAACCCAACGAAAACGAAAAAGAACTGAAACGGACCCCTCAACGAAAAACGAAAAACCATTTTTTTTGAGTCGTGCCCATCTCTAGTTGTGAAGGATGTTTTCTTCACCAGGGAAAGGATTCTTTGGTCATCCACCACAGTGGTTTTCTGTGGTCTTCCGGGTCTTTTGGTGTTGTTGAGCTTACCGGTGTGTTCCTTCTTTTTCAGAAAGTTCCAAACAGCTGTTTTGGCCATGCCTAATGTTTTTGCTATCTCTCTGATTGGTTGTTTGTTGTTTTTTTCTCAGCCTAATGATGACTTGCTTCACTGATAGTGACTGCTCTTTGGATCTCATCCTGAGAGTTGACAGCAACAGATTCCAAATGCAAATAGGACACTTGAAATGACCTTTGGACCTTTTATCTGCTCATTGTAATTGCGATTGTGAGGGACTAACACACCCCTGGCCATGGATATTTGCAAACTGTTGTAATACCTGCACCATTCCCTTGATTTGGATGTAACTACCCTGAAATTAAAGCTGACAGTCTGCAGTTAAAGCACATCTTGTGTTCGTTTCATTTCAAATCCATTGTGGTCATGTATAGAACCAGAAATGTTAGAATTGTGTCGATGTCCCAATATTTATGGACCTGACTGTAAGCCCCTCTTGTGTTCTAGTCGGGTCATGCTCCCAGCTGCTTGTGCGTCTTTAGACTGCGCTTTGAGCTTTCCCCAGCCACCCAACCCTGGAATATGGATTCACAGTTTTAAAAATCAGATTGGTGCAAATATGCTGCTTTCTCATGTCTGTGTGGGAGGGAGAATAGTCACGCAGAATACTGCTGATGATTTAAACCTTTCTTGATCCTCATTGTTACCATTCAGCATGAAGAATGGGCTGGTCCTCAGAACAAGAATGTAGAGTTTCAGTTTCAGTTTGCAGCCACCGGCGGCCTTCTGTACAGAAGAATTTGCTGGAGGGTAGAAGGAAGAAAGCAGACGTGCCTGTGTTGACTGGGCATGGCAGGATTTGTTATCCAGTGTCATCTGGCAGAGTTATATTCAGCTTCTTACCTGGAGAGGAAGATATAGGGTGGGAAAATGGGGTATTAAGGGTATTAAGCCAGCTATCCAAAGCATACGGGTATGTCATATTCGGTCAGAGGTGCAATTCAATATGAGGCAGGTGGGGCTCTCTCACACTCCTGCACCCTTTTACAAAAGACCCCAATAAAGTGGTTTTTGTTTTGTGTTGACTTTTTGGAGAGGGGTTACCTGCCCCTGGAATGGCTCTTAACTGTGCAGCAAAATTTACTACCTTGGAGATGCAAACTGTAACATGCTCAGACACTGAAACAGACATTGCTTAAGAGCAATAGGAGACAATAGAGAAGGGCATGCTCTGATTAGAATTAATGCCACAGCAGTAGTGAAGGAAGGACTTTGATTCCTCACTGCCTTTGCCTCTTGTCTGCCGAGCTGGAGAACTGGAAACATGTAGATGCAAGTCTTTAGCAGTGTATCCAGCTTTATGGGATAACAGTTCATGCCCAGTCAACACAAGTAGTGACTGGGGATAGCAGCATTGCTTCCTAGCATCATCCGCTCTCTGTTGGATAATCTGTTCTGTGCTACAGCTGACTTGCCAATCATCCTGCTCCTGTCCAGGTTTGCCAGAATGCCTGTTTCCACCTGCATCCAGTTGCTTTGCAAGGCCAATCTACCGAGTCTTGTGATTCATCACCTTTGGGTGTCTTTCAAGAGTGAGCCAGTGGTGGACTAGGATAGAATGAAGGCTTCTGGATGTTCTAGTCCAAGAATATCTGGGAACCCATGGTTGGGAACCACTGCTCTGGAACTTGTCTCTCTCTCCTGGTGTTACATACTGTATATCAAAAGTTATCAAAGTTAAGCAAGTCAGACTGGGGATAATCTGGGGAGCCATCACCTGTCTGGGGAAGAAGCACAGGTGAGCTATGCTGGGTACCTCTATGCTTCATATCTCAGGTGGCTGTTTTTGTTATGTCATTGGAATGGAACAGGAGTTTGCAATACGTTCCACGAGGACTTTTGAGGGAGGGAGACTGGAATGAATGGAGGAGAAAATAGATGCAGAGAATGAAAGGTCCTTTTAAAAATATCCCCATTAATGCATAGTCAGGTGAGAGGTTGTGATGGTGGTCGACTGAGAGTGACAGACCCTGCCCAGAGCTGGCAGAAGTTGCCATTTGAACTACAGTTCTGAAAATCCACTTAGTAGATTCCAGGAATTATAGTCCAAAAATTAAGTTTCCTGGACTCTGGACAGTGCCTAATACACCATAGTGTGGTCCCACTGCCCCACCTTTCATAGATATCCAGACTTTTCAAGTTTAGTCCATTGTTTAGGATGAATGCTGTGGGCCTGTGTTCCCAATGTACTTAGCTTCAATAGCTAAGATAGGCATGTCCAAACTTCGGCCCTCCTGATGTTTAGGACCACAGCTCCCAGAATTCCAAGCCTATGTTTCCAATGGCCAAGGACTGTGGGAGTTGTGGTCCAAAACATCTGTGGTCCAAAACAAAGTTTAGACATGCCTGAGCTAAGAGCTGAGGATGGAGATAATTTTTCTGCTATGTCATATTGGTGGTTTAAAAAAAGCAAGTCATTTCCCCTTCCTATACTGGTGTGGTTTATCTTGCCAGTTTGGTACTTGTGTATTCTTTTTTTAAATCCTTCTTTCTTTCTCTCCTTATTTTTTAAAGGTGTACTGTGAGGAAATAAGATGTCTTGAAGCATGAAACTCTAGGTGTATTTTAAAAGTTCTAATTATCCCTTTAATAAAGTTTTGATATCATCAATTCAAGATAGCACATCTGCTTGGACGACATAGATTGTTGTCCCAACAGAATTGGAGGTTAGGCGGAAATATGTGATAGTATATTTAGAGAAAATGTCTGGAGAACTGACCAAAAAAAATCACTGTGATTCTCCTCTAGTAAACTATCCTGTTCTCTCTTACTCGGCCTCTTGGGAAAAAATGGTTTTTTAATGGGTATCCACAATTCCCCTTCAGAACATTGAACTTTGGGGCTTTTTCCATTTACCTCAGGACAGTAGCAGTAAGTGTCATGGTTAAGTAAACTTTTGAAGTACAGTAGTTTATTCTGTGAGTAGCTAGTGCTGTTTCCTCTGTCTCCTCAATTGAGCTTTCTGATCCTTTCCCCCACCTACTTATCTGCTTGCAGAATTTTCAGGAGAAGGGAAAACTGCTATTTCAGGCTTCTTCAAAGACCTGCAGTTTCTGTCTGGCCTCAAACAGTTGGTTAGGAGGGGCCAGAAGGAAAGGGGCAGGCATAGAAGCAGTGAAAGAGGGAGAGGGGGAACCTTCCATGCATGGTTAGTTCATGGGAGTCTCTGCTCCCTCTCCTTCTCATGGAAAGGCATATAGGTTGTGTGAAGCCATGGGGCTCTCCCAGTTATCTTTGAACAGGGGTGAGGGACCACATGGATATCCTCGATTCGCTGCTTGCAGTTGGATGATGAAGGGAATACCAAGGAACAACCTCTTCTCTGCAGAGAAAGGTCCAGAACCACCCTATCTTTTTGCAAGGGGCTGGAGCAGACAAGGCCAGGGGTGGGAACGGCCCCACACCCTGACATAACACAGATTGCCAAATTGGCAATGACCTGTCTGGACCTTGGATTAATATATAAAATTCCCAGAATTTTTGAAGCTCTGGGAACAAAATGGAAGGAGGGGGAGGAATTGGAGAAAAAACAGGGTCTTCCCAAAGTTTCCAGAAATGTTAAATCTCTACCCCCTAGAACGGTGTTGGCGAACCTATGGCACGGGTGCCAAAGGTGGCACTCGGAGACCTTTCTGCGGGCCCCCGACATTGCCCCTTTACAGCCACCTGTATTCAGGTTAAATTGCCGTATTGGCACTTTGCTACTAATTAGTGGGCTGTTCTGAATCGCGGTTTGGGCACTCGGTCTCTAAAAGGTTCACCATCACTGCCCTAGAATCACAACAGTTCCAACCCCTATGATTTAAAGGATGGTGATTATGTTGACTTCATCTCTGGACAAGGGATCTTTTTTTAGAGCCAGGAACAAAGCCTTGAGTTGGTGTGAAGTTTCTCTTTACTTTTAAAGACACTGTGTTCTTTGCTTCACTTGTTGGTACAGTATTCTACAGTAGTTAGTCAGTCATAGAATCATAGAAGCATAGAAGCATAGTCATTGGAGTCCAAGAAAGGATCCCCTGCCTTGCAAGCTTGTAGCAGAATATTTGTGGCCTAGAGGATGCAGCTGGTCTTTTTAAGTGTACAGATGGGGGTTGCTTAAAACTGGAGGATACCCACTTTACCAGTATTATGTGAAAGATTCAGGTAGATGTGGTTTCATAATAAGGTCAACATGGAGAAGTTGTGTTTTGAGTAGGAGTCTTGGGAAATATTGTAGAATGATAGAATATATTTCCTCATTTTTGGAGTGAAAAAAATGCTGAGATGAGAATTGAGGCCTCTATTTTTGTTATTACTTTCATGAGAAGTTAATGAGAGCACCATTTCAAAACAATGTCTAAAAGAATGTCAGAGAGGAGGAGGCAATTGCCTGTCACGAGTGTTGATTTTGGAATTAAAATATATCTGCAAATTGTTATATTATGATTTGGACAATCCTTATTTCAGGCACTACTACAAAATGCAGGGACCTTTTATTTGTTTGTTTTAAAGGGTAACATTTGGAAAGATTTTGTTCACAAACAACACTTTGAAGATTACCCAGCCTAGTGGAACGCTTGGAAGCAAAACATGAGGGTTCTGTGGCTGGCAATGTTCCCTTTGAGCCAGGCGGGTTGGAAACTGTTCTGAGAAGTGCACCTTTCTTTGAATTTTCTCCCTGTTTTTGTGAGGTAAAATGGAGCCAGCCTCGCTGGGCCGTTTCACTGCTCTGCTCCTGTGAGCCGCAGAGGGAGGACCAAGTTTCATCTGTACACAACGACTCAGGACGCGCTGCTTGAGCAGCCGAAGAGAGACATTTGCTCAGCCATTGGAGAGTCGGTGGCGGCAGTGGCTGCTGCTGGTGCTACATTATTGATGGGAGGATATTTAAGTGCCTTTCTCTCCTGAAACAGTAAGATGCCAGTCATTTTGAAAGCAGCTGGCAGGTAGCCAAGCAACCATTCAGTCTTCCGGGGCTGTTAGCTGCTATTTGGTCTCCTTCCCTTTGGGAATGAGTTGCTGGGAGGTTTACAGCAAGGAGTATCCAAACCCTGTAGTTTTGCAATCTAGCTGTACTGACTGTTCAGATCAAGGGTGTCGAATTTCCTTGGCCTGGTGGGCTGACCAAAGAGGGCAGAGGCTGCCGTAAGCTCCTCCCACATTGTGTCTTCAAGAGCCCCCCTCACACACACACAGTGAGAGAGAGAGGGGGGGGAGAGAGAGAGAGAGAGAGAGAGAGAGAGAGAGAGAGGAAAAAGTGTTACCATTGGAGAAATTGCTAGAAGGGTTAATGGACTGAATCCAGAGCCCTACCACAGGCAGTAGTGCTTTTATTCAAAAATAGGCACCTTCCCCAAATGAAGATAAGAACCATGAACACGTACTTGCATAGATTGTACATCAAATGTAAGCAGACAGTAAGGGCTTCAAAAGACTTTGAAAGTCCCATTGCTAAAGGTATTTAAACCAATAGTAATTAAATACTTTGGATATATTTGAAGCAGCAAATTGCCTGGGTCCTTGCTTAATGGACCAGGAATCTCCTCAGTTTATGAAGTATCAAGTCCATGCTTGTCTTTTTCTGGAAGCATCTGAAAGGCCTTCCACTACATGGCATTTTGAAATTATCTTGAAACAGCTTGGCTCAGAAATGATTTGGATTAAAGAGATTGTAGGGGGGGGGATTTTAGGGATATCCCAACATTGAGGCTGAAACAGACCTTTTGCCTTGGGGAATCCAAGGAAGGCCTTGGAGAGTTAGACTGTTTATAGCCAAGCAGTGCTGACACTAGAAGCTAGACTCTATTGGATGTTTGTTGGTATAATTTGGTTTTATTACGGACAGAGAGACAGGAGGTACTTATGCTAGGCACTGACTCCACCCGGTGCTTGCCTGTGTTCTGTTTGCTTACTGGCTGTAGGCAGCATGTCCACAGAAGATGACTGTAAAAAGCTGCTTTTAAAAGGATTGCTATACCCTAAATAAAGTTAAGAAAATAGGTGTGTCAAGGGTGGGTGGCTCTTGTATCAAAGGCATACCTTGTCTGCAGGAGACAACATGGTCAGTTCCAAGAACAGGGCCTTGACTGTTGTCCTTTGCTAACCTGGCACCAGAAGTGTAACCCTGAGATGGGTTTGAGCCAGGCACTACCCGTACTTCAAAATCCACTCGGTCTGAGATAGCTTCCTAAAGTTGACAATATCTGCTGGTGGGAGACATTGATGTCCACTTTGTTAGAAAGCATGCATACACATACACACTCTGGCCACAGATGTACTGCTCAGTGCAAAGATTAGAAAAGGTTGCTTTCAAAACATTTTTGCCCTGCTGGTAAGAACATTATTGCAGATGTCATCTCAAAGAGTGGTATGTCCAAACTCCAGACCATCCTGGAATCCTTCACAGGGATAGAAATGCATGCCTGCAGTATTGGGGCCCCAGTCATTGCCCCTACTCTTTCTGCTAATTGTTTACTGTGTGATTTTCTTTAATGCCGATCCTACAGACTCTGGTAGGGCAATGGGCTTTATTAGGTGACTGGAAGTTTCATTTTCTTTAACACCTTAGAATTTAGTTATGTATGCTATGGTGGCTTCATATTTATGCAGGGCCCTCAAACTGCACTAAACATCCATCCTACGTAGTCCAGATGCATCCAGAGGGCTTTACTATAGTTAGAGGGCATGCACACCTGGGCTTGAGGGTGGATTGGCTGGATAACATCAGAAGTGCAAGAAAGGAGAGATGGAGGCTCAGAGCTGGTCAAGGAAAAGGTCTTGTAGAGGGACTAGGGATGAAATAAGAGAGGCTTAACAAAGAGTGAGAGACAGTTTCATACCACAAGAGCAGTAGAGCACATGGATGGTTGGAAAGGGGAACGTTGGTGGTGGGACGATAAGGGGAGTTATGGGGTGTGGATTTCAGGCTGTGAATGGCGAAGGCATGGGTCGGCACCTGGCAGATGCAGAGTCTGTGACATAGAAAGGATGAGGATGGCAAGAAGGAACAGAAAACCAGCATGTCTGGAAATGGGAAGAAAAAAATGGGAAGGTCAAGGAGTTAGGGTGGGGTGTCCGAACACTGAGCCAAAACTCACCATGACCATCAGCCTGCTTGTTTACTTTCTTTCCAAGGACTCTTTAATTCCACCGTTGCCTTCTGGCTTTGCAGGATTCCTACCGGAAGCAAGTTGTCATTGATGGAGAGACATGTTTGTTAGACATCCTGGACACGGCAGGCCAAGAAGAGTACAGTGCCATGCGAGACCAGTATATGCGGACAGGAGAAGGCTTCCTATGCGTGTTCGCCATCAACAACACCAAGTCCTTTGAAGACATCCATCAATATAGGTTAGTGGGAGAAGGAATGGCCAAGGAAGACATCATGTGTGTCCCCTTCTTCTGTAAAGGGAAGGTATGGAAGAGAGGAGAAGGGCTGCAGAGCATCCAGCCGCAGAGAGAAGAGCAAGTTCCATACTGGGGACAATTAGGGAAAGAATGGAAAATAAAATGGTCGGCACTGGCTGTATTTGATGTGTATCTGTTGTGTGACTGCATGTGGAGCTCAGAGGGCAGTTCTCATCACGAAGCAGGTATCTGAAGTTCATCAGAAAAGGGATTTTGGTCTGGGAGAAAAATGCAGAAAAGGACAGTGAAAATAGTCAAGAGAAGGTAAAAAATCCCCCGTAGAGGTGGGGAAAACACGAGGGGTTATTAACCTTAGAGACAACGGAAGGAAAGGGCAGTGTAAAATCAAAATAGACAATTAAAACATCAAAATTACAATAAAATGAGAACAATAAAAACATGTAAATACAATAAATATTTAAAATACATTAAAAACACAACACTAAAATTGCCATCAGGACCCACAATCATCAGTTAAAAAACTTCTGGAACAGGAAGGTTTTTACCTGCCGCCGAAATGCTATCAATGTCGGTGCCAGGCGTGTCTCACTGGAGTGGGCATTCCATAGTTGCTACATGGATCCAGTCCATGCAGCAGGCTCCCCATGATGCGCTGCTTAAAATTCTTCCACAAGCTTGGGTTTCAGAACCTGACATCTGGATTATGGTTTCTTGAGATTGTCCCTTGCCATGGCCTACCTACTTCGTCAAATACAAGTTGTGCCACTTGTTGTGCTGATTGAGGTTGCACCGGCGCAATCCAAAACTTGAGGGGATGAGGACATTCACAAGAGGCTGAATAGAAAATATTTATGCAGGGATGAATTGTGATCCTCTTGCAATTATGAACATGCCCTGCTTTCTTTTAATAGTAGATAGTTATTTAGGAATTTCTGCTAAAAAGCTCAGTAGCTGAATTAGCAGCATCTGGGAGTTCAAATCCTTCCTGTGTCTCCACCCCACCAGGAGAAGGGTTGGCTGAAATTGCCTGGCATATATGCAGCTCGTGGGGTGATGTCCCCTGCCACTTCTCTGGCCTTGGGCAAGTTTCATAATCCCAGAACATTATCACTTTTGAGAATTTGATACCTAGGAGAGAGAAAAAAATACCTGGGAGGGTTTCTGTAACTTGGAACCTTCCCATTTTCATGTCAGAAGCATCACAATATATTTAATAAATGTGTCAGGTAATGTTTACCCGATAATGGGTGTTACCAAAAACATTTGGGACAACTAACAACAAATCTCCTTTAGTATATTGTTGAGGGGCATAGAGTACATTGACATAAATGGGAAGTTGCCTGTTCCTTTTCCCCACTCACAAAGGACTCTGCTGGCGGGAAGGGCCATTTTCTTAGGTTCACTTGGGTTCTGCCAACTCTGATCTACCGCCTATTAAATGGCTTCCAAGTAACTCAGTTCTTGGTGTGACTGGAGGCTAGACATTCCTGGTGGGTTTCATCAGTATTCAGAAGGGAGCTGTTCTTTCTTTCCACATTATAGGCCTAACAGTCTTGCTCATTCCTTCAAGATGTTCTGAAAATATTTTCTCTTAATTTTAATCTGGGAGGATTGGGAGGGTAACCAAAGAATGAATGCACATTTGATGTCGATGCTTTGAATATTTCTCGCTTAGCTGCCTCCTCTCTCCATATGTCACTGGGCACAATGTGTGCTTGGCAGTTGAGTTTATCAAAATGGGTTGGCTTCAGGCATCCAGTAATATTCTACAGTTTTCATTGAGGGTCAGGTCTATCTGTTCCACATGCGTTGAGCTGTACCCACTGGATTGGCATGTTCACCTGTCAATGCTGCAGTTCTTAGCCTTTATGACTGTGTGTTCCACCTGGTTCCTGATCACCTTTGAAGAATATTTTTCCTTGTGGACACCTACTTTTTGCTTTGATTGCATTTAATGCAAAGTAACAATTAAGGTATTTTGGTGCAAAGCAATGGACTACTTGGGTGCCTTTCCAGGTAACCTGTGATTTTTCAAATGCCTGCTTGTTTTTAGGATGAAAGGCACATACTGGAATTTCAACTGGGTTGGTTTGAGTTGATTTCGGTTATAATATTCAAAGTTCTTCAAATGCATCTGTAAAGAGATGTTCTACCATTTGACAACTTGGAACCAAGGTTCCCTCTAAGATATGCGCGTGTGCACTTGGCCACCCCCTCCGCACAGGACTCCTCTCATGCATCCACAGCGATTGTTTGGGTTCCAGTAGCAACAGAACCTGCATGGGGGTGACGTGTATGTGAGAAACAGAGCCCTGCCCAGTGAGGGTGAAAATTAGGGGACACGTTGCTTGGAACTGACTTGATCACAAATGTTGGTGCAAGTGTTGTGGTGTAAACTGAAGTGGCTAATTGCTGCTGGCTTACAAGTTGCCACTTGTATTCTTTGTTCTCTACCAGTTGCATCAGCTGCTGCACAGCGATGGCTGTGAAGCAGCAGTTTGACTAGGAACATGGCACTTACCATTGCGCCTATGCCAATGTACCCAACCAATAGGATTCTAGCTCGTGTCTGTACTCTTCTGCTGTTCATTGCTGAAAACGATGCAACGAACCATTAATTAATTAATTGAGTTGATTTGTATCTCCAACTTCCTACCAAAACTGGGACCCTCCATGTGTTACGCACATTAGTCACAGCTCTCCTTTGAAGATTACTGCTGAAATCTTAATGGATGTACTTCTGCAGTGGATGGAGAGCGATTGATTTAGAAGAGCAACCAAGTGCCTTTAGGGCTGTGTCCTCAGGGCTGTTACGTTTTCCTTGAAAGAAGGGAGCTGAGCATTGGTCTGTATCTGAGAGTCCTGGCTCTTCCCCGGTAGATGCAAGGAAACCTCCTGTGCCTGGGCAGCAGCCCAATGGCTTGAGGACATGGCAATGAGCCTGGCTGGAGTTCATTGTTGACAAAGGGTTTGCGCTCACACCCTGAGCCAAGCTTTTCTTGCTAAGCATAGCTAGGCTTTGTTTGTCTCCCTGAGGCAGGAATTGTCAGACTGGCTCAGAGCAGACTGTCCACCAACCAAGAAAAAGAGGAATCCATCATGGCTTCCACAAATTAGAGAGAGGTCTTTACTTACCCATAGGAAAGGGCACTCCAGATGCTGTAGGGGTACAGAATGTGACAGAGACAGTGATGCTGAATATAGGATTAAGAGAATTTCCGAATCTCTGTTTGATCTCTCATTGGAAATAAGTATGAAGGTTCCAGGCCGTACAGTGAAAAGATGTAGTGAAAAGATGTAGATCAGAGGTGTGCAAACTTCGGCCCTCCAGATGTTTGGGACCACAATTCCCAGAATTCCAAGCATATATTGCCAATGATAAAGGACTGTGGGAGTTGTGGTCCAAAACATCTGGAGGGCCGAAGTTAGGACACCACTGATGTAGATCAGGGCTGTTCAACTTTGAACAGGCTGAGGTCTATTTTTTCCGGCCCAAAGTGCCTGAGGGCTACTACACTAAAACCTCAACTTACAAATTTTATCCGTTCTGAGCACATACTCGTAAGTGAAACCTTTTGTAAATAAACCAGCAGTTTCCCATAGGAATGCATTGAAAACCAATTAATCTGTTCTGGAGGGAACAGATTTCAATGCGCCATGGCCCTTGAACTGCCCCGCTTGGCTGAGACAGTGGGCTGGCAGACCCAGAACTTTGCTGGGCCAGTGGTGGTCCTTGGGATAGGGGAGGGAGGGGTGGAGAACTTATCTCCTCACTTTTTATTGATGGCCAGTGGGCTACTTTTGAACCCTTCATGGGCTACTGGTAGCCCGCTATCTACCTGTTGTGCAGGCCTGATGGCTGCTATGGCCTTGAAAAGCAAGGATTTCTATGTCAAGTAATTCCACTTTTGGGAATTAAAGAAAACTTCAAAGAAAATACAAAGATGGGCAAGTACTATCTGTCAAAAGGTCATGTATGTTCCGCTGCTTAGCATGCATACAGCAGGAACTGGAATGTTATGGATTCCCTCCAATGGGATGGTTGGTGATCTGCCTCAAACTGGATTTGATTTGGAACTTTGGATTCAAAACTAAAAAGGAAAATGTTTTCTCAAAATAAAATTATCATTTTTCAACACTCTTACTGGCTGGGTCCTACGTATTCTTTGTACTGTATTAGTACTGCTTATATTGTAAGGAGCTGCTGTACATGTGGTCCAATATAATTTTATCCCAATTGCCAGCTGCACTCCAGGACTTGAGGTATGGATTTGGCTGTCAGGCCTGAGCTCTTTATGGTTGGGGGAAGCAAGGACCGTGCCAGAGCATGTGCTTCGCTAGTAAACGGCAGGTCCAGCTCTACCTATAGATGGCTGCCTGTGTGGTGCGATGGTAAATTAGGGTGGCAGGTACGGAATGAAGCTGGGTGTTAAATTTTACCTGAGATTTCCTAGTTCTGAAAATCTAATAGGATTCTTGGTGTTCCTTAAAGACAAATGGATCTGTAACAACAAGGAAAAGAAAAAACAAGTAGTGTAGGTTTTCAAAGTCTTGACTCTACTTGGGAAGTTTAATTATAGCTCCCATTATCTATGACCAGTGGCTGTGCTGGCTGGGATTGATGGGAGATGATGTTTTGAGAACATCCAGGTTCACGGGTTCCCCACCTTTGGTCTACTTAAGTAGTTCTCATCCTCTGATCCAGAGTTGTTGCATTACCAGAATGTATGTTCTATGCAGAGAGCTATGTCAGTCTACTGCACATGAAAATCTCCCATGGTTTTAAATAGCAATGCTTTTTTCTTCTAAGTGATTGGGAATATGGGTGAGAGAATAATGAAGCAGTGAGTCAAAACCTGTTTGTTGTTATGCCAAAAAGATGAATAATTTAATATTTGTTAAATTAAAATCAAGATCTTACATCATTCTCCTTGATCTTCTCAAGTTCCTGCAATCAGTTAACATAATATTTTTATTCCTGATTTATTTTCAATTTCTCTTCTGGCCAGAGACTTGAAAGCAAGGATATTTAAATGGCAAATGTTGAGCTCCATTGATGTGCTCCACCTCTCATTTCTTCTCTTCAGGGAGCAGATCAAGAGAGTGAAGGACTCCGATGATGTCCCCATGGTGTTGGTGGGGAATAAATGTGACCTTCCAGCCCGGACTGTGGAAACACGGCAAGCCCAGGAGCTGGCACGGAGTTACGGGATCCCTTACATTGAGACATCAGCCAAAACTAGACAGGTATGTTGAGGGCTACTGTGAACAGAAGTCTCTCCTGGATCCCACTTACTCACTTGCAGAACTAAGAGGACAGTTCTGGTCTATATTGCCCCCTAAATCTAGGCATTTGCCATCATCCCCAGGTTGTCTTGTATGAAGACTACCGTATTTTTCGCTCTATAAGCTGCACCTGACCATAAGATGCACCTAGTTTTTAGAGAAGAAAAATTTAGCCTAAGGTTTCATGGCCAGGGAATCCTGGCTGCAAAAGGGGAGGCTTGCAAACAAGGTGATTGGAACTGTGGAATCCAAGCTGCAAAGAGGGAGACATGCAAATGAGGTGATATGGACTGGGGAATCCAAGTTGCAGAAGGGGAGGCTTGCAAACAAGGTGATTGGGTCTAGGAAATCCAGGCTTCAGAAGGGGAGGGCAGAGGCTCCGTGGAGGAGACCTCATTGCGAACAAGGTGATTTTTGAATGAGGAATCTTGGCTGCAGAAAGGGAGGGTTGGGGAGAGGCTCCCTGGAAGAAGCCTTTTTACGAACAAGGTGATTGGAACTGCTGAATCCCGGCTGCAGCAGGGGACGGGCAAGGCTCCATGCAGGTAACTTCTCTCTAAAGGAAAAACTATGATATATAGGTAGTGGGGACTACTACCTTCGCTCTGTAAGACGCACAGACATTTCCCTCTACTTTTAAAGGTGGAAAAAGTATGTCTTATAGAGTGAAAAATACGGCATTCTGTCAAGAGTTTCTGAAGCTTTGTGTAGCACAACCAGGGGCTTATTCTTTCCTCCCTACATCAGATACTGATGTACTGAAAGACTGAAATGAATTAGTGTTCCAGTTTTAAAAAAATAGTCTGCAATCATAGGTGCTTTGTTGGCTGATGGCTTCTGCCTGTACCAAGGCCGAGAGAAACTGAGCCCCTGTTCTGGAAGGAGGATGTCTTCTTACCTTCCTGCCTTGTGTAAAAGAGTGGCTGTCAAGGTTTCCCCTTGAATTGACGCGACTCCCTGACTGACCACAGTGAAACTGACCCATAGCTTCCACTGGGCGAACCACAGCAGTTGATTGTCAGGCTACCAGTTCTCGAGCTGTTAATCGCATAGCAGGTTGAGCAAGTTCTCCTGGTGGCACCCAAGCACTGGAGAAGAGCCATGTGGACTACAACAGCCTTGGATGGAAGCTGATCTTTCAAAGTGATGCTGGGGAGAAAGCGGCCAATTGGCCTGGCAGGACAACTGGCACCCATCTTAGAGTGGGATGTGAAGGGAGAGGGATTCAGCGGGAAGCTGCTCAAGGGGAAGTGGTCTGGGGACTCAGAGAGTGCTGTTGGGCGAGCCAGTCTTTCTGCAGGAGTGCTGGCAGCATCTCTGGGCCAGTTCACACAGCGTGTCCTGGTTCGTCTTTGATTATTGCCACGGCAGGTGGGCAGCCACGAGCACAGACACCTGGGGAACAAGACATGGCCTGAGCTCATATTTGTACCAGTGATAAGATACTCTCTGTGAGTTTTGCAGATCTTTTGAATAAAATGCCTCTCTTTCTGAGGGCATATTATTCTCACTGAAAAGTCATATTTCCGAATTCCCGTCTTACGGCTACAATCCCATTGGCCATTTATGCATTAATGAAATATCATTCGAGTTCCTGGATGTGAGCCCATTTCACAACTAGGAATGCCAACCCCCCACCTTGTTCCTTTGTGGCAGCCGATTGCATAGTTTCATGTAGGCAGACATAAATAGACAGCAGGAAACTGGCTTGTGTTTGTTACACTTGCACATTGATAACTTCTCCTGCCAGCAGCAGCAAAGTCTTAATAATGGCTCTTTCAGATCACCTGCTGGGCTTTCCTTGTGTACCTGCATTCTCTCTTCAGACATCTTTGTTCTCCTCTTGCAGGGAGTTGAAGATGCCTTCTACACTTTAGTGCGGGAAATCCGGCAGCACAAACTGCGCAAATTGAACCCACCAGACGAAAGTGGCCCAGGCTGTATGAATTGTAAATGTGTAATATCATGACTAAGGTAAGCAACTGGGGAAGGTGACCTGTGCTCCTAAGGGGGAAATGGTCCCAACATTATAGACTGCAATTAGATGGCTGAACAAATTTATTTTACCGCATGAATGGCACTAAATCAGAGACAGTGAGAATGAAGGATCAAGAGGATCAGGTTTTCCTTAACCTCCTCCATATCATCAATCGGACGCCTCTCGGGGTACTTTGGAAGGAACGATGGCACTAGTTAAATGCACTGTTAGTAATATGGGTATCTAAGAAGATGCTCTGAACAAGCCTGACTTGCTGTGAAGAATGGGAATGTGTTGGCTACTTGACCTTGACCAGAGAGGTTTAGCAAAACCCAAGTGTTTCTTCTCTACAGTGGTACCTTGTATAAAGGAATTAATTCGTTCCAAATGAAATTATGTTAAGCACATTTTCCTTTATACAAATTCCCATAGGAATGCATTGAAAATGGAGTGATCCCATTTTTATGTTATATGGATTTTCCCCATAGACGATTATGTTAAGCAAATTTCCCCTATCTCCAGATTTTTTATGTTGTACAAATTTTATGTTATACAAGGGTCCACTGTACTTCATTCCTTTCCAGTGCTGTTTCATCTTGCAGGTGCTCTGATTTCTCTTTGGGTCCAACCCTCACCCCACCACTGCACTGAAGACTATGAACGATAATTCCCTGTAGTTTGCAATTGCTGTCATTTTCCCCATCCGCCCTTCAAGCCTAGGGGTGGAGGAAACGTACCTCTGTAGAACGGAAGAGGCTGCCTTTCTCCTAGATGGAGTGGTAGGAGGCTAGAGTTCTGGCCATTTCAAAGCTTGCATGTGCAGCATTCAGAAATGAAGCATTTGAAGTTCACATTTTGGTTCAGCATTAATTGTATATTATTTCAATTCTGAGATACAGTAATCCCCTGTTTATCACAGGGGTTAAGGTCCCAACCTGACCTGCAATAAAGGAAAATCCGCGATCTGTGGATGCTGGGTTGGGTCAGGACTAGGGGGCCTCTTTGGGGCCTCCTACACTTACCTGAGGCCTGGCGCTGCCCCAAATGGGCCTCTGACGAGCTTCCTGGGCCTGTCAGAGGCCCTAGAAGTTGTTTCAGGCAATCCTGAAGGCACTTCCCAGTTTTTGGAAGTCACGTCTGGTTTGCCGGAAACCATTTTGGGGCCACCGACAGGCCCAGGAATCATGTCGAAGGCTCCAGAAGTAGTTTTGGATTATCTGGAAGACACTTCCGGTTTTTCAGAAGTGACTTCCGGTTTACCGAAAACCACTTCTGGTGCCGCTGACAGGCCCAGGAAGTGCATTGGGGGCCTGCTCGAGGTAGTGTCAGGTGTGGGGTAAGTGCAGGAGGCCTCAAGCAGGCCCACACAGCTTGCCCCAGCGGCCCTCGCCTTCATATACTGCAGCCCCACATTATACCGGGACCACAGTATGTGAATGGCGAAAAAGCGGGGGATGACTGTACAGCCTTAGAATAATCTTTCTGTGTTTTGCTTGGTATTTTGGATAAAGAAAGAAATGTCCAGTGTTCAGAGTCAAGGACCCCAGTGTCTGCTGCATACACAGTCAGGGAAGGGTGACCACAAGTGGTCCCCATGGTCCTGCGTTCACCCAGTTACATTCTCAGTGTAACACTGGTTGCACAATAGGTCCAGGGAGTGAAGCTGATGCGGTTTCGCTTCTATCCCAAACAAAATGCTAGCCTAGGGAATCAGAATTTAAAACTGTTTTTCCAAATACTGGAAATGACACGGACCCTTCCCATCCAGAGAGGTGGTAGAGAAGAGACATATTAGATATAGATGTAGCTGCCTCAGCAGCTACACAAAGGCTGTAAGTATCCTTCTGAATGAGAGGAGTGGTGGCTCAGGATAGAATCCGTAGACATCGAGATGATGCCTCTTCTATCATCCGAAGGCTTTACTGGATCACATTCGTGGGGAGTAAAACTCATCATTATCTCCAAACTCTGCAGTTTTTTAAAAATGAAATCACCATGATATTTTTTGAGTAGATGTGCAAAGGATTATCCGGCAAGTTTCTGTTACCCAGAATCTTTAGATATATAGATTTACAGTAGGGAATATAATGTAATTGACCATATATAGATTTACAGTAGGGAATATAATGTAATTGACCTCACCTCTGTATCTTGATATCCGAACCTCCCTGTCTAGTGACCCAGGAACAAAGCCAGGAAAAGAGGACTCACTGGGGGTAATGACTTCCTATCTGTTTTAAAAATAGTTCAGAGTAGTAGTTGTATTTGTCTGTTCCCATAAAAACAGATCAAAATAGAAGTATTCTGGCACCTTTGAGGCTAACAAAATAGAAAGTAGTAAAAGTGTCTGTATGATCCATCCACTGTAACCTTTTTGGGATGACAGCCCTTTTCTCTTTTGGTGTCTGTTTTCTATTATTTCTTTTTACACATGAGTAGTGAGACTTGCAGGTTAGGTAAAACCATTAAAATGTGGCAGCTTGGCTTATATGGTTTACAGAGAGGCCAGCAGCTGAGCAGTCAAGCAGAGCTCTTTCCTCTTTCTCTCAAAAAAAGAGAAATTTGGTGGGGGTTTTTTAAAAAAGAATGAACTGCAACTGCACTCCACCCCCCCCCCCAAAAAAAAAAATACAATTGAGGAGCAAATGGATGTCATGGAAGTTGTCTAGGATCTCCCAGCAGGCCTAATTCTTGAGCTGTACCTAGGGCAGCTATTGTTGTCAAAGAGGGAATTTCCAGATGTGCAAATAATCCAGATGTCTGCATTTCCTCTGGCTAGGGATTGCGAGCCTGGGTGGAAGGGTGGGGAACATTTCCTGTCCTTCCGCTGCTGAAAGTGCAAGAGGAATCCCAAACACTCCTTTAAAACAGCCTGCCTTGAGAGAGGGATGCTGGCGCCAAGGGCTATGGAGAAGAAAAGACCCGGCATTTGCCAAGTGTCTGCTAATTTCTGCATCTCATGAACTACCCCCCTCTCTCCCCCTCTGTGTTTGTTTGTGTGTGTGTGTGTGTGTGTGTGTGTGTGTGTGTGTGTGTGTGTGT
>JAHTLZ010000016.1:75374940-75456177 GCA_023846285.1 Phrynocephalus versicolor
TGTGTGTGTGTGTGTGTGTGTGTGTGTGTGTGTGTGTGTGTGTGTGTGTGTGTGTGTGTGTGATAGAGAGAGAGAGACAGAGCTTTCTGGTTGTCTTGGGCCCCCATTTGAAACATTGAGGAGAGCATAACTTGGCAATATGCTTCTAGGTGTGGTCTGAGCAGCTTTTTAAAAAGTATGCATTTGTTTTGTGGAGGAGGAAATGGGAATTGGATTTCCCCTTCGGTATCAGCAGTGCAGATGGGGGTCTAGCTCTACTTTGGGCAGCATCTAGCAAGCTGTTTCCATAGGGAATGACCCAGCAGTCAGTCAGCAAGGCCCACACAAAGTGCACACAGCCTAGGAAGTACGAATGGGGAGGAGGGAAGTGTTGGGATCCTTCGTCAGAGTGATTGTCCACCTTCTTGCATATAAAACATTTTACAGGTTTTGAGCCCTGGATGTGACTGGCAGAGCGATGGTCCAGAAGTTTCACTCGGTTGGTAGACCTCCGGTTAGCGCTCATGGCATTTGTCAGCCAGAGTCTCGGCCATCACATGGCTCCGTAGTAGAAATGCATATTATATTTGAGGGATATACTAGGGTAGCTTTCTCTGTCCCTCTTGCTGGGTGGGAGCCATTTCTAACCATGTATGTTTGAGCGTGGAAACAACCCCTTGCTGCCTGAAACCCAGAGGAATTCTGTCCAGCACAAATAGTAGTAGCCTTCTACGAAAGTCCCCCATGTGTGTTCCTCTTGGAATTCTTCTGTGCACCCCTAAACACAGGTACAGTTGGAGGTTTCGTCTCCTGGACATAGTCTCCAAAGGAAGAGCATGTTGGGCATAGGAGGCGGAAGCCAAGCACAACTTGTGTCTGTACTCCCCAGTAGAAAAGGATATCATAGTGGGCTCTTATTGGAGGCCAGTGGGAGGCCTCTCAGGGCATCAAAAGGCCAGCTGCTAAAGGCAGGAATGGTTATAGATAGTGTGCCACTGGCAGGGGGGAAAGCCTTAAAAGACTGACTTGGGGGGCCGTAGCAGAAGCATCTCCCAGATCAGCCTGTTTTGTTTTGTGATTGATCATATCAGCATTCAATGCAGGGTATTTCTTTGAGGTCTTATTTCTTTGTCACAGGCATGCCTTTTATAAGCAGATTGACAAAAGTGTTGCAGTCATTCTCAGTTGTAAAGCCCCCATGAAGCTTGAGGGGAAAGGAGGTAACCAAGAGGAACAAATGGCTGTCCCTTGTATTACATGCATAAAAGGCTGGTATTGTGCTTAATACGCAGGCTGGAGCACTGAAAGAATCACAGATTGGGCTGCATATTATGCCATAGAGAGGCACTGATTGCCCACATTGCAATCTCATACCTAGCCCAAGAAGCATGTGTAAAGCACACTCTAACCTCATTGTGTGATGTGCCATCCAGTCTCTCCCAACCCTTGGTAACACCCTTACCTGCAACATTACACTGGCTCTCGGTAGGATAGATAAATCAAATTATTTTAGTAACAGACTTGAAGTGTTGGAGCATCCCCATGAGGCTAGCAAGTAACACTGCAGCCCTATTTCATCTCCAGAACCAAATTTCATTAGCCAGCATCTTACACTGATTTTACTAGAGTGATTGAAATCACATCAATTAACAATGTCCCTATCACGTGCCCAGTCAGTCAATCAACATGCTGATAATTAGCTGCAGTTGGCTGCTGCAGCTTACTCCATTTCACTGCTTCTGGGTTAAAAGCCCAACAAGCTTGTGGCCACAGAGTGGTAATTTTGTTTCAGGTGATAACAAAGTGTATAAGGATGCAACCAAATGGTTTTTCACCTTGTTACTGAACTAAGTTAATGTACCAGGCTTTGCCCTAGTTCAAGAAACCACTTGTTCTGCTCTTCTGCCTCAGTGCCCAAACTCTTTTCATACCTCTTCTTTATTTTCTTTCTCCACCCACTTCTACACTTCCTTTCATTATCCAGAGTTCAAGGATCTCAAGACATACAGTTTGTATTGTATGCTTAAGAGAAGACTCCACCAGCTGTACCAATCATAGGCAGTAGCTTTCTATGATCAGATGCTAACAAAAGCTAAAATTTCGGTGGGCCTAATTGGACATGGTGGGTAAAAGTTGGAATACATATTCAATGATTCAAACTGGGGAAATACATTCTTTCACATGTCTCCTTACAACATTATTTCTGTTAATGTTTCAGGACAAATGGTGCATTCTTTGCATAATGCGGTTAATACCCCTACCACCTGCTGTGAATTCTGGGGGTTTTTAAGTCTGAAAAGGTAACCTTTCTGTAAGTCTGTAAGTAACAGGCTTACAGAATGAAGCCCTCACAAGACAAGTCACTGCTACAGAATAAAATGGCTGTCAAGTTAGATAGTTGCCATATTTATAGGGATTTTTTCCACTGACTTCAGCATTGCATAGGATTATTATCAGATTATCTGAATTTCATAGGGAGGCAAAAAAGGGTCAGTTTCCAATGGCTATTAATGTTCCATATCCCAAATCTGTCCCAAAGCAGCTTACAACCTTTATTTAATAGTTTTCAATTGCTATGAGAGCCACTAGTAAGGAAGCAAAATGCTCCTGTTTTGAGTGTAATTCACTTGTTGCATAGTTGTGATGTCATTAGTGCTAATGTGCCACAGGAACCTTGTTGCACCCTTGCAAAGAAAATCAACCAATTATTGAGCAGTACTTTTGTGGAGTGAAACAGCAGAACAAAATTCAATTCCTATGTTTTACTAAGGGGATGATCAGGCAGGCATGTTGCTCTTTACTTGGACTGCTTTTAGTGCAGGTTGGTTCGCTCTATAGCCCAGTAATCACATGGGTTTTCAATATGAGTGATCCATGCTGCCCATTCTACAAGCTTTTCCTGCTCCTTTCTGCCAAAGTGCTGGAGTGGCAGCTTATTTGGTACATTTGGGAGCTCTTCCGATTATCCCATTCTGTAGCTTGTCTGCTTGATTAATTGGCACCCAGACAGAGCTGTGGGCAGTGCTATCTGAAGTTACAACCCTGTGACATAATTAAGTGGGTCATGACATTAAAAGGGAGGAAAGAGAAACTCCCTCCTCTATTTTCATTGTCTTTTAAAAATATTTCCCTAATGATGAGGCACAGTTCTAGTGCATTGGAGGTGTCTTTCAGAATAATATGCATAATACATATACAGTGGTCCCCCGCCCTTTCGTGGTTCATAAACTGTGGTCTCGCTATATCGCGGGACCGCAGAACCCCAAAAGGGCTTGAGGGAGGGGGGAGGTTTAGGGGCTTTTTAAACCTTCCCCTCCTTCCCCAAGCCCTGGGCTCCAGTTGATTGTCCTGGGGTGGGGAAACAAAAGGTTTTTCTCCCCCACCCCAGCAGCAATCAGCTGGAGCCTGGGGCTTGCCTCCAGAGGTATTGCATGCCGCTTCTCCCCACCCCTTGGGCCACTGGCAAGTGGCGTGCGATGTTTAAAAGGCTTTCGGACACCGAGCCGAGCGCCCCTTTTAAAGATCACACGTCGCTTGCCCACACCTCCCTGGGAGTGCGGGTGAGCGGTGCGCAATACTAAAAGGGCTTTCGGCCGTGGAACCAATGGCCCTTTTTAAAGATTGTGTGCTGCTCCCCGCACCCCCCCTCCGGGGTGCTGGGAAGCAGCGCACAATGTTTAAAATTGTGGCCCCCCCAACCTGCATCCACATATCATGGATTTTCAACGATCGTGAGTCGGGTGGGTCCCTAACCCCCGTGATAGACGGGGGGTTACTGTACCATGCTAGGGTTATGCATTTCTAGAACGCTATGTCACTCAGTTTATATAACAAAGGGGAAGAATTGCTGCAGCCCACAGAATTTTTTTTTGAGAGAGTTGAATGTCTGTTCCTTTGAGGTATGGAAAAACAGCTTTTTAAAAATGGAGTCTTAATTCCTTGCCTCTTCTGTTTGTAGAAGACTGACCAGACTGTGACTTGGAGGGGTTCCACTGTGCTTGGTGTGGAGATGGAGGTGATGGAAAAGAAGAATCAAATGGATTCAGGGGGAAAGGACCAGACAAGATGGGGTGTCTGGAGGCCCCAAGAGTTCCGCATGGATTGTCTTCAAACGTCACCATGGCCTGCAATGAACTGTGTTTATTTTTTTAATTTTTAATCCCCCTTTTTGCCTTCTCTCCCTTCTAGCAATTTGTAGAAAGCCAAGATTGAATTGCAGTAAATTATTATGTGATGGTCTTGACACTGGTTTTTGCATCCCTGTCCCCATTCCAGAGGATGACTGACGGCACCTGCCCTTCTGGACCAGGCATTGGCTGAAGGGAAGAAAGGCCTACATCTATATAGCAGGGGTGTAGACTGTTCCTCCAGGTCTGTTGTAGGGTGCCAAAGGCTGGTTAGATGAACTGGCAGGCTTGGCCTGGAAGCAAATAAGTAATTTCTAGGTTGAATGGTTCTGTGGCTGTATCTTATGAAGGCTAGTTATTCATAGATCAAGCTAACCAGATAGATGGTGCTAATGCAGTCCACCCGCTCTTGTCCATCATTCTGTAGTGGAAGAGAAAGCTGTAGCACAGACGCAAACCCTGATAGTTTCAGCCTCTTCCGAGGGTGGTTAAAAGACTCACCCCAGCCTTGTCCACTGAGTTCCATACAAACTCAAATTGCTGTTCTTGGAGCTTTGGTCCACCTCCCTCTGCGCCTAGCAAGTTCATTCTGGTGTAAACGGAAGACGTTCCGGTCTTTCAAAGTGTGGGCCACGGTTACTCTCCCCTACACTAGAATATTCCAGTGGGCTTTCCTCACAGAGAAAAAGCAGTTCTGTCTGGTGAACAGTCCTTTCAGGCCTGGATTGTGTTCTCTGAAGTCCAGGGGTGGGTGGGAGAGGGTGGTAGTTTATGATGTATATCCCCCCTTTATTCTTGTGGTGCTGGGACAACATATGTGTATGTGTAAATATATGAACGACCGTACAACAAGCTGTTAATGAAGGATCTTTAATTCTACAACTCTTTATCCATGTCACGGAGCCCAGGTTTTTATTTCGATGCTTACCTGACGAGGGTTTATACAACAGCCCTTCACTTGACTTTATGGGGATCACGGAGAGGTGTGTGATCCTATTCCCCCCCTCCAAACCATTATGTCTTATAGGGCGGTGGGAAGGGAGAGTGGGGTCTCCTATTTGTTGTAAGCTTGGCCTTTTATCTGAGCAGTTTTTAAATGCTTGTTGCCTGTGCTGCGGCTGACTGCATTGAAATGCTTGTTGCGAGACTTGTGTACTTCCCAGGGGTTGGAGGTGGCCTCGGGAGTCGACTTTCCTCCTTCCTGCTCCGCCTTCCTCTCTTTCCTTTTGCAGCCACTGTGCCTACGCTACTGCATGCACAGCTCCGATGCCTGCTCTTCATGTGGCAGCTCTTCTGTATTACTGTGACTGTATCAATCCTACTTGCTGTAATGATGAGTTTTTCCTCCAGTAAAATAGCAAAGCCCGGTGCTCAGCGATAGTCAAACTAAGGAAACCCAATCCCTTCCAACAAACAATTAGATATCAGATATGATTTTTTAATTAAAAAAAAAACTGTTGGGGGTATAAAAGAGAACCCAAACCTAGCCTTAAGTGTCATTAAAAGTGTTTTGTTCTCAAAGGTGTGCTTGTTTTCACATTCTCCTGTTATATTAAAAAAAAAAAGGTATCATCCCAGCAAAGCAGTTCAGCGTGCTAAGTTCCCCATAATTCCTGAAGTGGCCTCTCAGGTCGAAACGATGAAGGCAATCACAGTGGCTTAACTACACGGTCCTTGTAGCAAATAATTTCTTCTGTGCGTCAGGATGTGTTTGTTGTAGTTGACTGACTAACGGTGCATGACTGGCTTTCCTGAAGTCCGTGAGCCTGTCTTTGAGCGGAGGCTTTGCTTAATAGCTGCGGTCTAGTAACAAACAGAGAAGAATTATAACAGGACCCAGGCTCTGGAGAGCAACTGTTCTCGTGGATTGGCTCTGTTCACTGCAGCAGAGGCGGCGGGATTTTCCTTGGCAGGAGCCTGCTCTTGGTGACAGGGCTGAAACCTTTGTTTCTCTGCCCTCTTGCTTTCCTTCCCCACCTGCTATCTGAAGAGAGGTTGATGGCTCTGGCCAGAAGTGTAAACAAACCTATCTTCAGAAAGGCTTTGCATGATCCCTGTGTACGCTGAGCTTTGCTGCCACTAGGTGGACTTAATTAGCTTCTCCACCGGACGCTTACTGAGACTGCAGCAGACGGCAGCGGCCAGAAAAGAGAAAGAAACCCTCCTACATGGCACCTGCTTTGCATGCCTTCAGTATTTTAAAGCTGAACTTCAGTTGTAGGAAACTGTCCTGAAAATGGCAGGCGTCTACTCAGGATGACACTGTGACACCACCAGGGCAAACTTCAGCAACACCGCCTTGCGTGTATAAGCAGGCCTCTTGCCAGTAAAGGCCACCCATGAATTACAAGTGTTGATTGTTTCCAGCTACTTCGAAGCTGGTATAAAGTCAGCCTGCAGGGCATGTGGCACTCTACTGCTGCCGTTTGCTAAACAAGGCAAGCGTTGGGATTACTGTGGAGAAGGAGTACCAAAGGGAAAAAGAAATGTGTTAAAACACTAGGAGTATTTTTACTTGTTCTTTAAGGAAAGAAGAGACAAACATTGTGTAGCTGTTGCTGTTTTACCATAGCCTTTTAGTGGTGGTTGTGTTTGGCTATGCAAGGCCATTCAAAGGATCAAATCTTAGCACTTATGCCATTGTAGATTTACTGAGGGGGAGTGCTCATTTTGCACAGGTTGGAGTCCTGATGGAAAGAGAATCCCAAAGATGGTGAAGGTTGGTGCTCTGCTGTCTTGCTGTGCTCATACTTTGCTTTCTTCTGTCTGAACAGCTCATTTAAGGCAACGGTCCTGTTTTTAGACGTTTCCGTTAGCTGGCCATTGTTGCTGCTAGGATATTCCTACCACTGAACCAAGGTTGAAGTTTTAAAACTCATTTCCCCACCGTTTTGTGCCCTTGTGGGAAGGGGAGATGCCAAAGCACCATTTGCATGTGTGACAATGATCTTGAGAAATCTGAAGCTTCCTTTCTGCTTGCCTGTGGAGGGGAAGGGAAACCAAGCTTCCCATTTCTTTTAATTGCTGCTAACTGACACAGCTCATCAGCAGTGAGCCAGGAAACTTCCTGTTCCTCAAGATCATTAAGCAGTTTCAGCAAAGAGACAGCCAGGCGGCTGCTTTGGTTTGATCTCAGTTGTCATACACTCAGTTGTCATACACTTTTGAACCTAACCAAAACCAAACAATCCTACTCAGGTATGCCCGTGTAGCCCGACAGGTTACTAAATATTTGGGTGGGCTGGTTTACGCTGGCACATACACCACATGGTTGCGGGAACAAGCAAAACAGCCTGGACAAAACTGTGGGGTGAATGTCCCCATTCCCTCAATGTTGCTTGTGAACTCCTCCTTGCTATCCTACTCAATTAAGTATGCTGCCTACATTCTTGAGAAAACCATTGATGAGGCTGGGAAATCTTCCAAACTACAGAAAAGCTCTTCCTTGCTGTGCTTCAGCAAGAGAACACACTTCGCTGTTGTTTGTCCTGTGTGTCCTCTTCTAACAGCTAAGTTAAAAATGGCTGTAAACACCTCTCTTCCTCCTGTAACAGCTTCACGTTCCACTTAACATCAGTTATCCAGGACTGACTTATTGATTAACCACACATCAGGATCACTGCACACTCAGCAAGTGGGAGAGAGGGAAGAGATCAACACCTGCTGGTGGTGCAAGCAGCAGTGTTGATCTGACATTGTCAGCCTCTTGTCACAAAAAGCATGAAAACAACAGATACACAAATTGTCACTGCACTACTTTTACTGGAGCAGTAAGAATGTGAACTAGGTCAGGTAATGTTGCCATTATTGAACAGCCTTGAGTTAACTGAAAGCTGGTTTACCAACTAGTGTGTAACCTTTGAAGGAATTTCTCAGCCAAAGTTTCCCCTCAATGAGGCGTCTTCTAAGGTGATTTCTAAGACTGTTTCTCAGTCCAGTTGTCTAGGGATAACCCCTTTCCCCAAATATAAAAATGGAACGAATACTTGCTCAATTACTAGTTCTTGCTAGAGATTTAGACTGTCTGAATGGCATGAAAAATCTGGGCTAAGAGTTTTAAAGCACCTCATATGTACCATAAAGCATGGAAAAATTATATCCTTCCCCCAAGAGCAATCAATGTAATTTGTTTGAAGGGTCTCTGTTGTTCTTTCCCTTTGAAAAGAAATATACACAAACATGGTTCTTGATTATTATTAAGAAAGATGGGATCAACCTATCTACTCCTTCAAATTTAACAGTAAAGCACTAGTCATCCTAGCTTTGGGTAGTGTGCGCAGTCACATAAATTGAGATGTTTTGTGTAACAAGGACAATGTTGCAATTCATTGTCCTTACCAGCATTGATTTATATCCCACTTCCCACAAAAAACGCCATTAACTTGCTTTAACAAGGTTGCAACCCTACAAAAACTGTAAGGATGGATTTTAACACTGTGGAGCTAAACCATGGGTGCTGAATTGAGAAGTGTCTCATTATATGGATGTTTCAAGCAATACTCACGCCATTTGTATTGTGAGAGTTGGTTCTTCATGTTTGCAAGCTTCTCGAGGTCACACAAGCCTGAGACAATTAAATCCCAAGTACAGAGAGCAATTGCACATGTTTTCAGAGTCCTGTGTCTGATACTAATGTTTAGCAACTAGGTAGTATACCTTAACTTGGCTTGCATTCTGCTTTGGTCAAATGTGATACGCTGTTGGAATCACTTTGATTTTCTGTCCTTTGGACTCAACCAATTCCCTGTCTACAGAATATATGTAAAATATACACATTTGCTTCTGGTACTTCTTCCATCAAATGCAGCCCAAACGGGAGGTGTTGTTCCCTTGTTTTTAATACCTGCATTCTCCTAATAGTACCAGTCACAAAAACAGATGGATGAATGTCCTTTACAAGAAACAAAACCCATTTGAACTGCTAAGTAGCTCAGTGTTTTAGGTTGTGAGTGCAATTCCCCACTGTGCTTCGTTCAGATGATCCACTGAGCCCCCTCCAGCTTTGTGATTCTAAGATTATTGAGACTTGCTTAGCCATAGGTAAATAGCTGGCACATATTGCCCTCTAGTGGACAATACACAAAACTAGAAAAATTCCCCATTACAGTAATTCTTGCTACTGTACTACAGCAATGCCCCCCAACCCACCCACCCACCCCGCATAGATAGTGAAAACCATGGATAAGAGCAAACACTCTTACCTGGGTTAACGGCAGTGATAGGGGTAGTGGGTTCAAGCGACTGTGGCAAGGAGGGAAAAAAAACAATTTCTTCCTTTCTTGCTGCTTCCGCGGGGCAGCTAGCTGGCCAATGGTGGCAGCGGGGGGGGGGAAATTAAAAATAAAACTTAGCGCCCTGATGTCCACCGCTGCCGCGGTGAGCCAGCCAAGCACCCTCTGGAGGCATGGGGTGAGGATTGACCCAGCTGGCCAACCGGCCTTTAAACTTCCAGGTTGGGTCCCAGGAGGTGGAAGTGTGAACTTCCTGCTCAAACTTCTGACCTGCTGCGTGGACCTAAGTGAGAATTTCAAAAGCCGGTTGGCTGAGTGGGTCTTATTCCCTACTGACGCCGCCAGCCAGGCACCCTCCAGAGGGGTGAGGTGGGGACTTTAAAGACACACCTGGCCAAATGGACTTTGAATTTCCCGCTCAGGTCCCGGGAGGCAGATTGAAAGTTTGAGCGGGAAGTTCAAAGCTTCTGCTGCCTGGGACACGACCTGGAAGTTCAAAGGCTGGTTGGCCAGCTGAGTGAGTCCCCAGCCCATCCCTCTGGAGGCTGCCTGGCTGGCCTGAGGCAACGGCGGCGGTGAGGAGGAGGGCAGCGGGCATGGGGGCGGTAAGTTTTATTTATAATTTTCCTGCGGATGTCGGGGTCCTACTGTATAGCGCTATGGTGTCAGCCTCAAGCTCCCACTGTGCCTTAGAGGAGCCACTTCTTTGTTTTTATTATGTATTTGTACAGTCGCAGTGTTGTTGCAATGGCCTACATCAGGCCAATCTGCAGCCCAGTAATGGGGTTCATCAGTTGATGACCAATATGTTGCATATTACAGCCACCAATGACCAGGAACCCCACAGTGCAAGTCACATGCATGAAGCCAAAATGTTTCCATACCATCTCAGCTCCATGTCATCTGCAGGGAACTGTGGCTTGTGAGCACCAGCTGCCCTGCTTGGACTCTCAAGAGAAAGAGTGCCAGAGTAGAGTTTTAGCTGCAAATAGGAACAAAGGGGCAAATAGGGACAAAGACATTCCATACTGGTGCTAGGCTTCATTATTGATGCTACCATGGGGGCCTCTTCCACCAGAAAGTATGGCCAAGGCTCAAATTCCTTAACATCACAAATTCAACAATACCAGCAGTGAGTTCTTGCAGTAGGTTATGCTTCCAGGGTGCAAAACAGTTAGCCCATCCCAGCCCCAACACGCCACCCAAAAAAGAACAAGCAGACAACTCAAAAAGAAAATTCCCATGTATCGAGTACATAATAAACTTGCAGGTGTTTGTGCTACAAGTTTGACTTCTTACAACCATGGAAAACACAGCATTTGGACACGCATGTAACAATTCTTTTGGATCAGAATTTTTTGTGAATGATTTTTTCTTTTCTTACTCCGTGGCCCACCTCCCTACCCAACCCCACCCTCAAACATGTATGTAAAAAAAGTATGAAAGTAGTAACACAATACACAGGGTTACAGAGGAAAATTTTTCAAAGTGTAAACAAGATTAGCATTAAAATGTAGAATTAAAAGGGGGGTGGGACAATGGCAGTAGAGTTATCAAAGTGCACAAAAATCCATAGAACTGCACAGATTACAAATTTCAACAAGGGGAGAGTTTCCAGAACCCTCATGCTGAATTCCTGACCCATGGCTGTGCTGCTGCTTGCACAAAGGGTTGGATCTGAGCCAATCCCTCGTTAAAATGACTTGAAAACTAAATACATCTCAGCTACATACATGCCTTTGGGGGATCAGATGAAACGGTCATTTTCCTGAGTTCATGAAGAAATACTGGCACTGCCTCCTGCCACCCACCCAGCCCGCCCGCCCCCGGTACTAATAGGAACGTTCTTGGTACCATTCATTGCTTACTGAGGGATAGGCCACGTTGCCCTTCGCCTGCTTGCAGAGCCTCTTTGTCCGCTGAAATTCCAGTGTTTCCACTGAGCCCACACATTCTTTCAAACCATAGTATCCTACCACCTTGACTTACTGTAGGAGTGTCCATGGTCTAACCATTTAAGTGAACCTCAGTGGGAATAATAATACATCAAAATAAGAAGACCACACTCGGCTCTAATGCTCCCTGTAGCTCCACTGGAAATCTGTAAAGACATTGTTGTCCCCTACATGGAAAATATTTACCTCTTTCAATTTCATTCATGTAAAACAGACCTTAAGTAGATGCATCTGATGCTCAAACTAAACTCCAAGTAATTCCCTGCATGTGGCAGTCTAGTCTGTGTAAACATACTCTGTTGACACAAAGAACATCTCTTATGCTGCCAGAAGACTGAACAACAGTTGCTCCTTGCTTTACTCTCCACACAAATGCATGCTCTCCATATGTAGAAACGCCAAAGAAACAAAAGACTGATCCGTAATATGTGCATGAATTAACACCACCACCTCAGTGAAATGCCTTCATTGAAGAAAATGTCTCCATCCTTTGCACATCAGAACGGTGCACCTTACTGACTCTTCTTGCACCCTATCCAGAGTACAGTTTGGCCCCAGTATTGCCTAGCCCTCTCTTGACTCTCCAGGCATCTTGGCTGAATTTTTGAGCCTGCTGGAGCCTTGTAAAATCTAGAGCCGAGTACAGATTTTGTCATCGAGACATTTATTGGTGCTGCTAGTTACAATGAGCAACAATTCCAAATGAGGATGTAGAAGTTCAGGTACGTACACACACCAAACAAACCCCTTTTTGTCCTCTCTCACTTTGTGATGTGGCCCCAGTACCAGTTCTATGAGAGATAAAGGATTAAGAGGAAGTGGGGCAGTAAGTGAAACCATTTCCTCCATCCCTTCACTTGCAATAGCAGCTTTCTAAATGCAGCTGAAACAGGTAATTTGGGGGGAGAATAGAGGTCATCCATTTGTCTGGACTAGAGATGGGCACAAAATGGAAATATAGTGTTTCATTTCTTTAGTAGTTTCCTTTCGTTACTAACAAAGTTGTAAAGTAGTTTTGTAACAAAACACTATGCTCCCCTGGGTCTTAGAAGCACAAACATGGCAGGGGAGCTTCCTCAAGCTCTTCTCTGTAAGCCCCCCAAATTTGGAGAGGTTTAGGGTTCAGGGGGCTGAGTTATTAAACTTCAAAGGGGTCCCCTTAGGAAAAATAATTTCTGAGTTGGAAGCCATTAATTGCTCACCCATGGGCGGGGAGCTATTGGCGTTTCCCAATTCATTTAGAATGATTTTTTCCTAAGGGCACCCCCTTTGGAGTTTAATAACTCAGCCCCTGACCCCCTTATCTCTCTAAATTTCAGGTGCATACAGGGAAGAGTTTGAGGAATCTCCCCTGCCATTTTGGTTCCTCTAGGACAAATTGTTTCATTCCTAAAGGGGGGAAATGGTGTTTCGTTTCATGATGAAACACGCCCTACCATTTTGTGATGTAATGAAGTAATTTGTTACATAACAAAATGACAAAACAGCATTTCGTTTTTTGTTTTGTTCCCACCTCTAGTCTGGACTTCAAATAACATTCTCAAATGAAGAGAGAGAGACATTCCAGATAACTAGCATAGGAGAAGCAGCTAATGATGTAGAAGTGGTTTGAATATGCTCCTTTTCCATCTAGGTTTTAACACAGGTATGCCATACATGTCTGATAATGCTGTACTGCACATACCAACAACATACACAGAGATGATGTCCTTGGCACAGATACTATAGTGGAAAGCACAGAATGCCAGTTTTCAATTTTTTACTTTGGTGGCTATACCACTAGGAAAATGCTACATTTTAAACATATATAATAATTACTATTTTACTCAAGTTTTACTAGCAACTGCACAACTGTTATTAATGTCTTCATAATACAGTATGCAGTGTGATACGAACGTACACGTAAAGCTATATTTTACATTCCTAATGTATATAAGACAGCTACATGTCTAGTGCATGTAAAAATGAGTATCTTGCCTTATCCTCCAGGCAGCATCTGCCTCCCATCAAATAGGGCTATGGAGCTCATTAGTTTTTCCACTAATCTCATGCATGCTTAACATCTGGTGTAGCCCCACATTGAGAGTTTCTCTATGGTGATCTCTAAGTTCTTCAGCTTATTGTCTTAATCAAAATTACAGAGTTAAGTGGGATGTCTCAAGGAGGAGACAAACTAAGCCTCTTCCTGTTTGGGACTTTGTTGCCTTTAATTTAACATTTATTTTTTTAAAAAAATACTGAGTAATGAAATAAAACTCTGTAGACAGATTATACCTTTCAGGATCTGTGTTGTTCAATGTTCAATACTATGAAATCCTGTATCTTTTCACTGCCTGGAAACACAATATGGGGCAAAGTATTATCTTAAATCCATGCAATCAACTGTTTAACAACCTCAGATCTAATCTATACAAATTCGAACTCTCACACATGGAGCCTCCCTGCACAGTCAATTTAGTGAAAAGGTACATTAATTACTGTTACTATATTCTTTAGAGGAAATGATAACTTTTTCTGTCAAGGTTGCACATATGTTGTAGGACATGGCATTGTTTTTGTCTATTCAGTTATATATCTTTTGCTGCTGGTCAGCTACAGCAGTCCATCAGTTACTAAGGCAGCTGGGTGGAATGTGGTAATGGGTGAATACATCCTGTCATGTGATGGTGGTGCAGGGGGATTTTAATAAAAGCTCACCACCTCAAATGTTTATGATAGCTGCACAAGTAATTCTCTGCCCCATGGCAATGTTGAGTGGGTATCCTCTTGTGGCTGAAATCCAGCTGCTGTAACGCACACCGCATGAGGAGCCAATAATGTCATAGCCACGGCAATTTCCCAGAAATTGCACATTTTTTACTACTCTCCCAAAGCAACGGTGTAATCCATGTCACCGTCAGCTGCTGGGCAGGAGGGTAATGTCTTTAATTACTGAAAATCATTGCTGCTAGGATGACTTCACTGTTGGTGGCAATTTGGAGGGTAATTAAATATGTTTCCCCTCATGTTCCACAGCTTCCTGGGGATAAAAGGAATGACATGGAAGCCTCAAGGCAGAAGTCAGAAATACTTGCTGACCATGACAATTCTAGCCATATGCAATACAAGTTACAACAACAAGATTTCAACCAATGACATCACAAAGGGTAACACGGGAGGGGGGCATGGAGGGAATGTACTCAATGAGTTCTAAGAAAGCCCTTAAAACAGCCATCATTTTAATGCCAACTTATTTGTGAAGAGTGATATTGTGTTGGGGCATGGACAGAGACACAGAGAAGAGGCTTTAGAAAACAAATTCCTTGTCCATTATTTTGAAATATATTTAGGAACAGTAATGAGAATTCACAAGGCAAACCATTGGCAAGCATGTGGTCTGAAGGAGACCAACTCATTCTAAGATTGTATTTGGTCCAACAGAATTTGGTTGCAGATCACTGTGTTCTGATGCATCCCTTCTTGTTCCTGTGGCATTCATTCTCCCTTAGTTTGAAACAGATGTATGCGCACAGAGAAGAACAGGAACAAAAAAGTAGAAATTGGTATTATTGTGCTATAACGTACCAGATCTAGAAGTACTTTTCTAGCCTGACCAAAATATGAGTTCCAGAAAGCAGCAGGCAACATTTTGAAGTTCGCGTTATCTGCGCATACACAAGGGGAAAAGCCACAGTAAAGGGAATACACAAATTCACACACACACAAAAGCAATTTGACTTCATAAGGGCCTCAGTCCTGCTCAGTGTGTTTTTAGTAGCATAATTAAACAACAGTAAAAATATCAGCAGCTAGAGCAAAGTGAGACCCTTACTAGTTTTCTGTAATTAAAGAATAGGGAGCAAATGTCCCTCTGGCTATTGGACTACAATTCCTATTGACTTTGACCATTGTTCATACTAGATAGTAAAGAGTCCAATGACAGCGACAGAACCACAATTCCCTAACCTAGGTTTGAAGTTACACTGTTTAGGGATCTGGGATTCCTTTTATTCTGGTCTTATAGTACATAAGCATAAGTAATGGTTACCTTTCTTCAGAGCTTATCATGCCTACCAGCTAGTCTTTCTGTAAGGAAATGAACATTAAGGTTCAAGGCGTGTGGGCATTTACTGAGATGTACATTTCACCAGTGCAATGTTTCTTCAACAGTACCTTTAAACAGGAACTCCTACAGAATGGCATGAATTGCCCAGAGCATCTGACCCCATCTTGTGGGATGCTGTCGCAGTATAGATGCAGGAACTGAAAGGTCAGACTGTTCCTTCCTAAGTTTGACTTAGACCAAATGGATTTTGTGCAATCTGTGAAAAACCTCTAGCTGGCTTTCAATAATTTCTGAACATTTATCTTTCTGCTCCAGAAGCCATTGAGCAAAATAGAGAGCACTGATCCTTACCCTTTAAATACTAATCTGTAAAGACAAATATATATGTGTTATTTTTTTAGACACTATGCAGCAGGTAGAAAACTAACTTCAAAGCTTTGCTAGCATGAGCTTTGTCCTTCCTTGTGGGAGAGTCTGATCATCTAAAATTAGCAGTGACTTCACTCTCTTTTCCCCTATACTTAATGACTCACTGCCCTGTCATTACCCTTAGGGAGAGAAGTATTAAACATGATTTCCAAAGATCACAAAGGAAGCTAGACTGAGACTGGAAAAGCCAGGACTTTTTGACTCCCAGCCCTGTCTCAAATAAACTCTCCCTGTGGATGATAACAAAGGAAAAACCAATTGCCTGATATCAGCTGCATTTCCATTTAACCCACCCAAATGAATTGATGAAATGGAAATGCTGCTGATACCAGGAAATTGGGACTCAACTTCATGATCTACAAGGAGAGTTTACATAAGGCACCATTAGGGACCAGTACAGCAACAGAAAGTACAAAAAATGGTTGCCCTTAAATAATGGGGTACTTCTATGTTGTCTTTGAGGCAGTGCATTGAAAGGATCAGAGTGGGTGATAGATGTGAACACTGGTGTGTAACACCGTCACATATCCTTTTACTACGACTGGCAATTCAACCCTGTAAAACTTGACAGAAGATTGAGTGTTCCTTTCATGCCATACTGCGATTGAGAAGCTCCGGTAGGCATAAGCTGATAACTGAAAAACTAGGCCTTGAGCAATTTCCTGTTTAAAGCTAGGCTTTTAGTAAAACCAGTATTCATAAAACACATTTTACGTCCTAACTTCTAAAGGCTATTTTCTAAAATGATGCATTTTTTCTTGCCTACTGCATACTTGGCTAAGAACAGAAACGTCTGCAAACAATGACTTCAAGGCTTTAGGAAAGCAATCTTATGGGACTCATGTCTGGCTGAATGCAAGGGAGAGGTCTATAGATGCCTTTTCCAACATGCTTTCCACAAGGCTGGACTGGGCACAATGATCACTTAGTGTCCACTGCATGCTGCTGTTGAAGTTGAGTCACTACAGCTCAATACCAATCAGGGCAATTCTAGTTCTCAGAGAATGGCATAGGGCCTCACTACAGAAGGTTCTTTATGGTATTGGCAGAGCTGTGAGCCAGCTCACTTCTAGAACCTGCTCCTCCCCTCCCATAAAAAAACAGGTCTGCAGAGATTTTGCTGCAGTTCTTTCTCTACCTCCTCCATCATTCCCGGAGTACTTTCTGCACATAGTTCAAGTGCACAAACAAAACCTGTTGCTCTTGCTTTCTATGTAACTCGCTACATAGCTGAATGGAATGGAAAATAATTCCTTGGAGCAGGATGATTTACCAATCTTTGAGAAATCTCACCAAGCAAAAAGGTGAGGGTGCTAAAAAGAAAGAAACAAAAAGAAACAACAGAAAGAAAATAAGAGACATGCTGTATTGCCTGATGTCACTGCATGTGGGCAGTGTGCGCAAAATATTGCATAGATGTTGTGAAAATAAACTTTCCTGGCATGAATAACCCACAGCCTCATTTACAGGAGTATTGGTTCCCCAAAACAGACAGACAAACAAAAACTCCAACACCTATTGCTGCTGAAAAATATGCTACCAGCCCAAACATGCAGCTGAAATGGTCCTCAAACCCCATCTCACAAGTACACTGATGTTACTCTTAAATTTTTTCAACCCATAGGAAACAGTTAAAATTATTTAAGTCGGTTAAAGGTGTTAGATGTTTACACTTCTGTGAGGGACAAGACATGAAGAACAAATTTTCAAAAGCACATTGGGAACTGGTTTGAGAGAAATTGTCAAGTTTTTTAGAGAATATATCCCCAGGCATTTTCCACTGAAGACTAGCCTCTGACAAAAACCCTCCTCCTGAATTCTTGGACCCAGCATGACTGGCAATGGAGCTGCCTCTCTAGTCTTGCATGAGGCTGAATTTCCTCCTTACAGTCTCGCATGAATAAACATTGTGTACCTTAAAGTCCTACAGTATTTTAAAGTTCTCTTAGAATGTGACTGATTTAGGCATCTGTCCCACGGGAGGGCAGCTTTGGTGGAAACTGTTATCGGAATGAGCTTTGAAAAGCTTAGGCAGTACTTTTGGCTTTTGGGGGGCAGGTGAGCCAACCCTTGCATGTTGTGACTGCAGAACACACTCACGGGCAACCCTCCCCTCGGCCACTTCCATGGCTGCGACAGTACATTTCCCATCGTGTGCTATGTGCAGAGGGCTGGCCTCCTGGAAAGGCAAAGCCACCTGCTTTTTGCTCAAGAGGTCTTGCTCGGTGGCATGAGCCAAGTGAAGAGGGGTGGTGGTCTTTACTATCCTGAAGGGGCTGTGCTGCTCCTGGAACACCAAGGGCAAAGTGGGCTGGCTGCGGAAACCTTCTGACAACAGGACCTCAGAGTCCGGTTCAGCCAAGAGGGGCACACTGCCTCTCCCAGACAGTCTCTTGTGGTGGGGCAGTGTGGCGAATGAGGTGGATTGGCCAGGTTCTTTTGGCACCTGGACCAGATCTACTGTTTCCCACATTTGTCCCTCTAGATTTTCTATCTGCCCAACTGATGCAGATTTGGGCAGTGTACACTTCAGCACAGGACTACTGAAATCAGTCTGTAGCACTGCCACTGCCAGTTCCTTAGACCTGACCCCTTGTATGGGAAATTTATCTTCCCCACCCTCACCATCAGACAAGTTATCATACTGAGAAGCAATAGAAGGCCGCCTTTGTCTGTCCTGAAAGGGAGGAAGGAGAGCAGGGAGAGCTTTGACCGTACATGGAGCTACCACGCATTCAGGCAAATCAGATGTTGAGGACAAGTTATGTGCTGGTTTAAAAGAGGAGTCAGTACTTGGAGACTTGCACAAGTCATCTGGAAGCAATGCAGCATCTCCAGATAATACATCCTCAGAGGAGCAGGTGCTGCTGTCACATTGAACAGCTGTTGTGTTTTGCACAGATAAGGGTGATTCTAAGGTCCTTTGTTCTTCAAGGGATAGAAGCAATGGCACTTGATGTGATGACCCTGAACCTGATAATGGTGGCGTACTGTTGGGGCTGATAGAAAAGTCTGCTTCTACAGTCTGACTCTCTGAGTGAGAGTCCAGCAGGCAGCTGTTGATTGACATGTCCTCTGTTGGCATTTGGGGACCAATAGGGTGGTTGTCATCCATCAACAGACAAGGGTTAGTTTTCCACAAACTACTCTTCTCCGTGCTGCTGCTCTCTAATGAATCAGCCTCCTCACTGGCTGTAGGCACATCTTGGGTTTCTCCTATAAGCTGAACCTCATCCTGCACAGAAGGATCATCCTCTGACTGGTTTTTATTAACATTTTCTTCTGCATGTTTCTCCTTGATTTCAAATGTTTGGCTTGGCTGATGAGTCTGAACCTTGCCTGCTGATTCAGCTGGCAAAGGCGGTCCAGTAGGCTGTGGAAAGGAGGGAGGCTCATGTATTGCCATATCTGAATTATCACTGGTTTCATTTAGGAGAGAAGGATTTTTATCTATAGATGGTTGTGTTAGAGCATCATTGTCATGCTTCGGGTCACCAACAGGCTTTTGTTGGCCATTAGCTGCAACACTTGACTTCACTGGTACCAGATTTAGAGAGAGTTCCAGCCCCAGGGGTTTCTTGGGAAATTCTTCAGACTTTGCTGTAACAAAAAGGAATCACTCATTAGCCTCTTAATTTGAATCAGAATCCAGAATCAGAATCCTTTTTATTGGCCAAGTGTGGTTGGACACACCCAGAATTTGTTTTGGTAAAAAATGCTCTTCATATATAAAAGGAAATATAAGAATCATATATTCAACAATTAAAAATACAGTACAACAATACAATATAACCTATTATTAAAAAAGGAAGAAAAGAAGTAAAAATTAATTATTCAACAGTTTGATAGCACTTGGAAAGAAACTATCTTTATATCTAGTTGTCCTAGTATGCAATGTCCTAAAACATCACCTTGAAGGTAACAACTGAAACAGATTATGTCCAGGATGTGTGGAATCTGTATATATTTTCATTGCCCTCTTTTTTGATCGTGTGGTATACAATTCCACAATAGATGGCAAATTAGTAACAATATTTTTTTCTGCAGTTCCAATTATCCTTTGAAGTCTATATCTGTCCTGCTTAGTCACAGAACTAAACGAGACAGTTATAGAGGAACAAATGATAGATTCAACAACACCTCTATAGAATTGAATCAACAGTTCTTTTGGCAGTCTGAACTTCCTAAGTTGACGCAGAAAAAACATTCTTTGTGTGCTTTCTTAATAATACTTTTAATATTAGATGACTATTTTAAATCTTGAGATATAATAGTACCTAAAAATTTAAAGGACTCCACTATTGACACTAAGTTATTTGATATTATGAGGTGGTTGTATAGTACGAGTCCTCTTAAAATCCACCACCATTTCAACAGTTTTGCATGTGTTTAATTCAAGATTATTTTGAGTACACCATAAAACTAATTGTTCAATCTCTTGCCTATAGGCAGATTCATCATTGTTTTGAATGAGGCCAATCACTGTAGTGTCATCTGCAAACTTCACTACAGTATTTTAACAGAGGAATCCTTTGAGGTACAATCATTAGTATATAAGGAAAAAAGAAATGGAGAAAGCACACAGCCCTGAGGGGTTCCTATGCTAACCTTGCTAATATCTGATATAGTTTTACCTAACTTCACCTGCTGCTTTCTGTCTGTTAGGAAGCTTGCAATCCATTTACAAATGTGATCAGGTACATCCAGCTGTTTTAATTTAATCATAAGGATATCTGGAATAATAGTGTTAAATGCAGAACTAAAATCAACAAAAAAAAACCTTGCATAAGATTTTGGAGATTCAAGATGTTGCAATATATAATGTAAAGACATATTAGTAGCATCATCTATTGATCTATTTGCATGATAAGCAAATTGCAATGGATCTAATAACAAATCCGTGATAGATTTCAGGTGAGCCAACACTAGTCTCTCTAAAGTTTTCATGACCACAGAAGTTAAAGCAACTGGTCTATAATCATTCAATCTAACAGCCATCATAATGGACAGCTGAAAAGAACTGAAGGTCTTTGATCAGGCCCATTTACACAAGTGGCCTGGCCAAACTGCACACTGAAACAGCAGCCTGCTTGAGGTCAGAGTTATCTACAGCAGAAGACAATACAGTACAAGAATTAGTTGTGAGTTTTTTTGGCTGTTTGGCTGTGTTCTGGAAGTTTTTTTTCCTGACATTTTGCCAGACTCTGTGGCTGGCATCTTCAGAGGGCAAGGAGCTCAGAGAACAATACAAGACAATACAAGAATTATCTCTTCCTTTCAAGAGACAAGGGAAAAAATCCTGGAATTTGCCATTTCAAATTAAATTTGACCCTAATGTTTCCAATCTAAGGTGTTATGTTCACATAGATTCAGTAACTGTTACAATTCTTACTCCTGTAATTCTAAAGCGAAACCTATGGGCAACTTACTTAGTTTCTAAGTTATTCTAGCAATAATCTGCTGTGTAGGCAGTGGGCCATGTAAACCCCACTACAAACAATTTGGGGCAACGTTCCCTCTAAACTGGAATGCAGTGTGAAGCATGTGTGAGGAGCTAGACTTGAATTCTGCTCAGCTAAGAATAAAAAAGAAAAGAAAAGAAAAATCAAACCCTGATTTCACAGATCATTCTCTCCCCCCCCCCCCCCCTCTCTCTCCCCCCCCCCCCCCCTCTCTCTCACACACACATCCTGCTTACCTGGTGGTGGGAGATCACATTTCATTTTGCGCAGTTCAGCCATGGATGCTTGTAACTGCTCAATTACAATATCATCTTCAAACAACAAGGAAGCAGCAATTTTTTCTTGTAGAAATTCCCTCAAATCTTCCAGGCTCATTTTCAGCAAGCGCTCTAAGCAGAAGATTCAACAAAATAAAGACACCATAAAGATTTGGGTTCCATTTTCTGCTGTATGATGCTGATCACAATGAAGTGTCAGCTACCAGATTAAAGGAAACATTGAAAAATAAAAACTTTGTGTAGGGCTTCCTATTTATTTATCTGACTACTCTGCTTGCAGTTCTCTCAAATTAATGTCCTCACATTTGGCCTGGGAAAAATGTCTGCCTGGAGATAACTGTACTCTCTTACTACTTCTATTCATCAGAACCTCTGCATGAATAAAGCAATGCCGGGTGTAGGAATGTTTGCGGTCCTATGTATCTAGATAGTATACCTCTAGGGGGAGTAAAGCTACATGATATATTTGATGAATGTATTCTCAGTCTCTCTAGAGACTAACGAACTTTCCTATTGCTAGGGAAGTCCCGACCTCTGGCGCAGGGGCGCCTGGGAAACCCATCTGTGTGGGCCACGATGGAGAACCAAAATTACATTTATAAACTGATGGGGTCTGAACTCTCTGAAACAAACCAGGATAGGGCCCTTGGTGTCCTGGTAGACAGCTCAATGAAGGTGTCAACCCAGTGTGTCGCAGCAGTGAAAAAACAAACTCAATGCTAGAGATCATTAGGAAGGGTATAGAAAATAAGTCAGCAAGTGTCATTTTGCCTCTTTATAAATCTATGGTGAGGCCCGATCTGGAGTATTGTGTACAGTTTTGGTCACTGTACCTCCAGAAGGATATTATGGAAATGGAAAAAGTGCAGAGGAGGGCAACCAGAATGATTAGGGGACTGGAATACCTTCCTTACCATCTGAGGCTGCAACGGCTGGGCCTCTTCACTCTTGAATGACAGTGCATAAGAGGTGACCTGATTGAAGTTTATAAAATAATACATGTTGTGGACAAAATAGATAAGGAAAAACTGTTTTCCCTATCATACAATACTAGAACTAGGGGACACTCCATGAAACTTTTGGGTGCTAGATCTGAAAGAAATAAGAGAAAGTACTTTTTCACCCAGAGGATCACTGGTCTATGGAACTCCCTGCCAGAATAAGTGGTAACAGCTGTCAGCTTTGACAACTTTTAAGAAAGGATTAGACAACTTCATGGAGAACAAGGATATGAATGGCTATCATTATGGATGCCTAAGGACAACGTCCAGGTTGGAGAGAGAGGCAGGATATCTCTCAATGCCATTTGCAGGGAATTGTAAGCAGGTGAAGACATCTGCTTGGGAATACCCTGAAGCAAATGGTGAGCAACAGTGTGTGAGAGAATGCTGGACTGGATGGGCTGTGGCCTGTTCCAGTAAGGATGTTCTTATATTCTTATTGTGTGAGTCCTGCCTTTTTATGCAAAGGCGGTAGGTGATCTCTGGGTAATTGGCTATTATAGAATGGGAACACAACTTGAAAAAGGTTGGGAAACATGGCTTTATGTGCACAGATTTGTGAGACATAAACATGCAAATGAAACTTGGAGTGTGCACTGTGTTTTAATACATATTATACAGTGGTACCTCAGATAACGACTTTAATTCGTTCTCTGAGGCAAATCGCTATCCGAAACAATTGTTATCCGAAACATGGTTTCCCACTGAAATGAATGGGAAACCATTTTAATCCGTTCCGGAGGTCCGGAAAAAAGGCCAAAAAACCGCCTTTTTTCCCTGAGACCTCTTTACAAAGTGCAGTTTCAAAGTGCACTCCTCCCCCTCCTTGCCCATCCCTGCCACCGGCGCTGCCTCCCACCATCCTCCCCAGGGCACCCACCTCTCCTCCTTTGCCACTGCTGCTGCTGGGCACCCGGGCGGCAGGCAAACCCGGCCAAAGCCGCGCACCTCTGGAGCTTCCTCCGTCCACCCCTGCCTTGCCTCCTTTGCCGGCACCGCCAGCGCCAAGCACCCAGGCAGCGGGCAAGCAGGGCGAAGCCGCTCGCTGCTCGCGCGGCCTTCCCCCATCACCCCCGGGCCCTGCCTCTCTACCTATGCCGGCGCTGATCACCCGGGCGGTGGGTGAGCCGGGCGAAACCATGCGCCACTTGCGTGGCCTTCCTCCATCACCCCTCGCCTCTCTTCCTTCACTGGCCAGAACTGCGCATTGCCTCCTCCTCCTCCCCCATTTCCCATGTCCCTCGACCCCCACCTTTGCTGCCTCCACTACCACTGCCTCCTCCGTCATCTTGCCCGGCCCACACCTCTGCCACCGCCGCCGGCTCCAGGAACCAGTAAGAGTCAATGGAGAGGGAGGCTGGGGCTGGGGGGGGGGTTTGAAAATACTGTAATGTGTCGTTATCCAAAAAATCCGTTATCTGGGGCAGTTGTTATCCGAGGTATTACTGTACTACATGCCAACAATGATGACATTAGAATTCCATTCATTCCCCCCTCCACACTGTCACTGTAGAGGCTTAGGTTCAATTCTGAACAAATTGTTCTCCTGACATGACAAACAACCTGTACTGTGGTCTGTTCAGTGTTCATTACTCACATCTTCAAAAAGCACTGCGATGAGTTTGTTAGTCCTTAGACTGCCTCAAGATTCTTCTTTCTGTTTGCTATTATAAACTAATATTGCTGTTCTATACTGAATTTTTTCAGAAAAACATCTTCTAACAACCATTCATTCCCTTTTTTTGGGGGGGGTGTCTCAAATTCAGTAAAGAAAAACATGTTTAGCAGAAGTGAAGAGTTGAAATCAAAAATTTTAAATTGTTTCTTCCCTTAGATTTCAGGAAAGCTGTTTAGTTCTCCAAACTGATCTTTTTTCAACTGTGGGAAATGTTAAGAGAGTAAAGCTTAAGACAGGATTTTTTTTTCTGATGGGGGGGGGAGAGATTTGCATAAAGTAGCAGCTAGCTAAGACCATCTGGTAACCTTTAGTGACTGTCTAGACACAAGTGAATTCTACCTAAATTATGGTTCACTCAGGGTTTTTTAATCACAGAGACAGGGCTGTGACCGCTTATGCCATTGTGCAGTAGCTTCAGAATACATTTGCAACATGGAGACAAAGATGCTGCGATGGACCTCAGGCCTCACATGAAAGCCTCATGTGCGCAATGATGACATCCGAGCAAAGTATGGCATTGCACCTATCGCTGACAAGATGTGTGAAGCCCAACTGTATTGGTTTTGACATATCCCGTGTGCCGATGAGGGAACTCTGGCCATAAGGGGTCTCATCCTGAAGGTCAGTGGATCCTGACCGTGGGGATGCCAAAAACAGCGCTGGATGAACAGCCTTGGGAATGTCATGGAGTTGTCCCAGGTCCCCGTCCCCCCGGACCTAACCCATGACCACGTCAAGTGGAAGGCCAAAACAAGAATAGCAGACCTCACCACTAAGGGGGACAAACACTAAGAAAAAGAAGATATAGAATACATTTGCAAGAGAAGGCATGGAAGGTGCCAAAGGGAAAATAAAATGTTTCCCGTGCAAAAGATGTACCCAGTACATAGAAAACCAGGTGTCAGTAAGATATCAATACTAGAACCCTTCTCCTTGATGCAGCTACCCTTCCATGCACAGAAATTTGTATCTTAATTGATAGAGATGAGCAATCAATCCAATAATGCGAGCCCTGCCTATAGTCTGAAGTGACATCGACCAGACACATGTTTAGTCCTTCAGTAAGAACCAGGTAAAGAAGACGATAATGTAGCACCACACAGCAAATGTCTTCATGTGATGTCTCACTTTTATACATGCATCATGTCATGTCCTACATATCACTGCAAATGATTAGAAAGAAAGGTCTCCAGTGCCATGGGAAATCAAACATTCCCAACTGGATAAGGAGCTATTGACATGAAGATCTCACACAGAAATAACATGAAATAACCACGATGTGATAAATGAAAATACAAGGTATATAGAACAGCAGTACTATAAGCCACTGCTACCACTGCATAAAGCAATTATTCTAAAGCAGGGGTCCTCAAAGTTTTCAAACAGTGGGCCAGTCCACCATGCCCCAGACACCACTGGGGGCCAGACCACAGTGGGTGGGGGGAGTGGGGGACCTTGCCGTAGCCCTTCCACTTTGAATGTCCCACTAGCCAGCATGCTGATCATCTGGGCGGTAGTTGGGGGAGTGGGAGAAGCAACATAGCCCACTACTTTGAACTGCCTCAGCAATAGAAGCAGCTGCGGAGGCTGGCTTGCTCGCAAAGCAGGGGGTAGATGGGGGGGTTGCAATTGGTCCCGGGGGCCGGATTCAGGACCTTGGGGGGCCGCATCCAGCCCTGGGGCCTTAGGTTGAGGACCCCTGTTCTAAAGCATGCATGATTCTTCTGGAGAAAGGAAGTATAGAAGCATGTTTTATATTCTTTCTCAGGACCAGCATGTGCTGCTATCATAATAGGCTGCTGTCACACCAGAGAAATATCCCCCTGTTTTAACAATACATTTCATACCTTTGTTGTACTGATTCGTGGTCATGTTGTATATACACCAAGGTAGACATCCCAATTCCTTTTAACATTGCCAATTTATTTGAAAATGGTACACTCTAGAACTTGTTTATTTTCTATTGTACACAATCACCACCACCCTGCCAGATAGCAGGCAAGGCAGAGACAGTTTGGAAGACAAAGCATCCAGCAGGGCAGTCAACTCTGCAAACAACAGAAGAAATAAAGTCTCCTGGGAGATTCTCCCATGCTCTTCACTGGTGTGTGTCTATGAACAGAGAGTGAAGTTCCAAGGTGGAGTGGGAAAAGCAAAGAAGGATCCAGGGAGGCAAAGATAACGCAGGAAGGGGCACTGGGGGCACTGGGGGTTGAATGGACAAAGCACAGAGGTGGCCTGTACTGTGAAGGAGTCCCAGTGGCCTGTTGGTGGACATTTTCACCACCACCTCTCTCTTGGCCACCTTCCTGCATGGCACCTATGGAATGGCCCCCGGGGCCGGTTGAGGCCACCCCACACAGAGCAGCCATTTGGGAGGTGGCATTGGCAGTGGAGGCAGGAAGAGTCCTTCAGAGTGGGAGGTGGCTGGTCTTCCATACACACCCCATCCACCCCAAATGCTCCAGCATTTTCCTCAGCTGTGCTGGTGGGGAGGCACAGAGAGAGGGGTGGAGGTGGGCAAAGAGAGACTGCCCAGCCTCTCCCACTGCTGCCTCTCGTCACATACTTAGATGCCACCTTACCTGCCACCCCACAGGATCCTGGATCCACCAATGCCAACCTGAAACAGCTTTGAAGGATGTATAGAAGAGAGTAGAACTGAGAGGGACATTCACACAAGCATTAGCAGTAAGAAATGAAATCTCGGATTACTTCCTTGATTGCAAAACAGAATAACTTCCCTTTAAGTACAGAGAGTGCCGAATCGTGTAACTGTTTCTCTATTTACTGTCATTCTGGTTTCATGAAAAATAACCCAGGAGACACAGCACTATAGGATATGTCAAGAATGGCAGTGGAAGCACACAGAATCATGTCATTTTTAAAAAAAAACTTTCACTGTTAAACAAAGTTAACAGTTTAAACAGTTGAGGCTGTTTAAACAAAAATAAATAGCAACATTAAAGCCAAGAGTTGCCATTTTAGATTTTAGGAAATGCAACTCAAGTCCCTTCCAGACATTGCTAGAATCTTGTCTTTGAAAATGGATCCTCTTAGTATAAATCTCCATGTCCATAGTTTGTCCTTCTGAGGTCAGTAAAATGAGTACCCAGCCTGCTGGGGGGGGGGGGGATGTGTAGCCTGCATAATTAAATTGTAAACCACCCCGAGAGTGCTTGAAGAGCTATGGGGCAGTATATAAGCAGAACATTTTGCTTTGCTTTTGCTTTGCCTCAGTCATTCACAATGAACAGTCCATTCAAGCACCTTACTTTTATGTAATTTGAGGATGGTATAAGCCATAGCTGTCAAAACCCGCTCTCCTTCCAAGATGTAGATATCCCAAAGCCGCAAAGTTAGAGTGAACGGAGTCTGTTTTTAATGTTAAAAGAATAAAAAAATTATACTTTTGCAAAGAAATCAGAGTATACATAGAGAAGCAAAATGTCCAACATCAAGCCAGTATTCATTTTAAAACCACACCCAAGACTAAGGATTTTTATTCACTCAGAGCTAGTGTGGCATAGTGGATACAATGTTAGGCCGATTCAGTAGGCCCCAGTTCAACTTGTATATTTCATACTCTAAAAATTCTATTATTATTCTATAATAATAGAATTCTATTCTATTACTTCATATCCTAAAAATTCACCATCAGAGACAGCTTCATGGCATGTTACTGTAGTATGTAGACTCTTATGTCTCAAAGGTAGTTTCTGGCAATTATGACTTGTATTCTAGCACGTTAATAATAACAAGAAAATCTGTACAATCCTCTGTTCCATGCATAACAGTACTCCTTGCTTATCATTCAAACCAAACCATCATCTCAGTTCATTAAAAGATTAAGAAGTGTAAAAAATATTTATTATGAACAAACTAAAACTATATGGGATAAATAAAGACACTGGAGTTTTTAAGCACATTAAAGTACTTGGATTCCCAGGACCATACCCGGTCAATGAAGCACTGTAAGAACCACTTGGTTGTATATATCCCTGTAGACATCTGCTCTTTGTCCTAAGGGAGATTTGAAGAAGAAAAATATTAATTTTACTTGGTGAATATCCTGAAGGTTTGCAAAGAAATTTGTTTTAACATTCATCATCTAGCCATTGTATTCCAAATTTCTTTAGGTGTACAAACATATAGAACATTGCTCTCTTGGCTTGCTCTTCCTTAAATTAAAATCAATTAAGTTAATGTGACTTTACTCCTTAACAAAGTAATGCCCACTCTTACCAGTTACTTATAAGACTACATTTTATATTTTTACCCCATCTTGGACAGCCAATGGATTTGTCTAGCCTTCTCTACCAAACACAGTGTAATAAATATCCTTTTTCAAATTTATAGGATTGGCTATCCAAAGATTAAAACAAGTATTTCTTATTAACCATTATAGTGGGTCCTTCAAAAACAGACTGAGAAGACTTGACAATTACTCTGGTCTGATGCTGCAAAATCCTATAGGGAGGCAAAAAAGGAAGCTCCCCTACTACAAATTCTACAATATTCAGTAGCGATTCTCAACACATTTTTCTGAAGCTCAGCATAATTTTTTAGGACAGTAAATGTAATATACATAAAGAATGGCATAACCTGTTCCTACTGGCACTGTTCCCACTTTCCTCAATCAAAGCTTCCAGAGTGTCAGTTTGAAGGACAAACATATGCTGACCCTAATAATTTAAGAGTATCTTTGCTTGTCTTGTTACTTACCTGAAAAGCTGGCATAATGACAAAGTACATTGAAGTAAGAGAAATATCTCTGATAAGAGCAGTGAAATTTTGTAAAAGAATGTAGCACATGGCCAAAGAACATATAAGTTTGGTTTTTAAAATTAAATGTATATAATAAAGGCTTGAGTAACAGACAATATTACCATGTGTTTCTTCAGCTTTGGAAAAAGTTTGTTTAAGATGGTCTCGTGGTGGGCTTGGAATCTCTGCAGCTTTGGGAATCCAGGAATGAAAAATCCTTGGAAGAGGAAAACATACAATAAAAACATAAAAAGAAGGAATTAAAATAAAGGCTGAGTAGTGCAGCTGCTAATGTGAAGCCTAATGGAGATAATGATTCCCCAAGATATCCCAGGAAAACACAATGGTTACACAGTATTAAAGGCCAATATTTAGCTTCACTCTTTTGTATTTGGACAAGATCTGAAGTTTATGCATGACCAAAGAAGATGCCATGGTTAAATTGAACAGCTAAAGGTTAAGCATTTATTGTTTTCCCCAAATCCTCTGGGCTTAGCAAAGACTGCTGACTAAATTTTTTCCAACTTGACAGCATTTTTACCAAGCTTGTCTTATCCTTGTTACAGTACGATAGTGCTCAGTATAGTGTGACATTCTGTGCTCTTATCACAAAACTCCTGCAGGTTTCTTTTTAACCCACAAAAACATTTCTTCTAAGAAATGTCTACTGGAGGTCTAGATTTTTTAAGACTACATATGCAAAGAGGTCAAAGGGTATTCCCTCCAACTTTTGTCTTTTATACTTACATATTGGCTAACACATAACTGCCCTTCTTTCTCTACTCTTTTAATGCCCCCGAATGATGAATAGAGTTCTAATGTGAAAAAATATTACACAACCAATGTGTCTGGAAAGCTACCTGAACAATTGCATTCTGCTGTGTCTTTCAAGCAGGGCCCAAAGGCCTCTAGTGTTTGAGTGTTACATACCAATGGGCTAAGTGGATGTCTCAAGAGGACCCTCGGTACATTTTGGGAAGCAAGACAGGCAAGAGAAGTAAGCAGGAACTAGAGTCAAATTCTTAGATCAGCGATAGGCACAGTGTAGCTCTCTATACATTGTTGGACTGCAGCACCCACAGGCACTGACTAGTTTAGCTGATAGTGAGGAATGCAGGGAGATGCCATACAACCACTTCTGAGGACTAGCAGTACCTTACTGAAATCTGCTCTTTAATTTTCTTCCTGGCTGTGTGGGGATATACTGTATAGAGAGTATATAGAGAGCTACCCTGTGCCTATTCTCAATCTAAGAACTCTTTCTTGTATGTGCACAAGAGTGAGCCCACCCCTATGCAGGTTCCATCACAACCGAAACAAACAAACAAAAAAGGATGTCATGAGTGAGTGGGTGAGGAAAGGCCTGTGCGGAGGAAGGCAGAGGTGTGCACATGAGCACGCCTTAGGAAACTTCCCTTCTCTGCTTTCAATGCAGCAACCTGAAACCTAATGTACATGGCCCTGGCTGTGTATGGCTGAAAGACAATAGAAGAACACTTAGAATAACAAATAAATGAAAGGTGGCAGGGAAATGCAAGAGCATTTGTTTTTTGGTCAGAAGATGCTTACCATGCATGGCATGTCTCTGATTGGTAAGCAGCTGTGCCAGTGCCCAAAAGGCATCCTCTTCATTTAAATACATCAGGAGGATAGCTGCAATCTGACTCATTCCCTGGCAATAGCTCACTTCCTGAAAAATCCAGGGATGCAAAGATAGACAAGATCAGCATCCACAGCAGTATACACTTTGCACAGTTACAACATTTAACTTCCCTCTAAGTCTCCTGAAGGGGACATAATTTTGTACCAAGTTATTTTTGACAAGAATGATCAATATAAAGCAGGTTCATACATTCCTGGGCATTAAGATGAAGGCAAATGTTTTCAATCCGTCACTCTAGGCCAGAGGTGTCCAAACTCTTTGCAAGGAGGGCCAGATTTGTTGCGGTGAACATGTGTGGGGGCCAATCATTCAGCCACATTTGGCCCCCAGGAAGGACTTTGGACAAGTCTCTATAACATGCAAGGAGGCAGGGAGGACGCTGCAGCAACGGAGCTGGGGGTGGGTAGGCTGGACAGGTGGCTGGGGGGATGGACAGAGGCAGGGAGGGCAGGCAAACCATAAAACTGTAAGCTAACACCTACATCCAGTATGGGGAGGGGCCAGCTGGTGGGGATGTGTGACAGGCTGAGCCGGTGAGGAGAAGAAGCCACGGGCCGCACAGAATTTGAAAACGGGCTGCATTTGGCCCCCGGGCCTGACTTTGGACATGCCTGCTCTAGGCCATGATTCAGTTATGAGGCCAGTTCACAAGGAAGATGACAGCCTTTTCTCCTGTTAATTAAATGACAATGTGGCTTACCCTAGTAATAATTACCGGTCTCTGTACATTGAGCGGCTTGCTCCTTAAGCATTAGGTTTACAATTTAATTATGCAGACTACACATTGCTCACCCCCCAGTGAGCTGGGTACTCAATTTACTGACCTCTGAAGGATAGAAGGCTGTGTGAACCTCAAGCTGGCTGCCTGGGATTGAACCCATGTCATGAACAGAGTTTTGGCTACAGTACTGAATGTTAACCATTGCACCATCATGTTCCTTAAAATACAAAAACTGGCACAATGTCCACCTTCTAACATTTGCTCCTGGACCTCCTCAACCCGACAGCAGCTTCTCTGCCATTTACAGTTTGACAGGATTATCAGGCTAGGTAACAGACATCTCTTGATTCCCCTCATTGATAACAGTTTCTGCCATCCCTCTAGGTTCCCTGTCCTCTCCACATAGCCTGTCCTTAGAGTTCCAATGGCTGGCTGGTATGTTCTTGCATATAATATATATTCAAGATCTTACATGTAACATTTAAATCATTGTATACACACAGATAAAACCTGTTTTATGATAGCACTGTTGCAACATTCTCCTTTTTCATGGCCGCTGAATAAAGACCAATAACAATCTAAATGCAATAACTGAAACCAAAATCCTTAAGTGTAGCCTGCATACTTTAATTAAACCAATAAACCGCCCAGAGACTGCTTAAAATGGTATGGGTGGTATATAAGCAGAACACTTTTGTTTTTTGCTTTTAACCAGAACAATGCTTCATTTAGAAAAAATATGGACGTTTGTTATATAATATTATCACCAAGATCAAAGTTGAGCTGGCAAGTTCTGCTTGGAAGATGGGCGGGGTAAAAGTCCAATAAATAAATAAATAAATAAATAAATAAATGTGTTATCACACAAAGCAAATACAAATAGCCTTACAAGTATTGTAGGCATAACTACACAAAACAAGAAAAAGATGTAAAAAAGCCACTTGAAATTCTTAGTGGCTGGTCTATTCAAAGGAAAGGAAAATTGCCTTCTGTAAAAAACTGGAAAAATGTGTCTCTGTATGTTTGGATCATCTAGGTTAATCCTTCCCCTGTTGGCACATAGAAACAGCAAACTTCTGTAGCTAATTTAAGCATATTTTTCCTCTGTGCCCTTTGGCTAGAAATGAGTTAACTGACTGTAACAAATTGGAGTCCTGAGCTGTGAAGCTACCACTGAATCAGCAAAAGGGGTCACAAAGAAAATGAACCAGTATCCTCATTTGATGGCAAGCCAGAGTCACAGAGAAGCCACTCAGAAACCACAACTACAGCACAATTAGAGGTATACCATTCTTCATGTAAAAACAAGTCCCAAAACATGGCTGCAATCGGTTAAAGTTACTTCTTTATGAAGCCTCCTGAATGGGCCATCTTTTTGACTTTCACTTTTTAAACACAGCACCAGTGATTTTGTTACAGGGATATAACTGTGTGTTTTTTTTTAAAAAAAAACCCAACCAAGAAAAGAAAGTATAGCTGTTTTAGCTGAATTTAACTCTTCTACTGCATATAATGACTTCAAATGGCATCACACATTGCCATACCAAAAATACATGTTGCCAAATTCAACACAAAATTCTATTCTAAATTAGAGATGTGCATGAACCAGCAAAACAGTTGTAGTAGAACTTTCCAAACTTTGGGGTGTGTGGGGGGGGGGATGAACCATGACTCCATTCATTTTGATTTAGAACTTCAGGAGCAACAGAACACCACCACCACCCCTACCTAGAGACACCAAAAGCTTCCCTGGGCTCTGATCTACAACCCCTCCAAGTTTGGTGAACTTTGGATGTTGGATGACTAAATTATAATCCCCCCCCCCGGGGGAAACTGCCCTTTAGCAGTTGGCTTGGGGAAAAATCCAGCAGTGGTTCACGCCAAGGAACCTAACACAGGAAGTGGCTCACCAGGAAGTACACTAGGGAAGGAGAATGCCATTTCCCCAAACCCCATGGACATTGCCATGCTGGAGCTGAGATACACAGAGGTTGTTGTGTGGACAACGGGGATGGGGGAGAGACAGGCACTCTGACAGGGTAAGCAACATGCCACTGGAGGTCTAAGCTAACCTGGTTCCAAGGTAGAAGGGTTCCTCTGACGAGCAGAAGTGGCTCTGAGGTGAAAATGGCTCCTATTGATGGGTCTTATAAATAAGAAGAACAAGCAACTCCCCCAAAGCCCTTTGAGTCATGTGTTTGGCTGCCTGGCCTGTCAATACGGTAGCTCTAGTCTAAGTCCTTCCCAGGGCTGCCTAGTGTTTCTAATTGACAGGAGCAGGCTGAGGATAACAAAACCAAACAAACAAACAAAACATTTTGAAAGTTTGTTGGTTTGGTTCATTTTGGTTTGGTGTTTTTGAAGAGCAGATCTAAACCAACATACCAGCAATTTTAATGATCCTTTTGGTTCACACCCATCTCTGTTCTAGAGTAATAATTTATTGCCAAGAAAGAACTAAAAACATAACTTTTCATTTTCTACAGAATCTCTTCTTACCGTGTTGTAAACAGAGTATGCTGACAGGACATGGAACAAAGCTTGCTGCCTATATGATAAAAATGAAAAGAAGACAATAAAAAATTCCACAGGGGAACCCCAATACATTTTCTGCAAGAATTCTGGAAGCTAGCTGTGATAATTCCTTGAGGTATTTCTGAAAAATTACAGAATAACTACAGAGTAAAAAGGAACATGCATATAAAAAATTTACAGAATGTTTTTACTGGGTTCCAGAGAAAACATGGCCTTCAGAGATGTTTTAGCAAGGATTATTTATGCTGTCACAACTTAACTCCAAATCTCAAATAGTTTCAATGCAGTCTGTCACTTTTTGCCTCCTATCCTTTTTTTGTTGATGATATATCAATCAGTGGTTCCCAACCCTGGGTCCCCAGATCTTCTTGAACTAAAATTCCCAGAAGCCTTCACCATTAGCTACTCTGGGAGTTGTAGTCCTAGAACATCTGGGGACCACTAGTATAGGTCCTTAATGTTCAACAAAGAACATAGAAGAAGATGGACATACCAACTGAAAAAACATCTCACCTTAAGATTAGTAAGCAATAATGTATTCTGCCTAGGATGTAGCAAGATCATTCTGCGTGAAGATGCTAACAGTACTGTTGCACCTGCCAAACCATGCAGACTCTATTCCACTTTTCTGAGAAATGGCAAGCCTGATTCTTCATTGTACCTATTTCTGCTTGGATCTCATCACAAGCTCTCATCACTGAATGTTGCTCCAAAGCAAGGATGTCCTGCAGGAGAATGGGTTCTCGCTCAGCCTTCTTGTCCCAGGGCAGGTTCTGTTTTGTATAAAGGAGTACTCACTCGTGCAAGCTCCTAAAACAGGTTGCACGGTGAAGTGCCAAAGGCCAGACACAGGTTTGCTAGCTCAGTAATGGCTACCTACATGTTATATGTCCCATGGAATTTTCCCACAACCGTTTAGTTCTTTTTCCTTTCATAATGAACATTGCTGTGGGGGTGCAGAGAGTTGCTTAACCCTTTTTTGCCTTTCAAGATGATCCTTCTAGTGCAAAAGAAAAGATACGTTGCCCCCATAAAAACAAAAAGTATGTTACGCAGGTAATTGATGTTATATACAATTTGCTCACCAAAGCAAAGTGACAAATATAACAATATTATATGTGTGTATGTGACTCTCTCTCTCTCTCTCTCTCTCTCTCTCTCTAAATATCATTACCAAATGAGTAGTTTACAGACAGAAATATTACTGATTAGGAATCATACAAGACACACATCTGCTCATATTCTATAACAAGTCATGAACAATTTTAGACACATGAATTAGGAATGCATACTACAACAGGAAAGCTCTCTTGCATTCAATGTAAAACATTATTTCCCCATATACATGGCAATTTATTTAACCATAAATGAGTAATGCACAGGAAGATTTGGAATGTAAGTGTTCACAAGGTTAAGAAGGTTAAGAATCTTATGAACACTTAAGTGCATAAACACCGCTTAAAGCTGAAATTAATCACCACTTGCCTCAGTCACAACATGCTGGGAGCACTTGCCCTTTAGATTCTACTGCTCGTCATGGTAAGCACAGCAGCAACCTTAAGACTATCAGCATAATTCCAAAGACATAGAGACAAATAAGCATCCACAAGGACAGCAGAAGACCAAAGCTCTTCTGATGTTTCTAAAGACATTTCAGGAAATCTACTCATTTTACAAATACTGAAACTGCAGAGAAACCACATTTTCTCAAGACAACTGCCATCCTGGAATTAAAGCATGCAACTCATCAATAATCTTCACGTTCTTCTTTCAAAAGTTAACCTCGGCCTACCTCCTCCTCTGAAAAGGGAAGAGGGATGTCTGGATCTTTATCAGTGTTCTATGGGGCAATATTTATTTGCTACAGTTTGCTTATTTCCCTCCCACCACCCACAAAGTTCTTTTACTAGAATCTAAATCCAGGACTATGTTGCATACTTAATATCTTAGGGGTGAGATTAAATGGTGAGGAAGGGCAGCATCTGCTTGTACCTGAAACTGTTGCTTTGCAGGGAGAAATTTCCCATAAAGTGATCCTTCTGTTCACGTAGGAGCAGCTTGATCCACACATACATCCCAAAGAGTATCCTTTCTGCTGGACCAAAACAGTCCAGGTTGGGCACAGGTCAGGATGTGTCTGGTTAGTGATCTCCCATGTGTTATGCAACTGCTGGAACTGCCGCAAGCATTTCAAAGTGCATGGTATTTCTCTCCCCGACTGTATCCTTAAATACTGTATATACTCGAATATAAGCCTAGTTTTTCAGCCCTAATTTTGGGCTGAAAAAAGGGGCCCTTGGCTTATATTCCGGTCAATACTTTTAGCCACTGAGGCAAGTGCTTGGGTTGGTGGCTAAAAGTCATTTTAAACATTGTGTGCCGCTTCTCATGACCCTCCCTCTGCATCATGGGAGAGCGGCACGCGATGTTTAAAATGATGTTTAGCCACTGACCCAAGCACTTGGTGATTAAAAGTCATTTTGAACATCACACACCACTCCCCCAGCTCACAAAGGAGGACCTGCCAAGCCCTGCTGCATTTCCCACCTTAGACTTATACTCGAGTCAATATGTTTCCCCAGTTTTGGGGGGTTAAATTAGGGGCCTCGATATACTCGAGTATATACGGTAATAATCTCTTTGCTAGATGATTTATTCTCTCTCTCTCTCTCTCTCTCTTAGATTTCAGGACTTTGAAATTGAACACATTTAGTAGGATAAGGATGTATATCAATGTGGCATTAATGGATGTAGTCCACAACATACTTACTTCACTCCATATCGGTCCCGGAACATGATGTGGTTTCGAAATGTTCGATTGATATCGAGGTCTATCTGTTTGATTTCGGATGAGTAACTCTTGGCTTGTTCTTTCATTTTCTATTAAAAGAGTTACAGAATTAACCATATTTTAATATATCTGGAGAAAACTGACCAAGAGGAGGCAGAAGAATCTCCTTTTCACTTTCTCCTTACAAACTAGGATTCATTGTTCAATCCTCCTATGGTGCTTTCAGGTAGGAAATGTTTAGTATTGTCCATGATGATATCTCTTCTGATCTAAGTTACAAATGAAACTATTACTGACCACCCCAACACATGGCTCCAGCACTTCTTGGTTGTGTATCTCACTAGGTTTTGCCCACAAAATGGGCCTAGTCTAACATGGGGGGGCACTACAAATGCTTCCCCTTTCCTCTTCCCCATCTTTCGTTTTTTGCGAGGTTTGCTCAGGAATCTGTCAGGATCCTTTTGGAACTCTGTACGGTGCTGTAAGGGCCAACTGGCTTCAAGTGAAACCTATGCTCCCATATTTCCTTATGGAAAACTCTTCCTCTAACTCCAACTTTCTTCTATATCATAAGAGCATAACGAGCTAACTGCTGGCCTCAGGTGGCACCAAGGATAAGGAGGATTATGGAAAAGCCAATTTCCGGGAATTATCTCCATGTAAAGCCTATTATTATTGTGAGTCCCTTGTTTACTTCAGACTCCTCAACAGCTTAGTTAAATTGCCTGTGACTTTATTTTAATCACTTGCAGTGAGTCCTGGTCAGGTGGGAACATCTTCTGAAGAAATGCAATGGTCAAGATAATTACGGTGAAAAGCGGGCTCTTAATTTTTGCTGTAGGCTAGCATTATTCCTATTTCCCTTAACTTCTACTAACTACTACATGTACAGTATTATGAAATGGCTTGATAGCCCAGTGAGTTAAGTATCTGGCTGCAGAGACTGAAGTTGAGAGTTCAGTTTCCTCCCCCCCCCCCCCCCGTTCATCCCAGATGAGCCAGTCTACGTAGCCTTGGGGAAGCTACACAATCAATCCCATGATGCCTCCATAAAAAGAGAATGGTAAACCACTTCTGAGTAATCTCTACCTAGCAAACTCTGAAAAGGGCTGCCATAAGTCAGAACTGATTTCATGGCACATGATGTTGTTGTTGTTGATGCTGATGCTGATGATTAGACTTTACAATTAGTCAGGGACAAATATTAATAGCATTATAAGGTATTGGTATCTGTGGTTTCACTTATCCTCTGAACATATTAAAATATTAAAAGAAAAAACTAAAAACATGTATTTCATGATGTTTTTACCAGAATTGGACACTAGAGACACCCAGAGACCTTGTTATGTATTCTTGTTAAAGAATACATACAGTACCATGGTCTCTGGTTCCCCCAAAAGGCCAGGTCTGGTAAACACAATGTGAAAATATTTTTTCCTAGATTTTTTCCTATGTATACCATTTGCTATTATCCATGGTTTTCAGCATCTGCTGTGGGGGGCCGGGGAAGCTTGGAACTAATCTCTGTGGATATCAGGTGGGATGGGGTGTTCTACTATAATATTATCCTCAACAATCAAAAAGTTATAAATTGCTGAGGCTACTGGTCACTGCTACTTAATTCTACGCTTAAATTCGGTTTGCTGTCGCCCACAAACTCAGTGGGTGTAGCACAAACTTTTAGGTCCCAACTGCCAATGACTTTCCTTGCTTGGGGCTCAGAATTGCTTTCCCATTATCCTATCATTTGCTCATGGGTAGTACACAATTACTGTATGCTTGGCAATCATCTGTAATAGCTGATTATGTGAATCTGTTTTGTAGTCAAGTAGAATCTTATACCTTTTTAAAGCTGTAATGGTTATATTCATATAGGAGAGTTTGGAATTCAGAAAGCAAATCATAGAGTAGGACACCCGTATCTGCGAGGGATCCCTTCCAGGAATCCCTACAGTTACCGAAATCACAGATAAGATCTAACACTCTTATCTGGGGTGGCAGCAGTGGCAAGGGGGCTGTGGTAGTGATGAAGTGCCAGGAGTGAAAGTTATGCTGCACAGACACCACCTCCGTCACCAATATTCCGGGCGGGCAGGTGCCTACCAGCACTTGCAGGCCTGCGGGTGCCTCTTTGGCCACCACCACCACCACAACTGCCGAGGAGACAGTCAGTATGTAACTCCACTTCCCTCATGTCGCCATGCTGGCCTGGCGGTGAGGACGGGGGCGGACAGGGGTTGCAGGGTGGGAGAGGGATGGCCTTTTTCTGCTCCCCCCCCGGTGGGGAGTTATTTGCATTCCCCCCCTCTTGAAACCATGGCCAGCATGCACAGTCCCAGCCTCTTGCCCAGCTGCTCACCAACTGTGGATAACTGAATCTGTGGTTGGTAAATCAGCAGGTACGGGGGTAGTACTGTACTGGAAATTTGACTTAATTCTCACTGGTCAACTATTTTTCTGTAAATATTTCCAAAGAGGTATTTGTGCTAGATTTTTTCAGCTTATGGAAAAATTAAAGGGGGTGGGGAGACAAAAATAGAGAGAAGATATTGTGGGATCTTAAAGATTACCGGACTTGCTTCAGTGTAACAATACACTGGTAACACAGGAGTGGTACTACCAAGATGTTAGTTACTTAAAACTGCCAATGACAACTAAGATGATAACCTCTCTGTCAGATAGGTTTGGCTGTCACCAAAGTTCCAAGAATCACTTCTAGAGCAGAGAGCTCAGCACATAAAGGGAGATAGCTGTTTTAGACACATCAGATATTACAGAAAGTTAGGTTAATAGATTTAATGTGCTGAGAAGCCATGTCACTATCTTTACCCTGTCATGTTTCTGTCCCCTCATGAAATGCATGTCAATACACATCGCACACTCCATGTGTCTATGAAAGTGGACTATGAGCTATGAAAATTTTCCAGGAAACAAATGTTAAATCTTTAAGAGGTTACTCTCTATATCTTGGGGGGGGGGGGGAATGGATGCGCACGCGCACGCATGCACGCACACACACAGTATAGCATAATTTAAAATGTGGAAATGACAATCAAATTGGTTCTTCGTTCATTTTACATGTAATTCACAAGTGATGAAACAGTAGTAATATTTTCCTATGATATTTTTTGTTTCATCTCCTTAGAAAACAGCTCTTGAACTGACTGTGGAAATGCCATATGTGTTTTGCTGAGAAGTATCTTTATTATGTAATTCATAAATCATGAGAATCATGGATAGCTGACACATTTCCTTTTCTAAAGACAGGAAATGTGAACGATCCTCTTCAATTTGTGACATGTCTGTTTTTATAACAGGAATTCTTTCACTGGTGGCTGTGATGACTCTCATGATTCAATGCTGAGACAGTTCTGTAGGGTTAAAAAAACATTCCTAATTGTGTGTTTGCTTCCAAGGGAAGGCATGAACTAGAGGTAGACACCCTGATTTAAAAAAAAAAAACTCAGAAAAGCCAATTATAGATCAAAGGCAGACAATGATATACAGTATTATGGGTAATCAATTGGCCCAGCAGGGAAATTCCAAAAGAACAGACATTGATATAGTATCTTGTAAGCTTTATTCAGAAAAAAATGTTGGGTTTCTATGCTGAATTCAAAAGGAAAATATAATAAAAACTTTTTTTAAAAATGCAAGTTCTTATAGGAATTGATGGTAATTACTTATTTAGAAAGAACCTTTTCCTTTCTCAGCCACACAGGAGGAAGTTTTTTTAAAAAAAGATTACGCCTGCTACAATAGGGATATACAGGATCTAATAACAAATAACCTATTTCCTACTTGGAAAATACTAGATTGGATAAAAATGTGGTCAACTGTATACATATTGCACTGACAATTAAGCTATGGCATAGCTACCCTTTTACATAGATTTCAGTGGGACCTAAGATTTAGTAGTTTAACCTTGATCTAACCTTAATTTATGCAAATTTAACCCATGGGCTAGTCAGCAGAGATGGAACTACAATCCACCTCGTCAGATGCATGAAAAGTTATGGTAGCTATGAGGATATGCAGATGATAAGGAGTGTTAGAGTATAATGTGATGGAAGTACAAACAGTGATAATGATGACCTTATCAATGGAGGGTATTTAACCTTACTCATGGTAAAACAAATACACTTCCATTTGTGTTAACATATATATATTGTAACTTTAAAATCTCTGTCTGTTATTCAAAGATAGATGTGAACCTCTTGATAAAGTATAGTTAAGCTGTTTCACATTGGGTGATCTACTTTTCAAGTTCACTTATTCAAAAATGGCCTCTTTAAACCTGTAGCACTGCCCTTGAATGATAAAATGTTTTCCTAGTGCTTTTTGAATACTGCCACTTTAGTTGTCTGATTTCTATTCATATATTACTTTGCACAGAGATTGCCCTTCTTCCTCATGCAGAATTCAAAAGGGCAATGTTTACCAGAAGAAAAGTTTATATATTACACTGAAAAGATGAGCAGGTATATGAATACTTCATGTCATAAATGGCATAGAGTGAACTGCTTGGTTTAGGTATCTGGCCAGGAAGCTAGAGGTTGGGAATGCCAGTCCCCATGGTGCCTCCCTGACAGGGGTTGGACTCAGGGATCCACCGGATCCCATCCACAGGGTCCCTTCCAAATTAATTATCCATTCACTATTCTTGGCACAGCTGTGCAAAGTGTTGTGGCGGGGAACCCTTTGTCTTTCCAGCATTTTGGACTACAACTCCCACATTGTCTTACCCTGCCGCTGCTTGTGCAGTTGATGTACAGTTGATGGGAGGGATAGGCCAAAATCTCTGGAATGCCAAGATTAGCCACTGCCATAAAATATGCTTTACCTCATACTTTCCTTCATTTTCCATCTTCATTTTTTCAATGTCCAACAAGAGAGACCAGACCTGTCCGCGTACTTGGAGGGGGACTCCTTTATAAACCCTGCGAAACATCTACAACATTTAAATAAAATAAAATTAATACAACATTCAAAGGGATATGTAGAGTTTTCAAGTGCAGCATTTCTTGGTACTACTTGGTAAGTATAGATTTAAGGGGAGAAGGAGAGAGACAGAGAACCAAATAATTGTGAAAATATTGGCCTCAGCTTACTTTCTCACTGTTGTTAATATCCGTTTATAGATGTAATCCTGACACAGTTAGCAGAACCACTCATTTTAAAAAATGAAGACACCGGTTGTTATCAGCACTTATCAAACTAAGAGGCAAATTAAAATTCAAGTATTCTTCAGATTTTGCACTTCTCAAAAGTTATTGGTATAACAAGTGTGTGTGTATGTGTGTAGCAAAGTGCAACCCCTCCCCAAATCCTATGCCTATCCAATAAAATCTTACAGAGATGAATTTCCATACATGATTCACATTTGTGTGGTTCAGACTGGCCTGAGAACAGAAACCACAGCTTGTGACATGACGAACAAAGGCATCCAACAGCATATTCACTGATGTCACAAACACAAGGGTTGAAAGGAAGAGGACACAGTACCCTTTGTTCTCTATTTAACTCCCAATAAGGGCAAAACCCAAAAAAATTACAATACTACTAAAGCATGTCATAATCCTTTCCCTCACCTTTTCACTGTTTCTGTATTTTTCCCATTTTCTTAACATTTTCAGCCATTTGTCCACTCGTTCAATTTCCTGAAGTTTTTGCTGGAAAAGTGTTTAGAGAGTGATACTTAGAATGCTTATTTCCAGTTCATGGAAACATTAAGGGAGAGAAAACAGTGTGGGTCTCTGTCGGCAGACTGAGATGGGGTTATAATGTTACAAAAACCTGTGAGTAGCTTAAGCAGGGGACATAAGGAATTCCCCAACACATTCACTGAAAAATGTAGCCCATAATGCTGTTCTTTTGGTTGCTGCAATATCATCATCATGAACCAGTTCCAAACTTAGACTATATATTCTCAAGCAGACAATGACATATAGCTGCGGTACCCAATGTGATGCAGCAGAGAGGGTGACAGACTTAGCTTTGAATCCCCAGGTGGCCATGTAAACTCACAGGAAGAAGGTGCTACTGATAAAAACACTCCTTAAATGTCTACTTACCTTGAACCCCCTATTAGGGTTGGTATAAGTTGATTCCAGCTTCATGGAACATAACGCAGAAACACAAGTGGTTGCATTTACAAAGCGTACTCTGAACAGGGGAACATTTATTCTCTTCATCTTTAACTAGAAGAGCCTGTCAATAACAGCATCTGAGACCAATACCAAAGATACTGAATGACATGAGTGTTATCAGATCTTACGGTCTCTGAAATGATGTGTAGAAATGTTTGCAACCATCTAGGTCGGTGTTGGTGAACCTATGGCTTGGGTGCCAAAAGTGGCACTCAGAACCCTTTCTGTGGGCACCCAACATTGCCCCTTCACAGCCACCTGTATTCAGGCTAAATTGCTGTATTGGCACTTTGTGAAAAATTAGTGGGTTTTGAATCGCAGTTTGGACACAGTCTCTAAAAGGTTCGCCATCACTGATCTGGGTCTTATGACCTAATTACCACAATTCAGGCCTTTTATAACTGTTACTTATATCTGCAAGCATAACACAAATAGCAAAACTTTTGGAGGTAAATTGCGTCAAGTTAAGAAATAAACAGGTCATTTCTTGTAATGTTTTTCCCCTGAGCAGTGTTATGCCTGTGCAGAGTTACTGTTTTTGGACCCTTGACACTGAGAACTTTGGATTATTGGTTCCCACCCCACCTCCAGTCAGCAGATACTCGAGCTCTTTTTTCCCAAGTTTATACATGTTGGACAACAAAACATTCATTAAGATTTAGCCACAGGTGATAAGGAATGGAAGATGGTGAGCATGTAAATACAGAGAAAGTCTTTTATTTATTTATTTATTAAATTTATATACCGCTCCATCTAACTACATGGCTATTCTGGGCAGTTTACACAATTCATCAGAAAAACAGACATGACAAGAAGCAAACCGTTTTTCGTTGGCATGGTTTCTGTGCATTAACGCTAGTGAGTGAAGACCCCAAATTCACAATCTCAGAAAATTAGAATATTACATGACATCAATAACACAAGGATTGGAAACAGAACAATATTGGACCTCTGAAAAGTATAAGCATGCAATATCTACTCAGTACTTGGTTTGGGCCCCTTTTGCATCATTTACTGCCTTAATGCAGTAATGAAGCATTAATGAAGTCAGCATCCCCATAAAGCTCATCTGCGGAAGGAAGCATAAAGTACTCCAAAATCTCCTGGCAAACAGCTGCGTTGACCCTGGACTTAATGAAGCACAGTGGACCAACACTAGCAGATGACATGGTTCCCCTAATCAACACAGACTGTGGAAACTTCACGCTGGACTTCAAGCATCGTGCATTGTGTGCCTCTCCATTCTTCCTCCAGAATCTGGGTCCTTGGTTCCCAAATGAGATGTAAAAGTTGCTCTCATCAGAAAAGAGGACTTTGGACCACTGAGCAACAGTGTTTAGGAGCAGCTTGACAAGAGGAATACAACATTTGAAGTCTATGTCCAGGATCCGTCTCTGTGTGGTGGCTCTTGATGCACTAACTCCAGCCTCTGTCCACTAATTGAGAAAGTCCCCAACATTTTTGAATGGCCTTTTCCTGACAATCCTCTCCAGGCTGCGGTCATCCATGCTGCTTGTGCATATTTTTCTTCCACACTTTCCCCTTCCACATAACTTTCTATTGATGTGCTTTGATACAGCAATTTGGGAACATCCAACTTCTTTTGCAATCTGTACCTTTGGGGGCTTTCCCTCCCTATGGAGTGTGTCAATGATGGTTTTCTGCACAACTGTCAGGTCAGCAGTCTTGTGATTCCTACTGAACCAGCCTGAGAGACCGTTTAAAGGCTCAGGAACCCTTTGCAGGTGTTACGGATTCATTAGCTGACACTTTGAGCCTAGAATATTGAACCTTTTCACACTATTCTAATTTTCTGAGATTGTGAATTTGGGGTTTTAATAAGCTGTACGCCAGAATCATCACAATTATACCAAAGTAAGGCTCGACATATCTCGCTTTGTATGTAATGAGTCTATCTCATACAATATATTAGTTTCACCCTTTGAGTTGACTTACTGAAATAAGTGAACATTTGCATGATATTCTAATTCTTTTGAGTTTCATCTGTAGTATCCCACAAAAGGTGGTGTGGTTTTTCTGAATTCAGCTACTCTTTGCACATGATATGGTCTGTGTGTCAAGCATGTGAAGAGTCTTCTGCAACAGCATCAACAACAATGGGAAAAGCACACGAAACATTGTGTTCTAGGAGGAATTCTGACACTAACTTAGGTAAAAACTATGAACATAACCTTATATCTGGTCCACTGAAGGTATGGCTTATCTGATCATAGGCATGGATCACTCCTTCCTGAAAGCATAGGTAGTCATGGCTCTTTTGGCTGACAGCAACTTCAGAGATGCAGCAGTGTGTCTGGAGAGTTGCATCACTACTAAGAAGATCCTCAGAAACAATAACGGTGCAGCAAAAGCTGCAAGCCTGTGTATTATCCCCTTAAGGAAGTGTTTAACCTCTGGTATTATGAACAATGTGGCATAGGGCTTGTATGATGGCACTGAGGAGGTTGACAAAGCTGATAAATATACCTTTGTAAATAAAAATGTTAAGCCTTCATCCAACAACATCAGCACGAATTGCAACACCATGTAAACTGAACTGATGTCACGAGTTAAATCTGTTGTGACCTGCAAGGTCAGAAAGCACTTTCCAGTTGTTTTGGTAAGACTACAAGATGAAGGTCATTCTGGAGATGATGGCAATTCTGTTTCAGGTTAAATCCTCAATGTCATAAGGTAGGGTATTGACATCAGGATGAAGGATCAATCCTGACACTTGGGAGATGACAAATGACCAAACAGGAAGTGTGTAGAATTCAACGTTCTAGTTCAGTTGGAACAGCAGAGGGCATCAAGGCTGGTGAGACAACTATTATGCTACCAGAAAGATACATGGTTCCACTTGGAAGAGTTAATAACAGTCTCTTGTTGGATGGTAGTGATGAGTGAGCAAGTTTGTTAGTGGGTGCTGGAAAAGATGCTCACATCTTTATTCCTGAATAAACAGTTGAGAGATGGTGAGTACTAACAATAAGAAGTGACTTGAGCAGATCTCAAATGGTAATGATATTGGGGTTAGAATATTCAGTATTGAATCTCTCTGGAAACCCTGGAAAAGCAGAACAAAGTTGGTGTCCAGGAATCCTGGGAAGGTCTCCATAATGGCTTGTCTCCAAGCAGATGTTGTTGAGACTGGAGAGTAGCATATTGGTGGGCCAGCAAAGCCAATGGCTGATCTTCTTGGATTATATTTTCTGATATCAAGCCCAAGAAAGGTCTATCAAGAGGGGTATCAGAGATACCCTGAGGAGGCAGCATTAGTGGATGCTTTGGTAGTAGAAAAGGAATTTCTTTCACCTCCTCCAATCAAAAGTAAATGGGGTCTATAGGCCTCTTTTTTCTTTCTTTCAGGCTTATCAGAAAGCCAGTCACACTTCAACTTGACCATCAACTTCTCTGACATCAAGGGGGCAAAGTGTCCAACTAAGTCAAAGTCAATATTGAGGGCTTCAGTGATTATTAGAGATCTGTTATGGTATTTGCACCAGTAGTGTGGCTGAGTGTGACTGGAGACAAGGATTCTCAGGGTCCTAGGAGATTGGCAGACAGACTCCATGATGGGCTGTGATGTAGTGATGGTTACAGCTGTAGCAGCTCTCAAGGTGATCTCAAAAGATGCAAATTCAGCTGTTTCTATGCACACATCTTGCATGAGTCAACCTATGTACCACTCTGAGGCAAAAGGGGCATTTTTCTTGGAACTCAGAAATTGAGATATTTTCCCAATATATATAACTTAAAAAAAAACCATAACAGGGACAATAAGCACCGGGGAAAGGAAAAAAGCTGTTAACTTTTAAAAAAGATTATAGGAGAAGGTAAAGGTAAAGATTCCCCAGACAATTAAATCCAGTTGTTTCTAATTCTAGGGATCGGTGGTCATGTCCATTTGTAATCTAAAGAGCCAGTGTTTGTCCATAGGCATATTTCTGAGGCCATGTGGTCAGCATAATTAATTGTGCAAGCACCTAGAATGCTCTTACCTTCCCACCAAAGTGGTACCTATTTATCTACTTGGAGTTTTACATACTTTTAAATTGCTAGGTTGGCAGGAACGGGGACAAACAACAGGTGTTCACCCTGTTGTACAGATTCAAACTGCAGTCTTTCCATCAACAAGTCCAGCGGATTAGAGGTTTAATCCACAGCACCACTTGCGTCCCTCTGGATCAGGGCTGTGCAACTTTGAACAGGCTGAGGTCTACTTTTTCAGCCCCAAACTGCCTGAGGGCTACTACACAAATAACTCTACCTACAAATTTAATCCGTTCCGGGCGCATGCTTATAAGTAGAAAAATTCATAAGTAGAGCAGTAGTTTCCCATAAGAATGCATTGAAAATCAATCCATTCTGGAGGGAATGGATTGCAATGCATTCCTACGGGAAGGCTGACCATGTACACGCTTCCCTTGCACCCACTTGAGCCGGCACATTTGGGTGCTTGCGCATATCACTCCTTCCAAGGGACGATCCGCATAACCATGCACACACCTCCCTTACACCCAGCTTGAGTGGGTGCAAGGGAGGCGTGTGCATAGCCACGCAGGTCACCCCTTGGAAGGTCGCCACTTGGAAGGGAAAAGAGGAGGAGGAGGAGGAGGCCGGAGGGAGAGGAGAGTTGAGTAGGGCCCCGGGTGGGTTTGGGGGGAAAGCGAGACTTTTAAAAAAAGTTTTCCAGAAGCCCAGGCAAGCGGCAGTGGCAAATTTGCGTGACCATGCACATGCCTGGGTAACTCTATGTAAGCATAAACCCATCACGTGAAGGCATGGACATTATCTGTTACATGATGAGTTGTGTGATTTAAGGGTTCAATCACATGTAAGAAAATAACCCCTTATACTGATTCTTTTCATGCCTCTGTTGTACTGATACATTTTTTCAGCAGTCATCTGATATGTATAATGTATTGGCAAGAGCGTTCATATTGTTTTTAATTGCATAAATTCATTGCTTTCTATTTGTACCATCATAGCAGGCTTCATTACGCCTTCATTTTGTATACATTCATTTTCTCTATTGTTTCTTGAGGCAATGAGACCCTCCTTGTCCCATTTTTTAAAAAAAATAACAGAAGTAATATATCAGTAGAGCAATGCAATAGGGCGGTACGTGCCTTCCTCCTTTCCTCACTCATCCCCATTTTCTTCATTTCCCTACATATCTCTCCCTCTAATTTTTCTTTTCCCTTTTGCACAGCATCAGAGGAGGAAGTGTCTATTGAAGTCCAGGGTTAAAAAGAGAGACACAGTAGATGCTAATGCTACACCCCTTTGTTTACAATTCATAGCAGGAAATGTCTCTCTTTCAACTCTTTCACCTGCAAGGGAGGGGGAAAATGTGTCCTCCGACCTGTCTCCTTCTGAGAAATGTAATCATGTTGTTTTTCTTATAGCAACTGCTACTAGCTAATACAAGAGGCTTACCGATATTCTTTAAAAGGAGACAGTGCAAGTGCAGTGGCCATGATTGGCCGTAGTATCTAGAAACCCACCTCCTTTGCAAAGGAAATAAAACAACTTCAATTCACACATGAAACCATAAGAAATGAAGCAACTCATCTTTGGAACAATTTAAAGCAACCATTCCAGCAAGGAGGAAATAAGCTGCATGCTGGGGCAAATGAATAAATGTTGGCTATGTGTCATGAGTATGGAACATTATGCAATGATCTAAAAATACTGGTAGATCGGAATAACTGGTTTCTTTTGGCACATGTAATTGAGCTTTCAGTCAGCAACAGATAAAGTCTTTGGTAATTTCTTGATTTCAGGCATTTTGGTCTCCAAAAGTAAAGCTGCTTGCATGACAATGGGGTAAAATCCTAGTAGGATTTTTGGCCTGTATATTCTACTTCATTCCCACCTAATTTAGATCTAATACTTGATTATCTGACAATTGCTCCCAGGTTTCACAAAAGTTCCCATACTTTCCCCTATTCCTAAACCCAAACTACAGCGGAAAGCAATATTTCCGAGTATACAGAAGGATTATCTTCAAGTATTCTTTCTTCATTTCTGGCTAATGTCTAAGTGCCATCACTTCCCAAAGAAGACTACCCGAAGTAATTGTGATTTGCATTAAAAAACATTAGGAGAGGAATACAAGTGCTGCAAGTACTATTTATATAGCTAATTAGAGGCTTACATTAATAAACTGAACCACTTGTTACTGAAAACACTTCCAGCTCTTACCTTCTCCTCAAGAGCACTGCGGGTTGGAAGCTCATGCTCACTGGAAGAATAAAAGTTAACATTAAACTAATGTGTGCATACATAAGCAAAATACATTACATGAAAAAGTGTTCTGAAGCTATGCTTCAACAGCTGGAAAAAAAACCTGCAGTCTAGTACACTAAAGGTTTTCTTTTCAAATTGCTTATGTCTCTACTTCACACTTAACTAAGTTTCAGAACGGTTGCCAAGCTGTGCAAAAGGAACAGAGGAAAATAAAACTTTTCAGGCTCTTGTGCACCAGTGGAGTGTCTAGCCCCACCTCCCTTAGTCATCTGTTTGCCTATGCTTTTAGCTAAAAGACTGAAAAGAAGAGATTCTTGCTTATGGGTTAGGCCCCTACAGAAACCCTGCAAAATGCAGGACCTCAGAACCCCTGGCTATCAGAACTCTTGCAACTTGTGTGGAAAAAGTGAGAACAGAAGGAACCAGGGCTAGGCACCCAACCCTAAGAAAGCAGGTAACACTGGATTGGTGTTCAGTGCCAGAACAGTACACTAGTGAGAACACCTAAATATCTTTCAAGGACAGTTACAGCAGACTGTAACTTTTTTTTCAGGTTGCTTAAAGACCATCCATGAATTTCACGAATGCTAGCCATGTTAGAAGTTTACAGTAGGTCCTACATTCAGAAGTAATGTACAGTAATCTCTAAAAATCAAATATTGTAATGCCTCACCTGATATTTCATAGATGGGACTTTCATAAACAGAAAGCCATTCTCTTCTTTCTCAGTCACACACATGGGTTGGAAGGACATTTATGAACGTATGGCTAAGAACAGACTGATCACAGTACTAACAAAGCAACAATGCCGTGAAACAGATGCAGTTGTAATCCTCAACACTAATTTTACTCAAAGATTAAAATGGCAGGAAAGGGGGAACTTACTGTAAAAAACCAAATCTGTCTGTAACTTTGTAGAGAGTGAAGTCAGCATCTTCCCATGGATCAATTTGAGCCCCTTCCTGCCTTCCCTGTAAAGAAAAGTTAGGTGGCACAATAAACCACACCACTGCAGAGCCTAACAGCACACTCGGACATAGTTACCAAAAATTAAGAGGCAATACAAGACTTTATGAAGGCAAACAGTCTTCTTATAGCATTCTTAGCAATGTAAAACTAACCTCAAGTTCATTATTTTCTATGTAAAGGAAGGGATTGAAGGGCCTGGGTTCAGTGGCAGCTGCAAGGCATTAGGATGACACTCGTTCTTTAAGAGGGACCCTGAATGGAGAGCATATTGGTCCTGGAGTCTACCAATTCCATAATGACACAGAAGAGAATTTCAGCAGGGAAGGTGGCGCATCTTTGGATCTGAACCCCAAGCCTGAGTCCCCCTCCCCTCCCAAAAGGGAGTGGTGGGTGGGTGGGTTCTGAGTTGAGTCACCAGTGCGACTTAAGTCTGACTTGACAGTGCTTCCCATGACTCAAGTCCCCATCCCTGGATTATAGAATCCAAAATTTTGAAGAGCTGGGTTGAATGTGATAATTTTAGCTTTGCCTGGGAAAGCTATGTGGGAATACACAGTCGACAACTACAGGCCATTTCCAAAAGCTACAGAGGCCAACAAAAACAGAAGACTTATTTGACATGAGTATAACTGAATTTGCATTTATAGTCAGTTCCTCAAATGGAGCTATACTGTGAAGGACTCATAAAATGCTTCCAAGTGGCAGGTGCCTCAAACATCAAGTTATTTTGGGGAACTGGGTCATCTTGCAGGTCAGGACTGGAGCCCATGAGATCCTCCAGATCAGTGATTCCCAACCTGTGGGTCCCCAGATGTTCCCAGACTGCAACTCCCAGAAACCCTTTCCAGCAGAGTGAGTGGTGGAGGCTTCTGGGAGTTGCAGTCCATGAACCTCTGGGGATCCACAGGTTGAGAACCACTGCTCCAGATGTACTGAAATCCCAAATTTCATCAATCTAAGCCAGTCTGGCCAGTGAGGAGGTATGACTGGAGTAGTAATTTAAAAAACAACTTGGGGACTGAAGGTTCCCTATCCCTGCTACAGAACTATATATGCTGCAATTAAATAGTCCCTGTGACCATAAAGCAGCAAAACATCTGTGTATATATGGCTCATTATTTATTTATTTATTTATTTATTTATTTATTTATTTATTTATTTATTTATTTACAAGATTGTTTAGCCACCCCACTAAAAGATGGTCTCTGGACAGCGATATGGAAACTGTTTCAAGTAACTCTCATGAGGCAACTGTATTGGGCAACGTTCAAAATAGCTCATTGCATGGTTAGAGACAGAAATTTTGAGTTTTCGAAAAGTGGACAAAAACAATGTCCTTACCTTTTCGTATTTAGCAATGATTTCTGCTCTTTCCTCTGCTATTAAGGCATCTATATCTTTCTTCATGTCAAAAGCTGTAACACAAACAATAAGCTAATAAGGTACAGTACGAAGAAGGCAGTTCTAATTTCATTGAGAATATTTTTCAAATATGCTAACTGAGAAAGGCTTGCTAACAATCGGAACCATAAACATTATTCCTTAGCTAAAATCAGACTGGGGCTTTAAAGTTCAAATATTTTAATTATTTTTATTTTTATTATTTTTATTCTTACAGGAAGTACAACATTAGAATCTATTATTGACACAAATTCTGATCAAACATTTTTTCTCAGTAGACAGTTCTCATGTTGAGGTACAAAGTATTCCTTCTCTTAGCATATTTATAAATTGCAATAAGCCATACTTAATGTTAAATTGTGGTTTTCAAACTTGGGTTAACAGATGTTGTTGAATTTCAGTTATTAAAAACCCAGCTACCACAGCTGATGGCTAAGGTTTCTGGAATTTATAGTCTGTCACCATTTGGCGAGCCAAGATTGGAAACTGCTGTCGTTAACTACAATTTGCTGCTGACATCACAAATTACATGGCAAACGACCAAATAGCCCATGGTGTGTCTTTCATATTTCTTGCTTGATTCTTTCTTTTCCCCTTTGTCAATTCATTTTTCAAGCTAGGAAAACAAACCAAGGATGAGGCTACTTGTAGAATGAGATACTACATACTACAAGGATGTCTACTAGGTTCAACTAATTGTCACCTTTAGAAGGATAGCTATAACCTTTCTGATGGGAAAACTGTCCCCAATGTTTCTATATTTACACTAACTCTAGTGTTATCTCCCAATATTTTGAAATTTGGCTATATTTAATACTGAATATAATAGACTGTTAACTGTACAAACCCATCTGCTGAGACAAGATGGAATGCGATTTGTATAATAAAAATGTTCAATCCTCCAACAATGTATTTTTAATTTTTTGTCCACCTTTATAGAAAAATACTATGAATGAACTCATTTGTTCATTCATCCATTCATTCCTACCTCACTTTTTCCCCTACTTAGAAATTTACAGGTTTTTAACCTTATTTACATGGATAGCAGGACTACCAGTATGTCAGACTACAAATCATCCCAAATACTTAAAAAAACCCCAAGGAATAGAGTTTAAATAGAACAATTTAAAATACAGATGGTACAGAGGATGCTGAATTCAGCCCCTATCTCCTCTCTCCAGACATTTTTCATCCTTCAATATACAATGATTACTGCATTAGCTTCCTATGCAAGCCAAGTGATGGTCGTGACCTGACAATAGAGATTTTTACTGCACATGGAGTGGTTTCACTACTGCCTCCTTTAAGCATACCGGAATCCTGCCATGTTGTAAGGAGACATTCACTACTCTTCCTAACCGGTCTGCCATACCTTCTCTGGCAGCTTTTATGATCCATGAGGGGCAAGGATCCAACACACATGTGGTGGCCCTCATCTCCCCAAGGGTCCTGTCCACATCATCCAGCTGTAGGAGCTGAAAGTCATCCATTAATATAGAACAAGCAGGGCAGGGTGTTTTATTTACAGTCTCTGAATCAATAGGAACATCCAAGCTAGCCCAGATTTGTTCAATTTTACCTGAAAAGTGTTGTGCAAATTCTTCACAGTGTGATACAGAGTAGTCTGTGTTATCCACACGTGGGTCAGCATGTAGCAGACGTTTGACTATTCAGAAAAGCTGCACTGGGTGAATTAGTGCCAAACCAATTTCTCAGACTATGTTTAGTCTGAGAAAAGTTGGTGGAAGGCTTCCAATTTATAATTCCCGTTGGTTTCACCGCACTCTGGCCTGAATAGGCTCTTAGATGGACAATGGTCTGGGGTGTGTGAAAGTCACACCTATCCAACCCTTCCCAACACCCCTTAATAAGAGACTACCTACTATGTGACTTTATATGGATTACCATACATGATTGCATTGACTGATTTCATAAGAACACTAGTATTTTCCATGTTGCTTTTCACACATCATAATGGATTTTTCTTTTCTTCTTGTGTGCTCTTTGTAGCTCTAATGTTACCTTTTAATGTTCTAAGATGCCTCTTCAAACTCCCTGTTCTTAACTTGAATATGTCTTAAATGTTCTGGACTGTATATTGTCCCTCATTATTGTAATCCACTTTGGTCCTTTTCCAAGGAGAAAGAGGTGATAAAAATATTCAAAATAAAAATAAATTAATTAATTATGGGCCCTTAGCTGTGGCCTTGCTGGTGGAGTAGTGAAGTAATAAGTAGAGATACATTTTGTTCCCACAAGAAAATAAACCCAGTTGCCACATATGGATTACAGTAAAGCTTTTGACTGTGTGGCTCATGAAAGTTAGGATCATTTTAATAGAATCTTATCCTGATGCACAACTTATATTTAAGACATGAGATTATTCTTGAAATAGATTATGAAGAAACAGAACTGTTTTCCACTGACAAAAGTATGAGACAAAGATGTATTCTATCTCCTTGTCTGTTTAATATTTGTGCAAAACATTTAATATGAATAGATGAATTAGATTCAGAGGAAACACCTATAATATAAGAAATACAAGTGACATCTTATTACTTGTAGCAAATAGCAATTACCTGAAACAGTTATTCATGGAAGTGAAAGAAGCAAGTATAAAAGCGGAATTGCAGCTGAATATTAGAAATACTAAAATCATGACTGCAGAAAATGTGTATAATTTTAATGCTCACAGTGAAGAAGCTGAAATAGTTAAAAGGTTTCCTAGACATTGGTTTGATCACCACCCTAAATGGAGATTGGAAGGGCAGCTGTAAGTGACAGAGATTGTCAGGTGGAGAAAGACCGCCTAGTGGAGTGACAGGTGACAGGATAGTTCTTTTGCAAAATTAATTTGGTTATATGACTGGAAAGGACTGACTGAATAGCTCATCCAGTTTCCACGCAATGTCACAGCGCTAAATGTAATGGAACAGGTGCACAACATCTAACCTTATCATTTGAGCAAAAGAAGCAAAACATGGGGCCAAAAGAGCCGGTTCTGTCCTAGAAGGATTGCCAAGGGTGGCAGTGGAGACACGTTGAATCCCCAGTACCGAAAAAAGTGAGATATAGTCTCTTAAAAATCCACTACTCCACCCACACATATATACAAATACAAATAACAGAATCATTTCAAAATCAAATTATTTCATCCACTACTTGTCAGCAGCATTCGTTTTGTTCAAGCAAAAGCACAAAAGCCACATAAGCCCACATACACACCCCAAATTAAACAAGACTATGATATGAACTAAATCATAATCAGCCTTACCTGACAGGGCTGTTATGTCTCATACAGCCCCTGCTGAGACTATAAAGGCGCTCTCTCCAGCGTTGATGCTATCGAACAGAAAAACATGTCAAATGTTCAACTTCTGCCCACACGACTCCTTGTTCTTTTTTGCACTCTTCTTTCAGGCAGTTTTTATCCTGGTTATTTTCAACTTTGTCCATACACTCCACTGTCAGTGAGAACGTCTTTTATTTTGCTGCTATTTTTCTACACAAGTGCTGGTCAATGGTCAGCTTGAAAAAAATGATGCTGCAGTAGCTCTTCCTATGTCGAGGACCTCATTCTTCCGCAGGATTGACTGGGGGAGAGAGGAATCCAACAGAAATGACTTGTTAAGCGTCTACAGTGCCCCCATCATCCACATAACTGCTGCTTTCCTCAGAAAGTGGTTCTGATAATAACACAGCAAATATTACAGAAGTACACACGTTTGCATTGATCTGCTTTATCAATGCCGCAAATGTTTTGAGTCCATTATTATCTCTAGTCAATACGCCCACATACCTCAGCCAAGTGTGAGGTGCACAGGCAACCTAAAAAAGACTGTACAATTGCTCCCTTGTTTGTTGCCTCTTGGGTGAAAGGCAGTGTCTTGCTAACCTAAATTTTGTGGAAGGATAACATTTCGTTGGAAGAGAACTTTGAGGATACTCTAAACTGCCAGAAAGACAAACAAATGGTTCCTAGATCAAATTAAGCCTGAACTATCTCTGGAGACAAAAATGTTGAAACTGAGGCTGTTCTATTTGGGGCACTTCACGAGAAGGCAGGGTTCTCTCGAAAAGCCAATAATGCTGGGAAAGGTTAAAGGCAACCTTTGGTACTTTGATGGGGGTTCCTGCATGGCAGGGGGTTGGACTAGATGGTCCTTGAGGTCTCCTCCAACTCTATGATTCTATTGTACAATCAAATAATGAATACTTAAATAAGATTTAATTTGTAAAAATGGATTTGTCTCTATTTTATTTTATTAAGGTGTCAGTAATTTTCTGATATCACTGTAAAACTAATCTGAAAAGTTATTCCAAAAATGAAACCTTAATCTGGATGTAAATATTAAGATTAAAAAAACTCCAGCAAAAATGAGTCTTTATGTAGAAAATCGTGATTTAAATCGAGCCTTACTGAATAGTGATTTAAATCATGATTTAAGTCAGTGATTTAAACCAAATCTACCCTGTTCTGATTGTTGGCAATCAAACAAAATTAAGAGAGAAAACTTCAGAATTTTGAAGCAGTATAGTTTTCTATGCCTACAAAAGACTTTCAGGGGCAAATTTATATGATACCTCGTGACTGTGAAATATATATAGAAAATAAGCTTTTAATTTTTTGAGAGGTTTAAGAAATATGTGCTCCATTGATTATTTTTAAATGGTCCCCTTTCTGCAGTATTGTTTGTACCTTTTAATGCCGGACAGTTGCAATGATTTTGTTTATTTTCTTTGTTATCTTTAAACAGAGTTTAAAAATAAAACTACATATAATGTGTTTAGAACACCCATCATCCTTCAGATGAGTTCAGGCTCAAGCCAAAGAAATATTGCTTGTCTTAATTAAGGCCCATTATGAGCCCTCATGTCAGAACCCTAATGGGATTTGCAAAGTCAGTAAGAAGAGTTTTTGCCAGTTCCAACCCATTCCTGTGAGTTTCCATGGCTGAGCAGGGATTCAGAACCAAGTCTCCTGAGTCCTAGTCAGTCACTCCATCCACTACACCACAGTGGGTAATTAGTTACGTCCTACAAAGTCTAAAAATAGCAGATGCTGGATAATTGTTTTAGAAGGCCTTGAATGGTATGTTAAGGCTGAGAAGTTCAGATTCTGTTTAAAGGAGATTATCTCTCATAATGCGTACATTTCAATGGCTATTTTCTCCATTCTAAGTTAAAGCAGTGTGCACTTGTAATACTCTACATGTCAGCCTTACTAAAAGTTATCCAAAAGGCAGTAGAAAATAGAGGATCTCTACTCCACTAATTTTAGACAGCTCATTGTTAAATCATATTCTATTTCTTGTTCTCAGTCATCTCCCTTTGCTTATATGCCACTTACAAAAGTATCTTTCAACATTAGCAGGGAGTAGGGAATAAGTCATGTACTCAGAAAGTTAGTATGATTGAGCCAGTATACTTCAGAAAGCACAATTCCAAGTTCTGTGAAGTATTTTTATTTCTGAAATATACAGACAGTGTTGTTTTGGCAATTAATCCAAAGTAGTTATTGTAATTCTGTTGTCTATTTCTAGTCAGCCTGAGAAAGATGACAGTTTAGCCCAAGAAAAAGGTGTGCAATGTAGATAGAAATCCAGCTCTCGTTTTCTGCAGAAATCTGCATGGGGTTGATTCCTTCAGTCTGTTGAGCAAAAATAACAAAAGGTTAAAGGATATTTTAAAGACTGCAGCCCATGGTATCTAATGGATGGACTGTAGTCTGCAAAAGCTTGTTTCATATAAAACATTTTTTCATGTAGGAAGAATTGGACTGATTCCCAGAGTTGATAAACAGATGGGAATATTCTCTGAGCAGTCTTTAGTTGCTCAGAAAAGAGAATGACTACAGCAGGGCAGTATGGTACGTGGAGTAGTGATTTTTTTGTGAACAGGGGCAAGTGGGTAGATGCTGAACCCTCTCCTTCCAGGGAGGCTCGTTTCTTGTTCAAGAGCCTGAACTGGTGAAATGAATGCGGATGAGTTCAGTGTCTTTTACTTGTGCTATTCCATTTATAGTTATCTTAGAAAAAGAAACACATTTCTTTATTTTGCTTTGTACCAGCTTAATTGATAACTTGTAGTGCTCTTATTTTGAGCATTAATTTCCATCTAAACCTGATGTTTTAGAGCAGTGCAGCAATGGAACCAACTGCCTCATGTGGTGGTGAGCACTCCAACGCTGGAGCCATTTAAAAGAAAATTAGACAACCATCTGTCAGATATACTTTGATTTGGATTCCTGTGCTAAGCAGAGGTGTGGACTATATGGCCTTATAGGCTCCTTCCATCTCTATGGTTCTGTAATTCTATAATTCTATGATTTACATACAGTATTATTGTGTGGTGACCCCCATAACATGCAGTTCTGAAGGACATTGTTACAGCTCTGTCTCATTGTGCCCTTATCTCCTGAAAGAGTGGTTCTCATTTTAATTGCTAATTAAAAAGGAATGAAGTTTAATAATCAGTGCTGTGATTACCATTGTACAGCAGAATACTGTGTTTTATTTCCTAATACATTCTTGACTGTTCTCAGCTTAGTCTGATCTGTTAAAAGTGCAAACATCCTAATTATTTCTGTTAAGTGTTGCTGGTGTTCGGTGGAATTGGAGAGAAAAGAAGCAAAGTTGATATGGTGTACAGTATTAAGAGTTATAGGCACATATCATAGTTACAGGTACTTGAATTTTCCTTGAAACTTCTCAATACTTGAACATGTCTTAATTGTATTGGACTGTATATTATCCCTCATTCTGTAAGCCATTGTGGGGTCTTATTCCAAAAAGAAAGGCGTGGTAAAAATACTCTAAAATAATAAAATGAAATAAAATAAATGTTTACTCATCTATTACACAGTTGGCCTCCAAAGCCAAAATTAGCACTTCCAGTCAAGTAACAGCTTTTTATTGGACAGAGCATGATGTCCTATTTCTCCAATGTTGCCAAGTGGAAGCAAGGTGAAAAAACAGGTTCACTCCATGTTAGGTTCACCCAATTGCAACATAAGGACCACTTTTACATTCCCTAATGGTTACTCCCTTGCCCTGCGTTTAAAAGCAAAGGTGAATAAATTTCCATTATTAAGCTCATAGTTTACTTCTGAAAAATGCCTACTAACAAGAAATACAAAGTCAGGACTCAGTTTTAAAATTAGAATATAGTCGACTTAAAAATCCAGAATATAATAAATATACAAACAGTGGAGGCCTTTCTCTCAGTTCCACCACCTTCACAGATGTGTTTATTGGAGGCATGGGAGAGGGCCTTCTCTGTCGCTGCTCTCCAACTTTGGATCATCTCTTCAGGCAGGCTTTCCCTCAAAGACTAGCTACCTATATGTGATTTTTTTTTAGATGATTGTTATGCACTAGTGCTTTGACTGGGCTTTTAGTACTACTTGTGCTACCATTTCTCAGTAGTATTTGTTTGTTCTTTAATATTTATATACAGTATTCATCACATTTAGCTTGGAAATTATCTTTCAATGATGTAAGCTGTCTTTTTATACCATTGTTTTTTAGCTATGAATATTGTCTTTCAATGAAGCAAGTAGCAGTTTATTGTTGCCAATCTCTGGGGATACTTGAGGTACCATGTTTTCAGCTGACATACAGTGACCCCGCTCCCCGTAAGACAGGGGTGTCCAAACTTTTTGCAAGGAGGGCCATCCGGAAGACGGGCGGTATATAAGCTCAAACAATAAATAAATAAATAATAAGCAAGAAAAAATATTTTAAATAAATAATGGTTATGTTCCAAATACCCAGTGTAGGTTCACACAACTGCTTTATGTTATGTCAAGAGGTAGGGAAATAAACTTTTCCTTTCCTTGGAAGGATCTGTATGCCACGCAGCAATGTTTTCCAAAATTTTCAGTTTCCAAAACAGTTTGCAGTGCTATAAGGATCTGGCAGATAGAAGACCTGACTTCCAAACAGACAATGAGCTTCTCTACTTGAATTGAACAAGTGTCTACAGCCAGGAGAGTGTCAGTCACTCTCTAGATGGCCAGGCAGGGTGTTACAGTATGTAGCCTGCATACTGTAATTAAAACTGTAAACCGCCCAGAGACTACTTGAAGTGGTATGGGGCAGTATATAAGCAGACCACTTTGCATTATCAGGTCACCTGATCCTGTTGGGCTCAGAAGGAGCAGCACATCTAGTAATCTGCAGCATTTAGCTGCAAAGCAGCAACAACAATTGGCAACAGTAAACTGCTACTTGAATGTCTCACACACCTTGAATATCTTATGGGGAGCAGGGTCACTGTATGTCAGCTGACAACATGGTACCTCAAGTATCCCCAGGGGTCACAAACAGCATGTATAACATCATTTTTAGAATTCCTCACAATAGATACACCATTTTCATATGCTGCCTGACCTACAAATGCATAAGAAGTTGCCTTCTTTTTTTAAAAAAAATCCCTTGCACCAATTTGATACCCCATAAAACTTTTTTGTACTTGAAAACTATTTTTTCCTTAAAGAAGGGCACCTTGCAGCAATTAGTCTGTGTGACGGTAACACTTCAGCAGTTCGCATGATAGCTCAGTTGCCTTTAATTCATTAATGTATTTAGGAGAATTTATAAATATTTTGTTTATATCTAACACTATGTACAACTGTGAACATACAGTGGGCAAAATCCTCTTCACATAGGCATAATGTGCCAAGTACAGTATTATGCTTGGCAACAAGGGATTGTTCAACTCAATTGTGTATTTGGGAGTGCGTCCTTGGCACAAGCAATTAAAAAATGTACCAGCAAAACTACTTTGTGGATAGCACTTTCGGATCAGCGCTATTGTGACTACAGCAGACACAACACTGAGTTGCTCCCATACAGTTAAGCAGCAGTAATTTTGCCCAATACAAGACTATAAATAAATGGAATATACCCTATCTACATTATGAAAACACAATAATAACATTTCTGGATTCACTAAAATAATATATATTGCACAAGTTAACCTTTCCAACATGCTGCAATGTTTTTGGAAAATTTCACCAAATACTGTATGTATCAACTTTTAAAAATAGATTCACTGCTCAAAAGTAATCTGCAGCACCTGGTTAATTGAAAACTTTGAAGTACTGCAACTTTAAAGTACAACATAAAATCACTAAAAATAGAGAAATGTTACTATGCTATGAAGCTGGGTTTACTTTAGTTTCATATACAACCATTTCCTGTTACATAACCACAAGCCAATAAGAGCAAGGGTCACATACTGAGAGCAAAAAGCATAGGAATACAAACCAGAAACTAGTCAAGGGAAAAAGAGGGCACAGACTGATACCACACCAATTGAGATCATTTGTTTGGTTAATTTATTATATATACCTTGAACAGCTGCTCTCAGTTATTTACACAACAGTTTAGCAGCCAAATCTGCTATAAATCTTTAATCAAACTGCTAAAAGAAAAATATATTAGCTTTACAAATTATTGTATAGGACACCTCTAGCCCAAGCAGCCATAAAGTTTCAAGTCATATGATAGGAATTCTCAACACCCTTTTTTTAAAAATCTCAAAAGCCAGTGCAGTTGTGATTGTTTGGGACTGCAGTGCAGGAAATGGGACTTCAGTGATCTCTTTTGCTCCTTCTTATGTCTGATAGAAACTGATATCTCAATAAAAGGGTACATTAGATATTAACGATGGAGATAAAATACAACCTCAGTTGAGTCTTTTTTGAGTCATACTCAAAGGGAAGTGTCCCTCAAAGCAAGGCACTGGGAAAATGTCCTGGACTAGAGAGCTACACCAGCTGCTCTTCTGCTGTGGCAAACCCAGGAAAGTCATCAGTGTCCTTGTTTCTAATGGATGGCCTAGTGCTTGTGGTACCAAGAGCTGTACTGGCTGCTTTGACGCTGAATCAGAAACATTCACTTTTGCTCTCTGAATTAACTGGCAGACAAATGTCATAATAAGAAACCAGCTGCCGTGGATCTTTAGGATGTACGCTCTCTGAGGAAGAGCACCCCAGTGCTAAACACAGAACCTCACGCTTGTTCATTTTACAGCAGCAAACCACTCAGCAACCACTGTTGTCTATCTGCAAAAACTGAAAAACCTATTGTAGCTTGGAGACTCCTGGGCACTGCTCTCCTTCACATGTTTCTTTGTTATTTGAGGAGGAGTGATACAAGAAAGCATAAAAAAATCTTGTATGGAAAATTATGGGACCACATAGGATGTTTTCATTGGCAGAAATCTAGACTTCAAATCCCAAAGTTCCAATTCAAGCAGTATCTTTATTAGGACACCAAATATGTTAACAGTTTCTTCATCAGGGAGAATATTTTAAGAAACGGGTTAAGTTTGGTGATAATCTGAATATGTTTCAAATGTTATACTTTCAGAAATGGGTCAGCAGATTTGATTGTCTGAACAACCATAACATGAAAGGGTTGTAACAACTCATAGAACTGGATTTAAGCCTGTTCTTCTTCTTCCATTATTTAACATTCTTACCATGCAGACTTTTTCTCTCAGTTCTCCATCTGACCAAAGAGCACACCTTGCATTTTTGTACCATAATTTTCTACACAAGCATAACGTTGGTTGGATAGCTACAAACCAAAAGATTTTGATTCCCCACTGCGTGCCAGGAGAAGAGCCAGCCTGTGTGGCCTTGGGCAAGTTGACTTCTATGAGGTCCAAACTGCCTTCAGAAGACTGTAGTGGTAAACCACTTTGGAGTACATTATACACAGACGGGTACATTATACTGAGAAGGGTTGCCAGCAGTTGAAATTGATTTGAAGGCAAACAATTCATCAATTGCAGAAAATGTCCTATTCCAGTGGTAGTGAAACTTCATCACTCCAGATGTTTTGGACCACAAGTCTCAGAATTCCGAGCCTAGATTGCCTATGACAAAGGACTGTGGGAGTTGTGGTCCAAAACATTAGGAGTACCAAAGGTTCAACACCACTGTCCTATTCCTTAACTTTGGACTATGTTGCCACTGAAGTGCTCTTCCTCAGAAAGTGTACATCCTAAAGATCCACAGCAGCTGGTTTCTTATTATGACATTTGTCTGCCAGTTAATTCAGAGAGCAAAAGTGAATGTTTCTGATTCAGCATCAAAGCAGCCAGTACAGCTCTTGGTACCACAAGCACTAGGCCAGGGGTCTGCAACCTTTAAGACATAAAGAGCCACTTGGACCCGTTTCCGACGGGAAAAAAACCACTGGGAGCCGCAAAACCATTGCGACATTTAAAACAAATATAACACTGCAAATATATTTTCCCCTCCCCTCGCTCCTGGCTTTTTGGGCGCTCGCAAGCAACACACTCCCTTGCGTGCTCCTCGGACACACTGCGTCCCGGCGACGGGCTCGGGTGGGGTGGGAAGGAGCGCCGGCGGCTGTGGCTCCTCCGGGCACCCCCGAAGGGCTTCTGAGAAGGAAGCCAATGAAAGTTGCTTCTTCGGCACTTTGGGCGCTGGGAGAGCGAGCAAGCGCGCGAGCCCGAGCTGCCGCCGCCTCCCCCACCCCGCCACCCTGTCCCGAGGGTTTCCATCGAGGCGCGCACCTGCCTCAAGTTCTCCCGCACGCACAACTGGGGCGGCTGCGTGTCCGCCAGCCTCGGGGAGGGCCAGGCTGGGGGGGGGTGGGCGCGCAGGAGGCACATTCTCTATGTTGGAATGGAGCAGAAGGCAGCTGCTGGCGGGCTTTTGGAGAGAGCGAGAGCGAGAGCGAGAGAGAGCGAGACAAGCAGGCAGGCGCACAGGCGCTCCTCTCGGCTCGGCTCAGCTTCTCGAGCCAGGTGGCGTGCCATTGGCCTCCCCGGGCGGCCAGGGGCCCTGAACAACTTGAGCCCAGCACCCCTTCCCCGCCGCCGAAACCGGCTGACTCCAGGAGGGAGCCGCTGGAAGTCTATTAAGAGAGACCCCTCCTCGGGCTGGGGGGCAGGCTCGAACTAGCTGTCACGCCGCGTCCCTCGACTGACAAGTTGATCTCGTGCAGGAAAAAGAAAAGCCGACTTCCTCCGTTGCTTCTCGCCTCTCCGCTGCCACCGCCACCAACCCCTTGCTTGTTGGGCCAGAACTGACAGCACCGGGCAAGGAAACAGGGCGGCGGTGGCGGGGTGGTGGTGGTGGGGAGAGAGAAGACTAGCCGTGGCCCCCTCCCCATGCCGCCTTTCTTGAGGTTCCCATTCCGCCCGCACTGCCTTCTGCCCGGATCCTGCAGCCATGGTCTGACTCTCCCCCCCACACACACTCCATCTCTCCCTCCTCCTCCTCCTCCTCTCGCCCCCACCCTCCATGGAGGAGGGAAGCGCAGCCCGAGTGCGTCGTGCCCACACCGCTTCCACTTTTTTTGGGGGGGGGCAGTTTTTAAAAATCTTCCAAAAAATAGTACAGGAGGGAGAGGAGGGGAATTTCTAATCTCTCTCTCTCTCTCTCTTTTGTGGAGACATGCCGCGCGCGCACCCGCTCCCCCACATTTTTGGAGCTTCATCCCGGCAAGTTAGTGCAAAGCCGTAGTTTTTTGGGGGGGACTGTAGCGAAGCAAAAGGAGAGAGAGAGAGAGAGATGCCAACTGCACATGTGCAATGCTTGGAAGGGGAAGGGGGGAAGGAAGGAGGGTTTTCTCTTCCTCCACGTTGAACCGTCCTGTCTAAACGCTGCCCCCCCACCACACACACACAACACACACACACACACACACACACACGTCGCTTCTTCCCCCTCCCACCAAACACCCAAGCAAGAAAGGAAGGGGAAGGAGGGAAGGAAGGAAGGAGGGTTTTCTCTTTCTCCACGTTGCACACACACAACACACACACACACACACATCACTTCTTTCCCTCTCCCACCAAACACCCAAGCAAGAAAGGAAGGGGAAGGGGGGGAAGGAAGGAAGGAGGGTTTTCTCTTCCTCCATGTTGCACACACACACAACACACACACACACACAACACACACACACACACACACGTCACTTCTTCCCCCTCCCACCAAACACCCAAACAAGAAAGGAAGGGGAAGGGGGGAAGGAAGGAAGGAGGGTTTTCTCTTCCTCCACGTTGCACACACATACACAACACACACACACACACACACACACACACACAACACACACACACACACACACACACACACACGTCGCTTCTTCCCCCTCCCACCAAACACCCAAGCAAGAAAGGAAGGGGAAGGGGGGAAGGAAGGAAGGAAGGAGGGTTTTCTCCTCCCGTCTTTTTTTCTGGGGGGTGGGGAGGCAACAATCCAGATCTCGGAGGTTTTCTTGAAGTTAAAAAAAAGAAAAAAGGCTGCTGTTCGGGGGGCACTTTCCATCACGCCTCCCTCTCTCTCTTGCTCTGAAGAAGAGGGAGCGTGCGGGAAGGTAGAGCGCGAGAGTGTGGCCGCGCTTGGCTTCACGCCGCCTTGTGGGACGGGCTGTCCTCGTGAGATTCGGCGCCTTTGTATTGAAATTTCTGAACCCTCCCGGAGCCGCGGCAAATGTTCCAAAGAGCCGCATGCGGCTCCGGAGCCGCAGGTTGCAGACCCCCGCACTAGGCCATCCACTAGAAACAAGGACACTGGCGACTTTCCTGGGTTTGCCACAGCAGAAGAGCAGCTGGTGTAGCTCTCTAGTCCAGGACATTTTCCCAGTGCCTTGCTTTGAGGGACACTTCCCCAAATAAAGGCACTGCCTGACCAGTTTTTGGGGGGGGGGTATTATTCTTGCTTCTCAACAGATAATAGCTTTCTACCTTCAGAGTGCTTCTTCTGCTCTAAAGATGCATTTATTACTATTACAGTGGTACCCTGACTTAAGGGCAGCTTGACTTAAGAGCAATTTGACTTAAGAGCAGAAAACTGTTACCGTTTTAACTGCTGCCTTACAAATTTTAGATATGGTCTGCTTGACTTACATTTTTTCTCATTTTTAACTTTTTTTTCAATTTTTTAGAAAGGCACTCTGACTTAAGAGCAGTTAGACTTAAGAGCATGCATTTGGAACGGATTAAATTCATTGAGGTACCACTGTATATTTATTAATATTAATATACTTATTTAGTGTGGTTTTTAATATATGTACACTTTTTAGCTGTTGTATGCTGCCCTGCGACCTTCATTGGGAGAAAAGCAAGATGTAAATAAAGTAAGTAATTAAAACTAAACACTAAGATGAACAAGAGTGTAGGGTTTCTTCTTAATTGCACAATAATTATAAAAAATCTTCTAGGCCAATACATAATATGGGAAACAAGTAATAAACCAGTCATATGCTGTGAGGGCACATTAAGTTATGCATTAATTTAAATTTTAAGTTAGGTATTAATTTTAACTATGTGGGAAACAAGCTTCTGCTTTTGTTAACAGCTATTGCCTAGTTTTCATTATTGCAGCATGTTGCTCTTCAACAACGTGGCAGCCGTAATCCAGGAAATGATGGACTGCCATTGATAACTTCCTTTGAATTGTCATTTGTGAACTTACAAAAACTAGCTTCTGTGTCTACACAGCGGGTGATTTGGAAGATTCTCAAGCTGGGCAGCAATATGGCAGCACCCTTCCCGCCCGAGGGAAACAATATTGATGAGTAGGGTCATGTCAAGAATGAAGGTTGGGGTGATTGCACTGCTCTGGAATGTTCAGAACAATTCTTTCTGCAGGTGCACATCCAACCCAAAACAAAGGTAGATAAAATATGACAAGATTCATGATTACAACCCCCAAACTGTGAGATGTAGCAGTTGTTATATAGATATCTTCATGTTATTGTGAGCCTATGATTTTATCCTGGAGATTCATGTTTTTCTAACCACCTTAAAGAAAAATGTGAAAAGTGCATGCAGCCATTTTGTCGAGATTGTAAACCCCTTGTCTGAAATCTTTCTTCCCTCTTCCCCTCTTTCATACCTGAACCACACAGGGTGACAAAACTAAATTTGATTCACATGAATACTGAGGAAGACAAGCTGTCCATTAGATAAGAAAGCTCTCAGTTATTAGGCCAAATAGATGCAGTTCAAAGGATCATATAATCAAATGCTTTCTAGAATTACAATTGTATTTTACTTTTTTAAAATTTGATATAGTGCCAGATACCAAAACAAATCTTCAAATAAATTATTATTTTTATAAATATGACATAACTATTTTTTTTCTGATTAGAGTTCCTCCTCCCCAAAAATGCTGCGATTAATTACAACCAAATAGGCATGCCTAAGAAAAATGCAATTGATGCAAGAGTGTCATTCTCAGTGAACTCTGGGCTTGGCTACACAACCTGTCTGGAGAGTAGATTGCAGTCCTCCCTGTGTTAATAAAGGATGACTTCTATTAACTGCAGCATTTGCTAAACAGGCCAGATAGAGAGAGATGTGAACTGAAGTTGAGTTACAACTGGAAACCCAGAGTTTCTCCAACCCTGATTCAGAAGAAGGAAGTGTCTACTTATTTTAATTGTCTTGTTTACAATTGTCTATTGCAATATGCTGGGGAGGGGTAAATAAATATAAATAAATAAACCAGATTATTAAAGGGAAAGAGCAGAGTATTTTCAGCACTGTATTCAAATGCAAGTTCTGACTTTTCCAAGAGGCATTTTTTAAAAACAATCCATACAGCCGAGATTAACTTCAGTTGCTATCTTCCATTTAAGGCAGATTATGCTGAAACCTTTCTAGTACCCTATGATCATTTTTGAATTATCCATTCTTTCTCCCCTTTGTCATTTACATTAACTAGGAGAAAAACTTCTATAGTAATTGGTAATGGGACACACACTAGAGAAGAGAAACTGTTCCAGCAGACAAATGAATCATGCTGCAGTAATGTGGGTGGGAAAAATCCCATGCCCAGTTTATAAGGACATAGCCTTTTATGGTATTTCTAGGGAAGAAGCTGACGAAGTACTTTGCCATTTTGCACATGAGCATTTAAGAAGGCAGAACAGATTTTTCAGGATTCAAAGTGATACCAAGCAGCCTGTGTAAACCCCATGAAAGCGAGCATAATGCCTTCCAATTTCTTCACAAGCAGACAACTTTAAGAACAGCTGTATACATAATATGAAGTGAGTAGACTCACTGTAAAACATTCCCTTGGCATCATATCACAGAAACAGTCTACCTGAGTATGTGCTGCTAAAATAAACAGGACACCTAGTCTAATCCCAAACATCCAGGGAGAACTCTGCTGAGGACATCTGCCTTAGTGCGACTTCATAAACTCTTTTGGTGAATGGCTACTAGTTAACAAGCTGCTGCTTCCATTTCAAATCATAAGCCAATGATGTCATTTTTATTTATTTATTTTAGGGTATTTTTAGCCTACCTTTCTCCTTGGAAAAGGACCCAAGTCGGCTTACAGTAATGAGGGCCAAATTAATGTCTTTAATTTGGTGCATTTAGTGCACAACTAGGAATTCGAATACTAACTCATTAATTAGAACCAATTTGCCATTGCATTTTATATGATTACACTTATACTGCTATAAATACTCTCAGGATCCTAGCTGATATTGGAAGGAAGTCCCCTCTTTAGAAAAGGAGTTGTATATTAACCCTAGAAGACTTAGAGCAGTCTGTGCTGATCTATGCAATTTGGGGATTCATGTATCTGTGTACAACAGTCAAAAAGAAGAGGTAAAGGACTTGCACAGTGAAATGAAAACTGGAGTTTACCCAAAAATGTAAATGTAGTTGAGGTACAGACTTCTTCACATTTTCAAAAGTAATGGAAAACAGTTTGTGTGACAAGCTTGTACAGGACAAAAATAAATGAAATTTGGATTGAAATCCACTCTTCCTCTCTAATCTTCCAAGTAATTATTTAGCAGATGGTTTGACTTTCCCTTTCCTTGTTTCCTTTTTGGTGCTACTAGCAAACAGTGAGTACATTCAGATTTCTCTTTCTTTCTTGACCTCCTAGAAAGGAACGTTCTGCTATGAAGCACTTTGAAGTTATTTAGAGTTCTCTCTCACATTGTCTAAAAGCCGCTTTTTCATCTATCAAAGGCGCCTCTTTTAAACATGGCCTCATGGGTAGTTGGCTTTTCTGGGGGGAAACTTTGGCCATGCCACCTGGAACCCCTCACCCTGGAACCAGCTCTGGGGCTTCTCTTTTTTTTTTTGCGATGGTTAGGAAGGTGCTTTTTTTAAATGAAGCAGGGAAGGTGGGAACTCCAAAAGATCCCACGGCACCACTCCAGGCTCAAGAAACCAGGCCACATCCTTGGAAAAGAGAGAGAGAGAGAGAGCCTAGTGCAGGCGCGCGCACACATCACCCCCCTCCTAGCCCTGCTCTGCCATCATGAGGACTTCAAAAACGCTGTTTAGGTCATGTGATTGCATCAGGCAGAAAGGCGCTTTTTTAAAAAAACCTGCATCTTCCGGCTCATGAGATAGCCTTCATAGACTAAAGAAGCCGAGGGCAGAGAAAGGCTGAGGTACCAGGGTGCTTTTTCATTTCATTAGCATCACCTCCTTGCAGAGTTGTTTTTTGTGGTAGCAATTGTTAGACTGACCACTGTGGTTATATAATGTGTAATGAGGAGAAAAGCAGTGAAATAAAATTGTACATTGTAATTAGGACTGTATATATTAGACATTTCCAATTAAATGCCATAAAAGCCTGAAATTTGATAGTTCCTTAGTAAATGTGGATACATTTGAGGGTGTTTTGAGAAGTCCTCAAAACCGGAAAGGGTTGAGAAAGGCTTCTAATGATCATGGGTACAGCCTGCCCTTCCTCATAACTAGATGAACAAGAGCATCCCACTGAACGTCTCCTGAGCAAGAATTTCCACAAACACAGTTTACATGTTGTTGGCTCAAGTCTTCTTTATGGGGGTCATGATTTACAAAACAGCAACACTTTCAAAGTGTCACAGTCTCACGCTGTTACACTGTAGAATTTTCTCCTCAGTGGAAACATATAAAAGCTGCCAGAAAGTGACTGGCTGAGGGGATAAAAGTTGTGAATGCCTCCTTGCAACAGGGTAAGAGCCCAGCATGTTGAAAAAGCCCTTCTTAGATCTTGCAATACCAAATAACTACTGACCAGTCTCTAATATTCCATTATTGGACAAGGTGCTGGAGTGGGTGATAGTTTTTCAACTCCAAGGGTTCCTAGATGAGGTTAATTATCTAGATATGTATGTCATTCTGGCTTCAGGCCTGGTTTTGGGGGGGAAACTGCTTTGGTGACCTTGGTGGATAACCTATGCCAGGAATTAGACAAGGGGAGTGTGTCCCTGTTGGTCCTACTGGGTCTCTCAGTAACTTTAGATACCATCCACTATGGGCTTAGGGTCACAAAGACCTATTTCACTTATGAGACAGCTTGAGTGTTATGATCATCAGGAGAGGCCTTTCTCTTGGTCCCACCACCTTCACAGGTGCAATTGGTGGGGACACAGGAAAGGACCTTCTCTATTGCTGTTCCCAAATGCTAGAACTCCCTCCCAAGGAAGGCTAGCCTGGCACCATCTTGACAGTAGGCAAAGAGCTTTCTCTTCTGGCAATTTTCCTGACAGAATGGCTGGACAGTACTCTCCTAGGTTAGCCAGGCACTGTAGTGGCCCCTTGCTGTGGAGTACAACTGACTAGGTGATGATATTTCTTAATACCATGTTTGGAAAATCAATAGATTTTGAAAGTTCCATTTCAGTTTCTCTTTTTGTCTCTGCTACATATTTTTAATAAAATCTATAACTGACAGATTGTTTTGTTTTTTCATTAGTGCAAGCCCACAGTATGTTATCTTTAATTCCACTCCCCTCTAGGTTTTGACTTTTATGTAGGACCCGTCAAGCATGCTTCAGCATATATCATGCAAATACAGTAATCCCTCTTAAGAGAAATGTCCCATAAAACGAAAAACTCACGGGATGAAAAACATTTCCAGCACTGAAGGCTGCTCCTGGCAGCCCAACACCCAGCTGATTTTGACAGCTCCAGGCTGTCAGGAGCAGCCTTCAGCTGTGGGTTGATTGAGGGTTTTTTTCCTCCAACCCAGTAAAGCAGGGGGAAAGCTTCCCCCCTTTGCCGGGTTGGGGGGGAAACCCCTCAATCAAAAGCCCTTTCCCATCTTTGGGGATGGTGGGTTTTTTAAAGTGCTTCAGGGAGTTTGAAAGCCTTTGGGAAATGGCTTTTGCTGGCTTCCCCGACGAGGGGGTACTGAGTGGGTACTGAGTGAGTGAGGGGTGACTCCCCTGCTCACCCCCTTCCTGCATCGGGACAACCAGGATCCAGGACCAGGCTTTCAAATTTCCCCCTCGTTGCTCCATACAAAGAGGGGGATGTTGGTGTGAGAAATTCAACAGCCTGGACTTCAATTGCAAAAAGGCGCTTCGCAAGATGAAAATTTTGTAAAATGAAGCAACCCACAGAACAAATTAATTTCATCTTGCGAGGTACCATAGTAGAAGTGTGTTATCTGTTGTTCCAAATGGCTTTTCCTTTCACAGTACAGGTAGGAAAAGGATAAATGGGGTACTATCCTTAGGAGTTCTGCAGTGAGGCCACTACCAAGAAGACACTGTCCTGAACAGTTACTTATTGGCATCCTTGCAAAATGACATCAGAGGATTTTGAGCCCTGGAGTAATTTACACAGGAGAAGTCCTTTTCTGAAATGACAATTAGCACCACCATTAAGTGCCAGCACTGTCAATCAGACTCAGAAATGAATCAGCAGTTGGGGTGCAATCGCCTTAAATAAATGGTAAGAACAAACTTCAAAGGTAAAGTCAGTTATTTCTGCAATTTTATATATACAAGTAGGCTGTTGTATCCTGCATATGTTTCCTATCTTTCTTGAGACACAGCCCCATGTAAAGCCTATTACAGCAGTCCAAACTGTAAGTAATCAAAGAATGAATGATAGCATCCATGTCTCAGTCTTCCAGTAAGATAAAACCAAGCACTAATATAGCGTATTTTCCAGTCACACAAGGGAAATGGCCTAAGCAAGCAAGCAGAAAAATGTAGGTTAACACTTTATACTATTAAATGCATGCACCACCACTCTGTTCTGAAAACTATAGGAAGAAATAAGAGGACTTGGTGGCAGAAGAGCAACTGACATTGATAAACTCAGATTCAATAGAACAGGAAGCAGCTAACCAAACTTCCTGTTGTCTTATTAGAGAAAAATAATGGGGAAACCACAGGGAGGTGTGTAAGAGCTAATGAACTATTAATTTCTCTGTGGCATTTTTCTAGAACACTGATGTTCTAGGCTACCAAAAGCATGTTACTTTTGGTATAATAACTGGATTGCTGCCTCAACATCTGGAGGGACTAGGTTTATCCTCAGAAGCAAAGTATTTCTATAATTAACTGCCTTAAGAGGAGACACTAGTGAATCTGTACACAAACAGTAGCAAATACATAATACAGATAACGTGTTTGAGACATTAGTTCACTGTTGGCATTTCAGAGGAGGAATTTGTTGTACTAGACACCAAGTGTGCCTGCCGCAGAGTCATCTAATATAAATACTTCTCTAGTCAAATCTTCACTGTCAAATCACTCTTCACTTTGCTCTATCAAAAACACCCTTGAAATTGGCTGTTTGAAGCACAAACAGAAAGCCACAAAAAATTAACCAGTTCCTATGGTAGGTATTTATTCAGTCAAAGCTCACATCTGTCATGGCATGGGATATGCAATCTGTACAGAACTGGAGCAGCCTTCAAAATTATTATTGTTTGCTGCTGTCTTGAATGTTCTTGAATGACAAAAGGCCTGATATAAATTTAAAATACAATAAATTGAAAGCCAAAATCCTATACAAGATCCAGAACTTGTATACTGTAGGGATATATAGCATTCCCATAATAATGGAAAAAACTATTTATACTTTGAATTCTGCAAGTGAAATCCACTTAGTTCTCCTGAAAACATCAAATCCAATTCTAACATAAAGGATTTCTTTCCACAGTATCCACAGTAATTTCTGTAATAATCTTCATTCCATTGCAGAAAATTACACTAATGGAAAATTCAAATTCAAGGGATGCAATTTGAAACCTACAGTCCTGACTTGTGTGTGCAGCCTGCATTTTGGAACTCACTTTTGAGAAGTCTGGAATGTTCATACATTTTTTTCTGCACAGTCCGCAATATATTGGTGCCCAGCCTAATGAAGGCTAGTATCGGTTGTTTGTTTATTTGTTTGTTTTAATGGTCTAATGAAGTCATCACTTGCCCTTTTTATGTGTTGTGTAAGGACCACATATCTTTTATTGATCTGGGCTTTCTCCCCCCCCCTCCACAGTATAACATCTTCTCTGCAAGATACAGCTGTATACTTAAGGAAGCTTTACCAACATGACTAGTATACTCTGTCCCTTGCAATATTTTCTTTCACTCCAGCACTGTAATATCACATTGCTAATCCTTTCCTCGTAACATATATTTGCTAGTTTGGCAGATGTCTTACACAGAGCTTGCTTTCCAGGCAACCACCCCCAGTGCCTACAAGATCTCTCTGAAGTGGTAATAAAACTCAGCTTTGTAATACAGTCACATCAGCAAGAATAAAGTATATGTAACTAAAACACAGATGACTAGCTGTATACTGTAGTTTGAACCTCATACCAAATTTCTTGGAGTTATGAAAACCTGGTTTAGCATATGCACGCATGCTGAGTTGCCAATGTGACGGAGAGGATAGTGGGATGGACTAGGACTTGGGAAATCTGGAACAAATCACTGCTTAACCATGGAAATTCAGCGGCAGGAGTGAGCAACTCTGGTTGTAGTACTCACAGAAAACCTTATTATGGTCACCATAAATTGTGTGTGACTTGATAGCACATAACAAGAATGGATGCTGAGAACTAGTGGCAACAAAATGCAAGTGATATGCCTTAGTTCCAGAAGAGGACCAAGAAGGATTCACAAACCCTGGATATACTATATTTAGGAATGGGGATTTCTGCCTTGTGACTGCCCAGGATTTTTGCCTGGAAGCCCAGAAGGTAAATCTGCAGAGGTGTGGTATGGAACACCACCTGCTACAGTCCTGCTAGTTAAAAGAACTGCAGTAATACTACCTATATCAATGGGACTTGACCTTTTAGATGCACAGAGTTCCAGACTTGGGCTATCAAAGCCCTGCCCCAGAACTGAGGTCAAGGATTTCTCTAGCTCCATTTTCTGAGATTCTTTCATTTAGAAGGGCCAATATTTCGGACCATAGGCTCTCAGGTACAATGTCTCAGCTGTTGCTTTCTCTCCTCCTTTTCCTGTTAAAACACAACTTACTACTTATGTTACTCTTTCTTATCTTATCTTCATTTAGAGATTGTGTTAGAATAGTTGATCAATAATAATAATAAGACAGGTTTGATCAACAATAACTACTTATAACCTTGTAGCTTTAATGTAATGTTGTCTATTAATGCTGTAAGCTGTCCCCCAATTCCTTCTTCTCAAATACTTGAACATGTCTTAATTGTACTGGACTGTCTATTATCCCTCATTACTGTAAGCCGCCTTGGGTCCTTTTCCAAGGAGAAAGGCAGGGTAAAAATTCTATAAAATAAATAAATAAATAAATAACATGTCTGATTTATGCTCATTCTGCCCAAACGTAGCTGTAGACTCACTGCTGGATGGGGAGGGAAGATGCAGTAGCTTATTATGTTTCCTTATATGGCTCTACCTCCCTCCAATCGCTATTGTGTACTTGTTTTCTCTTAGAGAACCTTTTTGTGTCCTAGTAAAAAGGAAGCAGTTCCTACATTTGAAATCTGACATGTTCTAAGCTAGATTTTCCCAAAGTTAAAGAATACACAGGAGACATATTAACAAGAAACAAAAGAAAAGAAAAATCAAAACAAACAAACAAATATGACAAAAACTTTGTGGCACCTTCAAGACAAACTGCTATTCAAATGTGAGCATTTGTAGAACAAGTCCACTTCTTCAGATATAATAGCAAGAATAAAGAGACTGCACAGCAAAAACATTTATAAATGGCTCCAATATTAAAAGACAGTGGTGGTTGGTAGAAAAGGTGAGTCATGGCATTTACACCCAATGTTCTTTTCCTCTGAAGTTTTGTTCTGTAAACAATGGCAATGGTTAGTAGCTAAAAGAATGCCAGGATATAGATGGGGGCAGAAACAACATATGGTAATGAACAAAGAATCACTGACTTTAAGTTTGAATCTTGTTCTGTAAAAGGAACATGGACTATGGAAAATAATGTCAGATAACAATGTAAATATGGTATTTCAGATTTGAATCATAGAATCATAGAGCTGGAAGAGACCTCAAGGGCCATTCAGTCCAACTCCCTGCCATGCAGGAACCCCCATCACAGTATTTCCGACAGATGGCCATCCAACACCTGCTTAAAAATCTCCAAAGAAGGTATGGATTAAGAACCCTTGACTAATATTTAATCCATTGAGATATTAAGTATATGGATATATTTTATCTCCAGATTCTTATTCTGTATTTTTCTTATCCAGAATAGCAGGTTTCAGATCTTGTGAAGACTGAAATGATTAGAAACACGTTTCTGAGTACTTTATTGCCATTGCTGATATCCAATTTAGGTTCATTAATTTTTTTCATAGACATTGCCCCATTTGTCATATGTAGAGTACAGCGGGGCATTTCTGGCATAAAATATTGCATAGGTCACATTAGCAGAAGAACAAGTAAATGCGTCAGCTCTGCCTCCGCGTTTGCTCCATCAACATGATTACAGGACCCAATAATATAACATATCACATCAAGGGAACTTTTACTTATCTTCCGTGTACTGTATTCTCATTCTTTTCTCAAAAGAAGTGGATGTTCCACAAATCCTTATAAAAATGTAGCTGTTAAACTTTACGATGCCACAATGGTTTTGTCTTCTTTTTATTTTATTTTATATTATAATCTTATTATTTTCCTTCTCTTCTTTTTTATGTTTGTTTCTTCTGATATGCTTACACAGACTGACACTTAACACTTCAATAAGTACATAGGCGACAGCAACTACTGGCATCAGAAAATGGAAAATGATAGGAAATGAAGGTAATGAGGGTATTAATACCCCTAGCATTACACACACACACACACACACACACACACACACACACACACACACACGGACACGGACACCCACCCACACCCACAGTGGACCCTTGTATAACAAACAGTTTGTATAACATAAAATCTGTACAACATAAAAAATTCCAGTTAGGGGAAATTTGCTTAACATAATTGCCTATGCGGAAAATCCGTACAATATAAAAATGGGATTACTCCATTTTCAATGCATTCCTATGGGAATTTGTATAAAGGAAAATTTGCTTAACATACTTTCATTTGGAACGAATTAATTCCTTTATACAAGGTACCACATATATATATCCAAAACATCTTCGCATAACTTTATTTCAGTTTTTTCTTTTCTTTTCTTTTCTCAGTTATCCAGAAACTGCAACAGACAAGCCTGAGAACTCTGCATACCTATAAGTTCGACTGTCTACTTATTTATATTTTTAATAAAACCAGTTGGGATCCCAAATACATAAGTTCTCAGATAAGCTTATGTATGTACACATACATCCACAAATATGCAGACAAACCCTTTTAAATTCTCAACAGGCCACCACAGACCACTGCAGTCATTCCCAACCCCTTAATGTCCCTTAAGCTGACTGAGTGTGACTCATAAGGCTATGCGTTTACATTTTCCTTTAAGCTCATCAGATTATCTCCATCCTCTTATAAAGACAGATCTGTACTATGTGTCAAGCGTCCTGAGAAATGATCTTATTTAACAGCATACATCTAAAAAAGAAATATTATGTAGTCCAAACATTACCTGTTTTTTTAAAACTTCATGAGTCTTTATTCAAATCATGTACAGTATGCTGGTTCCAGGAAGCATAACAGTCAATTGACAGAACATCTGTAGTGACAGGGTCATGGTCATAGCCAAACCTGTCCTAGCTATGATTATGTATGATTTCTTCAGTAGTTGCAGACCACAAAGAGAGAGAAAGAAGCACAGATAGAACCCATGTTTCCTGTCTATCTGGTATGCTGATACATAGGGAATAGGCAACTTAAGCAAACAATGTATGAAAGGTCTAACATACCTATTTAATAAAATTAGCTTGAATTTATAACAAGCTCAACACCTATTTTAAGAAAGTCTTTCTGAACAAATTTCATTCTTTGCTCATGAGCTTCCTTCTGCCTCTTTGTTGTGAAATAGCTTGCATTGTACACTTTAAGAGATGGGCTGGAAGTGTGGGTGGGAACATTAAGAATGAAAACTGAATTGCTGGCTTTTAGATACTGTAACCATAATCAGTTAAGAAATACTTATGTTCTACTTTTACGACACAAGGTATTCTTCAAAAATGTTTCTAAGGAATTATCCGATGATATAACATTATCCTAAAATATAAACTCTTCTTTTGTTTGTTTTTCTTAGTATAAACACCAATGTTTGGCAATTTCCAAGTCATTTGTATGTACTGAGTACTAACCATCTCATAGCTGTCAGTACTACCTCTGTATTCCTGCTCTCCACTACCAGGAGCTCTGGGGTCTGTAGTAGAAAGACGAGCTGGAGACTATGAAGTTCAAGATCTAAACTGCTCTGTTGACCAGGAAATGACACGGAACTAGACTTTTGGTATATAAACAAGGCCTGACAAATTAACAGGTTTCACACTGCTTTCCAATCACAGGGAAAAGTGCTGTATCACCACTCCTGTCTGCACGATATTTTTTGCTCTATAAGACACCTTTTCCACCATCAAAAGTAAGGGGAAATGTCTGTGTATCTTATAGAGCAAATACAATAGTCCCCACTACATTACCACAGATCTTCATTTAGAGAGAAGTTACCTGCATGGAGCCTCTCCTGTCCCCTGCTGCACCCTAGATTCCACAACGGAAGAGAGCAATGGGCAACCAGTACAGTTGGTATTGGTTTTGACTTTCAAAACCCTCCACATCTTGGGACCTGAATACCTGGTGGAGCTCTGCAGGGCAACCCACCAGAGCATTGCAGGTGTTCTCACTCTGGGTGGCCACATGTAGAGAGGCCCAAAAAATAATTATAAGGAGCTGGGCATTCTCGGTGGTCACCCCAATATTATGGAACAAACTTCCGAGTGAGATTCATTTTGCAGAGTCCCTACCTGCCTTCAAGAAAGCAGTTAAAGGGGGGACCGCTAAAATAAGACTGCCTGCCAGTTTGTTTGCTATGTGTTATTATTATTGTGCTTATACTTATTTTTAGTACTTAATATTGTGTTTGATATTGTTATATATTGATTTTTTATTTTTGTGTTGTTGTTGTTATTGTTATTATTGTTATTATTAAATTATCACACAGCAGACAAGATAACTATGCTGGATTTTGTATTACAAATCACCAATCGAACGCTTCCCAAGTGTTTAGATTACGTGATGTATCGGCAAATTATGCGAGCAGATCCCAGTAAGGTGGTTTTCTGCAACTGACTGGTGGTGACTTTGTCAACTCCAATTTCTTCTAAATACCTGCTTAGCTCTTTAGGAACCGCACCCAGTGTACCGATCACCACTGGGACCACCTGTACCGGTTTATTCCAGAGTCTCTGAAGTTGAATTATCAGATCCTGATATTGGGTAATTTTTTCAAGTTGTTCCTTGGTGACTCTACTATCACCTGGTATAGCAACATCAATGATCCACACTTTTTTCTTCTCCACAATCACAATATCCAGGGTATTATGCTCCAAAACCCTGTTTGTCTGTATTCGGAAGTCCCAAAGTAATTTTGCATGTACATTTTCAATCACTTTTTCAGGCTTATGATCCCACCAGTTATTTGCTATGGGCAGATGATAGTTCAGACACAAATTCCAGTGGACCAATTGAGCAAGTGCAATATGGCGCTGTTTGTAATCAGTCTGAGCAATTTTCTTGCAACAACTCAATATATGGTCAATAGTTTCATCCGCCTCTTTACAGTCTACATGTGGGGGACTCAGCTGATTTCTCTATTCCAGCCTTAACTGCATTTGTTCTCATAGCTTGTTCTTGAGCTGCAAAAATCACAGCTTCTGTCTCTTTTTTCAGTGTTCCATTGGTGAGCCATAACCAGGTCTTTTCCTCATCTAATTTTCCTTTGATTTTTTTCGAGGAACTGCCCATGCAGTGCTTTATTATGCCAGCTATCAGCTCGCATTTGCATCGTTGTTTTCCTGTATTGATCCTTTGTTTGCTTTACTTTAAACACCTCCTTGTTCTTAACCTCCAGTAATGCTGGCTCTGTACTATTTTTACATAATCTGCCAACGCATGCTTCTCTTCTTCAACTGTCTGCTTCACTAGCAAAAGACCTCTACCACCTAATTTTCTAGGTAAATACAGCCTGTCAACATCACTGCGTGGATGTAATGCATAGTGAATGGTCATAAGCTTTCTTGTTTTCCTATCCAGACTATCTAGCTCCATCTGAGTCCAGTTTATAATGCCAGCGGTATACCTGATGACCGGTATGGCCCAGCTATTAATGGCCTTGATGGTATTACCACCTTTGTATTATTAATTAGGCACCTCACCCATCTTGCCATCTGGGCAGCTTAAAACATTATAAATAATCAGATATTAATAAGTAAAAATTAATACAATAAAACCACAGTAGTACTATAGTATAATAAAACCACTATTATCAAAACTCTCAGAATATAATTCAACCTAACACAAATGTTAAATATTCTAGAGATCATTAGGATTGCCTTCAACCTGGGAAAATCTTTGGATGCCATGTAATACGAAGTAGAGCTCTTTAATGTCCGAAAAACACCATCCAATTTTCAGGGATTAAAGATTTCCCCTGGATGAAGTGCATTTCAGGGGAACCTTCAGGGTCTGCAATAGAAAGATTTTAATTATTTCAAAATGCCTGTGGCTTCATTATATTCATGCAATCATAACCTGCAAAACAAGATTCCAGATAATATGCTTACATCAAACTTTAAAGCAAAATTGTGATCTTGCTTCTTTGATGGCCTTCCTTAAGAATTATAGTTCTTCAGATGCACTGAAATTATCTCAACAGCTTTCAGTAGCTTTGCCTTTATTCTTCTTAAATCCTGGTATAATGGAAGTATATGCAACTGAACTGTCATGTTTTAAAATATTTACAAGTGTTTCAGTAAAAACAATTTCCAAGCATATTTTACAATTTGTTGGATATCACCTTTAACCCCACTCTAAATATGCCTACATGCTCCATCTTTGTGTCAACTATTTCAGTTAATCTATGCCTACATGTTCCATCTTTGTGTCAACTATTTCAGTTAATCAAATTCCAGCTACTGAAAAAACAACTTTTGGATTAATTTAAATAGCATGTAACATTAGCAGTCCACTTTAGTTTTGCTTATTATCCAAATTAAACAAATTGATTTATTTTATTTTGGTGAAAGGAAATATTTTAGAAATTATCATCACTGAATAAAAAGTCCATAAATAAGAGGGTCACATTGCATCTTGACACTCAACACAGAAGACTACACACAGGCTGCTCAATATGATAGGCAAAGCTCTGTTGTTATCTTCACTATGGCTGATCTTTGTGGCTAAATAGAGGAGCAAAAGCCTGCAACAGGAGTGTAAATGTATCTGTTTCTGCTTGTATGGTCTCCCAAATTTTACTGGACTGCAAATTCGTCACCTCCTAATTAGCAGAGCCTATGGCGAGGACATGGAATCGGTGAGGGGTGCTGTAGTCCAACTAACTACACTAGAAGGAACATACTTTTTCCATTCTTGGGCTAGGAGAAGATTTTGTCTTGTACCTGGCAATAGTCTTAGACTGCAGTGACAGTTTGGAAGGAGCTACAATGTACAGTAATCCAATCTATTGCCAAAACTTAAATACTACTTATTTTGAAGTTTAGACTAAAGACAATAAATGTGGAAATTGTTTCAATTCTAAAGGATTTCAGTCCTCTCCACACAGTAGAATTTACTTAGCACTAGTGGAAGAACCCAATATGCAAAGCATCTTTGACTCCAGGGCAAACAAATCTTCCATATGCAACTGTTAAATCCAGGACATCCTGTGAGTGGGATCTATTTATTCATGGTCTCTGAGCTGTATGAAAATGAGAGCTGACAGGAGAGCCAATACAAGCAGTCTGTGCTGTACACTAAAACTCCATGTGCTAGCATTATATCACACTGGCAAGTCAAACAAACTTCCCCTCTAAGAAGTACTCAGAGTTTTGTCACATAGCTAAATGCTAGTGTTCCTCATTTTTAACTCATTTTTTTAAATTTACTATATTTCCCAGTCAGTAAGGGAAATCTTTACAAACACACACAGTTTTTTCCTGTTAATCTCTTTAATCTCATTTGTATGTAGAAGCTATAGACCATGAATACCACTCTCTAATAAGAGTCTCTGCTTTGTTGAAACACCACTCTAGAAATATTTAATAAAAAGTATCACAAACTGCATTTTGCACTTTCTTTTGAGAGAAGCCACAGTACCGATTTTTTATTCAGAAGAGACTAAATATCAGACACAGATTCCATGGGGGTGGGGGGAGGAAGAGGAAAGAACAAAAATGGAAATAAGGCTAATGACAATAAAACTTATACAATTATAGAATTCTAAAGTTGGAAGGGGCCTACAAGGCTGTCAAGTCCAACGCGCTGCTCAAGGCAAGAATACAAATTATATTATACCTACCAGCTGGTTGTTCTAAATTCTTCTGCAGCCAATAGAAACAGAGCAGCTTACCTCTCTCTCTCTCTCTCTCTCTCTCTCTCTCTCTCTCTCTCTCTCTC